>CANTUV010000006.1:15701500-16333333 GCA_947685225.1 Garcia nutans | reverse complement strand
GTAATATTGTTGTAGTAACTATATTTGATTTTTTTTTGTTTATAGGAATGTTTTTTATTATGAAATAACTCTTCAATATTAACAAATTAATTGTATAATTTAAGTGAGTAACATAAAAAGTATTGTAGAATTCCATCACATTTATGAAATTATATTCGATATATATAATATAAATGGACATTTAAAAGTTTTATATGGTTATTTATCAGATATTCTTTACATTTATCAAATTATATTCAACATGTATGACATATAAATGTACACATAAAATTTTTATATGGTTATTTATTTGGTATACATCACATTTATTAAATTTTATGCAATATATATAATATTACATAGTCATATAAAAAGTTTTATATGGTTATTTATTTGGTATTCATCATATTTAATAAAATCATATGCAATGCATATAATGTTAAATGGTCGCTTAAAAGTTATATCTATTTTTTCATATGTAATTCTTTATATTTATGAAATTATATGCAACATATATAATATATTAAAGTACATATAAAATTTTATATGGTTTCTTATCTGGAATTCATCACATTTATTATAGCATATGTAACATATATAACATATCATGTACATATAAAAGTTTTGTTTATAGTTATTCATCTGTAATTTATCACATTTATCAAATTATATGCAACATATATAACATTTATTTTTACATATAAAATTTTTGCATTTTCATCATATGGAATAATCATTTAAAAAAAATTATATGCAACATATAGGACATATTTACATATAAATGTTATATATTTTTCTTCATATGTAATTCATCATATTTACTAAATTATACATATACAACATATAAAAGTACATATAAAAGCTTTACATGCTTGTTAATCTGGAACACATATAATATATATATGTATATATAAAACTTCTATATGCTTCTTAATGTTATATGCTTTATATTATTTATATACATTTTTTTATGTTTTAATTTTGGGTATTATTTTGTTTATATGTTGATTATATCTTTTATATGTTGTATATTTAATGATTATATGTTGGTTGTCAAGAATTGACATCTAAATATGATGATGATGTATTCTATTATGGAAAGATTGGTTTTGACTTGAATTATAAAATTATTTACAATTTGAAGAGTAAATTGTCTTTAGCTCAGATTGATTTATTTTGTGAGACTGCTTTTGATTTTTTGGTTGATACACTTGAATTTAAATTTCAATCGCTATCCCTTGGTCAATTCAATTACTTTTTTATTTTAGAAAATCAAATTGAGTGTTAATAATGTGATCTCCAAGTGAATATTCCATAATACTTGGGAAATTGCAAATTATCTTATGGACCTATAAATGAGAGTAATATCATGACCATGCGTTATCTTAGTCATGTGAACTAAAAGATACATAAGAGCTCATGGTGAGACTCGAAGGATGCATTAAGACTCACAACCACATAGATAATTTTGTGATCACACCAATAAAGAAGATGATCACATGGAACAAATAAGAGATCGCATTCTGCCTCGACCTCTCTACATTCATTGTAATGTAGTTTTAGCGACCACGATGTGCAAGAGCACAACTGTGGTGAGATTCATCCCTTATAGTGTAAAATGGCAAAAGTGTACATGGTGAGCATCACACCAAGGTTTAAATAGCAAAAAGTCTTATCCAACCATGATATTAGAGGTTTGTGACTGCGATGTTCGAACAAGTTAGAAGACTTTTGCAGATTTTTGACTAACGAATGGTAGAGTGACATGTGTAAGCTAAAATCAAAAGACATTTCAACCTTTAAGTTTTGTGACCATGAAATTCATATAGAGGTTAGGTGAAGGGAACTGTTGCCACCTTAGCCAATGGTGAAGCACTATGTGTACCAGCAGTTGACTATCCATTGAATACAAAATAAGTCTCATGACATCCTAAGCAAATTCTCATCATTACAAGTTATTCACAGTAGAAAAAGAAGGCACATGACTGCGACAGGGCTTTGGCAAGAATTTCTAATGAAAAAATGGATTTATAAGGCTTATAAATACCTTACCAAACAATATTTAAGAACAATGTTTAGCAATTATTAGAGCCAAACTTTTACATTTTAATTTCTCAAGCCTTATAACCTTTGTTTTTCATTATTTGCATTGAGTGGTTGGGTGTAAGCCATTAAGACATTCTTATAAATTTTGGCTTAAGTTATAAATACTAGAGTTGAGTGTGAGCTTGGGTAAAACAGTTGTTAGGGTTGCGAATGAGCAATAAAACTCAAGTATAAAAGTTTGGCATGAGCTTGCAAAACACTAAGTTAGGGTTGAACCTATAAAAGTCCAAAAACATTAGCGGAATATGCAACTTAATTATTGAGGAGTGAAAATAGGAATCTTGGTGTTCTTTCTTTTTCCTTTTACTCAATTTTAATTTTGTAATTAAACTCAAAATCTCTTGATACACTAAAAAGAACCAATCCACCCCCCTTAGAGTGCAAAGGCATAACAAGTGTTATCAGAATAAGGAAATCACAAGAAGCTTAATTGCATTATTGAAGGTCATGGCCATTTAGAATAGCAATCACAACAATAACAATAATGCTAATAGCACAAATCATGGCAATCGCAATCCCTACCTAAGGCCCTTCCTTGATGGAATCAATTATCCTAGTGGAAGTTCAAGATTTAGGATTATGTGCTTAAAGAATGAAAACCTCCAACACAAACCACCAATGAAGGTGAAGTTCTACTTCCTAAAGCCAAATGGAATGATTCCTAAAAAAGAGCAAATTACAAAAATAGTAGAGCAGTGTGCATCCACATCAACTCTATGTCTAGAGATGAAGTTTAGAGAGTTTAACATAATACAAGTGCTTATGACATTTGGAAGACTTTGGAGAATTATAACGAGGGAATCACCCAAGAGAAGTCAAAGAAGATCAATATGTTAGTGCATGAGTATAAGCTCTTCCAAATGAAACCCAATGAGAACATCACCCAACATCAAAAGATTTATATTTTTTTTATATAAAATCTGATTTTATATTACCTTTTTTTGTTTTGATGAAGATTACAAAAAATTTTAACATCTGATCCGTTGATTTCTTCTTTTTTCTCTTATTTTTTAATCTTTATAGTTGATTGTTTTTGTTGAATCTTGAAGTATTAAAGATGTTTTTAAATAATTTTTTAGCAATATTTTTAAAAAGTGAAATTTTTTTAGCTTATCTAACTTTCCTTAAAAATACAATGCAACAAAGTACAAACAAAGAATGTGAAATAACATCACAATTTAAAAAATAAAATAAAATAAAGAGCAAAGAACCTCAAAGAGCTATCAATGATTTAAAAATATAAAAAAATAACAAAAATTTAAAAATAGAAAATTTAAAAAATAGAACATAAAAATAACAAAAATTTAGAAAAAAAAATGAAATAGAAATTAAAAAATTATAGAAAAAAAGTCTACACCAAATATGAATTAGAATAAAAAATCAAAAGTGAAAAGAAAAACATAAAAAAGGAAGAAGATAATGCAAAATAAAAAACTAAAATTAAAATAAAAAAAGAAGAAGAAATATTAAAAGAACTTAGCAGAAAATCATATATATATATATATGTATATATAACAGACTTGAGACTAAGAAGGAGAGTAAGAGTCATAATAGTAGCTCAAGAAAGACTGAGAATAGAGAAGAGAGATTGAGTGGAAAGGATAGGCTGTAAAGAGAGATGAACGCGACTAACTATGGCCATGGTTCGGTTAACCAAAATCACAGGTTTGAAACTGTCAATTTTGGTTAATCAAAACTGTGAACCTTAATCTTAATCTGCAAGAGCTGATTCAGTTAAGGTTTGGGCCTTTGAAAATCGGTTCGCCTACGGTTCTAGTTTGAACCACTGGTTTAAATTGATTTTATTTTTTCAAAAAAATCATAATTAAAAGAAAAATACCTTTTATTGATACTCAATATTTTTTTTTGAGATTGAACGCCACTTATAAATTTTTGACAATATTATTTAAGTTAAATTAAATAATATTATTTACAAATATTTAATATTACAATTAAGTATAAAATTTTTTTAAAAATGTTTGAACATAATTATAAAAAAATCAATTAACTACATAAATTATAATTATATATATTTAATATTACATTTGAAATATTCAATAATTGCAAATAATTGAAATATTTAAAAACTACATAAAAAAGTTTAAACTTAACTATAAAAAATTACATAATTGTAAAATATTCAATATTACAATTTACAATTGGAAAAAAAAAGGCTTGAACTTAATTACAAAGAATTAAGCTACCTATGTATCCTCTTGGGGTTTAGAGGAATCAAAGCCAACATGTAGTTCTCTTATCTTAAATTTGGTAGTGCCCCCTTAGTCACTTCCTCCATTTTCACTTCCACCACCCATTATACTTTCATCCATTGCATCATAATCTAAACCTTGATCATTATCATCATTATACTTTAAATTTTATATATGCATTGATGCTTTGGACCAATCATTGATGCACATTTGAGATTGCAATGAGTGGGGTGTTAGTCTTGATTGGCACTCATATAACACACGGCCTCTAGTGCTAAATATTTACTTCACTGCCACTGTTGAGGCTGAAGAATTAAAAATTTTCTTAGCCATAATAGAGAACACTGAAAATTTTCTTATATGTTGACTCCACCATTGCAAAATAGGAAACTTGTAGTCTCCAATTACACCATCAAACTCAAAGGTAAATGATAAATATGCATCAATTTCAACATTACTTAAGGTAGTAGTTTTAGGTCTCTTATGTCTTTCCATTAAAAATCTACCAGCTTTACTTATACTAGATGATGAATTTATATCCTTATTTTGACACCTATGTGATGCAGGGATCATTGATGCATATATTGATTCATATTCTCTATATAAGTCCAAAATATTTCTTTTAACCCTATAAATTATTCTAGTAATATTAACATCTATTAAATCTAAGAGAAGATAATAATTGCTCAAACAATCAAGTTAAAATTTCAATTCGCACATAAGGATCCAATATACAAGCAACAAGATTAAGAGTAGAAAAATCTTTAAAATAATTAAGCCATTTATTATTTATTGCAATAATATTTTCTTTCAATCTAATATCATTTTTATACTTATCAAAAACAATTGCAATATTTAAAGCTTCAAACACTAGTAAATGAGATGTAGGATAATAAACTCAAGATAAATGTTTAGTAGCACCATTAAAAACTTTTAAAAGATCAATCATTTTTTCACAACAATTTCATTGAGTAGGATACAATGTAATAGGTGCAGAATTAAGTTCAAGAAATCTACAGAATAATTCATGATATGGAAATGAATCACAAAGTAATTCATAAGTAGAATTGCAATAGGTTGGAATATCTCGTTTGAATTGTTTAGAAGGCATGCCTTACTGCTTACAAAATTTACCCCGACTTTATATAGTTGAGGATGAGGCAATAAATAGTTTAATGCAGTTTTAATTTGTTCATACCAAAAATTTAAAGTTCTCAAACCACTTTGAACACACAAATTTATAACATAACATATGCAACTAACATAAAAAAAAAAATTTACCTCCTAAATTTGATCTATAAATTTGTTCTAAATTATTAATAGAAGCAGTAGTTGTAGAATGATTATCAAAAGAAATTGAAAAAAATTCTTTGAACTAAATTATATTCTTCCAAAATACTTTTCAACATACCTATCATCAAAATTTTGAAATGCAAGCAATCTTTTTTGTAAATTCCATTAATTATCAGCTCAATGACATGTAACACCCATATATGAATGTGTTTGCCAATGATCACTCAAAATATCACTACAAATTGAAAAACAAAAATGACAATTTGAAAATAATGTGCATAAATCTTTCTTTTCTTTTTCATAAAGCTTGCGCAATGTGTGCGATAAAGTTAAGCGGGGAATATGTTGAAAAGCAGAATTCACAAATTTTTGAATAAGAGTAGTAAATCTTATTTTCTCGCAAAAATTAAAAGTTAATTCATCAACACAAATGCACCTTGTTAATTATTCTTTGACCATATTTTTGTCACAGTGAAAAAGACCTTATTTTTTAGTAGATTCAGATGATGAGCCCAGTTGTACAAAATCTGCCAATTGTATTTGAGTATTATCCATACCCGCTTGAACATGATGTTTTTTGTTCAGATATCTCTATAATGTTCAACAACCTCCACCATCTGCAAATTTAAATCAAGAGGAGCAATAATTATAGTGTGCTCTTTTTTGGCCTTCTGCAAGTACTTGTTTACAAAAATGTAAAAGAAAAATATTAGATTTTAATTTTCTTATTTTACTAGATTGATTTTGATCAAATGTGTCTTGCTTTTGGCAATTCACTTCTTTCTGATAATCCAAAATATTAATATGTTGTTGTGGAATTTGCTCATCATCACTTATATTATCAAAATGACTAAAACTTGTCATTTTAATATAAATTGATAATAATAATAATAATAACAACAACAACAACAATAACAAAACAGTAATAATTAATAACAAACAATAAATATTACTAAAAATAATAATAAACAATAAACAATAAATATTACTAACAATAATAATTAATAATAATAACAACAATAATAAATACCAATAATAATAATAATAATAATAATAATTTGAGAGAGTAAAAATTAGAGAATTGAGAGTTAAATTAGAGAATTAGAATTTGCTGATTTGATGATTGAGAGAAATTATGTACAAATTAGATAAAAAAAATGATGTATTTATAAAAAAATTTTGAATTTTTTATTTCCATAAAATACACCTTAGATTCTATTAGTGAGGGTAAAATAGACATTAAATAAAAAATTATTTTAAATAAAAAATGCCAATGGCATAATGCTATGTTGTTAGCAGTTTGTTCACGGCAGTGTGCCATTGATGCTCAAGAGATACTTTGTCTGATTGCATCATTATTATAATGGAACTATATGGACATGATTCTCACATCATAAAATAAAAAAAAAGCTTGGCGAGTTGAAAAAATAAAAGGGCGACTCGGGCAAAAGTTACAACAAAATAATGAGATATGTAGGAAGCTCTTCTTGGGTTCGGTCCAAAATATTGCATAATAAACATTCATCCCATGTAAAATGTAATGAAATTAATGTTATTCCATAATGCACATAAAAGTCCCATCACAAATTTTACTCTCTGTCTAAACCAAACATTAGACAAGCGAAAGCCTAAGTCTATCAAGTGTTGCCTCACAAAGAGTATACCATAACAGTCTCCTAGTCCTAAGCAGTCGCATTAGTAGTCCTAGCCTCTAACTTAGTAATCAGTGCCAATTGTCATACCTTCTCTCTAGACCAAACCATAGTGATAAACCAAGCCATGTATTCATCCAAAGTGTTTTTTTTAGCTTAGATGGCTGCATTACATGAAATCCTCGAGCCTACCATTCAATATTGCTCTAGATAAAGCAGAAGTGATTATCGTTGGGGCTAGGGGTGTGCATTCGGTTAATCAGAATCAAAATATGAGGTAACCGAAATTTTAAAAATTAAATGGTAACCAAAATGAACCGAATATTTTAAAAACAAATTGTAACCGAGCCAAAATATTTTCATTTGGTTAGTCAATTATGTAGGTTAACCGATTTTTTCCATAATATATAATAATAAAACTTTTCAAGTCAATCAATTAATAAATTTTCAAAATAAGTAAACTTATACTAGTTATTTAGTAATATTATTAGAAGTTATAGTTAAGTCAACATTAAATATTTTAATATTTAATATTAAAAAATATCATTATATAAATAAAAATGGTCTAAAATGTATTTCAATGAATAATAATATCAAAATAATCAATGAGTTTATAACTTTAATTATATTATAAAAATATATAATTTCATACAACAAATGATTTAAAATATCAATTAAGATAAAAAGTGTCAATTTTAAGTTAAAAAATAAATATTGATAAATATTAAATTAATTAAATTATAAAGTTTTCATTTATATAATTAAATATAATATTTAAATACAATATAAAAAAATACAATAAATTCATATATATATATAACTAAAATAATAATTCAGTTAACTCGGCTATTATCATAGAACTTACCAAACAGATAATCAAAAATTGAAAATTTTATATTTTAATAATCGAACCGAACAGAAAACTGATTACCTCTCTACCGAAATAACTAATTTTTTGCGGTTCGGTTTGGTTATTCGGTTTTAACCGAATAATGCACACCCCTAGCAGGGGCATGTGCCACACCATTAAGAGATACACCCTAGAGTGGCCCATCTATCCAAGAATCTGGTTCCCCTGATAAAATATCAACATTGACAATCCCAAAACAAAACAACTCCGAATCCAAAACTCATAGTCGTGAAAGATCAAATTTGATACCAAGGACAGTACCACAAAATCTCATCTAGACTAAGCTCTAGCAGCCAAGAAGTACATGCCCTCTTAGAATTGTGAAGGATGAGTATCTGCTTGCATTTGCAAGCAAAGGAAGAATAGGGAAGTCTAGTAGCCATACCCACCACAAGAAGATGATCCCTCAACTAAACTTGTCATAATGATTGCATAAGCATTTGAAAAAGATTAGCTAAAAAAGCACAGGAGTCATAGACTAACCATCCTGAACTCTATATACCCTATCCAGACTGATGATAGTCTCATCAAGCAATATATCAATAATAGACCTGGAATCCTCCATCTAAAGCTCAAGGGAGCCAAATCAATCAAATCTCAGCATGGGTCCCCATTGAATAAGAACCCACTAGTAAGACAAAAGGCTAAATCCCTCAATCTCAGTCTCTGCCTCTCTCTATCCTCAATGTCCTCCCAAAATTTAGCAATAAGGGCACACAATTTCACCTTATCCTCTTTCACCATAAGGGCAACATCAACCTTACTCAAATTGAACAGTCTCTGAAAAGCCTGGAAATATCTAGTGTGACACTCATGGATGGCCAATTCAGTCTTAGTGCTACTCCCCAGTATAGCACTAAACTCCTCAAAAGTGGGACACAACTCCTTTTTCATTGCCCCAAACCTAAATACATGATCCACTGTCCCTAAAATTTTAGAGAAGCTTAATGAAAATCAATATTCAATTTCACTCCTTTGAAAATGATAGCAGGTTCAATATCATATCTACCCAAATTAATTTTGTCCACTTAATCCAGATGGGTGGCCTACAAATGAAGAGAATGATTAAAGAAATGTTTTATAATAACACAACCACAAGCTAAAAGACTCTTCAAAAATTCAAAATTGCATGAAAAAATGCATAGATATGCCAAAAGTCCACACAAAGACTAAGAAGATCGGAAAAGGGAGCATGTTTTTATAAAGAATGTGAAAAATATGTGCAAGGTGTGGATTATCCACACAAGCTAAAAAAAATAATATATATAATAAAGTAAAATAATAATAAATAAATAAATAATTAGAGCAAATAAAAATTTCCATAATTAAGATAAATTAAAAAAGGGTGGATTTACATTAATCCATTTCATGCATCATTTAAAATAAATAAAAATCATGCATTAAAGGAAACAACATCAAGAGCAGGAAACCAGCACCACAACTAGTGCCTCAGGACTATTCTCCGCAACGATAGCACCTACCCCTACTTTCAGTAGCAAGGTGTGACAAGCTAATAGATAGTGCAGCCTCATACTGGCTAGCTATCCCAAAGGTGTGGTCAGACCACTCATTATGCCACTATAAGTGAAAAAGTTAGCAATAATCATATAAGGGAAGCAAGAAAAAGGCTGAAGTAAAATAATATACACACCTTTGTGAAGTTCCCTAGAAGAGGGGAAGACTTAATATTAGGCACCTGGATACTCTCTTCCTCCAATTTCTCACCTACAATATAGGAGACATTTTCACTCAACCAGTAATAGCTTGAGATGCCCTTGAGAGGTGCTAATTGAGTCCACACAAAAGCAGCTTGGGAGCCAGTGTGTAAACCCACCAATGCAAGATTGGTCCCAGCAAAACCAACATCTTCATGATCAATTTAGGAAGCAGTCCTTCCTTGATGAACAACACCCCTTCTAGCTCCAGCAGCATTAGACTTAAGATGTGAAGTTAAGGATGAGTGATAAGTATGGTGGGATAAGCTATCAGAACTATCTATAATCCGAGGTATCAAAAAACTATGTAGAACCCCTCATAATCCATACCTTGCATCAAAAATTCATTAGCAAGAATGCTAGTATAAAATTGGTGTTTTATAGAAATTGCCCTACCACTTTTCATATCAATAGGGGGTACATAAGGAATAATCCTCTCCCTGGCTGCCTAACATCAAAATCATTCTCCTCAAAAATATTGTTGAGTCCTCAGAGATCGAAAAACTACCTGGCAATTTGAAAGATAACCGACCCAGCCTAGATGATCACCATTAGTAATAATGAGTCTCCCACCAAAGGGTAACCATCTCACCTAGAAGAAGAAGCAAAAATCATGAATGGAATTTTATAGTGAAAATACAGTGTTTAAGGCTCATACCCCGTGCATGATCAAGTTGTTAAAAGAGGCCCTTAAACTCTGAAAGTCTACAATATGAGGCTATGACCAATTGCTTCATACCCAACAACGCCGCACAAGGAAGGCATCTAGCTAAAACTCTCCAAAATAGGTTCCACAAGTGGACAATACTCATAAGCCCAAAAAAAAAAGAGCAAAGATCAAAAAATTAATCTGAAAAAGAAAGGAGCTATGATGAAGATACATACCTCCTAAAGAATGTGCGTCCCTCTAATGGAATGGACATCCCCTTGAGAAAGTCTTCCCATCTCTTCATTTATGGTAGTTAAGAGAGCTCTACCCCAGTCATACTCTGAGATGCCGGTCAAATATTCCAAGATCATAAGAATTGTCTAATCAATGGTATCCCGCCTTGTGTGCTAGAAGGAACATCCCAATATTAGCAAAATAACACATCATGTAGTATGGGTGGAGAGGTCAAAAAGGTCATCACTCCTCCCCATCAAAGTGTTGATGTGATTCTTCAGCCAAACACGGGTGATGTAGGGGTTACCAATTTCAGTGATAGGTGGTATACCATCCATCAGGTTCATAATTTTCTCATTTGACAGATTTCTCTAGCTCGAATATGAATCCGAGGGTCATGTTTCAGAAGGAATACAGACAACAAATATAAATCTTATAGTGTCATAGTCAGCTCACCATACAAAAATGAAATGAGTTAGTAGAGTGCCACCACCTTTCACCTAGAGCCCACACCAAACCATGGTTAGCCTGCTTTGAACAGTCCAAAGACAGAAAATTCAAAAAGCCAATAGGAGCTAGCAAATCTTTAACTCCATTCATTAGGTTTAGATTTCCTAAATTAGAGCGCTCACCTCGCAATTTGAGTTAGGTATATTGCTGGTAAAAGTAAGTAAATAAATAAATTATTATTTTTCTTTTTTTAATTAAATTAAGGAAATAAATAAATTATTATTTTACTTTTTTTTCAATTAAACTAAGGCAATGAGAAAGGTATTTTGTTTTTATTAAAGAGATAAAATTAAAGAATGCCTCCATAAAATGGGGTCTATGATGCATGGGAACCTAGATACACCAGCAGATCCCCGACTATCGGCACCTTGGCAACCTTTGGACAAGAAGAGGAAGATTGAGACATTTTCAGAATCCTTTTCTAAAGAAAACAAAGCAAAAGAGGAAGAGTAGGAGGAGTAAAGTTCAAATGACCTCCTACCCTCCCTATTTATAGAAGTTGAAGCCCAAAGGCGGTCCTACTGGCATAAACCCAACATGCTCAAATGCACATCAAAAATTAAAGGATGTCATGTCAAACTAGTTCATTCTTTCCTAAGTTCATACCATTGCATTGATTTAAAAATCATAAAATGGATGCAATGAGGGGTAATTATGAACCTCGAAATTAGCACCTAATTTAAATAAGGCATTTTCAACTTAAAAATTGGAAAATTAATTTTCATAAAAAATAATTAATTTATCTTGTTTTCATAAAACAAATTGGCAGCGTGGCTCGCTCAGACTACTCGCGGCCATTCATGCCTAGCCGAGTGCCTGAGGCCCCGCCAACGTGCTTGCAGCTGTAATAAATAGAATCACCCTTTTTAGTTAAAGAGTCTATTTTTGGGAGTCAAAAATTGATTCAAAGAGTCTAAAATTAATTATTCAAAGGAGTTACGCAGTGGAAAGGCACCCCAACCCTACATCAAGCTTAGAAGGAGACCACCAAAGGTATTTTTCTTGACTTTTCTCTTTTCAATTTGGTAACAAAACCAAATTAATTAATTAAATCAAACCCCTTGCATCCAAAGATATGAAATACTTATGACTCCGATTCTCATTCAAATGAGATAAAAAGGCACACTTGGAATATTACCCGAGTAGCAAGCTTGTTCTAAAAACCATAAAATTGGTCTTTTAAATTAATTTTAAATTATTTCCTTTATTTGTAATTTCCATTATTGCTATTTATGCAATGAATGAATGCGAATTTCAATTATTAATGCTAATTTCAATTATTTATTATTTGTCCAATTAAATTAGTTGAAAATTTATGCTTGACCTAGAATCTATTAGTGCTAGAGTCCAAGCTCCCCTCAATTTTAGGATTATAGTCAATTTACTCCCCCTTGCACTATGGATGTCATATTTATTTTCTACTCATGTATAAATATAATTATTACTAATATTATTCTTGTTATCACATAAAATTAATTTTTAATCTCAAAAGGTTAAGATTTAATTAAATAGGAATATTTCATTGCTTAAAATCACTTGAAAATCTAGCTCGAAACCCATAGTGATTAGTTTTGGACTAGTGCCATTTTGGGTTAAAAATCACGATTTTCATGGGGTCAATTAAAATGGGGTTTTGCCTTAAATTTTTTCAATAATAAATATTTGAGGTGGCAACCCTCCAATTAGCTTTCAAAATAAAGTAATCCCTTTTACAAAAAACAAAAAGTAGAGTATTCTTTTCAAATAAAAGAATAAATCTTTTCAAAATAAAAGGTCTTTCTAAACTCATGTTCCAAACCAAGCGGAGATCATACGCAACGTTGTTGTATGAGACTAATCTCAAATGAGCATTTCGGCTCCATATTCCAAAAGAGCCAGATCAGTGCTCGGGCGAGGTCTCACAATAATATATTCAACAAATCTAAGAGAAGAAAAGAAGTACACATTTAAATATTTTTTTTTTGAAATCCCACAATGTGAGTAAAATAAAATATATATTAGGTTGTGATTTAATTTCTCTTAGGAAAAAAAGAGTGTATACACACAATATACCATGAATACACTTAGAAATAGATGAAGAAAAAAATAATATGTATGTGTATTATCATTGAAACATACCTTAAAATATAATAAGCTACCTATTATATTTCTAAAAAAATGTGAAATTAAATTACATCAAAAAGATTAAATGCTCATTGAGTTGATAGCTCACAACATCGTCCGTGGTTTAGTATATCCTGCACAGGCATCATACATGACACACCAACACTGTACTTAAGCAAGGAGTATATAACTTGGGAAAAAATAAAAGAGATTATGAAGAAGAGAGGAAATATAGTAATTTAAAATTTTATTTTTGTTATATCTAAGTTGTGAGATGAGATCCTAGGGCAACTATGGTTTTCGAGGTACCCGATAGCTTTAACCTAGCTTGGACCCAGGGAACATCGCTCCTTCAAATTGGAGCGTGACATATAAGTAGCATTCTTTTCCATCTATTATGCATTTTTTATGAATTTCTACACTCCAAACTATGTTGTTTTGATTCCTTGAGAGTTTTTTAGAGCTTTTTGAGAGTTGTGGAGCCATAATTCAACAATTCTATGTATTTATGAATCAAAGGCTAGATAAATGTGGATAAAATAAATTTGGAATAACATAGTACTACTCTTTTGCTGACTTCGAGGGGAGTTAAGGTTGTCTAAGACTTTTTGAGAGCCTGTTTGCGGTTTTGGGATCCTATTGCTTTTTTTCCTCATTACATTTTCAATGTCTAATGTTCCATCTAAATCATGTTCATTAAAGGGTTGGGACAAGACAAAAGGGAGATAGTGAGTAAAAGTTAAACTTGCTAGTTTTATTAAAAATATGTTTATTACATGGAAGTATTTATATACTCTAAACTGGAAAAAGACTATACATACTCAAACTAAAAAAAATGGAAGATTCAGAATTTGGCTCAGTTTCAAACTCTGACTTGGGCTCAGATTGAGAATTAGATAATTTAGTAAAGTTCTCACTCTTCTTGGAGTACCAGTTGTTAGACAGGTTTTGGGTTGGTTGCATAAGATGGGTAAGGTCAGATTTTATTTCATTTTCAATAACAACAACCTAGTGAAACAAGATGGGCTCCATATGGTCCTTGTAGTCTCCCTTTATTTTGTTGATGGGCTCACTCACTTCTAGGGTAAGCCTAACATTAAATAAGAGTCCAAAACCAAGGATTAGTTTCTTAATTATAAGGACATAATCAATGCTCAAGAAAATCACAAAATGGAAAATTTGTCCCTTCTTTCATAAAGTAACAATTTAGAGTCCCAAAATATGGTATCATCAGCTAGTCCTAAGGTTCACCTAGTTTCCTAAAATAGACCCTTTCTTTATCCCTAGCCTAAATTTCCTAGAAGTCTTACTAAGTGGGTTGATATCCCAACCTAAAGGGTGGTTGAATGATCAGATAGTTTAGTAACCATATTATACCCTATTAATTTTTCCCCAAACCCAAACCAAGAAAATACTTCATTTTTTTAAGATGTTTACCACTATTAGGTTACCATATGAATCAAAGTCAAATGGAATAACCTATTTACCCGTGGCTTGCTTAACAAAATGCACAATGTCAAAGGAGAAGCTAGATAATGCAGTGGAGATTGGCTCAAGCTAGATCTCAAGTATAGGCACTTGTGGAGGAGTATCAAACTTTCACTCAAGTCACCTTTGATGGTAACTACTGCATCACCATGAGGAAATTTCAGCATCTAATAGAGGGATGATAAGAAGACTTTTTCTTGATGAATCCATGGTCTTCTAAAGAGAACTTGAAATAAGCCAGGACATCTATGACTTGAAAAGGACTTTTTTGCACTGTCGGCCCAATGGTCACCTCGAGGTTAAAGACTCCCAAAATTTATTTTTCAGTGTTATCATAGGCCTTTGCTATCTAATCAGAAGGTGTTAATCTTTCAGCCTTTATTTCCAACAACTAGCCACCTTTAATGGGCACACATTTAAAGCCAATCCATTGTCCACCAATACCACTAGAATTGTTTTACTTTGGGCTAGAATTGTTATGTATGATGCATGGTTATGCCCAGGCTCCCCTGAAGGCAAATCATGGTTTATAAAGGAGATAGCCAAGGTTTTGGTAGTATTGGTCCTAAAGGCTATCAAAGTCTTTAGAGAAATATCAATAGGAGTCTCAAGTTGGCTTAGCTCCATGCAAAGAGTTTGGCAATGACATATTAGCCCGAGTCTTCTTAACTTGTTTAAGAACCACATCTTTTTTAGGCTCTGGGGTGAGTTTCAACTTGGTTTCCTATAGGACAACTAGTTGGTTTAATGGTGAAGGGACTTGTAGTGCTTGGGTAATCCTTCCACTCCTTATCATAGCACTGATTTTTTTCAATAAAATAATTGAGGTTAAGGATGCAGAAATACTTAAGGGTTGAAAAAATTACGATGATGAGGTATATCTTTAGGTCTATTGAGGAGGACATACAATTGAAATTTTTGTGGTTAGGAAGAGGAAAAGGGCTACAAAATGAGAAGGATTCTAGAGAGGAAGGCATGAACAAACTCTTATGGATAAGCAACAACAACAAATCCAATTCTCAAGCAATTAGAGTATTTGAATTCAAATTCCTTTGGTTTCCTATTCTTATTGTAATTAGTTTCTTGTTATGTGCATATATTGAATCATCCAATCTTTTTCTTGATCAAATCTTTTATTTCCAGATTCATATCTTAATTCTTATAGAATTCAAGTGTATTGATTAAGGAATCTTGAGTGTTTTATTCTATGTTGAGTCCTTTTTAGAGTTTTACACTTTTGCTCTGATAAGAAGTCAATTGGCGCAAACTAGTTAATAAGCCTACAATCCTCTAGCAGACCCGCACTTATATAAAGGTCAAATTTTGTCTTTCCTCAAGCAAACACAAATCTTGATAAATTTAATTAAATTCTTAAAAGAACTAAAAAGTGAATAATTTATTCCCAAAATAAATATTTTATTGATTCTTGAATGAATGTATATTTAGCCACTTTAATGGCAATTATATAGGGATAACCAAACACTAATTTGCAATAAAATTAAGGGAAAATTACACTGGTTACAAAAATTTGATGGCCAGTTTCAATTTTAAGCAGCTGGGTTTTGTTTTTCAATTTTGGAAGTTGTGCTTTTTTTTCTATAATACCTTTTTAAAATGGTGGTTTTTATTATTTTTATTTTTTTGTTTATTCATTAATAAATTTTTTGAGGGCATACTCTCAATATATATACAAAATATATATAATATGCATAAAATATATAAAATACACACACAATAAATAATAACATATACACAATATATACCAAGCATCCATCACACATCCACCACATCTACCAAACATCTATCAAATATCAATCAAACATGTGCCAAACATTTATAGAATATTTTTAATATTTTTTAATATTATTTTTTTTTAAATTTTATATTTATACAAAATCCACACAATATCTACATAAGATACATGCAATATACAAAAAGAAATACATAACATAAAACAACATTATTAAACATCTATTAAACATATAGAACATCCACTAAGTATCTATACAATATCTACATAACAAAATTAATATTTGTTTTAACTTTTTTTTATGTGTATAATATATAAAATTTGTTTAAAAATAAATTTAATGATTTTTATTAATATATTTTTATATATTTTGCTTTTTTTATTATTTTTGTAAGTATTATTCTTTTTGTGATTAAAATTAAAATTAAAATTTTTTATAAAAATTAATAAATTTTATATGCTGAAAATATAATTTAAAATATTAATTTTTATTATTTTATTAGAATATTTTTATTTAATAATAAAGTTATAAAAATAAAAATTGAATTAAAATATTGATTTTAGTGAGAGAAGATGTATTTTTTAAAAACAATAACCCTTAATTTAATGAGGAGTGGAGTATTTTTGAAATTTACTTTGATTATATGTATCAAATTGCATGCAATATATATAACATATAAATAATTAATAACAGTTCTATATGCTTCTTTATATAGAATTCATCATATTTATCAAATTATATATAACATATAAAAATATGTATATACTTCTTAATATAAAATTCGTCATATTTGTCAAATTATATATAACAATTACAATATATTAATGACATATAAAAGTTTATATGTTTATTACAAGTTTTATATATTGATTATATATTGCATAAATTGTTTGTCTTATATATTGTTTTATAAATTTTATATGTAATAAATAAAACTTAATGGAGGAAGGACAATTTTGTAATTGATGCTCATATATTTTTATAATTAATTATTGCGTCGACACAATACTTTTATAAATACATATAGTTTAGGTTAGTTTTATAAATTCCCCTAATGAATAAGTGATCTTTTTGAAAGCCCATTAAGAATTTTTTATGGGAAAATTAAAAAAATAAAAAAAAATAGATTTCAAAAATACTGCAAAAAAAATTCAAAAAATATTGTACAAAAGAAAATTTTATTCAAAAACATAGTAAAAGAGTGGACATGTCATATATTTATGAAAATTCATAAATATCATTGTTTAGTTACTTATATGTATATAACTGCATATAATTAAAAATATAACAGTTATATACTTTTTTTTTAATTCAACACATATATATACTTATATGTAACATAAAAATAAAAGTAACTAAATATATAATAGCGATATATTATTATATGTGACATATAAATACATATAACTAAATATATAATTGTAATATATTATTATTCTTTTGCAATTCAATACACACATATATATATATGTATATATATAACTACATATAACTAAATACATAATAGTTATATATTGTTATTCTTTGAAAATTCAACATATATTTCTACTTATACGTAACATATATAATCAAATATTTAATAATCAATAATATACTTTTATAGTATTCATTTAAATGGTATATATGTATAAAATATTTTGTTTAATTATTATTTTGATGTATCTCTATAAGTTTTTTGTGTTTAAATTTTTTAAAATTATATGTTTAATTTTATAACATATATGTTATATACAAGTCGATATAAAAAATTAAATTTAATAAAAAAATTGAAAACTCTTTTTTTTGAAATATTCTATCGAATATGTAGAATGTATTATATTTAAAAAAAAAACCAAAAACCCCAAATAATTACATTTGAAATCCAAAAAAATATCCAACACAAACAAACATAAAAGCTTTACAAACAAAAATAAAAAAAAATGGAAAACCAAAACTTGCAGTACAAGCATTAAAAAAAATTGAATAGAAAGGAAGATGAAGAAGAAAAAGAAAACAAAGGAAAATGAGCCTGTATAAAAAAAAAATAGCTTAGAGAGAGTCGACTAAAGTCAATTGAACCATCCCAATTATACATGCAGATATCGTAAAAAAGTCTAGCATGCTTATCAAGTCCTGCAACTGCATAGATTTGAGGGATCAATTGCAATCGCATTTAAATGGATAGGCATGTAGTTCCTTCTATCATCAATTAGTTGGCAAGCGAGGCGAACACTTGGATCAAGAAGAAAAGCGTAAAAAGAAGAAAAAAGGAAAGAAAAAAAAAATTCAAAAATACCTTGAATTTGAAAAAAAAAAAAAAACTTAATTAGATAAAATTGAAAAATGAATAACTTAAAAAAGTGAAAAAATAATGAGCAATAAAATTTAAAATGAAAGAAAATGTTTTAAATGGCATAATTTTCTCGTGCCACACTAACTAAAATGCCATATTGGATTAGAAATTTCTTATAGTTTCCTGTAAAATTTCTTGATAAACTTTATTTTTTCATCATCTATCCAAACTCATCTTTGGCTTTTGCATCAACAAAAATAACCATAGATTTCTTTTCATTTTTGATTTAGCATATATAAAATTAAAAAATAAAAAAAAAGGAAAACAGAAAATTACAAAAACACTAGACCGCATTGGTATTTAGCTTATACTGAAAAACAGTTCTCTCTAAATCCTACATTTTCACTAATAATTAGTATGAAACATAGGGCAAAAGTGCTTATTACACAAGTGTATAGATAGAATAATCGTAATTCCCGCAAACATAGATTCCATGTAGACAAACTGTTAATACTTCTTTCTTTTTTTCACAAAAATATCCCCAGTAGTTCTAGCTAAGAAAAAAGTGAAAGGAAAAAAAAATGAATATATTCAGTAAAATAAATCCCATCCCAATTACAAATTGAATCACCAGATCAAATCAAAGTAGATTCTGCACAATATGTATACAAGGGCTCCGTCATCTAGCTCCATTTAATAAATATGCATGGATCGCACCGAATAGTTGCCTAACCACGTAAGGATGCCCGAGGGACAGCAGGTAAACCTAGTTCATCCTCAGCCTGATGAACATTAAAATCAACTGATTGGTACAATGCACAGGGAAAACAGGGCAATATATGCCAATAACAACAATATGTCTAACCCTAATTTCATGTGCTCAAGCAACCTAATGCTAGGTATGACCAAAGTAAAGTTGATCCCTCAACCTCAAATGTACAGATTCCAGCATTTGTTTCATTAAATTGCTAGAATAATAATTTCTTTGCCAACTAATTAACATCCAAGGAAAGTAAATCAACAGCAACTATCGTGATAATTAGAAACTAAGCAACCAATGCAACTCAATATCCTCTTTTAATACTCATGAGATTGTTGGGCATCTTCTGATGAAAAAATGCAACTGTTGGGCATCTAAGTTCCTAAACTATATATCAGCAAGACTTTTAACAAAAAAACAAATAATTCATAAATATAATTCACTGCAGGAGAGCATGAATTTTATTATTTTGTGCACATGTAGATAATGGTTAGCCAATAATGAACAGTAATGATATCTGGCAGGCCCTCCAAATGAAGAGTGTCCTAGTGACATTTAAATAAAGAGATTGAACAGAAGAAAATGAACTTTTACAAGAATTACCTGAGCATTATTTCTACCCGCATGTGTTGGTGCATGTCCTGTAGGTGCTGAAGGCAAGTTGAGTTCTGAATGCAGATCAGGTTCCGTATCAGGTTGCAGATAAGAAGGTACTCCATCAGTTTCAGTTTCCATTCCCATATCTGCTTCCAGAGCATCGAGTTCTGCATTCCAAAGTCCAGTTTGAATAACATAATATGGATTTATACAAACATGGAACATTTTCTCTCAAATAATGCACTTAAGTCTGTTTCAAACTGAAGAAGAGAAAGAAGAACCACGAAAAGAGAGTAATAAATTCAACTGAGAGATAGAATTGCACATTTTTTTATACCAGTTAGACAATTGAAAAACTAACAGATCATATAGAGAAGCAGTAATCAAATAAATAGGGAAAGATAAAAAAAAAAAAATTGTAATATATACAGAAACAGGTATCCCAAAAAAAATTGTAATATATACAGAAACAGGTATCCCGGACGGACCCTTCAGAAGAAATTTGAGCTTACCTCCCATGAGTTCTTCCTCATCAATATCATCAGGCACATTGTAGCTTCTACCCAGGGTCTCTTGGATTTCATTGCTCACATCCATTAGGTCCATCATCTCATCTTGCAAGTTCTACAAATGATAAAATTAAACTACTGAGCACCATAAATTCCCAAAGGAAGTTAACATGAAAGATATAGAGAGAGGAGTAAGGGCAAATCAACAGATCACTTACATCTATATCTTGAATCTTCACAGTTTTCATCATTCCTTTCAACTCCTTATTGGCAGATTTCAATGCTGACATCTGATGGGAACAAAACAAACTTAATTTAGGAAAATCATAGTTCTGTAATTGCTAACCTTAAAATGATACCAGGACCTATATTTTGTTGAGTAATTTGAACAAAATGGATATGCACACTTCAGGAACCTTCCAAAATTTAATTGGTATTTATGGAACAGTCCTTCCCTTGTCAATTTTAGTCTCCTACCTCTAATGAGGTAAGCAGGAGGTTGCTCCAATCAGTGTACAGATATCACTCCCCTTAACAGCCTTGAACCGTAACACCTAACCCCCAACCCCCCCACCTCTTCTCTCAGCCACTACCAAGAAATGAACATTTCGACGTCAACACTGCATATCCCACGCAATCATGGTGGATCTAGCATATGTTTGATCTTCTATGACAATGCAAAAATAGTGCCAACTACTTAATGCAAGTGCTTTACTCATCAACAAGTTAAAATGTTTTATTTTGAATAGAACTCCTCAAATTTTTGAGCTTGTCAGGTTGGAAACTACAGTTAAATCTTGGCTGCTAGCTATTGGCCACTATAGGGTATAATTAGTAGTTGTAGAGGTAATTTATTATAAAATGTATATTTACATCAGCTGGAGCTGCAATTAGCACATAAAACAAAGAAATAAAGACATTTGTCTTTCTAAAATATAATGAGACATTGTACTTTATCCCTTTCTTATATGGAGACAAAATTCTCCTACAACCAAATTCAATCATCAAAATATATATATATATATATATATATATATCCAAAACTTTTGCTCCGATAACTATTTGATCACAATATAGTTTCCTCATTCAAGTACCCAAATTTTCATCAAATTTCCCATTTTGACAGGGATGATGAAAACTTTGTTTATAGAAGGGAAACATAAATGAACATATAAGAAAAAACAGAATAAGATTTGAAAATTTGAGGGGAGGATATGATTTCGGAATTAGAAACGAAGAAAGAACAACTATCCTCGAGTTTGTTATGGCCTACGATTTAATACTGACAAATACACATCTTATAAAAAGAGAAGTCTTTAAAAATGCACAAAATATAAGCCAGACTAACTTCATACTTGCAAGAAAAGCTAATCAAGCTCTATGCAAGGATTGGAAAAATTATATCAAATGGGACTTTTGTTCACTTCACATAGGTTTATGGTATTTGATGTCAAGATTAAGAGGTTGGCAAGCAAGCTTAGGAAGAATTGAATTCCAAAGACTTGGTGGTAGACTTTAAAAGGGGTAAAACAAATAATGTTTATAAAACTGGATATTGAGATGCAGAAATGAATATGTCAGCAAATGATATGTGGGTACGTATGCCTACAACAATCAAAAGAGCAACTAGAAGATACTTGGTGAATCTAAAAGATATGGTCATCTCTCAAAAGAGTTTTAGTGGTGGAATGAGAAAGTGCAAATAGTAATAAAATGTAAAAGGAATAGCATAAGAGATTTAGCAGTTGTGGTGACAGCGAAGCTTTTGAACAATACAAGCAAGCAAAAAAAAAAGATGCTAAAAAAGTGATTAGCCAACCAAGAGTGCACTCTCTAGAGAAGATATATGAGGCGCCCAGGATAAAGAAAGGGTAAAAAACTATATATAAATTGGCTAAAATAAGAGGAAGAAAATGTAAATATTTAAATCAATTTAAATACATAAAAAATGAAGAGAATAAAGTTTTCATTCAAGAGGAGGATATTAAGAAATGATGGAGAAGTTATTTTGAGGATCGTCTTAATGGTAATCATAGTGAACACAATAAGGATTTAAATGACATAGCCGAGAAAAATGTGAAGTACACTAGACGAATTAGATTTTCTAAAATTAAGAAAATCTCGAAGAAAATGCAAATCGGCAAAGCTTGTAATCCAAATGGAATCCCCATTGAGGCATGGAAATGTCTTGAAAACACAGGAATTGCATTGTTAACTGCTTTATCGATAAAATTCTGAGCACAAAGAAAATGCCAGATGAATGGAGACAGAGCATCTTGATATCTATTTTAAGAACAAGGGATATTCAAAGTTGTTCAAACTATAGAAATATAAAACTTATGAGTCACACAATAAAAATGTAGAAGAGAGCTATAGAATACCGTTTACATTTGGACACTTGCATCTCTCCAAACCAATTTGCGTTTATGCTAGGTAGATTGACTGTATAAGCAATCTTTCTTATTAGATATTTGACGAAAAACCACAGGAAGATGAAGAAAGACTTACATATTTTTTTCATTGACTCGGAAAAAGCTTATGATAATCCGTAGAATAATTTTATGGTGGGTCTTCGAGCACAAGAGAATATCAATTAGTAATATTCTAGTCTTGAAAGATCTCTATGATAAGACTATCACTAGCGTCTATACAGCTGGAAAGGATACTAAAAAAATTTCTGTTTTTATTGGATTACACCAAGGTTCAACTTTTAGTCTCTACCTTTTTACTTAGGTCAAAGATGACCTAACAAGACATATACAAGACATCTCAAAGTGCATGATGTTCATAGATAGCATTGTGTTAATAGATAAAACTCAAGCAAGAGCTGTGAAGAAAACACAAGAGTTTTGAGTTAAGTAAAACTAAGATAGGATATATGCATTGTAGGTTTAGTAATACGAATGGAGAAAGGGGTAAAATTGTTTTGGGTGGAGTGGCGGTGCGTCAAAGCACTCCTTTCAAGTACCTTGGCTCAATACTTCAAGCGAAAATAGGTTGTAAATATGTTAGCTATAAGATTAAAGCAGCTTAGATGAAGTAGAGGAAAGCCGCGTGAGTTTTATGTAACTGCAAGATGCCAGTTAAATTGCAAGATAAGCTCTATCGTACTGCAATAAGGCTTAATATGACGTATAGTAGAGAGGGTTGCACATTGAAAGGACAAAACATGGATAAAATGCATGTTGCTAAAATGAATATACGGACAAACTAAGATGAATAGAATCCGTAATAAATGCATTAGAGAAAAAATGGAAACAGCTTCTATTAAGGATAAAATAAGAAAATATGAATTGAGGTGATTTGACCATATAAAATGAAAACCTAGTAATGCGTCTATAAAAAAAAATGAATAGATGAAGATATATATATATTTAAGAGAGACAATGGTAAGCCTAAACTAACTTGGATAAAAGTGGTTTAGAATATTATTACAGCTCTACATTCCTCCGAGGATGTAATCTATAATCACTCCGAGTGGAAAAAAAAAATCCATATAATGGATCCCTATTAGCTTAGGATTAATGCTTAGTTGAATTGAGTTGAGTTTGCATTTTGACTGGAATATATTATCATGAAGATTAGATGAAATCTCTTTGAAATTTTATTAGATTATATATGAATATGAAAGGGGTTTTCCCAATGCACAAGACCTGTATTATGAGCTGCAAGGAGACTTAAATTATGCAACCATCCTCTTGCACTGCGAGGAAGCCATTTCTAAGATTAAACATGAAATAATATCAGTATTGGCATGTTAAAAATTCAAAAGCAAACAAACAATTTGCAAGATTAATCAAGTCATGTTCTAGACCCAAAAAAAAAAAGAAAAGAAAAGAAAATTGGAACAGTAACCGAACAACTGCACGAGTAAATGCGGAACCTCAAAAAAATATAATATCGGATAATTGAGATCATCAAAAACTATAAATACACGTGATCTCATGGATCTCCAAGTTTGGCAAATAGTTAGAATTTTTGTATTTTTTAAGTCATGTCACAATCAATACCCTAGCTTCAATTATATTACTACAAGCAATAAATCACATATAAACTAAAATTCATAAAATTTAAGACCAAGCATGTTGATGAATAATGAAGCTCTTTGAGAAGCATAGAAATACATTGTGATTTACCACCCTGATGTGCCTGGCTAGTTTGGTTTGGCCATATTCCTTATGTCCTATTCTCGTATTCAAAATATGGGCATTGGTAATCCCTTCATGTTTAACTACTGTGTTGTACTAGCTAACTATTATAAAAAATGATAGAATAAAATGCAACCTAGTTCTTTTCACAGAGATAGAACAAAATTGTAATATCATTCTCATTGAAATTGTAATATCATTCTCATTGTCATAGAAAAAAAGTTATCAACGCGCACACACAAGCAGAAAGTGAGAGAGAGTAATTTATGGTGACTCTTGGCATTCACTCATTTAAAGAATATGCTTACCTATTATGCTATCATTGCAAGCAAGTTAATTAAAAAATATTTATTTCTTAGTTTGTATGCTTACTTGAACAATCAAAGGGTCTCGAGTAAGATACAAATAAAAATGATAGGATTGATGCACAATGACCATGAAGTGAGAATTGGTGCACAATTATCACAAGGCGACCGAACATTAGAAAGAAAATTAGGTGATTAATTCTCTCCTATTGGAACTTGATGAAGGACAATGGCCCCAAGTCAATTAGATATAAAGCACACGAGCAGTAGTTAAAGATTATTATTAGGTTGGAAGGGGGATGGACTACTTGATCAGGTTGTGTACAAGTACTGCACCATAAAATTTCAAGCACATAAGAGGATAATGGTGGTTCCACTAACAAATAGTAAGTTGGATTTACCCATACACATTCCCATCTATGAATTACATTTATTGAGCAGCATGTGTCTAAAAAATAGCTTCTTGTTCATAACGCTATCATCTTATTCCATCTTTGGGCATTAAATTAGTCCAGCACATGAACACAGTACCATATCCCTATAAGAACTTTTTCAGACATAAAAAAATCTTCAAAAATATTGAAAGTGCTTTAGGACATACAGTTTGTTGAGCATCTTTTATACCCTCGGAAGCAAATGTAACTTGATCAAGGTTGAATGTCTGATTGTAAAGCATGTCCCGCTGTCCTTCATACCTGTCCAATAGATTCATGCAATTTATAAATGGTGGAAGAAATCAAATACATAAAAACAAGCCTTATAATATCATTCTAGCTGTACAATGAGAAATTAATTACTTCTATTCCATCCAACAACACAGGACAAACTTAAAATGGACCAATTACACAGTTAATCTTATCTGCAGACATTTAATTAAAACTTAATTTTCAGATTTTTTCGTTTTATTATCATTGGATTACATAGTTATATCTTATCAGCAGACATTTAATTAAAACTGAATAGGGATTTTCGTTTTATTCTTCCAACTGGGTTACATAGTTAAATTTTATCTGCATACATTGAATTAAAACTGAATTTTCATAGTGGTTTTCGTTTTATTCTTCCAATTGGGTTACATAGTTAAATTTATCTGCAGACATTTAACTAAAACTGAATTTTCATAATGTTCATAAAAGTTCTATTGTTTCAATTGGGCACCACTAGCACCAACATTAGACAAACAAGCAAAAGAAAAGCTGATGCGGAGCAATTTGCTTCCCACATTCTCCTACTCTCTCTTGTTAGTAAACCAAGCATCTTCAAAATACCTTTTATTTCATCATTATTGTCATTATCAGCATCATCAGCTTTGCCTCCCTTTCTCAACTAAACTGTTAGCTCCCTCTACATTTTAGGTTCAAAAGAATTCCCCTAACAACTCAACAATCTAAAACCGCAATGAACAGTGAATACAGATCAATAAACAAAGAAATAAAATTTCTAAATGTGTAGGTTCAATGACTAAAAAATCAACTTCAATCATCTCCTTATACATTTCAAGATCAGTCTACTCATATTTTCCATCTTATTTTGTTAATATTTTTTCTCAGGTGCGAGAAACTGAGGAATCGTTAGCATGATCATATTCGAATTCCAGAGGAAGGAATATCAAATGGCAGATAGGTAGAGGAGCATATCCTTTTTTTACACGTGGGGTGCTAATATCAAACAAGTTTTATATCCCTCATAAAGATGAACCCTAGACTTGTTTTGAAAGTGGTTAATATGTAATAATTGCTTTGGTATTAGCCATGGTGATGAGCCTTGCAATAATAGATAGAGAATATTGTTAAAAGGGGGGTTAGAAAAAAGAAAGAGAAAAGATTTAGAATTACACAGTGTTGATAGAGAAAAGACGAGAGTGTGAGAGATCAGTTAGTTTTGAGAATATTGAGAGAGAGGTCCCCTAAGGTGGGAGAATTAGTGGATCAATGACTTGGTGAGAAATGCAAGGAAAGCAACTTACTTTTAACTCTAAGAATTAATTGGGATGCTAAATCATCTTTCCAATAGGCCTTGTTACAGATACTGATGAGAAAGTTGAGTCCACTGTAACAGATTATTACAATTGGGCGAATTGAACTTCCCGCAAAAAACAACTTTGGCAATCACTCATATAATTTAACCCAGTGACATTATCAACAAGCATGATTACTTGAATACATTAGCTTAAAAAGAAGATACCAAAAAAAAAATTAGTACCAATTGGTATCTCTATTTTTTAGCGTTCCATACCAAAGATGACAAATGCCATATATTGTTCAGATTAATGCACGTCTATGTAAAGGGTGTCCCAACGTACAAGGCTTTCCTTTGCAAGGTTCGAAGGAAAGTCATCTATCGTATGAAGCAGGGTTATTAACGAGTTGGATCAGCCAGGTTAAAGGGCATGTCCCAATATCCAAACCAAATTCTCAGTTAACAGAATTACTCAAGCCAACCCAACGTATGAAGAAATTTTGTTGCAATGCAGAGCTAACCCAAATGATGATCAAGGCAATTTAAGTTAAAAGAAAACGAAATATCCATAAATTTTAAAAATAAGGTGAGATTATTTATTTTGTAGTTTTTGGTCTTTTGCCTTTAAATGTTAAAAAACGAAAAATCTATTTGGTACAACTGTGGCTTTTGTCACTTTCCCAAAAGCATATTAAAAGCAAAATGCTGAAACAAGAAACCATGTTTTACAGTTTCCAGTTAGTTTCATCATTTCTTATTGTACTCTCTATCTCTTCCCCATTAAAATTCACCCTTAATACGATCAACACCTTCCACCCTTTGTCACCATGTTCATGATCTCTTCCATTAGTTGCCAAGAATCATGAAACTATTTTCTATCAACAGTAAGTCACGCATCTGTCTTCACATATTTATACCCAATTTAGTCATAAAATAGGACAAAGATGTTCTTTTTGTTAGGTCTTTCTCATGATATTATCGCTATTAATTCAGTAACTTTGAAGTTTTGATTTTATTCTCTCTCTCTCTAAAGTTTCTAATAGATTGGAGAATGCAGTCTAGAGATATCGCCAATAAGCTTTTGTTGAAATATATTGCTCCAATCCTTTTATGATCCTTTTTCATTGGGCATTGCAGGTGATAATCTATTCTATTGAATGTTCCTTTGACTTGTTCATATCTCAGAGTTCATTGTTCATCTTATGAAGGAGATTATTGTTAGTGGCACAGATAAGACGAATGACATGGTTAGATAAACAACTAAGGAGGAGTGAACAGAAGACAGGATTATAAAAGTGTTTTTAGTAAAACAAAAACCAAAGTATAATCACTTTTCAATGGAACTAAAACCACAAAAACCACCACAATATTGAACATATGCCGCCAAAGGATGATTTAGAATCAATATTTATGAATTCATAATAAAATAGGAGTAAAACACTATTAAGAAGAAAACTAATAATGAGATCAATGACCAACTACTGCAACCATTATAAAACATCCAAAATTTACCAAATTAAACTTCACTTCTTACAAATAAAAATAGGTCGTAACATGGTCAAATAATACCAAATTGACTGTATCACAACTATCTTTTTTTTTTCATCTAAATATGCAAAATAAATCTATACAACTTAGAAACAATCTAAAAATAAATTATGAGACTAAAATAACATAAAAGAGCAAGGATGATACTCACATTCGCTTTTGCTTAAGAACTCTCATGGCTCGAGCTTTTATAGCCTCTTGTGCAGGTCCAGGTCGGGTTTTCTTAATCTGTTCCCTGTATCTAGTAAGCTCAGCATCAAGCTTTTTTATCTTATCGTCCACTGAGTCACCCCTTTTGTTAATCTGATTAAGGGAATCCAATTTTCAAATTACCAATCCACCAAATTATTGCAAACATGACAAATTTCTCAAAACAAATTAAATCTTTTCCCAATTTATATTCCCGAAAGAGTCAATAAAACAAAACCCCAAATTGTTGATTACAAATTCAACATTGCAAGTCCAAAAACAAATAATAATTAAATATAGACAAGAGAGAGAGAGAGAGAGAAGAGAGATTAAATTAAAGAGAAGAAGAAAAAGAACCCTATCGGAAGCGTCTTGGATAGAAGGAGGAGGTTCTTTATCTTTCTTAGCGCCGAAGACTCTCCTCATCTTCTGGAGAGCAAAAAAGAGAGATTTGGTGATCGGAGTTTAGGTTTTCAAAGTCAGAAGTTTTCTTTCAATGATGAAATGTTCTTGTTCTTCTCAAAATAACGACAAAACCAAAGCACTTTTTATATCACGGAAACCCCCCCAAGAAGTTTCCTTCGTCATATTGTGAGATTTTGCTTTGTTTTGTACACATCATTATTATTTTACCTCCGGTATGTTATTAATGAAAATCTTTCTTGTACTTTACTTTAGTATTTGAAATCTTTTTGGCATGGATTAATGTTAAAGATTTACTTCAAAAATTAAATTTATATTTATATTATTGTAAATTATTGTGATCCATATAAAGTAGAAAATGTCAAAATAAGTTATGATATATAAATATAACGCATAATACATGCAAAATTAATATGTTAGTTTTGATTTTAAATATAATAGTATCAAAACAAATAAACTGATTTATGATACGAGTTTAAACGGATTGTATAACGGATTCGAATTTGCTATAATTTATTTAACAAAAATGATATAATTTTAATACAATTTAAAACTATATTATTTTGTTATTTTTATTTTCTATAAAAAATAAAAAAATAAGTATTATATATTTATTGTATGATTATAATTATTTTATTGTATGATGTATTATTATTTATTTAAAAATAGTTTATTTAATTTTTAATTATTTGTATTAAAAATTTATTAATTTTATGTAATTACTAAATTATTTTTAATTATATTATAAATTTAATTATTAATTAATTTAAATTCAATTATTTATGAATTTTAAAAATCATTTTTCTAAATCAAATGTTAAAAATTAAATATTTTTTATGATTTAATATTTTATAATTTATATCAAAAAGAATATAAAATAAAATAGATTTTTTCAAAAAAATTTATTGCAAAATTTATATTGAAAACTATACGTTATCTCCTAAATTTTTTTTTACTAAGTTTTAATAGTAAAATATAATACACATTCATCACTTATTTCATATTAATTATATTATATATTATATATTTTATATATTTTTAAGAAAATTTTAATTCATTTATATTTTAAAATTATTTTAATCATAATTTTATTATATGAATAAATTTTTAATTAATTATTTAGGAATATAAAATTATTTTAAATTAAAAATATTATATAAGTTAAACGGTCCGTGTTAGGTTATGTCACCCGCATATAACTCATTTTAAGTAAACGTATTATGCGTGTCTATTCGTATAACTTATTTAATTTTTATTTTGTATTTTCGTCGACACGATTAATAAATAAGTTGTATTTGTGTTGACTTTAATCGTATCACCAGAATGGGTCAACCCAAAATTAACACGACCCATCAATCCATTTTGACACTCTTATATAGGGATGGCATCGGATCGAGAATTTTTAGATATCTGACCCATTTTGATCCGTTTATATATGATATGAGTAGTTTATAAACGAGTTTCGACGGATACAGATAGTATTTTTATTATCCATGACGGGTTCAGATCGGATATGGATACATGCCTCCAGGTACTCGCTACCCAAACATGTTTATGTAATTAAATTTTATTAGTTATATTTTTTATTTAATTTTAATTATATAATTATTATATTATATTTTAATCATAGAATTTTGTTGTATAAATTTATTTTAATAAAATTATATTAGTATTATATTTTATTTATAATTATTTTATTGAAGAAATTATAATTTTATAATTTAAATTTATTATATTTTTAAATTTTTGTACTTAAATGGATACAAGTAGTGTTAAACATATTTAGAATGGGTACAAAGAGATATTTATAAGCGGGTTTGTGATGGGTATGTGTAGTTAAAAATTAAACAGGATTCGAGTATAGTAATTTTTGTAGGTACCTTACTCATTGTCACTCCTATCCACATATAACCCTCAAATTTTTTAGAGAATTTATTTCTCTCTATAGTTCCATCTATAGTACTTTGTTTTAAAATAAATTATTAATTTGTGTGAATTACTTAGATTTAGTAATAAAGTTATCTATTGAAAATATTTTATCAATGATTTTCAAAAAAAAAATAAAAGAAATTAAAAACATTGATTATTTGACAACATATTACTAATGAAATATTTGTTTACGAATATATTTTGACAATAAAAATGGAGCTAAAATTTGGCGTCCGCATTTTCCAAATGAAATTATCAACAGATTTATCTTATATAGGTAAATATTATCTAAAATCTATTAACTAAAAATTACCAACCTATTTATAGTCTAAAGAACAGTGAAGTAAAATGCTATGAGTGCTGCAAACTTAGTCACATCAAAACAGAGTGTCTCAAGATGAAGAACAAGAAGAAATGAGACAAAGAGAAGAAAAAAGACTCTCAAAGCCACATGAGATGAGGATTCCTCAAGTGAAGAGGAGGAAGAGCAAGAAATTGTCAATCTATGTCTGATGGCAATGGGTGATGAAGAAGCACCTAATTAGGTAAACCCTACATCCAATTCTTATAGTGATAACTTGGATGTTGATGATGGCGATGTGGGTGATGATGAACTTTTGGAACACATGAACAAAAAAGTTCAAAAATGCTTTTCAAAAATGAAGTTTTACAAAGAAAAATACTCCAAACTTAAAAAAGTTTATATAAGTTTGAAAAACTCCACCTTGGAACTAAAAACATTTAATGAGGACTTAAAAAACTCATTGGAAGAAATTTCAAAAACTCTACAAGTTTAGAGAAAATTTCCAAGGAAAATCAGGAATTGAGAAAAGAGAAATAATTTGAAAACTCAATTTTGAAGTTTCATAAAGGGAAGGAGGCCTTAGACACTCATAAAGAGTCTTAAAAGTCCCCTCTATCAAACATGGTTTGAGGTTTAATGGCTCATCAACCTCGAAATCAGAAGCACCTATTTTCATTAAGACTTTTACACCTCAAGCTTCAAGTATTGAGGCTATGAAGAGAAATGTAGCACATATAAAGCCTAAAAGTTCAAAAGGGACTAATGAAGGCACACAAAGCTCTAAAGCTAAGCCTTAAAGAGCTAATCATTTATTTATGCACATAAAAAATACACAAAAGTGCAAGCATCCATAATAATAAACATATGTATGCCATCACTTACAACATCATCCTCTAAGATATCCCAAGAAGAGGATGTAAAAACCTAAACCCTTGTATTAATATCATTATTGCATGAAGTTTGATCGTATCAACAATTTTGTTATATAAAGAAGGCTTACCTCGAGCTTGAGGATCATTCAAAGACTATCCTTTTAGGACCTAAGTACATTTGGATACCAAAGAAGAAGTGAACTATTTTTGTTTTGTAGGTGTGCATATGGCTAGTTGATAGTGGATGTTTAAGGCACATGACCACGAATGTAAGCCTCTTTACTTCATTAATGACCAAGAAGGGTGAAAGTATCATCTTTATCATCCTTGGAAATAATGCCAAAGGTAAAACTAGGGTTTAACATGCAAAATTAGAGTTTTAATCCTAAAACAAGGGTTTTGGACATGCATTAAGGTTTTGGTGATAATTTAGGATTTTGATTGCAAGGTTAGAATTACTATCAAATTAGGGTTTAGGACATGCAATTAGGGTTTGGAATTTGTAATCATGCAAAATTAAAACAACAAATTAAAACAAAGCAAAGCAAATCTACAAAGTTATATAATAAACAAGAATGATAATTCATTAAATGGAAATAGAATAAGTATTATTTAATAAAGTGCATACCGATGTTGTTGACTCCATGAAATAGTACTATTGAACCAAGCCTTTGTTTTAGCAGTGCAATTCCTTTTGTAGAAATTGATATAAAAGTTTCCTTGTTAATTCTACGGTTGGTTTGATCAACAGAGCTTTGATTGAAATAATTAATTCTAAGGTTACTCTCTGTGTCTTTTGTTTCTTTGCATTATGTGTCACAAAATTGCTCTCTGACTCTCTATACTTTTCTCCGAGTTGCTACTGCCTAATTGCTTCTTTTTTGTTAATTGCTAAAAGTTATTTGCTAATTATTGACTGCTTACTGCCTAATTACGCTTTGTGTGTTTTAGGGTTGCTTTTTGTTTCTCTATTTAATTGTTAAAGTTGTTTGCTAATTGTTGACTGCTGCCTCTCTTGGCTCTTAGCCCTTCCTTTTATATTGTTTCATTAGGGTTTAATCACGGTTCATCTAATTAAAAAATCTTAATCCTACTAAAAAACTATTTTCTTTATCCAAAAGAGTCAGTCTTTAAAGTTGAATTAGAAAATTAAATAACCAGCTAACGAGTCCCTGCCTTACTAGAAAACTCCATCCTTATCTGAATAAAGTCATATTTTAAGTAAGATTAGGAGAGTTAAATAGACCGGGCCTCATAGAAAATTGGTCATGAGGCTCATGACCAATCAGCTATGAGGAAGGCTCATAACCAATTGGCCATGAGCTGGCCATGAGGAATGGACACTTCGTCATGACATCTCAGGTTGATTCTGTGATTTTGCTTTTAAATCGGTCTATACTCGATTCAAGCTTTTATTTGGATTTGATTTGAGATTTTAATTGGACTTGATTTATATAGGGCCAAAGTTAAGGGTCTACTATTCTCCAAAATTAAGATTTAGTCTCGCTTTAATACTAAACCTAATATTGAAGTTAACCTTGCATCTATTGTCATGTTCACAAGCAGTTTAAGCAAATTCATTAAGTTTTGTGAGTAACCTTTGTATCAACATTTTAAGTGTTTACCCTATCCTTATGGGCAAACTTAAACCTAAGATTGTTGTCTTTTTGAACTAATATTATATTTTCACTCTCACTCCATCATGCAATACCTTAGGTCAATCAATTATTTGTCAGGTAGTCAATACATTAAGTTCAAAGATAACAAAAGAACTCCACATAAAAATCAAATAAGAAAATTTTAACTTAATAGGTTTTTAGTTACTCATGATTAAAAATTAAAACAAAAGGAAAAAGTAGAAGATAGAAGATATAATTAAAATTGAAACTAAAAGAAAATAAAAGAAAATAAATTAAAAAGGTCAAACTTGGAAAGAAGAAAGCTCTTGGACTTGAATGGCTTCTTGAATAAAACTCTTCCTTCTCATCAAGTTAAACTCTAAAATCTTGAAAATCTAATGTATCAATTGTGAAAAAGGTCTAAGGCATTTATAAGGGGCTAAAATAACATCTAATACAAATAGGAAGAAATAGGGATAAGTTTAGAAGTGTTCCAATCCAAAAAAGAGTTGAATTTTGAGAGTTTTCTTAAAAAATCATACTTCTCAGCTGCCTCTATGAATCTTTACTGGAACTTCTACTCTTTTCTTCAAGGCTCCCATATCGTGTTTGATCTTATCCCACGGACGTGGCCTTTGAGTGCCATAATAGCGGCATATCCTCTTTAGCTCCTCTTTATACCTTTTCTCCATTTTAACACTATTTTTTATAAAGAATTTGCTTCTTGACCTTTTAAGTTAAGATTAGAGGAATTCTAATTTCCACAAAGAAAATAGATCAAATTCAATTAAAAATAATCTAAAAAAATATTAGTCAAAATACGACTCTATCAGCTAGTGGGAAATTAGAGTCGCTTGATGGTTGCTTTTGAGGAGTCATGTTGCAGCATGTTAATATTCTTTTATGACCATTGTCATGTGTTTATTTTTCACCAAGTTATTAGAGTTGTTTGGTGATTTCGTCAAGATATTAGAGTCGCTCGATGGTTGCTTTGTTTCACTAAGATATTAGAGATGCTCAATTAGAGTTGCTCGATGGCTACTTTATTTCACTAAGATATTAGAGTTGCTTGGTGATTTTATTGAGATATTAGAGTTGCTCAATGGTTGCTTTGATTCACAAAGATATTGGAGTTTCTTGGTGATTTCATTTAGATATTAGAGTCGCTTAATGGTTACTTTGATGTACAGAGATATTAGAGTTGCTTGGTGATTTCATCGAGATATTAAAGTTGTTCAATAAACCTATTGGGATATTAGAGTTGCCCAATATGGCCCGCTGAGAAATTAGAGTCATTCAATGGTCAAATGTCGATGCTCTATGGTCTCCTGCTATAAGGTACCCATCCTTTAGGTTTTATTTGTTTGTCGTCTTTATTTTTTATTTTACAGACACTTGGAAAATTCGAAATCTATTATATTGTTTTCACTCTCTTTCATTAAAGTTCCAAATCATTTAAGCAAGGGGCAAACTGGAGACCTAACTGGAAAAGCCTAAGCCCGATATTAATGGAGTTACCAATTGGTGTACACTAATTTATTGATTAATTTATTAATTAGCATCAATTAATTAATTGGTTAAAATAATGGTAATGGAAATGAATCAAAAAGACAAAATTATAAAATCGGGTGGCTATAATGAATTTGCCATAGCCTATGGTGAATTTGTTGTAACCTATAGCGAATTTGCAATAGTCTATGGCGGATTCGCTATAGCCTACACCATAGTCTTTCGGTTAATATCTCATAACCCAAAACAAGAGTTTTCCCTTTGGCTCACCTTTAAATCAATTCTAACATTTGGTGTTTAATGCTCACACGCAACACTTCCTAAATAATAAATGAGAAAATTAATACAAGGTATACATAAGAATTAAAATTGCAAGAGGTGGTGTAACACCCCGATACCCTATATAAGTACTATACATATACCTAGTATACATACAGTAAATATACAAAGTATAAGGAATGTCACTTTTCGTTATCTTTTAAAAACCTGTAACAGAGTTCAAAACCATAATACGTTAATTTAAATAACATTTACAAAATCATTTTCTTTATCAAATCTTCATTTATGCATATAAATACTCTATCATCAGAAATACATCATAATCAAAAATTATACATGTATGCATTTCCCTCTAGTTGGTCTCGACAAACTTTTACTCTTCTCGTGGCATAACAAAAGACTTCATATCCTCCACCAAGCTACCTGCGCGAATACACACCCGTGCTAAGCCCGAGAGCTTAGTAGTCCAATATAAAATATAAACATACGTTATAGTAATTCTAACATATAATAATACTATTTCCATTACATATACCGTTAGTTTTTATCATGTTTTTCTCTTTTTAATTTGCACCTTTCATATATCTCAACTAATTTCATATATTATGTACATATATACGTACTATTATCACCAATTCCAACCCGTCACTAATACTCACAATCAACTATTCAATATACACATTATACATAATACCAATCATGAATCACATTTCCAATGAAGACAATCATTATCACGAATCACAATTCATTAATAGTATCCACAATCAATATATCAATACACACATTATACATAACATATTTCATAACATTACTTTATTCACAATTCACTAATCATGATTCATCATTAATACTTACAATCAGTATTTCAATACACACATTACATATCATACCAATCATGAATCACACTTCCAATGAAGTCAACCATAGATCTCATTACTCATCTTTTTCAACAATTGTATATCACATTGACAACAAAGACAGACTCGGGCCCAAAAGACACTAATATGCTATTCGACTTTCAGAGTTAATGCTTTGGTTTAATTATCACATTCATAAATATCCCAACTAGGCTTCAAGGATTAAGTTCAACCAAGCTTCAAGGGGAACAAAGCATGCTAAGTATCAACCCAACTTGGCTTCAAGAACTAATCCAACCTAGCTTCAAGGGTTGTAACATCTCAATTAGGCTTCAAGGACTAGACCCAACCAAGCTTCAAGGGGAGTAAAACATGTTAAACTTCAACCCAACTTGGCTTCAAGGATCAAGCCCAACCTAACTTCAAGAGATTGTTACCATTAGGCATGCCACCAACAACAAAACTCTGAAAATGAATAACACATTAGATACACAATTCATTGTTTATTTCATCATCAATATCATTTTCAATTCTCATCATCATTTAGGCAAACATGCCTTACATATCTCAATTGAATTATCTTAGCCAATCACAATGGCTTCACCACATATCATATCTCAATCCATATGATACATATAGCATCATTGATATAACATTTCAAAGTATATTATTCATATAATACATTGCCATACACAGGATTCACAATGCATATAACATAACATTTCATCATTTCTCAAAACACATTAACATCATTCATTACTAGAGTATTTATCATAACAAATTGCACATACCTTAAGAATGATCCTCATTTCTTCCTACCTTTCCCATTTCATATTTCATCATTTACATTCACAATATAAGAGCTTATTTAACACTTTCATCCAAATGTGTTAAAGTTCAAAGACATATAAGGATATACAATCAAATAGGGTTTATGCTTACCTTTTTAATGATCTTCACATCCTTCACATCATTCAATCATCACCTTAATCCAATTATATTAACAATATAGTAAACCACTTAACACATTTGCAAACAAATGTGTTAAGCCTCAAATCATATAAATAAATACACTCGTATGTATTGGTACTTACCTCAAGAACTATTCCCATCCATCTACACATTTTCTCTTCCAAGAATTCTCAACATTTAGGTTAATGCAACACAATCTCTTCAAAACCTAATTCAAAGATCATTATTCATAGGTTTAGAATCATCCACATACATTTGTTTAGGTCATTCTTTGATTACAAAGTATTTAGAGTGTATATAAAATGTTTAGGAACAAAAGACTTTTGAAGCATCAAACAATGCATGAAGAACCAAAAACCATCACAGTAGCAAACACACCCAAGGGACACGGCCAAGCTTGTGGCCGTGTCTCCCAAAACAAATTGGCAGTGGCAGACACTGGCATGAGACACGGCCGTGTCCTCTCCAAAAACTCACACACACGGCCAAATTCCCATGGACTTGGCCGTGTCTCTCCAAAACATTAAGTCTTGGCCGTGTCTCTTCTTTGGTTTTGGCCGTGTCACTCATGAACAAACCCTAACCAAAGCCAACACTCTTCTAAATGCATTCTAACACCTTATGCACAACACAAACTCATTCAAATGGATGCAATCAATGACATACACACATATCTTACATAATCATCACAATAATCACTTAAACAACACATTTAAACACAAGCCATCTCACAACCCTAATTCCAACATCCTTCATAATCTTTCACTATCAACCTCTACATAACTTACCATATTCAAAACCAAACCCACACCAATTAAATCTTTTAACTTGTAATCAATTTAAACACTTGTGAATACATCTCAAACACACCAAATCAAGATTCCAACCAATCAAACCTCACATCAAACATAACTTCAAAAATAACCAAAGCAACAAGAAAATACTTACCTTAAATGAAGAAATTCCACAAATCTCTAGCCAAATCCTTTGATTCCTTCTTCAATTTGGTTCTAGCATCAAACACACCTCTCTTGCTCTCTCTTTTCTTCAATGGCCGGCACACACATGAGAAGAGAAGAAGAATGAATACAAATCAACCATTTCTTCTTCTTTAAATCTCCACCACAAAATTTAACAAAACAATTACCAAAACACCTCTCATCACTTAATTTAGCTTTTGTCCCTTGCATGCCCAAATATGTAATTTCACAAATCTCAAATAAAATATCTTCTTGCATTGACTCTCTATTTGACTTATGTATATGTTAGTTATATCATCATATAAACAACATATACATTTCTCTCTAAACCCTATTTTCTTTCCCAAAACACATATACACAAGCATTCTCTTCTCAATTTCTTTTCTTAACACATAACATATACATTCAATCCAATTTACAACAACAACATAACCAATACTTCTAGGGCAAACATGAGGATATTACAGGTGGGATATTAAATGCTCAAAAGTCTCTTAAAATGGTGGTTGGTAGTATATTTATAGCCATCTTTATAAGGAATTTTCATTTGAGTTGAGTAAAAGAAGATTAAGCTTGTCACCAACTAAATCTCTTGCACTAAATACTATCAGAGGAGATCCACAGTCGCACTTCATGGTCTTACAGTCATCCTTAACTTTGGAAGGTGGTGAATATTGAATTTGTGTGTATTGGCTAGTTTTAACCGCTAGTTCACGTGGCTTTGACATGTCGACGTGAAATTTAGTGCGCCAGACTCTATGAAACTCACGGTTGTCCATTAGCTTGGTGCGATCGTTCTTCAGCCAATTTGAATTTTCCCTCTTAACGGTTATGTCACTTGTTAGTATGTTATTGGTATAGAGAAAAAACCACCAAACTTTGAAAAGAGAAGTTGCCCCTTACCTGAATCATAGTCGGACAGGGGCTCTTATGCCAAGCTTCATGTTACATTTAAGACTGCGAACTTTACTGCCAACTTTCTGATATTTGCCTTCAGGATGAGGTGTGATCGCTCTTTTTCCATGGGTGGTCGTGCGTTACTACTTAGCACCCATTCTCTTTACCACACCAATGGTCGCATCCTGTACTGTGATATCTTAAAATTCTCCATCTTCAAGTGCGGTCGCGCCTTCTAAAGGATGGTCACACACCTACTTAGCGGTCATCCTTGAGGTTGGGTTTCTTACCGTGAACATTACTGTGTTTCTTTTCCTTTTTCTCAATTTAAGGTGTTGTCGCCCAAGACCTAATGATGATTGCAAAAAGTGTCATATTTTGGCAATTCTAAGGCAAATGTTCGTACAACATAGACACATAAAAACAAAGTTAAATACATTTCAATTTGAGTACTAAAGATCAAAATAGAGAGTCTTTGTGCCATCCATTTGGTTAACAATCTCTCTCTTTTTTTTTTACTTTGGCAATCAAATTAAAGTAAAATATTAAAAAGCAATGAAATTGTAAAAATTGAAGCAACTCCCCCTCAACTTATGCATTATTTTGTTCTTCCTTATTTAAGTTTATATTCTTGCTAAGTTGCCTTTCTTGATTCATTTTAAGGATTCAATTTCTTGATTCAATTTGCCAATTTCATAGTAGTTGCTTAATTTTGTTTAATTTTTTGTTCTCCTCGTTGTTCTTATTAATTCATTTTAATTTCTCAATTTATTTTGATTTCTCTCCTTTCTCCCCCTTTGTTCATTCAATTTGTGCTTTCTCCCCCTTTGACAAAGACAAAAAGAAATAAACAACAAAAATTGAAACATATCATTTAAAACATAAAATTCATTAATTGAAATAAAAACATAAACATGATGAGTAATGCATGATCATTGCAAGGAATTGTCCACCAAAAGAAAAAGAGAGAAGCTTAGGAGAAATGGTTAATCCGATTCATCATAATCTTTGGCTTCTTAAACCATGGGAAATTTTCCTTTATCTTGAGGAGCTTGATTGACCTCTCCTTCATCACTAGAGGTGTCCTCTTCAACTTCTATTGATTCTTCTTCAAAGAGGTTCTCTTTATGATCACTCACATCCCAGTCTCTCAAGTCATATTGAGTCAAATCCATTTTTCCTTGCATATCATACATGTCATGATGATTGTAAGATAGGAGATCAATCTTTTGGTTTTATTTCTTAAACCTTTTGGAAACATCTCTGTTGAAGTGAGAGCATTGCCTTTGAAGGGATTGGATAGCCTTGAGAATTAGATTGGTGGAGGAGATCTTGCCTACATATGAGGAGGAGGGTTTCTTAAGCATCTCAAGTGCAACTTCCATGGTTACACCTCCTTCTTCAACTTGTACTATATGGTGCACCTAGGCCTTTTCTTCTCTCTCTATACTACAATTTTGCTACCAAATTGATACGCATAGACTCCATTAATTTTTTTCTCACACAACCAGCATGCTTCAAATAGTCTATGGTGATAGTACTAGAAGAAAGATCATAGGGGTTTCTCAAGGTGGCAAGGTTTAGGTCATTGTGCATATTTTTATGCCTTTCTATTTGAGTAATTTATGAGGAAAGAAAGAAGGTTCCTAACTTCTTTTGTGGCATGGTGATAGAAGGTGTTTATAAAAAAATTAGTGGTGTTTATCTTTATGTCATGGGTGAAGGCATAGAGGAAAATAAGGTCTCTCTTTGTAACGTTTTCATTACTAATAGCTCTTTGGATGATGGTATATGTGATAATCCCATGGAGCATCCAAAGAGTAAGGAATTTGACGTGCCTAGCTTTAGATTACTTCACAAAGGGGGTTTATGCAGAAATTTCTTTCCAAAAGGAGGAAAGAGTCTAGTCAGAAAATCTGGAATCATTATATGTTATATCACCCTTAGCTGTAAACCGCTAAATACTAGCAAAATCTCCTAAGACCATAGCAAAATATTGATCAAACAACTTAAATCTAACCCTATACCACCCAATACAACATTTTAGCTCTTTTCAATTTGTAAAGACATAATAAGTTCTCTAATTAGACTAGGATAGCCAACCTCATCAGGATATACAAATTTTCTCCAACCTAGGACATCTAGATATCTATCTATGTCTTCTTTGATACTTAAGGCTATCAACATACCTCCAAAAGGGCTTTTAGTCCCTTCCATCCTTTTCTTCTTGAGTATGGCAGACCTCACATTTCCCACAGAGGTCTCATGGTATGGTTTATGTATCTTTTCACCTCTCCTAGGTTGAGGAGAAGAGGTAGGTGCTTTCTCCCTTTCTCTAATGATAATCCTAGTAGGTTTTTTTTTTGTTGCCTTTAGATGAAATATTCTTCTTTGGTGCCATTTCAATTAACAAGAGTATGGAGAAGTGTTAAAGGGATTGAAAGTGAGGAGAGAGTGTTTGAAAGAATGAAAAGTGAGAAGAGAGATTTTGAGAAATGTTGTGATGGATTTGAAAGAGTATGTATGTTTTTTAGCTTTAGAGTCATAAAAGAAGTGTGGTAACTGGAATTAGTGGGCATTTATAGAGAAAAAACAAAAAATTAACCATTTATGACTGTTGGAGGGGGCAAAACTAGCAAAATTTGGTGTTTTAAAATGGTTATATTTTTCATGTAGAGGTTATCGAGTGTAATCATCCTTTGGCCTTGGTGACACCATGAGACAGTCTCTCGTGACCTTAACCATAGGAAGGGCACTTGCTACCTATTAAACAACCTGTAATAGTTGAGATGATTTAAATTCTCGTAATCGCTCAGCCAAGAGGTGTGACCACTAGCAAGCTTATCAATTTTGATTCACCATATCAGACTTCTAGTGAATGCAAGCTAGATTAGTGTGATCAATCATGAAAAAAAAAATTTAAAAATAAAGATTCGAGTTTTAAAATAAGATTTTTGACTTTGGTGGACAACATGTGTTGATCAATTGGATTTTCATGAAAAATTTTCTTATACAAGAACTAATTATACTATACATTGATAAATTTATTCAATTTCACAAAGAAATTCACAATCACAAGCAATTGAACAACTAAAGACATGTATACAATTAAATGTGCAATGTATGTGTCGAATAAATGAAAATTTTCAATTTAAGTGCTTCCATCAAGCATCCTAATATTTTCTTTGATAAAATTCATTCTTTCTTCATTTAATGGTTTTGTGAAAATGTTCGCAAGTTGATTTTGAGTTTCAACAAAGTCCAAAACAACATTATGGTGTTGAACATTATCTCTGAAAAAGTGATGTGTTATGTCTGTATATTTAGACCTAGAATGTTGGATGAGATTTTTAGATAGATTTATAGCACTAGTATTATCATATTTGATGGGAATGTGATCAAACACTTTGCCATAATATAGTAATTGTTGCTTCATCCAAAGGACTTGTGTGCAATAAAAGCAAGTTGCAACATATTTGGCCTCCTTAATAGATAGAGCAACCGAAACTTGTTTCTTGCTAAACCAAGAAAATAGGCAATCGCTAAGAAAATGACATGCCTCGGTTGTTCTCTTTTTATCTAGTAGTCTACAGGTGAAATCAACATCCGAATATCCTAGAATGCTAAATGATGATTCCTGATACCAAAGTCCTAAATGCAATGTACAACTTACATATTTTAAAATCCTTTTAGTTTGCATTCCAATATGATTCTTTTGGACATGATTGAAATCTAGCACATAAACATACACTAAATATTATATCGGGCCTAAATGCGGTAAGATAAAGAAGTGAGCCAATGATACCTCTATACTTTTTCTCATCAACTTTCTTACCACATTCGTCATTGTCCAATTTTAAGGATGTACTCATTGGAGTCTTGCTAGCTTTGTAACCATCCACCCCAAACTCCTTCAAAAGCTCCTTGATATATTTGGATTGGTTGATGAAGATACCATCCTTGCATTGCTTAATTTGTAAACCAAGGAAAAACTTGAGCTTTCCCATCATGCTCATCCAAAATTCTCTAGTCATGCAATTAGCAAACTCTTGGAACAAAGCCTCATCAGTAGCACCAAAGATAATGCCATTATTATAAATTTGCACAATTAAGATGTTATGCAATTTCTTTTTTTTTAAAAGTGTTTTATCCACCTTTCATTTAGAAAATCCATTTTCTATAAGATAAGAGCTAAGTCTATCATACCAAGCTCTTGGTGCTTATTTTAAACCATATAAGGCTTTTGTCAATTTGACAACATGGCTAGGAAGTTTATAGTCTTTAGAACCCAGAGGTTGTTCAACACAACTTTCTCATTTATAAAACTATTTAAAAAGGCACTTTTGACATCCATTTGAAACAATTTGAAGTTTATGTGATAAAAAAAATGCAAGTAGAATCCTAATAGCTTCTAATCTAGCTATGAGAGCAAATGTTTCATCATAATCAATGCCTTTCTCTTCACCAATCGGGCTTTGTTTCTAATAATGAGACCATCCTCATCAAGTTTGTTTCTATAAACCTATTTACATCTAATAATTGGATAGTCTTTGGGTCTAGGAACTATCTCCCATACTTTGTTTCTATTAAATTGGTTGAGTTCATCTTGTATAATAATCACCCAACACTCATAACCAAGAGCCTCCTTAATGGTCCTTGGCTCAATTTGAGAAACAAAAGCTATATTAGAACCTAAATATCTAAAATTATATTGAGTACTTACTCCCTTGAAGGTATCTCCAATTATGAGTTCCTTAGGATGATCCTTTGGAAACTCTTGGATTTCCTCCACTTGAGGTTCCTCTTGATGCATAACTTGATTTGAGAAGGTTCCTAGGAACAAGAAAATGGTTGATTTGCGATGATAATTTGCGATGGATAGTAAAATGTAGCAAATTAGCGACGGATATTGCGATAGTAGTAGCAAATATGATAATTTTCATTAACTTTTTTTATAGCGACGGATTAAAGATTTTGTCACTAATTAAATGGCACAAATTTTTTCGCTCTTGATTTAGCGATGAATTTTGTTTTCACCCGTCGTAAATTGTCGTCGCAACAAATGACATGATTATTAGGTGGGAAAAAGGAAATTTAGCGACAATTTGCGACAGAAAATTATGTTGTAAATTTAACGATGGTCATCATCCATCGCTAAAATGAGCATATAAATATTTGTTTCTTTTACCAATAATAGATTTATACGTGACGCCAAAAAGCGGCCATTTTACTCCGTCACTAAATTTGTGACTGTCTTGTTAGTTCTATCGTTAATATTGTGACGGATGAAGTAAAAGCTGTCGCAAATTTGTTAAGCCTTAGTGTTATCTTAATTAATTTGCGACGGGTTATTTTTAACCATCGCAAATGAGTGACAATTATTCTAGATTGTCGTCCCTATGTTGCAACGATTAGTATTAATGTCGTAAAAACTCATTTTCTTCACAGATTTAGCGACGGTAAATTTATTTCAGCGACAGATTTTTGTCCGTCGCTAATGGTTCAGTATATAAGTCTAAATCCCTAACCCTATTTCTCTATTCTGCCTCTGTTGTTTTGTGCCACCCCCATTTCTCTGCCCCTCTCTCTTTTCTCCTCTGCATCTCCTCTTTCTCTGCCCCCTCTTTCTTTTCTCTTCTACCTCTCCTCTCCTCTTTTCTCTTCTAAGTCAACTTCATCAATTTCTCAACACTGCCATCATCAAGAACAGTCGGTCATAACACTACAAAGGAGATGCAGTGAGCTACCAATCTCTTGGTGAGTCTTAGCCATTTGCCATAGCCTATGGTGAATTTGTTATAGCCTATAGCGAATTTGCAATAGCCTATATTGCAAATTCGCTATAGCCCATAGTCTTTCGGTTAATATCTCATAATCCAACAAGAGTTTTCCCCTTGGCTCACCCTTAAACGAATTCTAACACTTGGTGTTTAATGCTCACACCCAACACTCATTAAATAATAAATGAGAAAATTAATACAAGCCATAAATGAGAATTAAAATTGCAAGAGCTAGGATATTAAATGCTCAAAAGTCTCTTAAAACGGTGGTTAATGGTGTATTTGTTAGCCATCTTCATCAGAAATTTCCATTTGAGTTGAGTAAGAGAATATTAAATTTTTCACTAACCAAATCTCATACATTAAATGTTGTCAGAGGAGATGCGCAGTCGCCTACCTTGCTGGTGCGGTTGCCTTCTATTGTCTCATGGTCATCCCTAACTTTGGACGGTTGCGAATATTGAATTTGTGTGTACTAGCTATTTCTAATGGCTAGTACACGTGGCTTTGATAGGTCAGTGTGAAATCCAGTGGACCTGACTTTGTGAAACTCACGGTCATCCTTTAGCTTGGTGCGATTGTGCTTCAACCAACTTGAATTTTCCCTTTTAACAGTTATGCCACTTATCAATGTGCTATTGGTTGAGAGAAAAAAAAAGGCCAAAGATTTAAAAGAGCGGTCATCCCTTGTCTAAATTACTGTAGAACAGGGGCTCTCTTATCGAGCTTCATGTCGCACTTAAGACCATGAACTCTACTGCCAACTTTCTGATATTTACCTTTAAGATGAGGTGCGGTCGCTCCTTTTCCATGGGCAATTGTGTGTTACTACTTAGCGCCCATTCTCTTCACCGCACCAATGAGCATGACCTCTACTGTGATATCTCAAAATTCTCCATCTTTAATTGCAATCTCGCCTTTTGAAGGATGGTCAGTCCTTGAGGTCAGCTTTCTTAAAACGAACACTACTGTGTTTCTTTTCCTTTTCTCATTGTAAGGTGTGATTGCCCGAGGCCTAAGGATGGTTGCAAAAAGTGTCCTATTCTTGACAATCTAAGGCAATTGCTCCAACAATATAGACACTTAAAAACCAAGTTAAATGCCTTTTAATTTGAGTGCTAAAGATCAAAATGTAGAGTCTTTGTGCCATCCATTTGGTTAACAAAAGTAAACCTAAAACTGATTTTTCCAACGTTTTCTCAAAATTAGGTTTAAAAGTAAACCTAAAGCAAAATTTTCCAACTTTTTATCAAAATTAGGTTTAAAAGTAAACCTAAAACCAAAATTTCCAACTTTTTCTCAGAATTAGGTCTAAAAGTAAACCTAAATTTTATCTGGACTTAGGTTTATAATGTTGAACTTAAAATCAACTTAATGTTTATCAAGTTGAAACAAAAATCAACTTACACTTAGGTTTATCATGTTGAACCTAAAATCAACTTAGACTTAGATTTACTAAAGTAAACCTAAAATCAATTCGAGCTTGAACTAGGTTTTTTAAGTTGAACCTAAAATTATTTTAGATTTAGGTTTATCAAAGTAAATCTGAAATCAATTTGAACCTAAAGTCAACTTAAACATTGGTTAGCCTAGGTTAGATTAGGAAAATCAAAAATTAATAAGTTCAAACCTACCATTGCAAAATGGTTAGGACTATCTGGACTTTGATTCCCATTCAAATGGGATATACAGGACTAGTTGGAATTTCAGTCTAAGTATCAAGCCCACTTAATCATAAAACACTTTCTTGTCTTCCCTTTACTCTTTTTATCATCCTTCTTTCTTTATGTATGTGATAATTCAATTTTTGCACAAATTAAAAAAAAAAAGATTAAGTTAAAGTTAATAAAATTATCACTAAACAAATTTAATTAATCAAATTGATACCAAAAAATACATCCAAATATAAAAGATAAAAAAAAACACAAAGAACAAAGACAAGAAAAAGGGCAGAAAATCAGATTTTGAAAAGTCCTTCCTTTTTCTATGCATAGAGCATCACATTCACTAGAAATGTCAACACCTAGAGAAATACAACACAAAGAGAGAGAAAGTTAATTAAAAATGGAAACATTTTTCTCTATAAATAGGAGAGAAAAATACAAAGAAACGATAGAAAAAAAATAGATAGACAAATAGAGTGATTTAGAGCTTAAATCAATTTTATGGGATAAAAGAAATTGTAAAAAAGCCTGAGTTTCACTAAGTGAACAAACTCCAGAAATTTTAGAAAGTAAATACTTATCTAGCAATTAGAGAGTTTATTTAGTGCTTAATAAATTCTGAAGAATTTAAAAAAGTATGCTTCACTTATTCAACAATTAAAGAGTTCATCTACCAGGTAAATAAACTGAAAATTTGATTTTCTATTATAATTTTAAGCATTTATTTTTTCTTTTCTTGCTGTAATTTACAGAAAATTGCATCATGATTGCATTATCAAGTATTACCTTTTATTTTTGTTCATAAATATCATAATAAACAATCATAGATTTAAGGAGGTATTATTATAGAAATAAATCCAAGCACAAAAACGGTTCTAAATCACCTACAACACCCATAAAATCACAAATTTAATCACAACCAAAACTTATTAATTGGCATTATTAAAGAAAAGACCAAAAAATACTATAAAAAAACAAATAGACACATACAATAAAAAACACATAAAACCCAACTTCATCCAAGAAGCAAAATCTAACATGAATATAAATATAAAATAATATAAAAATAAGAAGACATAAAAAGAAAAAAAAATGAAAAAATGAAATCAATAGAAGATAGTAAAAGAAATAACCAGACAAATATAAAAAAAAATTAAGCTAATAGGCAAAAAATATGGATGATTTAGGAGATAAATAATTAAAAAAATATTAGAAAAGAGCTTAAAAGTGAATTTTAAAAAAATATAAATATCCATTTTCAAGCCTCTATTTTTTTAGTAAAAAAAAAGAGGAAAGACTATAATTAAAAAAGGGAATTAGCAAAAAATAAAACCTAGAATTTACCTTTGTATTTATTAGTGAGCAATAAGAACTAGAGTTTAAAGAGGTCATCAAGAATATAGACTTGAACCAACATAAATTCATACGTGAAGAGAAAAAGAGTTTTTTTTTTGTATGAAGAGAAAAAGAAAAAATATGACTGAAGGGGACGATAAATGAAGGGTTAAAGGAATAATTTGTCTTTCTAAAAAGAAAAATGGTGAGTTTTGGTGAAAAGCGTCTTTTCTTTCTTTTTCCTTTAAAAATAAAGAAAACCCATGAGAAATATGACAATTATTAATTTTTATTTTACTAGACACACAAAAATAAATATAATATAAAGTTTTTGTACTATGGCCAGTAAACATTACTAATTTATTGATTGTTGAGTGGCTCAAAGTGAATGATAGTATTTACTTTTATTATTATTATTATTATATATAGGCTAAATGTTATTGTGTGATGGAGACAAAAATAAATATTAAGCCTCTTTTAATAACATAAAATCTTTATGTTTAGTAGTGAATATACTAATTAAATCATCGATTAATAAATAAGACATGTGTCCAAAAAAGTAATAAAATCATTAAAAATAACAAAGTCAAATATAAACAATAAATTTAATTAAAAAATATTTTTGTCCAGGCAGTAGATATAAAAATAAAAATATAATGATAATAAAAAACGCAGACCCCTACTAGGTCTCCAATCAAATCTTATAATAGATTGGTGGCGACTCCTAACATAAATAAAGATAATAACTAAATATAAGCTAACAAAAACTAAAATTAAATATATATCCCGTCGGCTCACTGTCTCCCCAAAAGCGATAATTGGTGACTCTATTGGAGAATAGTTAGTTACTAAATAGAGGGGTTAAGCTATATATTATTGTGAGATTTTTTATTTTATTTATTGGTTGTGTTTTAAATTTATTAACTGTTTTTTGTATACTCTTTTTTTTTTATAAAAAATAGTTACATTTCAACCCACAAGTCTCTCATCACATACTCACTTAAAGGTCATAAAAGTGATCTATTAACCAAATAGGTTTAGTATGAAGATGAAGTAGAGATGCCTCCGTGGGAAACCCAGTAGGACCTCCAAAAAATCCTCACTCAAATTGTCTTTTAACCATGTATTGACTGAGAGAACCTATGTTGGCCAAAGAATTGGATAATAAACTCTATTTTAATCTCTGATAATCAAATTGATGAATACTAATGATTTGAACAAGTGTCTTCTTGTAGGAATATCTTCAAGCATTCGTATGACCACTGTTGCGCTCAAATTAACTCTACCACAAAGCGTCACTCGCAAGTATACGAGGTAGCTGTAGCAAAGGTGATCGCCCCAAGGTCGTTCTCTCAAGGAAGCCAAAGTGGGTAATTGATTATCAAATTTAAAGTAACAAATAATTAAAGAAATTTAATTTGCAAAGTAATGAAGAAGAATGATTTAATTTGAAAACAATAAAAATAAACAATAGCTTATGTTTTGATTCACTTGATAAAAAGAGTCTAGGGTTTGCACTTCTTTACTACTCATATGTATGAACGGTTATTCCACTTAACTAATTTAATTTCTAAGATTAAATCTCAAGCAACTTAATTAATTGAGTCAAGGAAATAAGCTCTCGCATTCAAACCTCTTACAACTAATCTTGTTATAATTGAAACAATCTTTTTAATAGGTTATATCTCTAATTCACCTAAGTCCTTAATTGAATTGTTCCAGCATTAGATTTCATCTCTCAATCCATCCTCTAATACCTAAAACACACAATTGGTGGCCAATCAATTATATGTAACAATTTTTCATTCAATAAAGGCTAAAGAAATCAATAGTTAAGAGAATAACCAATTCATACAATTCATAGCAAATCCATACAAACCCTAGACTAGATTAAATTAGTTCATGATGTTATCAAGCATACTCATCTCATTAATAATCAAAGAAATCAATTTAGACATGATAATGTTCATAAACACAATTTCAATGAAACTAAAGAGACAAAGTTTAAGAATAAAACCAAGTTACAAACTCCTTGAAGCTTTTGATGAACTCTTGATCGAATCTTGCAAGAAGGATGAAACAATGGCATGAACAATCTAATCTAAACTAGTGTAATCCAAAGTAGAATCAAAATCCAAGAAAACAAATGTTTAAACCCTAAGATCTCTCTCAGACGGCTAAACTTGCTCTCAAAATCGTCAACCCCCCCTAAACCCTAACTTTCTTTTTGCTTTTATACGAAGCGTCGGCTTTAAAATTTGGTGCGCGTTGATTCATGAGGGACACTGCCAAGGGATGAGGGACACGGCCGTGTGAGGCTTGATGGAGGGACACGGCCAGGTGACACGGCCGTGTCCCCTGCATGTGTCCTCCTCTGTTGCTTTTTGGTCTTCTTTGCTTCTTTGTTGAGTGACACGGCCAAGTGGAGCTTGACTTGGCCGTGTTGCAACATATTTGAGGGACACGGCCAGGTGACATGGCCGTGTCCCTTCCCAGTGTCTGCCTCTGTCTGCTTTACTCTTCCTTTCCTTTGGTAATAAGTGGGACACGGCCAGGTCATGGTGACTTGGCCGTGTTGCTCTTCTTTGGAGGGACACGGCCACATGACTTGGCCGTGTCCCTTGCTGGTGTCTGCTACTGGGACTTGTTCTTCCTTTTAACTTGGTATGGGACACGGCCAGTGACTTGGCCGTGTCCTCTACCTGTGTCAGCTACTGCCCATTTCATCTTCAATTCGTTTCCTTGCCTGTTTTAACCTAACACAAAACTCAAAACAAACTTAAAACACTAAGTAAATAAACAATAACCGACAAAACATAAACACAAACTAAAAACTAAATCAAAAACGACATAAAACTAAAAATAAACTAAAACTACACAATTAAAGAAAACACTAGACAAACCGATAAAAACTAACGAAATACCTAAATAAAACAATAATTAACATAATAAACAAGACACAAAACTTATAACAAAAACTAATAAAACAACCACATAATATGCATAAACAACCATACAACAATAGGAGAAAAGATCCACTTGAAGCACAGAAGAGATCACAATCTCTAGCACGATAACAACCTGACCGCTACACATTGTGCAATAGCCTAAGAAGTTCATGCAACAGTACAATAGAAGGAGAAAAATACAAAACTCACAAAAAAGATAGCGGCCAGAGTGTGCAATGTAACATTGGCCGCCTAAGGTTTCGCGCGACCACTCAACTTGTTGAGTTGCCGCACAACATCTACAAAATAACACAAAACATATAGCGATGAGGTTATGCTATGAGAAATTTGATTTGTATGACTGCACAAGAATAAGAAATTTGAATTTTAGCTCCAATATCATGGATCAATAATCTGTAAATACATGGAAGAGTATTGTTGTTCAAAAGATCATTTGATTGTTAAGCAACTGCGCAAATGCATTGTGTGATTGTGAGACATAATAGGCTGGCAAGGTATGGCTCCAAACACTCTTATAGACCAACCGTTGGAAAGATTCGTTGGACAAAACTCAAAATGCATGACCATGCAATGAAGATGGCAACCGCCAGACATCTTTTAGTTGAGAATAAAAAAATTTTCCACTCAAATTATGTTGGATTCCACTAGGATTTCCATATAACGGCTAGTTAGACTCAAGATGGCTATAAATAGGATAAGAAACATCAATTTCAAATAGAGAAGAACATCATATGGCCAAGTTGAACAAGTTAATTTACTTTGCTTCAAATTTTCATATTGTAATCCTTAAGTGCTGAGTGTGAGCATTAAACATCACCTAGTAAGTTTAGTGTAAGCTTTAAAACACTTAGGTTTTAGAGTGAGCCTGGGAAAACTCTTATTGGTTTGTGAGAAAATTACTCAAACCTTGTGAAAGTTTGGTGTAAACTTATAAAAATACCAAGTTAGAGTTAAGCTTGCAAAAACTCATTGATAGTATAAACTCAACAAGTTGTTGAGGAAGTGGATGTAGGATTAAGGAATCCAAACCACTATAAATCTCTTGTGTTCATTCTTCTCATTCTCTTTTTACTCTACTCGTTTCTTTTTATCTTGCTTTTAAGTTTTAATTTGCCATCACTTCTTTAAAATAACCAATTCACCCCTACTCTTGGTTGCCATCTTGGGACAACAACCTGATAGTCCAAACTGTGGATGAGAACCTCAAAACCTGGTGAAATAAGGTGAATCTATACCATTAGGAATAGAACTCAATCATTCACACTTTTAGGTAAACCTACTATATCTTCTTTCAAGCTCAATTAGGATTGATAAGAAAAATAATCTACATTCATGCTCTCCTATCTGCTCGTTATTTTTCAAGTCAAGATTTTTTTATTTTTACTAATTTACTTTCATGCATTGATGCATGCAAATGACATTACATATTATTACACAAAAGTTGCTAAGTCATGGAGCATGAAAATCCCCTATTAATTAAGCAAATAGTTGAGTTATTACAACAAGATCTAGCAATGAAAATGGCAAAAATAATACACTATGAGAGGGATGTCAAAATGGTCAAGAGATTTCAAATATTGGTATTAGGAAAATATGGGCTACATGATACCCGCATTAAATTTCTTAATTGGCACCCAAAGTTTCCTTTCCTAAACTATTTCTATGTGCTCGTGGAAGATGTTTGAACCTTTCCAGGAGAAGCATTATGTCTTTTATGGTACTTGACAAAGGTGTATAAGATTGGAATAATGCTAGATAAAGCATGGTTATTAGAATGCTTTGAGAATTAGGAGTTTGAGCTTGAACATCACTCTTGCCTTTTCAAATGGCTAATTTCATTCATGGATCTTGATTAATGGCTCCTAAATTTATAAGAAGAGAGTTTGTAGAACTATTCCCTGGCTATATTCAAGATTCAAAGGCAATATAGCTGGGGTAAACAAGCTAAATTATTTTATAGAAACATATTTGGGATAGAGATAGTAGAGGTCTTCGAGGAAAATCCTTTAGTAAACCCTTATAAACATGGGTCTAACTGGTGTGTAGTTAAGAAAATTCTTTGTGAAGCCAATCAGGTGCAAGCTTACAAAGTACCTCTAGGCCTCATGACTCCCAGGGCGTACCACTTTGATGGAAGGTTAAAATAGGATTTGAACAACTTATCCCTTGGTGCTATCCTATATTACAAGACAATTGCTGCTAATTATCATAATTGGCTAGTTCAATTGTTTATTTTAGAAGAGGATGAGATAGAGGAAGAAGAAATATATTATGATGATGAAGATCCAAAGGATGAGAATAAGCTACTAGAAGAGGAACCCATACCAGCTGCTGAAGTAGTGGTAGAGCTACCACATCACGAGGGCGAGGCCATAAGTAAGGAACAACCTTCAGAAGAAGAAAAGTCCATAGAAGAGTCACTCTCGAATGACCAAAAAGCAAAATAGAGATCTTAAATGGTGATGCGACAAGGGATGGAGGGTAGAATAAAGTTTTGGAGGTCCATAATTAGAAAGATGAAAATGCTTCTTTTTTTTTATGGATTTTGGGAGACACAATCAATGAAATTAGGATAATTTAGAGTGATTACAAGATGATATTCTCATAGGATGTGTACTCGTATCTTATAGTATATAGACTTTGAGACATATGAGTACATCCCTTGTCTTATAAACTTTCCTCTTGATCAATGGCAAAAAAACCCTTTTAATAAATGTTATGTAATTTTGCATCATATGCCATTATGATTTCGTATCGTATAGCATTGTAGTTTTGCAAGACATATCATTTCAAAATTTATCATAAACATATTTGTTCACCAATTTATTAAATGACTAATAAGTGTGTTCTATTTTTTTCACTACAATAGAAGCATTTCTACATTCTTATGACCACCCAAAATGAATCATCACAATAGGGTTGTTTTAGATATATCTAAAGCAGAAACCATGAAAGAATCAGAGTCGGTACATAAAATAAAAGGGGATTGTATTTATACAGGAGTCATGGTCCAACTTCTAACATTAAAGAAAGTAGGCTTTCAACAAAATGATTTGAGGCCTTTAAAAGAAATATGGGATAGAATGATACCACAACAAAGGATCCAATTTAGTGAGCAGTTTTGATGCATGGATTGCTTACCTAATATATACCCCAATATTCTTGCCCATGCTAAAGGTCATGCTAAATTATTAGGATGCATGCTACTGTTGTTTCACAATTGGACAATTAGACTTAACACCTATAATAGAAGACTATTACGTCCTAACCAACATATTAGAAAAGAAGGATATTAAGCTATATGCACACGATAGGAGGGTATTAAGTAGAAGAAAATATGCCAAGATTATGGATGTGCATGCAAGTGTGATAGAAGGATGGGAAAGTCCACAATCCAAGGTCATTTAGGTGGAACCGTTACTAGAATTTACGAAAAGTAATTTGGATCAAAAGGAAGGATTCCAAATTTTAGCTCTGCTCATTTATTGAATGGTCCTATTTATGAGAGAATTGGACTCCATAGATCCCAAAGTGATCACTCTCTTTACTAGTGTAATAAGAGGAACAGATCCGGCCATTAGTATATTGGCAGAAACAGTGAGGTCTTTGAACCATTGCCAAAAGCAAGGAAATGGACGATTCATAGGTTGCACCATTTTATTGAGCACATGGGCTCTAACACATTTCAATTGTCCTTCTTAATTTTAATTTCCTACTATTGAGTATGAACCAAGATACAATGCTATAAAAAATTATCTGGCAAAATTTGAATTACCAAAATGGCCTAAGACAACCCTAAGAAAAAAGTAATGTTTAAGATTTCTAAAATAGATAAAAGAACAAGATATATCTTAGTTAGCCTTTTGGAAGGATAGAAGTTATGGTGAATTTTCATGGGTGCCTTTGATCAGAATATGTGGGAGTCACCGCATAGGCACCTACAATGGTAAGAAGATAGTTCGGATCTTCATAATTCATTCCTCAAACAATGGGGTTGGATCATATAGACTTTGATTATGGAGATAAAAAAAATCTGCCAAACTTGGTAAAGTCCTAGATGCATGGTAGATTGTGAGGAAGATAAGATCTGGAACTTATAAAGATGTAGTGACTCAAGGTTACTTAAAATGACATCGAAAAGAGGAAAGGGGTTTGTCCCTCTGATAGTATGGATGCATAAAGAACCCTCCACATCAAATGAGCTTGTTCTTATTGACGAAGCCTTCATAGAAAATTATATTCCACTAATTACAAAGGCTAAAAAAAGGACTTTTGAGCTTTACAAGGAAAATGAAAAGCTTAAATATGTGTTGTCCTAAGATGGCAACTAAGGGGGGTGAATTGGTTGTTTTAAAGAAGTGATGACAAATCAAAAATTAAAAGTAAGATAAGAAAAAATGAGTAGCAAAAAATGGATGAACACAAGAGATTTATAGTGGTTCAGATTCCTCAATCCTACATCACTTTCTCAACAACTTATTGAGTTTCTACTATTAATGAGTTTTTACAAGCTCAACTCTAACTTAGTATTTTTACAAGTTCACACCAAACTTTCACAATGTTTGAGTAATTTCATCATAACCCAACATGAGTTTTCCTAAGCTCTCTGTTTAGATCATTTTTGTACTTGTTTTTAGTATGATTTTATGTGTGTTTTAGTTAATGTTTTGATTGATTTTTGTTTTAAGTTTGTTTAAATTGTTTGTTTTAGGTTTAAGTGCAAAAACTCCCTTGGATGATCAAAACAATCAAGAAAAATGAAGAAAGAGCATGAATCAAGCAAGACATGGCCAAGCCAAAGCAAGCTTGGCCATGTCCCTCAAAAGGATTCCAAGACAGTAGCTGACACACCCAAGAGACATGGCCAAGCCACTGGCCGTGTCTCAACCAAGGAAAAGAAATCAAGAAAGAAAAGAAAGAAGGCAGAGTGCGACACTGGCAAGTGACATGGCCAAGCCACTGGCCATGTCGCTTGAAGCTTGCCCATGTCTGATCGTCTTGGCCATGTCGCTTGAAGCTTGCCCATGTCTGATCGTCTTGGCCATGTCTCATTAACTTGGCCATGTCACCACTTGAAAAGAAAGAAAAGAAAGAAGGCAGAGTGCGACACTGGCAAGTGACATGGCCAAGCCACTGGCCATATCGCTTGAAGCTTGCCCATGTCTGATCGCACTGGCCATGTCGCTTGAAACTTGGCCGTGTTTAAGGAAAAATTGGTAGACATGGCCATGTCGCTTGAAGCTTGGCCGTGTCTCTCAAAGAAAGTGAAGCAGTGACTGACACTGGCAAGAGACACGGCCAAGCCATTGGCCGTGTCTCACAAAAACAAAACACACAGAATGGAACACGGCCAAGTGACACGGCCGTGTCTCATGAAAAATCAAGAGACACGGCCAAGCCACTCTTGGCTTGGCCGTGTCACCTCAAGGAAGATACCAAGAGACACGGCCAAGACACTCTTGGCTTGGCCGTTTCCCACCTGAAAAGTCAAAATTCTTTCAACAAAGTGGGGAACAAGTGGGAGACAAAGACTTATTGCTTGCCAAAAGAAATATTAAATAAAGAAAAAGTGGGGGAGAAAGGAAAATGGGATGAGTTGGAAGGCATGGGTGTTGATTTTTGAATGAATTAAAAGGGATTGAAGAGGAAAATGGAGGGAGCTTGGTTCTTCTTCCACCATGGCTGCAAAAAAACGTGGGAGAGGGAGAGAGTGACACTCTCCCTTGTCCCTTCACCTCCAAACCTCCATTTCCATCCTCTCCACCTTCTCCATCTTCCATTGATAGGATCTTTGAGGTTCTTTGGGATAAATTGGGTTACAAGTTCTCAAAGGTTAAAGAAGCATCATTGAAGAGAGTGGTGACTTGAGAAAGCTCCATTCCATCTTCCAAAGGCAAATCAATTGAAGAGTTGGTGACTTGAGAAAGCTCCATCCAAAGGTTTGGTGACTTGAGAAAGCTCCATTCCACATTGCAAGGGGAATCAACCATTGAAGAGGGCTTGAGTTCTTCATCATACATCAAGTGGAGCTAGGAGGAAGACTAGCAATCCTACTCTTGGCATCTTCACAAGGGGTTTTTCTATTCTCTCTTTTAATTCATTTCTATTGTTGTTGTTGTATTAAGAATATTGATATTGCAATGGACAATTTGTATTTGTGTTATATTGAGTTGAATGGATATTATAAATTGATGATGTTGAGCTAAATACCCATGTTTAGGGTTTGTAGCATATTTGGTTGAATGCTTTGATTTGATATTTACATTGATGTTCCTTGTTGATTGGTTGATTGTATTGCATTAAATGCTAGGTTGATAGATTAGCTACCTATTGATCTTTGAATATTGGATGATGGACCGAGAGGTGAAATCCGATATCGGAACTATATAATCGACCACCCTATGAATGAATTAGAAATATAAGTTCTAGGGTTTCATTAATTTGGTAATGTAAAAGAATTGGTCATTGTTAATTCATGAATGTGAGAACTAATGGATTGGTAATTGACTAATTAATCTTAAGGAACAAATTAATTTACAAGGTATTGTTAATGGACAATTGAGAATTGAGCTTTGATTGAATGGACCTATGACCCTAGGCACCTTCCCAAGAATCAATTTGATCTTGAACAACCATCATACATCAACCCTACGCACATTAATTTTAGGTCTTAATTATTCTCGCACAATCCCAACACAACAAACACCCGCATTTCAATACTTGTCAATCAATCTATTACGAACCACACCTTCTTGGGGAAACGACCTTGGGGCGATCTCCTTTGCTACAGCTACCTCGTATACTTGCGAGTGACGCTTTATAGTAATACTTAATTCGAGCGCAACAAGTTTTTGGCGCCGCTGCCGGGGAAGGTTGTCATAGTAGTGATAGTTTGATTTTTATTTTCAATTTTTATTTTCAATTTAATTGTTTGTTTATTTTCTGTGAATTGTTTGTTTGTTTAGTTTTATTTTCTTTCAATTTAATTGTTTTTAAGTTTCTAAGTGCCTTGTGTAAATATGCAATTTTCAAGGTACGCAGGGGTTTACGATGATAACCCTGATTCGGACATGGCATGGCAATTAGCAGAATTAACGAACCAACTTAAGATGCTAAATGCCAGAGGAAGAACACCTATGCCTACTCGGGAAGTATGTTCAGCATGTGGCATTGCAGGACATAGCGCAAAGATGTGTTCATTTAGTTATGGACAATATCAAGAGAGGCAAGAGGAAGAATATACCTACGAAAGTTTCCAGCAAATGGGTGGAAATGACCCATGCCCCAGACCTTATAATTCAAGATGGGGAAGCCATCCAAATTTTTCTTGGGAAAACCAGCAGTACATTCCACCTCCAAATTTTTTTCAACCTTACCAAAGAGATTCTTACCCTCAAGAACAATATTCAAATCAAGATCAACTTAAGGAACCCACTTTGGAAGATAGTTTGAATGCCTTCATTCAAATTAGTGCACAAAATCAAGATCAATGCAAGAAATCCACAGTGGAAGATGATTTGAATGCTTACCTTCAAATTAGCACACAAAATCAAGAAGGGAGCAATGAGAGGTTTGATTCTTTGGAAGAATCATTGAAGAGGGTGGAAGCTCAAGTTGGGCTATTGGCACATCAACTCCAAGCACACCAAGAGGAGGAATTTCCTAGCCAATTGGAGCAAATAGAGGTAATCACAAATTTTAGGGATGAACAGGTGATAAATAACAGTTTTTGTGATTCCTTTGATGCAGGAACTAACAAAGAAGAAGATGGCAAGGCGATGCAACCATACATAGAGGAGTTAATTCAATCAAAGGAGGAGGAGGATTTGGAAGCATCAACTTTGACAACATCGCATGAACCTCCAAATCCTTGTATGCCGCCAATCCCATTCCCAAGTAAGCTTAATGCAGAGAAACAAGGTATGCAACTTTCTGAACTCCATGACATGCCCTATTGTGAAGTTAGTGTAGATAAGCTTGAGGTGGCCATGACCATAGAAATAGAGCCTAATTCTTCCAAATTAGAAATTGATGAGGGCAATTTACTAGTGAATAATAAGATTGTTGAGGGAGAATTTCAAATTGCTAAAGAGAATGTAGAACACATTCAACCAAACTTGGTTGAACCTAAAAAGACCCCAGGAATTTTGAAAGATGTTTTAGTTGGGGAATGCAGTATGCAACAAATTATCATCTCTCCCACTCTTGGTGGTGAGAACGAGCAGAAACCATATAAAACCATGTTGCAAACTGAAAAAGGTTCTTACTATGTCCCTATAGCATTAAAAAATCAAGCTAAGACAACCCTCACATGTTCTTTTTGGACAATTGCTCCCCTAAGAATGCTACCTAAGCTTTTCAATATATTGGGCACTTTTCAAAGTTGCATGGTGTTCATCCTCTCGGTCATGGGCTCCAATTGCATTATGGGTGGAAGGAGCCCCACACATCGTATATGGGAACGATGGAAATCAAGTATCATCTAAACTTTCTCTGTAGTATGCATGCTCACATTGAGGACAATGTGAATTTTTAAGTGTGGGGTGCATTTGGTGTTTTATGTTTTTACTTTTAATTGCATTTTGTGTTTTTGTGTTTTTACCTTTAATTTATTTTTGTTTAAGTTTTAGTTAATGTTCTTAATGTTTTTCTTTGAAGAAATGAATTTTGAAAAGTTCAATTGTTATAAAATTGTTGATTGATGACCTTTAAATTTTTGAAGCATGAAATTGAGAATTGAGTAGAATTGGTGCTTATTGTCAATTTTGTTAGTTTTTTCTAGCATTGCCCTTTACCTAGTAAGGAATTGAGCCATCAACTTATTATTCTTTTTGTGGGTGAACATCTTTGATTGATGATTTACTAGAACTTGCTTTGACATACATTTTAAGATTACATAAAAATTTCAATTAGGCATCAAGATGATTAAGGCAATAATTAGGTGAACCCACTTTGGCTTAAAAAGACCAACCCTATTTTTAACCTTAGTTAGCCAATTTTGAGCCTATTTTATTTTTTCTTTTCTTTCTTTTTCACAACACCATTAGCTTGAACCTTGTTGATTAACTCTTATCCTTTCATTAGGTCAAGAGCATTTTAAGAGCGTTTATGACCGAGTGTTGTGTTGAATTAAGTGTGGGGTTAAAATCAGTAGGTTTAAGATTGCAAAGCAAAATAAAAAAAATAATAAAAAAAAGAAAAAGAGAAAAATAAAAATATATATAATAATAATAAGAAAAAAAAAGAAATATATATATATATATAATAAGAATAATTGTTATTCTTGTTGAAAGGGTTGGAATGTATTATTCCAAGATTTAATAAGTGAGTTCCCTTGAAAAGCTCTTTTATGTCAAGGGGTAGATGAGAGGAAGGTGTTTCGGGATTGATGGGTTATGTATATGATCGGGTACTTCATTCTTAAAGTGCTCTTGAACTTAATGATTAAGCTCACATTTCCTAAATGTCATGCCTTTACCTTAGCCCCATTACAACCCAATAAAGACCTTTTGATTGATGCCTGATTGTTATTTTGTGGTGGAGATTTGATTGATAAGCAAGCCTATAGCAATAATCTTTCATTGATTGTTATGAGTGTAAACACCACCATGATCAAACACTTGTAAGAGTTGGTGAGGGAGTGACAACATTGGCTATGCATGGAAAATCACTTAATTGCATGGGTGTCGATTTTGTTTGATTCGATATTGATTGCGGATTTAGGGATAAGGAAGTCTTGATACATCTTTATAACTCTTGAACTTAACAAAATTTATCTTGTTAGTGTGTTTTGATTTTAGCCTTGCTTGGGGACAAGCAAGGAGTTAAGTGTGGGGTAGTTGTTTAGATCATTTTTGTACTTGTTTTTAGTATGATTTTATGTGTGTTTTAGTTAATGTTTTGATTGATTTTTGTTTTAAGTTTGTTTAAATTGTTTGTTTTAGGTTTAAGTGCAAAAACTCCCTTGGATGATCAAAACAATCAAGAAAAATGAAGAAAGAGCATGAATCAAGCAAGACATGGCCAAGCCAAAGCAAGCTTGGCCATGTCCCTCAAAAGGATTCCAAGACAGTAGCTGACACACCCAAGAGACATGGCCAAGCCACTGGCCGTGTCTCAACCAAGGAAAAGAAATCAAGAAAGAAAAGAAAGAAGGCAGAGTGCGACACTGGCAAGTGACATGGCCAAGCCATTGGCCATGTCGCTTGAAGCTTGCCCATGTCTGATCGTCTTGGCCATGTCGCTTGAAGCTTGCCCATGTCTGATCGTCTTGGCCATGTCTCATTAACTTGGCCGTGTCACCACTTGAAAAGAAAGAAAAGAAAGAAGGCAGAGTGCGACACTGGCAAGTGACATGGCCAAGCCACTGGCCATGTCGCTTGAAGCTTGCCCATGTCTGATCGCACTGGCCATGTCGCTTGAAACTTGGCCGTGTTTAAGGAAAAATTGGTAGACATGGCCATGTCGCTTGAAGCTTGGCCGTGTCTCTCAAAGAAAGTGAAGCAGTGACTGACACTGGCAAGAGACACGGCCAAGCCATTGGCCGTGTCTCACAAAAACAAAACACACAGAATGGAACACGGCCAAGTGACACGGCCGTGTCTCATGAAAAATCAAGAGACACGGCCAAGCCACTCTTGGCTTGGCCGTGTCACCTCAAGGAAGATACCAAGAGACACGGCCAAGACACTCTTGGCTTGGCCGTTTCCCACCTGAAAAGTCAAAATTCTTTCAACAAAGTGGGGAACAAGTGGGAGACAAAGACTTATTGCTTGCCAAAAGAAATATTAAATAAAGAAAAAGTGGGGGAGAAAGGAAAATGGGATGAGTTGGAAGGCATGGGTGTTGATTTTTGAATGAATTAAAAGGGATTGAAGAGGAAAATGGAGGGAGCTTGGTTCTTCTTCCACCATGGCTGCAAAAAAACGTGGGAGAGGGAGAGAGTGACACTCTCCCTTGTCCCTTCACCTCCAAACCTCCATTTCCATCCTCTCCACCTTCTCCATCTTCCATTGATAGGATCTTTGAGGTTCTTTGGGATAAATTGGGTTACAAGTTCTCAAAGGTTAAAGAAGCATCATTGAAGAGAGTGGTGACTTGAGAAAGCTCCATTCCATCTTCCAAAGGCAAATCAATTGAAGAGTTGGTGACTTGAGAAAGCTCCATCCAAAGGTTTGGTGACTTGAGAAAGCTCCATTCCACATTGCAAGGGGAATCAACCATTGAAGAGGGCTTGAGTTCTTCATCATACATCAAGTGGAGCTAGGAGGAAGACTAGCAATCCTACTCTTGGCATCTTCACAAGGGGTTTTTCTATTCTCTCTTTTAATTCATTTCTATTGTTGTTGTTGTATTAAGAATATTGATATTGCAATGGACAATTTGTATTTGTGTTATATTGAGTTGAATGGATATTATAAATTGATGATGTTGAGCTAAATACCCATGTTTAGGGTTTGTAGCATATTTGGTTGAATGCTTTGATTTGATATTTACATTGATGTTCCTTGTTGATTGGTTGATTGTATTGCATTAAATGCTAGGTTGATAGATTAGCTACCTATTGATCTTTGAATATTGGATGATGGACCGAGAGGTGAAATCCGATATCGGAACTATATAATCGACCACCCTATGAATGAATTAGAAATATAAGTTCTAGGGTTTCATTAATTTGGTAATGTAAAAGAATTGGTCATTGTTAATTCATGAATGTGAGAACTAATGGATTGGTAATTGACTAATTAATCTTAAGGAACAAATTAATTTACAAGGTATTGTTAATGGACAATTGAGAATTGAGCTTTGATTGAATGGACCTATGACCCTAGGCACCTTCCCAAGAATCAATTTGATCTTGAACAACCATCATACATCAACCCTACGCACATTAATTTTAGGTCTTAATTATTCTCGCACAATCCCAACACAACAAACACCCGCATTTCAATACTTGTCAATCAATCTATTACGAACCACACCTTCTTGGGGAAACGACCTTGGGGCGATCACCTTTGCTACAGCTACCTCGTATACTTGCGAGTGACGCTTTATAGTAATACTTAATTCGAGCGCAACACTCTCTCTAAAACCTAAGTGTTTTAAAGCTCACGCTCAAACTTATACAAAAGTGTATAGTGCTCACACCCAACACTCAAAGAATACAAATAGAAATTTTGATGCAAAGAAATGAAAGTTGTTTATCATGGCTATATCAATCACAATGTTATTGAAAAATGAGGTTTCCTGTGGTATTTATAGCCTTTAAGTCTTTAAATAGCCATTTGATGTGGGTGCCAACATGTTTGGAGTCTCCAACTTCAATTATTATTCAGAGTAACTTCATGGTTAGACCATAAATTTTTCGGTCATACTTATCATGGTATGGTCGTAATTTCTGAATTTCTGGCAAAAATTCTTCAACAACTAGTATATGTAGCATTCACTAATTGAGTGGAAGTATAAATTTTGGAATCTCGTTTCAATGGCCTAGTCATTATAATGATGGTATGGTCAGACTTCTTGTGGTATGCTGAAAATTTGAGAGTACCACTGGTCGTGAACCTTACTAGATGATTTGAACATTTTTCTTATGCTAAGGTCTACTCGTACTTTTTTCTGGTCTAGTCATACTTTTTCTAGTCTAATCATACTATTGCTAGTCTGTCATACTTTTTCTAGTCTGGTCATACTTTTGTGGTATGCTAAAAATATGAGAGTACCACAGGGTATGGACCTTACTGGATATTTTGAACATTTTTCTTTTGCAAAAGTCTAGTTGTACTTTAGATGGTCTGATCATACTTTTGTGGTATGTTGAGAATTTGGGAGTACTTTTGATCATGAACTTTACTGAAAAATTTTTAAAAAATTTTCATCAAAAGTTTGATCATATTCTAAGTTGGTCTGATCAAGAAACATGAGGTACTCCGAGAAATTGAGAGTACTTTTGACCATGATCTATTTTGTGTAATTTTTCTTGCTTGAAGTAGCTATAAGTTTGGTTGGACTGCTCAATGTCCAGTCAGCCTTTTTGAATTTTCTCCAAAAATTAAATTCCTATAAATTATAACTTAGTATAAATATTAGTGTCATTCAATTTGATTATCTAAGATCAAAATAGAGTTTATTAAGCCAATATTTTGGCTAAAATTCTCCCTCTTTTTGACTTTGGCAATTAAATTAAATTGATTTAAAATAAAATTTAAAATTTTTCATGTATAAAGAATGTTCTCCCTCTTAATCTATATTTTTGCTTAATCATATAACCGTGTTTTTTTTTTGTTATATTGTTTCAAGTTTACAATTGCTCCTACAATTGCTCCCCCTTAACACATGCTATGGAATTTGTAGACCCTTAATTTTGGCTTGGATTGAATTCAGTTCCAATTAAAAGGGCCAAATTAAATCTGGTTTCAATTTAAAAGTCCATATCAAATATGGTTCCAATTAGAAGGGCCCCAATTAAATTTAAGTCTAATTAAAAGGCCCAAATCGACTTGAGTTTGACCTAAAAGCTAAAACAGTTAGGCCAGTATTAAATTCATTCGACATGAGCCAAGCCTCATGTTGAATTGGACTTTGCATGAGCCTTATGGCTGCCCCTAGTTCAAAACATTTTAGTTTTAAAAGGATTCAAATGGCTCGAGGCTTTTCCGAAGTAAGTAAGGATTCTTTGAATGGTTTGCCCTAATATGGCTTATAAATAGCCAACTAAACAATAGTAAAAAACAAGATGTTTGGAAGAATTAAGAAGCCAACTTTAGCAATCAAGAATTAGCAGCCAAAAAAATAAACAGAGAGATATAAAAGCAATAACCATAAACGTAGCAATTTAGACATCAAACCAAGAGCAATCCAGTAGCGAAACATTGAGAGAATCAACAAATAGTCTTTGGATTATTTAGTCAGTAGCCAAGAAACCAATTGATCCAAGCTTCTCAATCAACAGTAAGTGTGGTTCAATAAAAATACCTTAGTGGAGCTAACAACGAAGGTATGAACTTGTTAACTTAATCCAATTAAATTCTATCATCTTCATTGCTTTATAATTTACTGTCCTTTTAATTAGGAGTTTGATTTTAAAATACTATATAGCAAACCGTAGCCTTAGATTTAAATCTAGTTGAAACTCTAATTGAACAATCTAAAACCCTTATCTTGCATCTTAGATTTAAGATTTAGGATTAAAAAGTAGTTTAAAAATCTAATCTTGCATGTTGAACCTTAAACTTAGGATTACGCCCTAGTTTTATACAATAAACCCAAATTATGCATGATTAAACCTTAGATTTAGGACCAAACCCTAATTGTGTGTGAATTTAGGATTGGAACCCTAAAATTGTATAATTAAACCCTAGTTTAGGATTAAAACCCTAATTCCATAATAATAAGACCCTAATCTTGCAATTGAAACCCTAATTTAATGATGAAACCCTAATTTTATTAGTTTAATCCTGATATACTATTGTTTAATGATTGATCGTGTTTTTTGATTATTTGTGCATTATTGTTTATGATAGAGGATATGTTTAGATTAATAGTTTGTCGTGGATGATTAATATTCATTTATCATTTAGGATTTCAAGTACTTATAAAAGACATTTTTCACTTTGTGGGTGTCTTATTTATTTTGCTTATTTAATTTAATTTATTTTACGGACTTTGGGACAATTATAAGGAACACTTTTTTATCTTTTGGTGGGTGTCTTATTTTATTTATTTTTTATGAATATTTGGACAATTTTAAGGGTATATTTCCATCTTGTATGGGTGCCCATTTTGTTTGGTTGTTTAATTTTTAATATGATAAATGTTTATTTATTTTAATTGCATGTAATATGAATAATATTGTAATAATGTAAGAATTCAATAATATTTAGACCTGAAAAGGAGGTCAGTTCCAATGAACCGGATGTTATGGGGGTGCTGGGTCATTTTCACATTTCTCATATATATCCCACTTTTTGAATACAGTATGGGGTTGGGGATGCCTTAGGAATTGAATCATCAATACTTTTTCATCTTCTCGATCCATCCAGGTGGCGACTCCAATTCTCCAAATTTAGGCTCGTGTTCTCTAAGGCCCAAACCAAAATCCCAAGAAACATTCCACTTGGAGTGGGGGCAAAAATCCCTGCTCACAGTGACAATTGCACTGGGGATAAGAGAAATTGATCTATTGGCCTATATATTATTTTATTTTTTATTATAATGGTATTATTTATTGCGTTATTTAGTTTTGTATTATGTGTGTGAGTTACGATGCCCTGTGGAACCCGTGTTATGTGTATGCAAGTGATACTGAAAATAAAATAAAATAAAATTAGACTTAATTAAATTAAAATCAACAATTTAAGGAATAAATGAAGAGTTGGAAGTGAGAAATATGAAATATATATATATATATATGATATACATGTTAAATATATAAAACATATAAAAGTCAAAGGTAGAAATGTAAAGTCAAAAGTAAATAGTAAATGGTGAAAAGGTTAAAAAATAAAATAAAATAAAATTATTTTTTAATAGAAGATGTAAATTTAAAATTTAAAATTTAAAATAATTAATTAATTAATCAATTAATTAATTAAAATAATAAAATAATATATATATATATATATATATAGATAGAAAATGAAAGAGAAAAAGAAAGTCAAAATTTCAACTTACCATCTTCTTCTTCCTCTCAAGCTTGGCCGAATTTCCATTGAAGAATAAGGGGAGCTTTTTGCTTCTTCCAACATCAAATTCTTTAAGTTTTCAAGAGGTTTTGGGGTGGATTTGAAGATTCTTCAATCAAAGGTAAGCTTTCTTACCTATTTCTTGAAGTTTATGAAAGTATATGATTATGTGAGAAATGAAGTTTTGATGGGTGATGGGATAATTTGATTTATAGGTATAGAAGATGTTGTTTTGATATGTAAACAATGATTTTAAGGTTAGATTAAAGAAAAGGTTAGGTTTTGTTAGGGTTTAAAGGAGGAAGAATGAGAATTAGGGTTTTGGAAAGGGTTTTGTTAAAAAATAATTGTTCATTGGATTTCATCATTTAAATTATGTTCTAATATGATTTTAATGAACTCAAATTAACATTTACAATTTGTTAGAAGGAAGAACCAAAATTGAAGAAGCTTAGGCAAAATTTTGGGATATTAAAGGATTATGTTTTAACTGATGTTTAATAGCTTAAACACCTTAAAATGTGATCCTAATGTATGGTTTATCTTTCCATTTTGGTTAGGTGTTAAATAAGAGGTAATTCCATTAACTTAGTAGTGAATGGCTTATTGAAAAGTTAGGGAAAAGTGAGCATTTTTAGTTGAAAGTGCTCTTGTAAAGAGGTATGTACATACTTTGAATAAAATGCATTAGTTTTCACTTGTTGGCATGCTACATTGATGTGTGACTTGATAACTATGCTACTTTGATGTGAGAATTCACATGAAAAGTGCATAGATATATGCTTAAGCTTAGAAATGCGTAATGTGTTGTGCAAAATGTGTAATTTTACTTAATAAATGCATAATTCGGTCACATTTAGTATGTGGCAGAAAAATTAATGGAATTATTGAAATGTATTGAAATAATAAGTAATGATGGAAAAAATGCAAAAAGAATAAAAATTGGCTTAATTGCCAAAGAATGAGAAAAATGAGAAATTATTTAATGAATGTATGTAACCTTGTATAATATCAAATTTCAGAGTATTGTGTTTGGTGTTATGGTATACTGATGATTGCCTTCGGGCCAGATGTCGGACATCATTATTATTGCCTTCAGGCCAAATGCTGGGCATCACTATTCTATTACCTTCGGGCTAGACGCTAGGTTCAATTAAGAGTTCAAAGCAATATCTCTGAAACTTGAATGTTGTGTAAGGTCATTTGGGCCCAATGCATATGAATATGAGATGTGATTGTTTGAAAATGTTAAAAGTGTGACTTCATGAAATTTTATGCCAAGTTACGATTTTAAAATGAATTGCATTTTTGCATTATTAATTAGTTTTTGTTTATATCAAAGTATGTACTACTAGGCAAAATTGCTTAATGTGATTTATTTATTGCGCAGGTGATAGGATTAATATTGAGAGCCCTGCTGGACCTGAGCAGGTCTAGGGTATCTGAATTTTTCAAAAAGTTTGTTAGGCTGCCACGAGATTAGAGCCAGTTGCAAGCATGTAAACATTTACTTAATGAAACTTATTTTAATTATGTACATTATCTTTGCACATCCAAAAATGTTGTAAATTATAAGGCTTTTAGGTTAAGTGTGGAGTTTGTAAATATTTTGAATAAATTTAGACATATGCATATATATATTTTAGCAATTGTGAGAAATATTGGAGTAATGGATATTTGCATTTTTGGGAGTGTGATTCTTTTGATAGGTTGTGTTTGTTTGAAATTTTGGGAATGTCCGCAATACAGACAAAACTCTGGTAAATTTTTCTCACAAATTTTTCTTTAATATTAGTATTTTCTTTATTTAATCTATATTTATATTTAATTACTTGTCAAAGTATAATTTAAGGTTATAAACATTTTCTTATAATTATAAGAAACTTTATAAATGTCAAGAATGGTGACAATCTTATTTTCTATATGTGTATTTATACATATATGGAGAGTATGTGTTATATGTATATAGGACATAAAGATATTATAGATACCATACTTTTATTCACGGTATGAAGATCGAGCGTTACATAACCACTCATAGCCTTGTACCTTTTGGTATATATTTGTTATGGGAACCTAAGCTTTTTAATCCAAAGACTAAAGCCAATGTAGTTGGCCAAGTAACTTTCCTTAAGTTTATCTTATATGCTTGTTGTTTAACTATGATTAACATATTCTAATTTGAGTTATGACCTATTTGGTTTGTTCTTTTCTAATATGACCTAATTGCAGTGTAAGCCCAAAATTATTTTAAGCCCAAAAGACTAAAATTATTTTTAAAATTTTTCAAGATGGACTTTGAGCAAAAAACTTTTTTTTTGGGTCAAAAATTATTTTCTACCTCATGGCCCAAACACAAGCTCAAAATTAATTTTTGAAATATTTTTTTTTACATTGGGCTTTGAAAATATTTTCAGAATTAGGGCTCAAAACCATTTTCACTTCATGACCCAAAAAATTTTAAAAGACAAGAACAAAGACTGAAATTATTCTTCAAAATCAACCTTTTATTTGGCTATAAAACTTGAAACCTTTTTAAATTGGACCAAAATTTTCAGACTTCTAAGTAGTTGGGTCAATTATGGAATATTAAAATCAATTATGAGCCTTAATTTTACCAAGACTTATTAGTTGTGGGCTTGTTTGTGGCATGGATCATCAGTTATTTTTTCGAATGAAAAGTCTATTTATAATAAACAAAGTAATTTCGTTTTAATCCAAGATATAGCAGAAATGCTGCTTGAACCTTTCAGTAGACCCAAAGGATTAAGGCTTAATTATTGGGAGTTATCATGAACTGACTTCTTTTTTTGAAAACATAGTTAATGATCAATTCATCTAAGAGATTCTCAAAAATAAAGTATCCCTTGTTGATGCTTTGTTGACCATAACACCTACGAAAAGAGACTCGTCACTCGTGTGTAGAAGATATAAGGTTGGAAGGAATGTCTTAATTCTCTTTGTTTATTTGCCACATATGCATACATTCAATGCATTGCATTGCATTGATCCTTTCCTTTCTGGCTCACAGACCTAGAGTACAGTAGTTCAAGGGCTTATGACAATTCGACTTACGTCAGTGATTTAGAGTTCAGTGAGAATTCAGTCAACTTCGCACTACAACCAATGGATCATGAGTAAGTTCAAAACTTGGTGAATGAGGGCCTAGCCTCAAAGATGGAAAACTAAAAGGACCCTGATTGAGACTGTTAGAAGCCAGTTAGTTGTACTATTAGAAAGTAACACTATTGAAGCATCTGCTAGTACTAAGAGGCAGAAAGACAAAGGAAAGGCTAAAGTAGGTGGGGTGGACTATGATGATGACAAGGTGATAATTGACGATGATGACTAGAAGGCCTATTTCCATGACCAATAAGAGAAGAAGAAAGAAAAGAAAGTTGAATCTGTTGATGTTGAAAAGTTGATTGTCGACTTGGAAAAGACATTTGAGAAGAAGCTGAAGATTGAAGAGATGCTGGAGGCGGACAAAATGTTTGAGGATGATGAAGGAATAACTTATAAATTCAAGATGCCTCCTTTTCTAAGTTTGATGAAAAATGAAATCTCCATTTGCATGTCAAACAGTATATCACTGCCATGCAGTCTGCTAGAGATACTAAGACTCAGGCCCTGAGGTATTTCTTATTTTCTTTAGATCCTATGGTGCAAAACTGGTTCAATACCTTGGATAAAAACATCCAAAAATATTAGGATTTGATGTACATAGCCTTCATTCAGTAATATGGGTACAATGTTGAAGTAGAAGTGACCCTGATGGATGTAAAGACTACCAGAAAAAGCAGAATAAAAATTTTGTTGATTATGTGAAAAGGTGAAGAAATAAAGCTACTCTTCTCAAAAAGAGGCTTGAAGAATCTGACTAGATAAGAATGATAGTAAGAAGTTTTCTGCCTAACCTCTGTGAAAGGTTGTCCCATACTCTTATAAGAGATTTTAAAGATCTTCTTTAACCTGACTTGCATATAGAAGAGTGGGAAAGGGAGAATAATCATTGCTCTAGAAGAAGGAACGAGAAAGGAAATTAAAAATCTAGTGGTCAGAGTACACAAAAAGCGGTGGATGCCAATGCAACTATTGCTTAAGGGAATAGAAGATGATTTCCAGATTTGGAAACACCTCTGTCCTAGGTTTTTAATAAGCTACAAAAGAATGGTTGTTACAACCGTTGGCCTCTCAACCTCTGCCAAATCCACTTCTAATAAAATTTGACACAAAGGCCTTCTGTCAATTCCACAAGACATAAGGGCATGAGATAGATAAATGCATTTGATTAAGGTATGAGACCCAAAATTTGATTGATAGTGAAAAATTGCTTAAGCCTAACAAACCTAGCACAAAATGACAATCTTTTGCCTAAGTGTAACAAAGTACAATCCTTTGCCTAAGTTTAACAAAATACCTCCACCAGCAACTTTCATGATAGGAGGGGGTTGAATGAGAAATTTGTCTTGTTGTCTTTTTAAGATATTGTTGAAAAAAAATATAAAGAGGAAAATCTACTTGGTAAGGCTGAATCAGCTATGGACGAGAAGGCATTGACCTTTTGTGTTGTGAATAAATTTTGGGACTTGACTGATAGTGATGAGGAATCAGAAGTCATGGAAGAAGAGTGGGCTTAGTCCAAACCCGAAGTAAAAGTGCATAATACATGCTCTAGCAAACCTTATTATAGGGTTCCACCAAAAGAAGTAGAGGTTGATAAAGGAAAGGATGTTGAGATAGAAAGAAAAGAAGATGACCTGAGGCAACTGAAAAGGACCCCTGTGAGCAGGAATTTTTTTCCTCATTCCCAGTGAAATAATTTTTGCAACTTTGACACCGTTAGTCTTAAGGCCTTAAAGAACACGTGCCTAAATTTGGAGAATAAGAGTCGCCACTCTAATGGGCTAGAAAGAAAGAAAGGGGTGGATGGCCTAATTCTTAAGGAATTTCCAACTCCCTATTGGGTTCAGAAAGTTGGGTATACATGGGGAATGTGAGAATAACCCAACACTCCCATAATACCCGATTCATTGGAATCATCCTCATTTTCAGGTCTAAATATTAATTAAATTCTAATATTATTACAATGTTATTCATAATACATATAATTAACATTTATCATATTATAAATCAAAACAAACAAATGAACAAATTTAATAAAATATACCCTTGTTATATCCCAATATCCATACAAATAAATAAAATAGGACACCCACCAATTAGTGGAAACATGTTCCTTACAATAGTCTATAATTCTTAAAATTAAAATAAATAATTAAAATAAATAAGGCACCCATGAAATGGAAGCATGCCTTTTACAAGTCTCTTAAAAAATACAACCAATAAATAAATATTACCATAGTTTCATCATTCATATAATTCCATCATTCACGATAAAATAAGTAATCCAAACTTAGAGTTCATCATAAAAATTGTAGTTCACAAGTAAATCTAAATATTAACCCATTAATGAAATATAAGGGAAAAGCACACGGCAATTAGGGTTTAATATGCAAAGTTAAGATTAAAATATTTAATTAGGTTTTTAATTCCTAAAACTAGGTTTTTACTGGATGAGGTTGTATTAAAATCAAAACAATAAATTAAAACATAATAAACCTTGCAAAGCTAAACAAAGATGATAAATTTAATTAATAGAGATCATACCTCCGTTGTTGATTCCACCAAAATAATTTTGAATGTTGAAGCAAGCCTTGCAATTGCATAATCATTTTTGCCTTATACAATTTATGGGGTTTAAATCAACTAAAGTTTTGGTTGAACAATGGGTTCAAGGTTTCTGTGTGTTTACTTTTTGTCTCTCTGTGTCTTTGGTTTGCTTTATGTCTTTCTGATTGCTAAATCTAGGCTATTGCTTTTTGCTAATTGTGGCTACCGCTTCTTAATTATTCTCAGCCCCTCATTTACTCTCGCTTCTATTTGCTATTAGTTTCTATCTTTTTAATTGCATATGGCTCTTGCAGGTTTATGGCTCTTAATTCCTAGCAACTCCCCCCTCTCTTTTACACTGCTGTTAGTTGGCTAGCTATAAGCCATCCCTAGGGCAACCGGTACTGAAAAGTTTTAATCAGCTGAGGAAAGTCCAAGCCATTCGAGTCCTGTTAGAATTAAAACTCTTTGAACAATGCTCATGTTGAATTGGCACACCAATTTGACATAAATTTAATGTCGGCCCACTTTTTTAGCTTTTGGGTCAGACCTAAGTTGGTTTGGGTGTTTTAAGTTGGTTTAATTTTAATTGGGGCCTTTCTACTTGGAATCAATTTGATTGGGGTCTTAAAATTAAAACTATATTTAATTTGGCCCTTTTAGTTGGGGCTAAATTTAATCCGAACTAAAATTAAGGGTCACAGACCCAAGCCATTATTAGCATTTGGGACCTATTAGCTACATCTAAAAAGCATCGTGAGCCCATGGCCAAGGCTATGGCAAGCATGCAGATTTTCAGTTTTGCAACACTAGAGGAGCTGGTTATTTTCATGGGAATGAAGAATGCTAAGAATGTAAAGAAAGGTGAAGACATTCAAAAGGAAAACAAAGTTGAAGTTGGAACGGTATCTTTCTCCGATGCTGACTTACCAGAAGAAGGAAGAGACCATGTTCGTCTGATTTTCATTAAGATGGAGGTCAAGGGAAAGAGAACCCCTTGTGCCATGGTTGATGATGGATCCGCTATAAATATTTATCCACTCAAAATTCTACCAAAACTGGCCATGTCTACTTGTGACCTGAGTCCGTTTGATGTAACAGTCTGAGCTTATGATAATACTAAAAGGCAAGCTAAAGGGACTTTCAAAACCCTGGTATAGGTGGGTCTTGTTGAATCCATGGTGGAGTTTGTGGTTCTAGATATACTAGTTACCTTTGCATTGCTCTTGGGTCACCTATGATTTCACCCTCTTGGTGGAGTTCCTTCAACACTCCATCAAAAGATCAAGTTTCCAAGTGATAATGGATGATAATAATTAAGGTAGAAAATAATGAAGCAATTAATACTCTTATGATAGAAAGACCTCTCAATAGCTTCCAAGTAGCTGGAATTTCTTGAGGTACGATAGGTGGATCTAAAGTTTCGGCCATGATGAAGCAGATGAATTACCTACTGGGAATTGGTCTTAAGAAATGAAAAACAAGTGTGACGGAGCTTCCAAATTTCAAGGCTCAAGTATCTAGGAAGGGGTTAGGTTATAAAGGGACAGATGGAGATATTTTACTGAAAGGAGATAAGAAGACGGCATTTCCTCCACTTGAGAAGATATTTGTTAAGGCTCTAGAATTAGGACCTCTCCAAGGGAAGCTAGAGCCTATCATGTTCATGAGAAAGATGATTTCGGACTTTGAGATCTTTGCTGATGTTGCCAAGCTTGTTGAACAAGTGAAGATTATCTCACTAACTGACTAAGGGCAGAAGAAGGAATCTGGACTAAGAATCCAAAAGACTCCAAAGGAGTTCACTGCTCTTATTGAAGATCAATTTAAAGATCTTGTAATATGTGATGATGAGAACATTGATTTTAATTGTGATTTTGAGTTTGATTTTGATTTGTCTACTCTCTTTGAGGATGATGATATTTTTTTCCAAAATGAATGTAATAAAGTCTAATTTTGCTTACTTCTGCGATATTTTTCCTGATGGTTGCATTCATTCGTGTAGTGATTATATGAGCATTTTAATATTAACTATGTTGATACTCAATCATTAAATTTGAAAACACTTGAAATCTTAAAAATATTAGCATAGAGTCCGACCTTAATCCTAAAAAGAGAGAGATTTTAAATAATATTCAAAAAATATAAAGAAATTTTTGCATGGTCCTATGAAGATATGCCGAAAATTGATTGGGATATAACTAAACACGTGATTCCAACCTATACCCACATGAAGCCTATCAAGCAAAAGTTTAGATGCTTAAGGCCAGAATGGTCAGAGTTGATAAAGGAAGAGGTCACCAAGCAGATACAGGTGAAGTTTCTAGAAGTAATTGAATACCCTAATTGGTTGGCCAACATCGTTCCCGTGCCAAAGAAGGATGGATAATAGGGATTTAAATAGAGCTTCCTAAGGATGGCTTTCTTTTACTTCATATAGATTTCCTAATTGATAGCGTAGCCTATAACATGCTACACTCATTTGTAGATAGATTTTTTGAATATAATCAAATGTTAATGGCCCAAGAGGATAAAGCTAAAACTGCTTTCATAACTATGTGGGGTATCTTTTGTTATAGGGTGATGCCACTTGGATTGAAAAATATTGGAGTAACCCATCAAAAGATGGCCACTACTTTATTTCATGATATGATGTATAAGGAAGTTGAGGTGTATGTTGATGTCATGATGGTAAAATCAAAAACAAGAGAGCAGCACTTCCAGAACCTAAAAAGTTTATTTGAAAGAGCAGTTAAGCATAACCTTAGGCTAAACCCAAAGAAGTGTGTGTTTGGGGTAACCTTATGTAAGATGTTGGGGTATGTTATTAGCCCGAATGTCATTGATATTGACCCTGACAAAGTTAAGGTAATCGGGGATATGCCAACCTAAGATAGAGAAGGAAGTTAAGGGGTTTATCAGAAGGTTACAATACATAAGCAGGTTCATTGCAAAACTCACAACCATTTTTAAACCCATATTTAAATTGCTTAAGAAAAACCAACTAATTAAATGGAATGATGAGTGTCAAAAGGCTTTCGAGTGCATAAAATAATACATGTTGAATCCACCTATACTGAAATCACCCAAACTGGGTATACCATTGATATTGTACTTAGCAGTTGAAGAAGGATTAATAGGGGCAATGCTGGCCTAGGCAAATGAGTTAGAAGTCAAGCATGCAATCTACTACTTAAGTAGGAAATTCATGCCCTATGAAATTAAGTATAGTATCATTGAAAAGACTTGCATTGCCGTGGTATGGTCATCAAAGAAATTGTGATATTACTTTCAATCTTATAGTGTGCAAGCAATTTATAGGTTGGATCCAGTTAAGTACTTGAGGGAGACGTCTTTGTTAATTAGGAAGTATGGCTAGTGGTTGATAATCCTAGAAGACTTTGAGATCGAATATATAACTAGGAAAACCATTAACGTAAGAGCAATAGCATAATTTTTGGCTCAATAACCATTGCCTGAAAGTGAATAAGAAACTTTTGATTTCCTGGATGAACACTTAGGGGCCATAAAAATACAAGAATGGAAGATATACTTTGATGGAGCAGTGAATAAAAAGGGAGTTGGATTAGGAGTTATATTGGAATCACCTGAAGGAGAACTCATCCCCTTATCTAAGAAATTAAAATCCAAGGTAATCAACAATATGGTAGAATATGAGGCATGCATCTTTGGTTTGGAGACTTTGATGATTATGAGGGTTGATAGAGTACAAATTTTTAGTGATTCATTGTTGGTAATATCCTAAATAAATGGAGAATGGGAGTTAAAGGAAGAAAAGTTAAAACCACACCATGATTACTTAACCATATAAAAGAGAATTTCAAGTATTGTAGGTTCTCACACCTATCCATTGAAGAAAACTAGATGGCCGATGCCCTAGCTACACTAGCTACGGTATGAAAGGATTCTGTCAAATTATTCCTTAAATCTCTTGTTTTGACCAGCTCATCGACTCCTTATTATGAGTATGAAATGATCATAGAGACTAGCATGGATCATGATGCAATGTGTGATACCGTTAAGCAGCTCTTGGAATGTAAGGACTATCCGCCCGGGGCAACAAAAGAAGGAAGAAGAGCTATAAGGTTGTGGTCTTTGCAATACATCACTTTTCAAGGGGAGTTATATCAAAGATGGCTAGACAAAATACATTTGAGATGTTTAAAGAAGTCTGAAGTTGAACAGATCATATTAGAAGTACATGCTGGAACTTGTGGGCATTACATGAACGGTCTAGCTCTAGTAAAGAAGATATTTTGACAAGGCTACTACGGGTTAACATTGGAAAGGGATTGTATTAATTTTGTGCGAAAGTGTCAACAATGCCAGCTGCGTGGAAATTAGAACCATTTACCTCTCAAGGAATTGCATTCTATGTCTTCGCCATGGATGTTCATGACTTGGGGAATATATATTATTAGTGAGATTCATCCAACGCCTTCAAATGGTCATGGGTATGTAATAGTGGTGGTCGATTACTTTTCAAAGTGGGTTGAGGCTGAATCTTTCAATAAGCTGGGTGCAAGGCAAATGACTCAATTTTTTTAGAGAAGTCTCATCTGCAGATATGGAGTTCCACATAGTGTAGTATCTGATAATGGTGTGCTATTCAAAGGAGTTGTTAAGAATTTGTTTACCAAGTATCAGATCCATCATCATCTATCCTCCTTATACAGACCAAAAGCTAATGGTGCAGTAGAAGCAGCTAATAAGACAATTAAGCAGATTCTTTTCAAGATGACTATGGCACATAGGGATTGGTCTGAGATGCTCCCCTTTGCTTTATGGGGGTATAGAACAAGTGTTCAAACTTTGACTGGAATGACATCATTTTTCTTGGTTTATGGGATGGAAGTGGTTCTACCTGTTGAGATCCAGATCAAGTCCCTGAGGGTAGTCTTAGAAGCTAAGTTACCAGAGATAGAGTGGATATTAAGTAGGTATGCGCAGCTGGCTTTGTTGGAAGAAAAGAGACTAAAGGCACTGTATCATTACCAGGTTTACCAAAGAAAAATAGCTTGGGCTTATAATAAAGAGTCCATGTTAGAAGATTTAAGGTTGGTGATCCGGTGCTAAAGCAATGTAAAGCCAATGTCCTAGATCTACGAGGTAAATTTAGACCAAGTTGGGAAGGGCCTTATGTCTTGAAAGAGGTAATAAAGCAAGGCATGGTCAAATTGTCGAACATGGATGGGAACGAGTTCAATGAACCAGTAAACATTGATAGGTTGAAGAAGTTCTAAGTTTAAATATATAAAAATAATAATATAAATAAATAAGGAAGCTTGCTAAGTTGAAAATCCAAAAGGGTGGCCTAGGCAAAAATTAGAGCTGCTTGCTAGTTAGAAAACTCAAAAGGGCGGGCTAGGCAATAATTAGGGCTAAAAATGAGAGAAAATTACAAATTTGAAAACTAGAAAGGGCTAGTTGGCGATAGGAGTAATTTTATATATGCTTGCTATATATTTATGGTTGTTCCCAATTTAATGAAACAGAGTTAATAATAAAACTATTCTATGTGAACCATTTTGAATATTGACCAAAAGGATAAAATAAATTTCATGATAGCAAAAAGTGATGACAAATCAAAATAAAAAAGAAAATGACTTTCATCCTAACATTATTTTATTTAAAGACTGATAAATTGAAAAATTCATGAAAGCTGGTAAGTATAACATGCAGCTTAGCTTTGCCTCAGACGATCTAAGAAAGCTTCAGTTAATAAAGGCATATCCAGGTCAGTTGTAAAATTAGAATCCCAAGGTTTCTATATTAGCGACTAAGGTGATGAGGATCATAGCAAGTACCTCGGTGAATAGCGGAAAGTGGAACGTACATCAAATATGTGCGAGTGGTAATGTAGCCGATTTTCTACCAAGGCACTAACCAGCGGATGTTGATAATAGCTCTTGAACTAATCCACTTAACTCATTCGGCATATGAAGAAGTATGTCAAAGAAGTTTTCTTGCAAAATGGTATCGGGGTAAGTATCTTGCATGATCTACAGCTGGGATGTCAAGCAAGCAAAATTGTTCTTACAACCAAACCTGAAAGAAAGAAGGTTCTTAAAAAAAAAGGGAGCCTGCTAGGTTGAAAACCCTCAAGGGAGGCCTAGACAAAAGTTAGGATAGTCCACTAGTTTCGAAAACCCACAAGGGAGGACTAGGCAAAAATTAGAAACATGACAGCAGGAACCTATGCTATTGTAATACCACAAGTGCACGGGTCGCTCAAGTAATAAAGTAGTGAGTGAGTTATTATTCCACTGAGGACAAGGCCAAGTACTAGTGCAAATTTTAACCGTTGTTTAGCGAATCAATAGTTATGTGAAATTTTGTAATTAAAGATAATTAACTTAATAAATGAAAATAGAGAGAAATTGAGAATTGAATAAATTGATTGATGATGATGATACTATCCAGATATTGAATCCCCCTAGCCACAATTATATTTATGAAAATCAATTCAATTAAACCAAATGATAGAGTTGAATTGGTATTCCTCTAAATTAGACTAAAACATTTCTCAAGCGAATTAATCCCTAATCACTAAGTAGAATGCCGGAATCTCTTCTCAAACATAATTAAATAGATCTTGCATTAAGAATAAGAAATTATAAAGCAAAGGATCTTGTAAGTCTATCTCTAGTACCCCAATCAATCCTCAATTCTTATGAATATTCAATTCATATCAAGCTTTCTCAAGTCAATAATATGTAAATTGCAACCAATCAATAAGTATGCTATTATTAATTGGAAATAAATCATTAAGCATCATAAGAATAAAACAACTCAATCAAATGATTCAATTTAATAAAATTATTCAATCCATACAATAAAACTAGGGTTCATCAATATCTAGATAGAGAATAAATTAGTTCATGTTCAAAATCAGAAAACTAGAACAAGAGAAATAAGAAAAAGAATCCAAACAATCCATTGCGAATAATTCATATATCTTCTCTTGAATCCTTGAATCTTGGTTTAGATCTTGTTTAGAATATGTCTTCACCCTCAATCTTAGCTCTAAAACTCTCCTCTTTGCTTTAGAAGTCGGCTTTAGGTTATAAAATATGAAATTCAGATCCTTAATTCAGCGCAGCTTTTATAGTGCAAATAATTTTGCCTGACATGCCCATTGACACGCCCATGTCACTGGGCATGTCATTGCCACTGAGATTTTAAACATAAGGCACGTCTAGTGACACGCCCATGTCACTGGGCGTGTCACAGCTACTGTGAAACATTACAAAAGACACGCTTGGTGACACGCCCATGTCACTGGGCGTGTCAATGCTTCTGTATGTAGCATCAAGGGCACGTCCATTGACACGCGCATGGGCTCTTTTCTTCTACTTTCATCCGTAATTCCTCCGAAATGACCATAAGCCTCAAAATACAGAGAATTCCTGAAATTAACCCTAAAATACACTTGAACAAACAAATTAATCTCAATTGGATAATAATCATATTAAGAAATAGGAATAAAATATCATTAATTGTGCACTTATCAGAACAAAATAAAAAAAATAACAATAAAGCTCACTAGTTTCAAAAGCCCTCAATGACGAGGTAGTAAAAATTAGAGCAATAAATAAAAGATCACCTAAATTGAAAACTTGAAAGGGCAGTTTAGGTAATTACCTGAAGTAACAAAAGACTTCAGTCAACCTCCTCAATGAACCAATCTTGAATTGATCCAATCCGACCAGGGTTTCATCTAAAATCAATGGAACAGGTGAAAAATCCATCGTCCATTTGATCCACAATATCCAATACTCGCTGATCAATGTCACCATTCAAAGAAACAAGTAGAAAATGACCAATCAAGCATAAATAGAACATGCATCCCCAGGATGTGGTGGGAGTTAAATGGGATATATAAAAATCAATCAAATGGTCAAGCAAAATTTTCTCACCTCTGGTCAATGGTAGAGCTTCAGACTTTGAAAGATGAAATAGCATTTCCATTTTTTGATGAGATTTTAAGGATAATAGGGTCAATGCTATTTGATGATTACTTGGATATCTAATGATAGCCTTAAATTCCTCAATCATGGGACACAACTCAAAGTTATTAATCTTAAAGGTTCAAGATTCTACATCCCAAAAAGAACCTATAGCATGCGAGAAGGGTTGATTCAATTTGATAATTTGAAAGTACTTCAAAGTATTAATTTGAGACCAAGATATTTATTCCCAATGAATAGCTTCATAAATCCTTCATCTTCTTTAAATTGGCTTTAATTATGGTTGGATTCGTGAGAATTGAAACTACTTGCCTTGGTAAGAAGATGATCCAAGGATTATTTATTTTAAATGGCTACGGCTTTTGTTGGATTGGTGAGAAGGAAGAGACAAAGTGATGGTTTAAATAGGTTAAAGACCGAGCTCCACAAGGAAAGAAGCATATCATGTCAAATTCATTCTGGATCACCGAATTTGTCATGGTTTTGTTAAAAGCAAAGAAAAGACAAGCCTAATCCATGATGAATTTGTGAATTCATCATGGGTCCTGTGCATATATATGTATGAAATAGGAAAGAAAAAGTAAAAAAAAAAGGAGATTCATAAAAAAATGAAAAGTAAAAAAAAAGGGTCAAAAGTATAAAAAAAAAAGATTAAATTAAATGAATTTATTGATTTGTATAAAAAAAAAGATTAAATTAATTGAATTTATTGATTTGTAGAAGTAATTTTATACAACACATGTTCAAATACAAACTAATTACAAGCTAATTATAAAATCACTGAGAAGGGGGAGGCGGTCCATAATCGAATAATGCCCTAAAAAGTTATCGCCTGAAGAAGGAGGAAGAATATCACCGTCATCGGTCTGGGGTCCGCTTGACGAAGAAGCAGCGCCAGAATCTCTGAAGAAGCTTTGGAATCGGAAGTCTCGGAAGTTCTATTATGACCGGCAGTATAGATCTTCAAAATGTGTGGCATTTTGATGCCTGGAACTTAGTTATCGATAGCTGGCATCTAGCTCTTCCTATAACTTCCTGTTTTGTCCCTCAAGCATTCGCTGTGAGCTTAAAAAGAAAAAGATAAGAACATGCATTATCATGCATACATATAGTATAAATCAACATGAAATAAGGTTGCAGAGCAGATAATTCAAATCAAAGCCTAAAGGACCGAAGGTCGGATTAGCATAAGGCGGCAATGTTGAAAGGGGAACACGTGGCTAAGCCAGAGCAACATGAGATGGTCTAGCTCATGATCAAATGAACCAGTAGCTTGCAAAGTTCATAAGGAGTTAAAGCATATAAGGAGAAATTAATTGTGGGTAATATATTTGCATTCACCTGAAAGCTATCAGCTTTAGTGCCACCATAAAAATGAGAAGAAGATACCCTCTTCTTCTTCTTCTTCTTCTTCTTCTTCTTCTTCTTCTTCTCCTTCTTCTTCTTCTTCTTCTTCTTCTTCTTTATCATCTCTTTCTTCTTCATCTTCTCCCTCTTTCATTTCTTCTTTTGCATCATCTTGCTCATCCTCTTCTTCTTCTTCCTCTCCATCCTCCTTTTCTTCCTCTTCTTTTTCTTCTTCTTCTTCTTCTTCTTCTTCTTCTTCTTCTTCTTCTTCTTCTTCTTCTTCAGGAATTTCTCGAATACCAGTAGGAGAGACTTCAAAAGTCAAGAGCTGCTCCTAAATAATCTGGATGTATGAATCAGCAGGTGACAATAGAAAAGGTTCAACATCATATCCATTCCGAGCACGCCTCTAGGAGTTCTTTGGGATGGACATGTTGTTCAATGTGTATGCGGGATTTTTGCAGGCATCCTCCACTACTCAGGGTCAAGGGACCAATTGTACACCCTTCACCTAGAAACCAACCGTAGGAAACTGGCCTAGCAATCATTCGGCAAGAAGTTTGCAAGGGTAGTGCCGCATTCATTGACGGAGTCTAGTTGACCCACTAGCCAACCCTCCACCAGGCAACATTCACCAGCAAAATTATGAAAAGAAAGGGGGTAAATTGATTTCTTTATAAATTTTATTAACAATAATACACTTCTTTTACCTAATCCTAGGTCAAGCGGCTCAAATGATAGCAATAAGAATATACATGGTGAGAGTTGAGCACCGTTGTATGACTTGATAACCAAAGGATTAACCTCGGATACCCGATCTTCTGTCATTGTGCTCATATGCCTAGACCTGAAAAGATGATCAAGATCTAGATCATGGAATTTTCCCCTTGGAAATAAAAGAAGTAAGAATTCTTAATACCTCAACAACGACCATAAAGCTGGTAAAAGATCTTTGTTTTGGCAAAGCTTGTCAAACCCATGGTAAAGGCAAGATAGGCAGCCTCCCCCTAGCAGTAAAGCGGTACAAGGTCCAAATCAACAAGGGCCCATAATACTAACAAGTGGATAATGAACTCAGCGCTGCACAAGATGGGTGATCCCATCAAATATAGCAAGAGCCCTCGAGTATACTATTCAACCATTTTCCTACAAACTGGTTCGGTATAATTCATCCAATACTTCTGAATCAGTTCATATTTTATCTTGATGGTTCGTTTAATGAGGGTTCCATGCCTATTAGTTATCGAATTTCATCGTATGTTGGACTAGGATCCCATGACATCCGATGCCTGTTATGGTAGAAAAATCATAAGGTCGATCGTCATTTCCCCCACTGCCAAGTAAAAAGTGTGGGCGGTGTCCATCCATCGTTCTGCAAGCACCCGGATCGCGCTTCTATCAATTTGGGATCATTATGATGGCAATTGCATAATAAAATCTTGGAAACCATAATCTTGGATCATCCACTTCAATCGAGAAGGCACTTTATAGACGCAATTGCAAAATACCATAAGTGGGCTTTATAGACGCACCCCTCCACCATGAACAACAAAGTTGTCATGTTGTCACAAAATAGGTAAGTAAATGCGAGAAGTAAGAAAGCTCTAAAAATTTATTATTAGCACTTTAATAATTTTTTATACATAAAGTCCAGTATTTCGTTTTAAATATTTTATTTTAATTTTATATTTTCCTGCTTGTAAAAAAATTTGCTAATTAATTTTTTTAACATAAATTTATTTACTTTAATATTAGGTTTGTTTTATTTTCTCATGAATTTTTGCTAAATAGGTCCTACAAATTTGTTTATGGCACATTAATTTTCATGTATAATTATTTATCTATCTATCAAATTGTGAGCAAGAAGTTTTTGCCCCCACTCCCGGTGGAATGGTTCTTGCGACTTCGGCACTGTTTAGGCTCGGGGCCTTAGAGAACACGGACCTAAGTCCGGAGAAAATGGAGTCGCCACCTGGACGGGCCGGGAAAAAAGAAAGGGGTGGATGACTAGATTCCTAAGGAATCCCCAACCCCCTAATGAGTTCGGAAAGTTAGGTACATGTGGGAAAGGTGAGAAATGGCCCAGCACCCCCCACAACACCCGATTCATTGAAACCGACCTCCTTTACATGTCTTAATATTATAAAATTCTTAAGTATAATAATATTATCCACATTACACATAATAATTGAAAGAAAGCATCATTATATTAAAATCAAAGCAATGTCTAAACAAAGCAAATAAATAGACACCCATCCAAGGATGGAAATATGTCCTTACATCCCATGCCTAAATAGGACACCCACCAAAAGGTAGAAACATGCCCTTTACATTGATTCTAAAATAGAAAAGCAATTTAAATTACATGATATTTAACTGATAAGGTACCCACCAAGTGGAAACATACCTCTTACAACATTTGGAAACCTAAATAAATTGATAAAAGTAAATAACTATTCAAAATAAATAAATCATTCATCAAAGGTATTAAATATCAATAGAAAGTAAACATCCATCCATGATAAATAAAATAAACCAAGCATTGAACTTAAATAAATTAAAGCATATAAAATAAATCAAAGCATATTAAATATAGAATTGAATAAAGCAAATAAAAATCTAAATTGTAGCTACTGTGAGTTTTTTAAGAAATTAAAATAGATTAAGGTTTTGTGTTTTAAAAGGTTGATAAAGCTCTTTGATTAACTAAATTAATATTTGAATGAAGAAATCATGAAACTAGGGTTTGGACACTTTAAAACATATTTGATTTGTGATTTATGGCCATTCATTGAATTATGGTTTCAAGCTTACTATGTAAAATTAAATATTTGTGTTTGTATGGTTTTTTAAAGTTTTAAAGGATTAGAGTTTAGAAAAAAATTAAGGTTTAAGGTTTTAAGGAGGTTAGGGTTCACTATTTTAGGTTTTGGAGTTGAATTAGGGTTTTAGGATTTTTGAATTTAGGGTTTCAGGTAATGAGTTATTTTTCGGATTTGAAAAATCAATTGATAATTTTATGAAGATAAACAACACGATTTAAAATTTATAAAAGCAAAAAAGATGTTTTTAAGTCTTTTGGAAGGAAACAGAATACAATTTAGAGTTTTGAAAATTTAGAAAACAAATTTTGGTTTTGGGGTTTTGAAGAAACAAAACTAACAACTTTAAACTTTTTGGAAAACAAAGCAACGAATTAAGGTTTTTAAACTTTAGAAAAAGTGAATTGAAGTTATAAGGTTTTTGAATTAAAAGACACAATTTGATAATTTAGCTACTGTGACCAAATAAAAGAAATTAAGAATTCAAACCTTATTTTGTAAGTTTAACCAAAAATTGCTTCTTGGATGAACAAGGTCAAAGACAAGCCTTTTTGCCTTTGAATTGCTTGAATTGTTTTTCTATTCTCTCAAAAAATCAGCTTGGTTCAAGGCTTTCCTTCACAGTCTCGATCTCCAGTTTTGCTCCAATTTTCTGTCCAACTTTCTTCTCTTTCGGCCTCCACTTTTTTTTTTGTTGTTTAGTCCATATTTATAGAAGTTTTATATCCTTCATTCCTAATGATTCACGATATCTTTATTGAATAAGAAAAGGAAACCGAAACCTAATTGTATTAGGTTTCAAAAAATTTACGTCGGAAAAATTTCGCTGGCGAAAAAAAACTGCTGCTGAAAAACTGCGCTGGCAAAAAAAAACTGCCTCAGCTGTCTGCGGCAGCACGCGGAGAACGCGCCCGTAGTCTGCGGGGAATGGGCCCGTAGGCCATTTCACCCGCAGAAAATTCCTACGGGCGAAATGCCCACGGGCCCGCGCTGACTTTCGGCGACGATTTTTTCATCACCGATTTTTTTTTTGAATTTTTATTCATTTCACCATTTTTTACTAAAATAAATATTAAAATTAATTAAGATACCATAAAAATTATTTTGGACTAACTAAAATATATCGGACAACACAAAAATTATTTTGGACTAATTAAAATATATTGGACCGGACCGGGTCAAAAATTAAGGGTCTACAGTTTGCCCACTGCTTGAATGATCTGAAACTTTAGTGAAAGAGAGTGAAAAGCAATAAGACTTAATTTTTGATGAGATGATTATTTGAATTTGTTTTGGGTTCCGGACCCAGTTCGAGTTCTGGATTTGATTTGGGTACTTGTACTAGAGATTGGGTACTTGGACCCGAGCTTGAATTTGATTTGGGTACTTGGACCCAAGATTTGATTGAATTTGGGTACTTGGACCCAGGTTTGGGTACTTGGACCCAAGATTGATTTGATTTGGGTACTTGGACCTGAGATTGGATTGAATTTGATTTGGGTACTTGGACCCGAAAATGGGTGCTTGGACCCGATATTGGGTACTTGGACCTGAGCTTGAATTGATTTGGATACTTGGACCCGAGAATGGGTGCTTGGACCCGAGATTGGGTGCTTGGACCCGAGCTTGAATTGATTTGGGTACTTGGACCCGAGATTGAATTTGATTTGGGTACTTGGACCTAAGATTGGATTGAATTTGGGTACTTGGACCCAGGATTGGGTACTTGGACCCGAGATTGATTTGATTTGGGTACTTGGACCCGAGAATGGGTGCTTGGACCCAAGACTGATTTGATTTGGGTACTTGGACCCAAGATTGGATTGAATTTGGGTACTTGGACCCGGGATTGGGTACTTAGACCCGAGATTAATTTGATTTGGGTACTTGGACCCGAGATTAGATTTGATTTGGGTACTTAGACCTGAAATTAATTTGATTTTGGGTGCTCGGACCCAAGATTGAGCTTGACTGACCTTTTATCATTTGAGAAATCTGACTGCTCCGGTTATTCTATGCATTGTGGTTTTTCACCCTCAAAATGGATCTTCATCCTTTGAGATTGGGTCTTCATCCTTGAAAATGGATCTTCATCCTTTGAGATCGGGTCTTCACCCTTGCAAATGGATCTTCATCCTTTGAAATTGGGTCTTCACCCTTGTAAGTGGATCTTCATCCTTTGAGATCAGGTCTTTACCCTTGAAAATGGATCTTCATCCTTTAGAGATCGGGTCTTTACTCTTGAAACATGGATCTTTATCCATTGGAGGTCGGGTCTTTACCCTGGCTGCAGTTCTTTTAGCTGGATTGATCTTTTATCTTTTGCATCTTCATTCTTTTGAGAATTCTAATTTTCTCTTTTTTTTATTCCATTCTTTTTTGTTCTTCCTTTGCAAAAATTCAGCTATTTTTAGTTGGCCCTCATATCTTCTCCTGCCCCCTGCGTGGTGAAATATTTGCGAGTGAGTTTGAAAATATTTGGTATATAGACTCAAAAAATTGAAAAGGAGAAACTTTGCCCCCTGTGTAGGCTCCAACCCAAGAGTTTTTCCATGCGGGCTCTGATTGATGTTTTTGTTATTTAGTTCTATGCATTTCTTCTCTTTGCAAAATTACCGAAGCTTTCTCAAGCAATGGGCTTTCCATGCCCCCTCCTGATTTGATATCTTATTTTGATTATTTACTTCACAGGGTGTTTGCCGTTTACCTTGATAAAGAATAGACAATACGAAATAAGAAAGTGTGATGTGATATGCTCATGTATGCATGATATGCATGATAATACTCACAGCAATTTCATTGACTCACAGACCGAGGAGATCAACAAAAGTGTTCTCATTAGTTCCTTTCAGATGCTCATTCAGATCTTGCATTGGAATGATAGAAAGCTTTTGCATTTGTGGCTTTTATCTTCAAGATGTTGAAAACATGAGTGGTGCAGACCCTAAGCAGCAGAGTCATGGATGCATCCATTTCAAACTATATTTTAGTATGTCGACTGATAGTTTCTTCATGACCTTGCCAATAATCATTTCCTTTGCCCAATATGTCCTTTGGAGGTTTAACATACTTCCCTTAACTTGAAGGCTTTGTATGACAAAACACTCTTTTTTTTTATTTTTATTTTGAAATCAAATGTTGGCTTTGCCAAATCAATGTCAATGTACCTAAGGACTTGATTTTCCAAATTAACATATTTATAATATGACAACCCTAGTTACCGTACTAAATTTGGGAATCATTTCTATTTAAGCAAGAACTGTTGCACTTCAGATAGGCACATACACATTACTTGGCCAAAGGTCTCATTTGAATTTAAATATTGTCTATCTCATATGCATGCTTATCCAAACTATCTCCACTAATAGACTTTACCTATCAAGAGAGATCAACAGGTCTTTGATAGGCTTGAAATGGGGTCTATAAGGGATATGGGTTAAAGTGAAGGCCATTTTGAGATTGGAGCTAGTGTGACACAAGGGACAAACCCTCACACTACAAATTTATTGTTTGAATTTTAGGCAGCTTGGAGGCAATCTTGCTAGACTCCAAATTCCTTCTATCTTCTTAGTATTAATTTGGATCTTGATTAGGACAGCTTTTGCCCTTGCAAAAAAGTTTGGTTTCCAAATTCATTTCTTTTCTTCTTCTCCCTTTTCTTTCTTTTTCTTTTTCTTACTCTTCCCTTTCTTTGAGTATTTTATCACTTTGTCCTTCTTCCTTGTAGGACTGTTAAGTATAGAATTTTCAAGAACTGAATGGTCTTCCTCCTTTTTCTCCCATTTTGATTGAATCTTTGGTTGGGTTGGACCAATTCAAGTCAAACCGTCCTTATGGAAGCCTTTTGCTGCTTTAGGTAAAAGAGAACTCAGTTGGCTTTCTGAACTGCCTTTTTAGGTTTTATCTTTTTTCTTTTCTTTTCCTTTTTTTCTCTTTTTTTCTTTTCTTTTTCTTTTCTTTTGTCTTTTTTGTTTTTTTTTTGTTCTAGCTCTAAAAGAGTTGTCTTGTTTGTACCAACTTGGGCTTCAAATAATGGATAAGTAACATAAATCTTCTTTAATAGGGATAAATCATTTGTTACTCTGATGTTGATGTTGATATATTGGAGATATTAGGAAAACTTCAACTACCCTTATGGTATTGAGAACTTCAACCACCCTTATGGTTTTGAGAACTTCAACTATCTTTATGGTCTTGAGAACTTCACCTATCCTCATGATCTGGACTAATCATTGTTTCCTTTGATCTTCTTGCTTCTTCATCTTAGTGATCATAAGACTTGCCAAAAGTATCACAACAGCTCAGGACAGGTTGTTGGGGTTATATGCTAATGAAAAGAAAGCTAAAATTTTATAAAGGCTCAAAGGGACAACTAGGGATTGATATTTAACAGGGTGGATACTAGTTTTTGGCTCGTCAAACAATGCCTAGATCATCTCTCCCTTAAATAAGCAGAGTTCAATTTCGCCTCGAAAGTTTGTCAAAGCATGTTCTAAGACTGACTAGGACCTAGACAAAGGTAATTATGCAAGAGCCCTCTCTAAGTAAGCATACCCAACTCAATGTTATAGAGCAATTCCCTCATCTAGTAAAGTCATTCAAGTCATGATACTTAGACATATTAATTTATAAACATCAAGCTAGATTCCTCATCGGTTGAGCACCAAAATGAACAAAGACCAACAAAATTTTTTATAAAAGTAATTTATTCAAACAAAATTTGAAAAACATGATTGTTCCAATTAAATATTAAAGAAAGTAAAATTGAAAAGCAGCATTCAAGCTAAGGAAAGTTCATTGAGTTAGGCTTCTTTTCCTTTCATATCTTCAATATCCCCATCTTGAAAGGATGATAAAACAAAATCTTCTTCCAATCCTTTTCCTACCATGAAGCCTGCTGGTGGTGGCACCCTGTTGAACCTTGGAAATGGATTACCTTTGGTATTGGGCTTATCTGGATCAGGCAACTTGCCATTATAAATTAAATTCTGGATCTCATGCTTCAACTTTATACAATTGTCCGTTTCGTGTCCAGGCCTTTGATGGAATTGGCAAAATGCACTAGTATCAAAGTTAGGTGGAAGAGGATTAGGCAAAGGACGAGGAGTCAAGGGTTGAAACAATCCCTTCTTTTGTAGCTTATTGAGAATCCAAGATAGTGGCTTCCCTAATTCTAAAAACTGCCTCATTCCTCCTTGACTAGTGGCATTAACATCAACTTCTTTTTGTATGCTTTGATTGCCCGACTGGTAGTTCCCTTTCTCATTCCTTTTTATTGAAAAGCAATTCTTCTCCCTTTACCACTCTTCAATTTGTAGACCAGCTTGGAGAAGATCTTTGAAGTCCCTTATAAGGGTGTGAGATAGCCTTTCACGGAGATTGGGCAGAACGCCTCTCACGATCATCCTTATTTGATCGGATTCATCGGGCCTTTTCTTGAGCAAAGCGGCCTTTTTTCTCCATCGTTTCACATAGTCCACAAAATTCTCATTTGACCGTTGCCTAATGGACTCAACTTCCATTAAGGTAACTTCCAACTCGACATTATACCCATATTACTGGATGGAGGCCTTGTATAGCAAATCCCAATTCTTTTATGTTCCATCATCTAAGGTATTGAACCAATTTTGGACAACAAGATCCAATGAGAGCATGAAGTACCTTAGAGTTTGAGCCTTAGTAGCTCGGGCAGACTGCATAGCAGTGATATACTGCTTCACATGGAGATGAGGATTTCCAGTACCATTGTATCTAGTAAAGGATGGCATCTTGAACTTGTACAAAACTTCTTCATCTAGCTCAAATAATTTGTCGATCTCGGACATTTCTTCGGTTTTCAGTTTCTTCTTAAATTTCTTTTCAAAATCAGCAATCATCTTTTCAATATCAGAAGTCTCGGTCTTTTCAACAGTTGCCTTCTCAACAACCTTCGGCTCCTTTTTGTCTTGAGGATCTTGGTAGTATTGAGCCTAATCATCATCATCAATGATCACCTTATCATCATCAAAAGCTACTTCATCAATTTTAGCCTTCCGCTTGACTTTCTTGGTGCTAACATATGCTTCGGCATTGTTTCCTAAAATTGTAGCTAGTCTTTATGGTCTCGGCCATGGCCTCTTTTATTTCTTCCATCTTGGCATTGAGGGCATCATCCACTATTCTTTGAATTTGTTCAGGATCCATTGCTTTTGGTGAGCAAGTGATTGAGTCGTTACTAGATACTTCATCTCCGGCGTAGGTCAGATTGTCGTAAGCTTTTGAACTTTCGTAATCCAGGGCTGTGAGCCAGAGAGGATCAATGATATGAGATGCAAATGTATGCATGTATGCACGAACAATCAATAAACAAGGACAAATAGGACGTTCCTTCCAACCTTATATCATCCACACACAGAAGGCGAGTCTCTTTTCCTAGGTATGTGGTTAACAAAATACCAACATGGGGTATCTTGTTTTCGAATAATTCCCTCGGACGTTTCAACCAATTGTTATATTTTTGAAAATGGAAATCAATCCATGATAATTCCCATTAATTAGGTTTTAATCCGTTCAACCAAGCTATGTTGGATTAAAACGAAATTAAGAAGTTTATTATAAATAGATTTCTCACTTGAAAAAGGTAACTAATGGTTCATGCCAAAAACAAGCCCATGATTAATTACTCTTAGTATAAACTAGGTCCACAATTGATTTTTGGTATTTCATAATTGACCTAAATATTTTTGCAAGCTCTTTATAAGAAAAGGTTGGGTGAAAATAGTTTTGTTTCTAAGCCCACTGTAAAAGATTTTAGAAAATGGATTTTGGGCTTAGTATTTGAGCCATGAGCAAAAGAATTTTTTATTTGTTTTTTAGAAAAGTCTTATGTCCAAAGACCATCTTGAAAAATTTTAAAAATAGCTTTGGTCTTTTTGGATTTTAAAGAAAAATTTATTTTAAACTTACAATATACTTAGGTCATATTAGAAAAAGAGCAAACCAAATAAGCCATGATTTAAGCCAAGATAAATTAACCATAGTCAAACAACATGCATTTGGGGTAAAAACCTAAGGAAAGTAACTAGGCCAATTACATGAGCTTTAGTCTTTGGGTAAAAAGGCTTATGTTCCCATAGCAAATATATACCAAATGGTACGAGGCTATGAGTGGTTATGACATGCTCGATCTCCATACCTTGAGTGAAAGTATGATATCCCTTACATAACATAATACGGGTAACACAGGCGTCCTAACTCACGCACACGATGCAATCTAAGATGATGTAATGGATAATATCATTATAAGAAAGAATAAAATAATAAAAAGACCAACGGAATCAACTTCTCTTATCCCCAGTGGAGTCACCACTGTGAGCAGTGATTTTTGCCCCCACTCCCGGTGGAATGGTTCTTGCGACTTCGGCACTGTTTAGGCTCGGGGCCTTAGAGAACACGAATCTAAGTCCGGAGAAAATGGAGTCACCACTCGGATGGGACGGGAAAAAAGAAAGGGGTGGATGACTCGATTCCTAAGGAATCCCCAACCCCCTAATGAGTTTGGAAAGTTGGGTACATGTGGGGAAGGTGAGAAATGACCCAGCACCCCCACAACGCCAGGTTCATTGGAACCGACCTCCTTTACAGGTCTTAATATTATAAAATTCTTAAGTATAATAATATTATCCACATTACACACAATAATTGAAAGAAAACATCATTATATTAAAATCAAAGCAATATCCAAACAAAGCAAATAAATGGACACCCATCCAAGAATGGAAATATGTCCTTACATTCCATGCCTAAATAGGACACCCACCAAAAGGTAGAAACATGCCCTTTACATTGGTTCTAAAATAGAAAAGCAATTTAAATTACATGATATTTAACTAATAAGGTACCCACCAAGTGAAAACATACCTCTTACAACATTTGGAAACCTAAATAAATTGATAAAAGTAAATAACTATTCAAAATAAATAAATCATTCATCAAAGGTATTAAATATCAATAGAAAGTAAACATCCATCCATGATAAATAAAATAAACCAAGTATTGAACTTAAATAAATTAAAGCATATAAAATAAATCAAAGCATATCAAATATAGAATTGAATAAAACAAATAAAAATCTAAATTATAGCTACTGTGAGTTTTTTAAGAAATTAAAATAGATTAAGGTTTTATGTTTTAAAAGGTTGATAAAGCTCTTTGATTAACTAAATTAATATTTGAATGGTGAAATCATGAAATTAGGGTTTGGACACTTTAAAATATTTTTTATTTGTGGTTTATGGCTATTCATTGAATTATGGTTTCAAGGTTACTGTGTAAAATTAAATATTTGTGTTTGTATGGTTTTTTAAAGTTTTAAAGGATTAGGGTTTAGAAAAAATTAAGGTTTAAGGTTTTAAGGAGGTTAGGGTTCACTATTTTAGGTTTTGGCGTTGAATTAGGGTTTTAGGATTTTTGAATTTAGGGTTTCGGGTAATGAGTTATTTTTAGGATTTAAAAAATCAATTGATAATTTTATGAAGTTTTATGAAGATAAACAACACGATTTAAAATTTATAAAAGCAAAAAAGATGTTTTTAAGTCTTTTGGAAGGAAACAAAATACAATTTAGAGTTTTGAAAATTTAGAAAATAAATTTTGGTTTTGGGGTTTTGAAGAAACAAAACTAACAGCTTTAAACTTTTTGGAAAATAAAGCAACGAATTAAGGTTTTTAAACTTTAGAAAAAGTGAATTGAAGTTATAAGGTTTTTGAATTAAAAGACACATTTTGATAATTTAGCTACTGTAACCAAATAAAAGAAATTAAGAATTCAAACCTTATTTTGGAAGTTTCACCAAAAATTGCTTCTTGGATGAACAAGGTCAAAGACAAGCCTTTTTGCCTTTGAATTGCATGAATTATTTTTCTATTCTCTCAAAAAATCAGCTTGGTTCAAGGTTTTCCTTCACAGTCTCGGTCTCCACTTTTGCTCCAATTTTCTATCCAACTTTCTTCTCTTTCGGCTTCCCTTTTTTTTGTGTTGTTTAGTCCATATTTATAGAAGTTTTATATCATTCATTTCTAATTATTCACGGCATCTTTATTGAATGAGAAAAGGAAACCGAAACCTAATTGTATTAGGTTTCGAAAAATTTGCGTCGGAAAAATTTCGCTAGCGAAAAAAACTGCTGTGGAAAAATTGCGCTGGCAAAAAAAAACTGCCGCAGCTAGCTGCGGCAGCTCGCGGGGAAAGGGTCCGTAGGCCATTTCACCCGCAGGAAATTCCTGCGGGCGAAATGCCCACGGGCCCGCGCTGACTTTCGGCGATGAAAAAATCGTCGCCGATTTTTTATTATTATTATTTTTAAATTTTTATTCATTTCACCATTTTTTACTAAAATAAATATTAAAATTAATTAAGATACCATAAAAATTATTTTGGACTAACTAAAATATATCGGACAACACAAAAATTATTTTGGACTAATTAAAATATATTGGACCGGACCGGGTCAAAAATTAAGGGTCTACATAAATACAATTGCACTAAAAGTTATGTGCTACTAAGTAATTAAATTGTAGAAAATTAATACTTACCTCAGTCTCTTCGCCTGCACTGTGATGTAACTGTATCCCAGCTAATAGATAAATTATTCCATGTTCTTGAACCCGGATATGTTCAAGAAGCTCAACATTAGAACGAGGTCCAGTTTAAGAAGTATATTGGTGACCCTCCATTTGCAAGAAATAAACAACAAATTTTGAAAGATAAAAATAAGGAAAAATGAAGAAATCAAGAAAGAGATTTGGGCTCTGAATGAAAATGAAGGCAGATGATGAATCATTTCCATTTAAATAGGAAAAGTAATCCTGTTAAAAAAAGTGAAAGACAAGAAACAGGAAAGGACAAAAAATTAAGAAAAAGGACGTATAAGAATATTGGTTAGAAATGGACGACTTCATCCATTATTACCTGCAAAGCATAGCTGCATAAATAATTCAACCAAACTGTTTCAAATAATTCATCTAAAATTGCAAAGCATGAATCACATGCCCACAGTAAATTGATATTTATTATCGGTTTCAATTCATGTGTGTCTAAAAATATTTGTTTACCAGTAAAAATATTTTTTCACGTAGGGGGCAAGGGTATATAAGGAGGTACTTGATATGGCAGATTACTAAAAAATAGCCAAAATTTTTATTGACTTTTGAAATCAATTTCTTGCAAATATTATGGGTCCAGAACCCAAACCAGCTCAGACATTATATTGTGGGTCCAAAACCCAAACCATCTTATATATTATGGGTCCAGAACCCAAACCAACTCGGATATTATATTGTGAGTCCAGAACCCAAAACAACTCAGATATTATATTATGGGTCCAAAATCCAAACCAACTCAGATATTATATTGTTGGTCCAGAATTCAAACCAGCTCAGATATTGTGGGTCCAGAACCCAAACTAACTCAGATATTATGGGTCCAGAACCCAAATCAGCTTAGATATTGTGAGTCTATAACCCAAACTAACTCAGATATTGAGGGTTCAGAACCCATACCAACTTAGGATATTGCGGGTTCCTAGTTCAAATCCATCAAAACCAGGATGTTACTGGTCCAGAACCCAACCTATCAAAGCAACTCAGACTTATTTTCCAAATCAGCTTGGATTTATCAAGTTATCCAAGATCAGCTTAAACCTATCAAGGTATATTGCCTTTCACTCTCTAAATAAATCCAAGATCATTCAAATAGAGGGCAAGACTATAGACCTTTAATTTTAGCTCGGATTGAATTTAGTCATAATCAAAATTAAGGGCCAATTTAGACATGGTTTCAATTTAAAAGCCCCTATCAAACGTGGTTCCAATTAGAAGGGCCCCAATTAAATTTAAATCCAATTAAAAGGCCTAAATCAACTCGAGTTTGACCTAAAAGCCAAAACAGTTGGGCCGACATTAAATTCATGTTGAATTGGCAAACTAATTCGACATGAGCAAAGCCTCATATCGAATTAGCCTTTGCGTGAGCCTTATGGCCGGCCCTAGTTCAAAGCATTTTAGCTTTAAAAGGATTCAAATGGCTTGGGGCTTTTTCGAAGTAAGTAAGGATTCTTTGAATGGTTGCACTAATATGGCTTATAAATAGCCAACTAAATAATAGCAAAAAGAGGGACAGTTGGAAGAATTAAGGAGCCAACTTTAGCAATCAGGAATCATCTTTAGCAACCACAAAAATAAATAAAGAGATACAAAAGCAGTAGCTATAAAAGTAGCAATTTAGACATTGAACCGAGAGCAATCCAGTAGCCAAACATTGAGAGAATCAATAAAAAGTCTTCGAATTATTTAGTCAGTAGCCAAGAAACTAATTGATCGAAGCTTCTCAACTCGACAGTAAGCGTGGTTCAATAAAAATACCCCAGTGAAGCTAACAATAAAGGTATGAACTTATTAACTCAATCCAATTAAATTATATCATCTTTATTGCTTCATAATTTATTGCCTTTTTAATTACGAGTTTGATTTTAAAATACTATATAGCAAACCGTAGCTTTAGATTTAAATCTAGTTGAAACCCTAATTGCACTATCTAAAACCCTAATCTTGCATCTTATATTTAGGATTAAAACATAGTTTTGTATATTAAACTCTAATCTTGCATGTTAGAACTTGAACTTAGGATTAAACCCTAGCTTTGTACAACAAACCCTAATTTTACATTATTAAACCTTATATTTAGGACTAAACCCTAATTGTGTATGCAAAACCCTAGATTTAGGATTTAAACCCTAAAATTGTATGATTAAATCCTAGTTTAGGATTAAAATCCTAATTCCATAATAATAAGACCCTAATCTTGCAACTGAAACCCTAATTTAATGATGAAATCCTAATTTTATTAGTTTAATCCTAATCTACTATTGTTTAATGATTGATGTGTATTTTGATTATTTGTGCATTATTGTTTATGTTGGAGGATATGCTTAGATTAATTTTTTGTTGTGGATGATTAATATTCATTTATCATTTGGGATTTCAAGTACTTGTAAAAGGCATGTTTTTACTTTGTGGCTACCTTATTTATTTTGCTTATGTAATTTAATTTAATTTAAGGACTTTGAGACAATTGTAAGGGATACATTTCCATCTTTTAGTATGTGTCCTATTTTATTTATTTTTATGGATATTCAAATAATTGTAAGAGCATATTTTTATCTTGTATGGGTGCCCATTTTGTTTGGTTGTTTAATTTATAATATGATGAATGTTTATTTATTTTAATTATATGTAACATGAATAATATCGCAATAATATAAGAATTCATTAATATTTAGATCTGAAAAGAAGGCCGGTTCCAATAAACCGTGAGTTATGTGGGTGTTGAGTCATTCTCACCTTTCCAATGCTTACCCAACTTTCTAAACCCAGTAGAGGGTTGAAAATTCCTTAAGAATTGAGTCATCCACCCCTTTTTATTTTTTCGACCCATCTGGATGGTGACTCTAATTCTCTGAATTTAAGCCGGTGTGCTCTAAGGCCCAGAGGCTAATAGTGTCAAAATCGCAAGAACTATTCCACCGAAACTGGAGACATAAATTTTGCTCACATTTAGGTTACCCATTCACAAGTGCTTCCTTGCTTAGACATTAAAGTTTGTCCATACTAGCATGTACCAATCTTTTATGCCAAAGCCAAGCATCATTGCTTATGGTAACTAAACATTCAAAAGCATTATTGGAGTTTGGATCAATTTTATAAGTGTTGCCAATTTTACCTCCCTTGAGTGCAAGTTCATAATTAGGAGACGTGATCTTGCATCTTTTAGAGTCAAAATTGACATTATATCTCTTATTACATAATTGACTAACACTAAGCAAATTGTGTTTCAAGCCATTAACTAACCACACATCATCAATTAAATTCTTACCAAGTATACCAATGGAACCAATTCCAACAATCTTACCTTTAACATTATTTTCAAAGGTTACATTACCTCCTTCTTCGTAGGTGAAAGTTGAAAAGAGTTTTTTGTTTCCTATCATATGCCTTGAGCTTCTACTATCCATAAGCCAAATACTTTCATTGGTAGTAGATTTTAGATACACCTTAAAGGCAATAAGGTTTATCTTCTTTTAGGTACCCAAATAAACTTGGGTCCTATGGGGGTTAGTCATTGAAAGGTCCTCTAATTTGAGGTGAGCCTTCCTAATATAACAAAATGTACTTACATGACCAAATTTCATATGATAATAACATTGATATAAGGTTTTATGTCTTTGTATCCTTTTTCTATTGAATTTCAAAGGATTATGTTGACAAATACAAGTATGTATGGGATGGGATTGTTTTTATGCATACTTGTGCTTGTGTTCATACTTTGTATACATATGTGCATAATTTGCTCTTAGTAACTTAGTTCTAAAGCCTAATGAGCCTTGAGTAGTCTTTTTGAGACTTTTTAGGCTTAGTATATGCAGTAGTGTTCTTTACAACTTCAACATTATATTATAGAAACTTTGACAAATTTTGGTGCATTAGGTGTAGTGGTAGCTGAGTCATTGAACCCTAAACTATGTTTGGAGGAAGTGACCTTTGAACACAAATTAATATATTTGAAATAGAGTTTTTTAGTTCCTTTATTTCTTCCTTCAAAATTTCATTTTCCTTAGAAATTTTATCTGAGCTAGATGAATTTTTAGCAAGTTTATCCAGTGATCTTTTTAACTATTCATTAGAGGTTTTCATTTCTAAAGTAAAATTCTTTAATGAAACAAAGTCCTTCTTTAGCTTAGAGCATTTTTTCTTTATAGAATTTTATTTTAGAGAAATATTTTTAGACTTTTAGGTTCATATGCTCAACTAGTTCACTATCATCTAGGGCATCATCATTATTATCACAATTTATACTAAAGCTTAAGAATGGATTGAGTACCTGCCACATTGGAGATATTATCATTTCCCTTAACCATGAGACAAAGATTTGTAATTCCTTGCTCATCCTCCCCTTCTTCACTTGAGGAGTCATCATTCCATGTAGCTTTGAGAGATTTCTTCCACAATCAAACAAGAATAATCAGTTTGATCAAAGTAAGGTCTAAAATGAGAATTTAAATTTCCATTAGAAGGAGCAATGGTGGTGGATGTTGAGGGGCTAGATGGAGTGGTGGCTGCTATTTTAGATCAAATTTCACAATTAAGCTTTGAAATTTTGAGGCTCTAATACCAATTATTGTCCCAAGATAACAACCAAAAGGGGGAGGGTGAATTGGTTGTTTGATGTAGTGATGAGAAATTTAGAAATTAAAACGAATAAAATAAGAACAGTATATAGTAGAGAAGAATGAACATAAAGATTTTATAGTGGTTCAGATCAAATCAATCCTACATCAACTCCCCGACTTTAAGTTAAGAATTTCACTAACTTTGAATTTTTACAAGCTTAATCTTAACTTGGTGTTTTCACAAGCTAACATCAAACTTTACAAGGTTTGAGAATTTCCTCACAACCCAATAAAAGTTTTACACAGACTCACTCTAAAATCTAGTATTTCACAGATCACGCTAAACTTATACAGTGGTGTTCAATGCTCACACCTAACACTCAAAGATTAAAAATAGAAATCTTGATACAAAGTAAATAAAAGTGTCTAGCTTGGATTTTTGAGGTGTTTTCTTCTTTTAAAACTAAAGTCAAGTTAAAATTATAAATTAATTAATAATTAATACAAGCTGAGTTGGAATATATTGTAATGAGTTGGAAAAATGATATTCATAATCACATCTATCTAGCACATAAGGGGCCAAGCCAAGCCCATATGCTAGCTTCACCTAGTGTTGATGTTAAACACCGAACCACTGCTTTTTTTTTCTATTCTTGATCTTAAATACTTTTCAAAAATAGGAGAAATCAATTTCAGATAAAAAGTCAAACCAAGCCATGGCCAATGAATTGGATGGATTTAAGTTTGAACAAAGACATGACAAGGATAGAGTTAGAGTCGCCAAAGTCTGGAGAAGCAATAATGGCAATCACTTCATGGTTGAATGGAACGTCTTTATCGGCCTCTTATCGAATTGTGTCAATGCTAATTCTCGTGTTGATTGCCCATAGAAAGTGACAAACTAACAATATTGAATGAAGATAATGCAACATGTGGTGCACAAATCAAGGGAGGCTGCATAAAAGGTGATAAGACTAAATATATATCACTAAAGTTTTTTTACACTTATAAAGGAAGAAAACGTTAATATTTGCAAAGTTCATTAGAGTGACAATCTAGCATATTTATTAACAAATGCATTGCTGATATCAATCTTTAAAAGGAGTGTACATAATATTGTGATGCATTCACTTAGATATATATCTTAGTTATATTTTTGAGGGGGAGTTACCTATGAATAATGTATTCTTTTTTTCTTCACTAAATTTATATCCACTGAGTTTTTCTTAGTAAAATTTTAACAAGGTATATTCATAGGTATAATCATCCAAAGAGAAGTATTAGAAAATATATATGGATAACTATTTAGTTATATTAATTTTATCTTATCTAGATTATATGTATAATTTTCTAGCCAAAATCTAATTATATGTTTATATCTCAAGTATTTACATTTCTATATAAACTTATCATGGATGGTGTATATAGTACAACTTACAAGCAATAAAAAGGTTTATATGTTTTTTACCTATTTTTTTCTCATATTCTCTACTTATCTAATATATAAAAGCTAAGGATAAAGAAGCGTTAAAAAAATGATACTTCATCAATTTTTCAAAATAATATTATCTCATTTTTCTTTTTAATTAATTTTTATTTAATTTTAATAATTTATATAAAATCTAAAATTTAATATTTATTATATTTGTGACTATTAATTTTTTATTAAATAATTATAAATTAATATAATTTCATAATATCAATTAAATAAATTATATTTTTAACTTTTAATTTTCTATAAATTAATAACATATTAATATAATTAAATATTATTGATTGATTTATATATTTTTTAAGAAATTTAAAAAGTTAAAAAATATATGACTCTTAACCTTCCTAATAAATAAATTGTAGATTAATTAATTAATTTATAATAATCATTAATTATATATTTTAGAAATTAAAAAATTAAACAACAAAATATATGTTTTTTTATAAAATATAAATTAATTACACATTAATATATTTAATAATATATTTTAGAAATTTTAAAAGTTAAAAAAAATATAACTCTTAACCTTCATAATAAATTAATTATAAATTAAATAATTTTTTATAATAATAATTAATTTATGTATTTTAAAAATAAAAAAATAAAAAAATAAAAAAATATAATTTTTGACATTCCTACCACACACACATATCATTATCAAATTTTAAAAAAGGCTAACTCACATCTTTTAATTAATTTTTTATTTAATTGTAATATTTTTTTAAGTATAAAATTTAATAATTAATAAATTATTTTTGTGGCATTTAATCTTCAATAAATTAATTACACATTAATATAATTTAATAATATGTTTATATATATTTATATATTTTTAGAAATTTAAAAGTTAAAAAATATAAAACTCTTAACATTCATAATAAATTAATTATAAATTAAATAATTTATTTATAATAATAATTAATTTGTATGTTTTAAAAATTTTAAAAATTACACAATAAAATATATGATATTTGACATTATATATATATAGTCAAGAAAAATAAAAGCATTATATGATGTCACAAAATACAAATATATATAATATAAAAAAAATATTTATTGTATTTGGTAAAAAAAACTCATCAAAATATGAATATAAAATATCGTATATTTAATAAATTATTACTAATATTTTTAATTTAAATTATTAATTTATAAATAAAAAGTAATGTATTTAATAAATTATTAATATTTAGAATTATTAATACACAAAAATAAAAAAAACTCATATATTTAATAAATTATTAATATAAATTTAATAACTGAAAATATTAATATATAAAAATCAAATATCATAAATTTAATAAACTATTAATAAATATTTTAATTAAAACTATTAATATTTAAAGACAAAAGATTAAATATATAATAAATTAATAAATTTTAATAAATTTTTAACTAAAACTATTAATATATGTGAAAATAAAAAATTAATAAATTATCAATATCTAATAATAAAAAATTTATTTACTCTAATTAAAAAATAATAAAAAATATATTACCACGTAATATATATATATAATATAAAAATTTTATGTGTTATAGTTTTTTTGAATAATAATCATATGTTATAATTATTTACCTACTTATATACTATTTATATCTCATAATTTATTATATGAAACTATTAATATATAAAAATAAAAAGTTAGATCACATTTTAATTTTATTTTTTAAAATTATACTAATGATTGCTAATTATATTAAATTTAAAATTTATTAACTAAAATAATTCAAATTATTTATTTGAGTTTTAAAAAAAATAAATTACACTTAGATACCTATTTGTTAGATAGTTCACCTAAACTGGATAATTAGTATTTTACTATTAATCACAAATTTAATATTGAACATACTATTTAATTTTAATCCGATGGTTATGAATTTTTTTATATTACTATATTAATAAAATATATATTTTTATATTAATAAAATATTAATTTGAAATGAAATTCGATACCATGAAAGAAAAAAATCTCAATGGCAATTTGACTGTGATGTAAATTTGCAACGAGTCGCAAAAATGACGTGCACAGTCGCGTCTGTCTGCCACATGAAGGCCCAGCCAGGCCCATTCGCCACCTTCACCCAGTATTGATATAAATAGTAAACCAGTGCTTTTTCTGTCTTCTTCTTAAATACTTTTCAAAAATAGAACCATTCAGTTTCAGCTGAGAAGTCAAACCAAGCCATGGCCAATGAATTGGATGGAATTAAGTTTGAACAGAGACACGGCAAGGATAGAGTTAGAGTCACCAGAGTTTGGAGAAGCAACAATGGCAATCACTTCATGGTTGAATGGAACGTCTCTATCAGCCTTTTATCTGATTGCCTCAACGCCTATACTCGTGATGACAATTCCGATATTGTTGTTACTGATACCATGAAGAATACTGTGAGTTTCGTATTTCTAATTGAAGATTATGTTTCTTGTTATTTTAGTTGATAATATGTTCCCTTAAAGTATTTCTATTATAGCTTGTGTTTGTGGGTTTTTGAAGGATTTTGTTATAAGATTTTAGAAACGATTAATTCAAGAGAATTCACTAGTTTGGTCTTGATCTGTTTAGCAGAAATTGTTTTTCTTTGTTTTATTGGGATCCTAGATTTGTTGTTGTTATTATTGTTGGTCATTTCTTTAACCTGTTTTGATGTTGGTTTGTCCTTGTCATTTTCACCATTTCAAGGATCAATTAGGAGTAGGATTATTTTTAGAATGTCTTTGGTTAAGAGCCTTACTTGAAACTGATAGTGTGTTTTGGGGGTTGGATCTATCTTCACTAAACCTAGCTTTAGGCAATGGTCTCCCATATAGGACAGCAGCAGCGCTTATATATATATATATATGTATATATATTTATTATATGTATATATATTTATTATATGTATATGTATTGTGTTTGTCAATCCGATTGGGCATAACTTGGCACTTGATTTCTGATACTTGCTACCTGCTATTGGATCTTGACTTGATGCTTTGGGGATCTCCTATCAAAGCAGGGTTAGTTGATGCCTAATCTTGTTTATATAAAATGATATTTTCTCATGGTAAAAATAAGAGTGACCTTAAACTTGGATTAAGAAATTGATCCAGTATTGATTTAACTTCCGAAATTAGCAGGGAGGCAGTTGGTGCCTAGCAACTACTTTTAAGAGCTTGTAGCACTTTATCATGCTGAGAGTTGAATGCCTGATTTCTATCTTAGATATTAAGCATATCAAGTGCATTTTTCTTTCAGAGTAAACACAATTTTCTTATCAAGAAGGCATGTAATTGCTCTTGATTTAATTCAACAGGCATGCATAGAGCATAAAATATGATGAAGATTAACATAGCAAAATACACTTGAAGTCATTATTTATAAATATTGCTTATTCATGTTGGTAAATTTATTTTTCATAGATGGAGAAAATTCTTTTTGTTTGGGGGGAATGTGCCATCAAAATTCTCATTTTATGCTATCATTGGCTCTCTTTTTTTTTTTTTTTTTTTAATGGAAATGACTCTGTTCTTGATAACTTTGGAGGTTAATTCAAATTTGCAATTCAGGTATATGTGAAAGCACAGGAATGTTCGGAACAGCTTTCAGCAGAGAACTTTGCAATTTTGCTGGCTAAGCATTTCACTTCACACTACAAGCAGGTAAAATACTGCAGAAATTTAGATTGCTCAATATATACTGAATTACTGCCACGACATGAAATTATGAACAAATGCACAAGCTGGATTTTGATAAAAATGTTGTATTGGTCTTCAAGCATGAACTAAATGCCAAATTTATGATATAGCTGGTAGAAAATCTCTCTCTTGCTTGAAAGAGAAATGGTGCCAGCTACACCAAAGGCCAATGAATTTCACCTAATACCTAAGGTGGATGTAGGATGCCAGCAAATTGACAAAGAAGGAGAAGGAAAATGTCTCTTTCCCCTTTCCATGTGGGACATTAGTTGCTGTGCTTTACTCTATTTTTTAATTTGTTTCTCCTCCCTCCCACATTTTCCTTCTCTCCAATTCTAGCATTCTTCACGCTTTACAATGGAAGAATGTGTTTCTATTTCCACAAATCTATGCCCTACTAGCCTTTTGCCCCAAACAAGCTCTACCTGCCATCTCACAGCTTCCACAAACTACTTATAGATCTTGAATTATAAAGGCTTCCTTAAGATGCCACTTCTAATAAAGCTAAAGTTACAAGGATTTGATTTATTTGCTTCACCACCCCTAGATTTATAAGTTATACATTTAAGCATCACCATCTATATATTTATATATAATTAAAATTGTTTTCAATTATTTTATACCTTTTTTTTTTAAAATTTTTGCAGGTAACTGCTGCCATTATAAAGATAGTAGAGAAACCCTGGGAGCGTGTAAATATAGATGGACAATGGCATACACATGGTTAGTAAGCAAAGCCTGTAAACTAGAAAATAAATGTTGGAATCTTCATGCCAATTGTATCTGTGGAGTTGCAGTGAAAAACCCTAGAATAATAAAGTCATTTGGGCATAAAACACAAGCACAGTAGTGGTATAGAAGGAAAAAAGAGAGAGATTTCAGATCATTCATTTTTGGCATATGTATACAGATGAACAAGAAGCAAAAACCACTAATTTAAGCATGTGTAATAGGAGAATGTTTACAAACCTTAAGATTTGAGTATATCCCAACCTCAAAGGCATACATCATGGTGCATTGTGTATCTTGGAGTGTGTGTATGTCCCACTATAGTACCTAAAATATTTGAATTAGACCCACCATAAATTTTCATATTAAAATTTATTCTATGCATCCTTTACCATTTAACATATATTCATGAAATGCGTAGATCCCCTGATTTCAAGACCCATGAAGAATCATCAGCTTGAATTATATTCTCTTAAACTACCTCATTGAGACAATTTGTTATACAATTCCTCCGCTTTCTTCACTTAAGTGCTCAAGTGCATATCTTAAAACGTGAATGTACCAATACAGTTCAAACAGTGCTTGAACTCACTGGAAAAGGTTAGTCATCAGTATAAGAAAAAATTTGATAAAGATGATTATTATAAAAAACAGAAACCTTATAAACTTTATAAATATAGGAAACCTAGTAAAAAACCATATAAACAAAAAGATAAAAAATTTACATCATATAAAGATCTAACATGCTGTAAATGTGGAAGGAAAGGACACACATCAAGATTTTGTAAATTTGATAAAAAAATTACAAGAGTTAAATTTAAAAGAATCTGTATTAAATAAAATTTATGAATTCTATTTAGATTATTCAGATTCTGAAGAATATTCAGATTCTGAAGAAATTAATCAGATAGATGATATAGGAACATAATCAAGTTCTGAATATAGTAGTAAATCATTAAATGTATTAACTAAAGAACATGAATCTATACTAGAAGCAATAAAATATATAAGTGATCCTAAAATTCAAGAGAACATGTTAAATAAAATATTAGAAAATGATAAACCTAAACATTCTATATTACCTAGTACTAGTAAACAAACTTATGATTTAACCACAATATTAAACAAGAATAAAACAGTAAAAAATAAATCAACCATAAATGATTTACAAAAAGAAATTAAAGAAATTAAATTAGAATTAAAAGAATTAAAGAATAAACAAGAAAATGATTTAAAGATAATAAAATCATTATTAAATTCGACTTCTTCTGATGAAGAAGAAGAAGATATTGAACAAGAAAATAATGATAATAATGAAATTAGTTTAATTAACAAAAATAAAATTTCTGATAATTTAATTTTTATGTTGCATGAAATAACATTTAGGAAATATTTAATAAAAATAAAATTAAAATTTTTAGATAATTATAACATAGAAACTAAGCATTATTTGATACAGGAGCTGATTTAAATTGCATAAAACCTAGTTTAGTACCAAAAAGATTTTGGCAAGAAACTAAGGAAAGTTTATCTGCAGCAAATAAATCTAAATTAAATATACTTGGTAAAGCAGAAGCCTCAATAATAGATAAAAACTTAGAAATAAAAAATATATTTATTTTAACTAATATTCATCATATGGTAATCTTAGAAACGCCATTTATGAATTTAATAACACCTTATTCAGTAAATGATGATAGTATAAGTTTTGAAGTTAGAAATCAAAAGATAATTTTCCTATTTTTGGAAAAACCAAAAAAGAGAAATTTAAATCTTTTAAAGGCACATTCAATAAATGAATTACAAATAAATGCACTCATAAAAGCAAAGTCTGAACAACTTTGTAATTTAAAAAATAATTATCATTTATAAAGAATAAATGAACAATTAAAGGATAAATTTATGCAAGAAAAAATTAGTAAATTAAAATTACAAATAGAAAAAGATTTATGTGCTGATATTCCAAATGCATTTTGGAATAGAAAACAACATATGATTGATTTACCATATGAAATAGGCTTTGATGAAAAGTCTATTACAACTAAAGCTAGACCCATTCAGATAGCGCCTGATTTAATAGAATTTTGTAAAAAAAAGATAAATGATTTAGAAAATAAAGGATTAATTACAAAGTCTAGAAGCCCTTGGTCTTGTGCTGCATTTTATGTAAACAAGGCCTCCGAAATAGAAAGAGGAGCACCTAGATTAGTAATAAATTATAAACCTTTAAATAAAGCTTTAAAATGGATTAGCTATCCTATTCCAAATAAAAAAGATTTATTAGGAAGATTATATAAAGCAAACATTTTTAGTAAATTTGATATGAAATCTGGATTTTGGCAAATTCAGATTAACCCTAAAGATAGGTATAAGACTGCATTCACTGTTCCATTTGGACAGTATGAATGAAATGTTATGCCTTTTGGTTTAAAAAATTCACCCTCTGAATTTCAGAGAGTAATGAATGATATTTTTAATCCGTACACTAAATTTTGTATTGTATACATCGATGATGTATTAATATACTCTACAACTATAGATGAACATTTTAAATATTTAAAAACATTTTTTATGGTAATTAAACATAATGGACTAGTATTAAGTAAAACGAAGATGTCTCTGTTTCATACTAAGATTAGATTCTTAGGACATTATATAGAACAGGGAATTATAGAACCTATAGAAAGAAACTTCGCTTTTGGGGATAAGTTTCCTGATCAGATAATAAATAAAGCTCAGCTTCAAAGATTTTTAGGTTGTCTGAATTATGTTATAAAATTCTTTCTCAACCTAAATAGAACTATTAAACCTTTACATGATATATTAAAAAAGAACCCAGGTCCATGGACTGAAGTCCATTCTGGTATAGTTAGACAAGTTAAAGACTTAGTTAAAACTATTCCTTGCCTACATATAGCTGATCCATTAGCTTCTAAGGTAGTAGAAACTGATGCATCAGATATAGGTTTTGGTGGGATTTTAAAACAGGTTAAAGAGGGTAGATAAGCCATAGTCCAATTCTATTCAGGACATTGGAGTCCAACCCAATTAAATTACTCTACAATAAAGAAAGAAATTTTGAGTATTATTTTATACATTTCAAAATTTCAATCTGATTTATTAAATAAATTTTTTTTATTAAGAATTGATTGTAAAAGTGCAAAAGATGTTTTGCAAAAAGATGTTAAAAATCTTGCCTCAAAACAAATTTTTGCTAGATGACAAGCTATATTAAGTATATTTGATTTTGATATTGAATTTATTAAAGGAGAAAATAATAGTTTGCCTGATTTCCTTACTCGTGAGTTCCTTCTCAGGAATCATGGGGAGAAAAAAGAAAACAGCCAATAAAACTAAAGAAACCCTAGAGAGTGATTCTCCTAAAGCTCTATCTGATCATTCAGATAGTATTCTTCAACCTAAACCAATAAAGTCTTGGGCTGATGCTGTCCAAGAAGAAGATAAAGCCAATATTGAGCATTGGGTCTCCCAGCTGGCCCAATCTCCTGAGGTAATTAAAGCTTTGTTAAAAATGGGACACGAACCTTTTCCAGGGGTTCCAGGTAAAGATTCTTTAATCTCTTATTTAAAAAATCAGATTGAGATAGGAGAATTTTCTTCTCAAAAAACCCTATCTCAAAATGTTTCTAAAACTGAGTTGGATGTTTCAAAATCTTCAACTCAAATTGTTTCAACAAATTTTTCATTAAAACAAAAAACTTTTTGGTATAATAACATTTTTTTATTTTACAGAATTAATTATTAACTTTGGGTTTGTCCAACAGAACTCATGGTCTATTATTGATTCTGTTTATCCTAAAGGATGATTTTTTAAACCAACAGATTTTACTAAAACCCAAGAGTATTATCTTAATATTCTTGTGGATTCTGGATCTCTGTTTTTCAAACACAATTATAACTAGCAGGATAAGGCTGTAATAGCTTATTCCTCATTTAAAATAAAGAAAATTATTCATCCTTCTGAATGGAGAAAACCCTTGCACATTCCTGTGCAATTTAAAGCCCTTCCTTCTATAGCTCATTATTCTTCATATAAATATTGGGATTACATTGATGCCTGGACTAAAGCCCTATTTTTTCAAAACCCTAGAAAAACCCATTACTGGCTCATCTATTGTGAAACCAATATAAAGATCAATAACCTTCCCTCCTGGTTTGTTGATTGGTGGCATTATTGTGGAAATGATGAAAGAACTCTTCCACAAGATGTACTATTAGCTTACCAGTATTTTAAAGCTCACTTAAATCCTACACCTTATGAGAGGAATTTTCCTCCTTTACTTCTTTTTTGCCTAAACTTCAATGTACCTTGGGTATATCAATGGTATTTTGACTCCTCATTTCAGTCAGGTACCAATATCCCTGTTATATTGAGAAAGTCTAAAGTCAAGTGGTGGACTGCCTTCCGCAATTCTACCACTGAGGAAACTGTTAAAGCATGACTCCTAAAGAGAAACCATAATGGTCTTGACCCAAGACTATCAGTCTCTTTTGGAGCTCAAAAAGCCCAAAATATTACCCTTCTTGCAGCCGCAAAGACTGCAGAAGAATATAGAGCCTTAATGAAACAGATGGTTGAAACTTTTGCTTCAGCCTCTGAGCCCGTTAAGCCCAGCAGAACCTGCTCTGTTGGATCTTCAAATAAAGCCCAAACTAAAATCTCTAAAGCTTTATCCAGAAGAAGAAAATCTCTTTCCTCTTCTTCTGATTCCTCCTCATCATCCATGATGTCATCCTCCACCGAGACTTCTGACTCGGATTACTGTCCCAGTAATGAAGATGACTGCTGTGGTATATTGTCCCTCATTAGAATAAAGAATAAAGAAAAAATAAAAAGGAAAGAAAGGTAAAGAAAAAAGTAAAGAAAAAGAAAAAAGAAAAGAAAAAAGAAAAAGAAAAAAGAAAAGAAAAAGAAAAAAGAAAAGAAAAAAGAAAGTTGAGTCAGAAGTAGAATCTAATTCGTCTGATTAAAGGCAGGATAAACCTAATTTCTCCACTCAGATTGTTAAAGTCAATAAAGGTGGTGCCCACTGACAAGATACTGTTCATCAACAGTATTCACCAGAGAAAAACTAACAGTAAAGTCAGAAGAACTGTTCATCCACAGTTCTCAACAGTAAAGCAAACAGTACCCCCCAGACAAGGTACTATTCATCTACAGTTCCAGCCGCGTGAAGGTACAGTAAAAGCAAATAGTAACGACGGGTTACTATTCCTCTACAGTGCCTAAGCATGTGACAAGAACAGTGAAATTTTAAAGCATTTGTATATATATATTGAAGCTGATTCTGAAGGTAAGAGGAATTCGAAATACTTCTCTCGCACACAGAAGACACTGAAGAACCTTAAGCCTTAGTTTTAACTTCTTTCTTCCCTTTCCTCTTTCACTTATAATTTCTTCCAGTTCTGTAACTTCCTCACCTATCGATCTCCTTGTATAAGGTAGTTATAATTTATAACTTGTATTTTAATTTTAAAGTTTTATTCTGTATTGTATTTTATTTATTTAAATAAAGATAAATTTCATATCTCATATCTCATTTTCATTCTTAAATATGCTCTGTTCCAATTCTTGCAAGCAATAAACGAGCAAGTTGAGCTTGATCTGGAATTAGAACATTAGAAATTGTATACACTACTTACAGACTGAAAATGACCTCTATATTCTATCTCTTTCTGTCTTTCTTCTCTCTCTATTCAACGCTGTATACTTATACGAAATCCATATATTTATACCTCATATAGTATAAATAGGTATACTAAAAGAAATAAACTTAAAAGTGTGTATTGATAAACTTAATAAAAATATTCTAGACTTAAGATACAATTATTTTTAATAAAGATTAGTATCAGAACAACTTATACACTCGAGGCTGGAAACAGTCGATGAAACTGTATGTATTTGTTGTTGTGATATTATCTTTGTTATTTTAATTATAATCTTTAAAGTGGTATATAAGGTTGGAAACCTAAATATAAATTGGAGCAACGTCAGACTTGCATTTGTCTGAAGCCCTCCTTTGCACCAGGTATGAAACAACGTCGCCGTACCCTTTAAAAAAGATTATAGTTATTCTTTATATGTTTTTAATATATGCTTTTAATATATTCTTTTACATATATATATATATATATATATAAAGGCCTAATGCATATTTTGCCCCTGTGAACTTGGCAACAATAGTCACTTTACCTCGACTTTAAAATTAACCAATGTGATACTGAAAATAGAAATATCAAGTACCTAACTACCTAGTCAAAAGAGCACTTGATTTCATGTGCAAGTAGGGCGTGTGACTACCTAAAACGCTGCCTATACATCAAAATCAAAACTGTGGGGAAATTAATAAAAACTTCAAAACAAGAACCGTATGGGAGGATTTAGCCCTCTAAATGAACAGCAAGAGCAACAGAGTTTTATTGTTTTATTCTTCTGTAATTCCAATTTAAAATAATACTTAATAATTATGATTAACATATGAGTAGAGTTTTTGTTTTTTGGAGTTGTTTGTTGCTGCTACTGTGTTTTTTTATGGTTAGTTGTTTTATCTCACTCCCACTGGTTTGTCTTAATAGTCTATCTTAAAAAGCTTATCTCCTCTTTGCTGGCAAGATTATTTTTGTAGATTTCTTTTAACAATTCTGTTTCTCTCAAGCTACTACTTAGTCTCTCTCTCTCTCTCTCTCTCTAAGTCTCATCTTTACTCTTTTACTGGTTTAAATACCATTTCTTTTAGAACAGAGGATCTCAAAAATCTATCAATTATAATCAATTCAGCTACGATTTAACGGAGGCTTTTATGCTATCCTTTTGATTCAATCAAAATTCAGCTTCTTTCTTCAGCTATGAAGTCCTTTCTTTACTCCTTGAAGACACTGTCCCCTTTTTCTGATCTTGCCAGTGTGTAATCATGATTTATCTCAAGATTCTTGGGTGATTTAGCCACTGGTTCTGAATCATTGCTTAGTGGTGCATGGTTTCAAGAAGCTCTACCCTGCTCAAACTCTTCGCGATTTGTGGTGGTTTTGGAGCTTCTTGGTGGGTTTTTAACTGAAAAAGTGATGAGTCTCATCTGTGATGGATGGTTTTGGGGACAGAGAAGTGAACTTGGGGTTTTTACACACTTAAATTTCATTAAGTTAGGATTAGATAGTAATTGCCTCTTCTCTGTTCTTTTGGTGGGAAATGGAACTGATGGGTTGAGAAAATAGTACTCCACAGACAATTTTGAAGTTGCGCTAGAAAATTAAAATTGAGAGGTGAAACAAAAATTTCTGATTCGATGTTTTGAGTAAATTCCTCAGGGGCAGGGAAAACTCCTTTGTCAGTTCTTTGGTGGATGTATGATGCTCATTCTTTTTACCTAGTTTTTGGATCTAGAAAATTAAACTAATGATGATGACTGATGATTTTTGCAGTTCAATGATGATGTATATTTACCAACAGATGAGCCACATGGATCAATAGAAGCTACTTTGAGCCGCTACTGGTCAAAGATGTAGAAGCAATTACACGACATGCCTGCCACTGTTATCTTCCAACTTTATTTTCAGTAATAATCTCTTATTTTCCTTTGGCTTATAAGCCTTTAAATGTAACGTATTCATATAATAATGTTATGATCGTTGGAATACTGACCTGGAGTGTTTTCCTATTATAAATTTGGCTGCATTAAGACGGTTGCTTTGGCTCGAAAAAAAAAGGCTAAAACACAGCAAGACATGTATATTAAGCACAATTGTTGTAATATGATCCATTGTCTTTTAAGCTTATGTACGTCTTTTTATTTGATTATAAAATATATGATTTTCAATATGTACAGTTTGAATTGGGATGAATTTGGTCTCAAACCATCACTATTTGCAAATTGGCTCATGATGAATCTAACGTATTCAGGGGACGTGATTTTGTTAAGGGGTGTTTATAAAACTACCCTAAAAACTAAAACGGTTTTCATATCTATGGCACCTAAAAAAAGTTTTTCAAATTTATGGTAAAAATATTGTTTTCCTATAAATGAGGTAAACTTTATTTCACCTTTGATTTGGGTGTGAGTGTGTCAGAAATGTAAAAACCATAAGTATTTAAGCAATTGTAATTTTCTTCAAGGACCACAAAGAAAGTAATAGATTCTCAAACTCCTTGATAGCAATTCATTTGAACTTCATAGCAATGCTTACAAATTTTGAAATAAGGAAATAAAACAGAATACAAAGAAATGAAATTATTCACTAGGAAAACCTACTAGCAAGATAATAAGAAAGTTTAGAACAAAACTTTGACTAAAATTAAAGGGAAATATAGAACTTCTACAGCAAATAGCGGTAGTTTCCTGAACTAACTACAGAAAAGTTGAATATTGATTGTTTCTTGGTTCATGGTGATAATTTCTTTTTTTTTTTTTTTTTCATTTTAAACCCTCTTCTTTGAAAATGGCTCCTATTTTTTAGGTCACTAAACCTCATATTTTCTCCACTTCTTCCATTAACTTTTATATTTTTTGTCACTTTCTTTAACCACCAAAATTACTTAATTTTGGGGGCATTTGGCTTTGTAAAAGCCAAATTGTATGATGTATAATTTATTGTCTTCCTTAGCCTCACAGTTCTTGCAATTTTCATAGACTACTTGTTTTTTTCAAATTCTACAAGAAAGAACTTTTCAGTCTTTATAATTTTTCATAGACTCTGCAAAAAATGAATTTTCCACATGCTATTTAAAATCCATTGAAACTTTAACTTCTTTTTCTTCTTCTTTTTTTAAGGATTAAAAGTAGCCATTATAACTACTCTCAATATTCTTTTGCTAATATTTATAAAAATGACCCAAAGGCCAACTTTCCGTTAGAATATAAACAAACCAAATGTCTTAGAAATAAATAAAATTTATTGGTACATTTGACATGATTTGCTAAAGAGATATCTTCCGAGTGCTTTGAACTTCAATCACATATTTCTCCCCCATATCTTTTGGGCTTTTGACAGGCTTAAAGTCCTCTTTATCCTCAATAATTTTCTCATGGAATTTTATTTTTTCTTTTAGGTTGAACCTTACATTCTTTCTACCCTCTTTCCACAATTTTTTGCCTCAAGAGCCTTCTATTTTGAGTTCTTGTCAAAGGTTGTGAAAATCTCTTTTATTGGAGCTTATGCCTTTGGTTGCTTGGAGAAACCTAAGGAAGTGCTACAAATTCGGCCTTTTTTTATGGTAAACATCTTTTTATATTGTTGGAATGAGTTTTCTTCAGGGCATGTCCCTACCTTAGCACACTTTCTTTCGACATATATTCTTTTGGCACCCTAACTTAGTGAAATATATTTTTAAGCTTCACCACTTTATTCTTCAAATATTCTTTAGGCACCTAAATTTGAAAAAAAAATTTCTAGACTTTGTTTTCAATGTATTTTGCCTTTCTTTCTTTTTTTATCTTGAATTTCAATGGGGCTAACCTGTGGATTTTAGGGCGGCCAATATGTTTTTGGCCAAACCCATATTTCTCAACTTTTCTTATTACATCAGTTTCCATAAGTATTAGAGCATTTTTCTTCAATGAAGGGGGCTGTGAAATTCTATTGTTTGTTGGTGCAATGCCACCTGAGATGCATATGCCCTCCTGGAGATCATCAATTTCTTCTATTTTATGAAGAGGAATACATGTTTCATTAACTTGCACCTATGGATGATGCATTTCACTAAGCTTTTGGGCTGTGGAATGCCTCTCGAGCTCATTACAATTATGCTTAGATTTCTTGGTGCTAATATTTCGTATTGATGGATTGGCTTCCCAAGAAGAATTCCATTTCCCCAAAGTTTGGATTCCTTCGCTCATAGTTTGCATCATGCTTTCATGTTGCTTCTGCATCAACATATAGGTCTCTTAAAATTGCTTTCTTGGATTCTTGCATTTTTTTTAAGGGATTCTTGCATTTCTTTCTGAGATTCTTGCATTTGTTTTTGGGTTAACATGTGAGTCTCTTAGAACTGCTTCTGAGATTCCACCATATTCCTCAATATTTCTACAAAAGTTTCTCTCTCATCATCAATAATAATAATGTCATGAAAATTTTCACCTGTTGGAGTTCGTCGCATTTTATGTGGAAATTAGTGGCAGACCTATGGAAACACATTAGTTTTTCTCTTTTGCTTGCCTTGCTATTGTAAAGGCAGCCTCATTGTCTTCAAACTTAATCATTTCTTTTTCTAAATACCTCATGCTGTAACCTGATGCATTATTGTAAAATGGGTCCACAACATCACTGTAGAATAGGTCCACAGTATCATTGTAAAGTGAGTCCACAACATCACCATAGAATGGGTTCACAACATCACTATAGTATGAATCTCATGAATTCACTGTAGAATGTGGTCCCACTAGACATGCCGATTTGTTTCCCTTGACATGAGAAAAACTTTGTTTGGCCTTTGATTTAGGTGTGGGTGTGCCAGGGGCATAAAAACCTCATAAGTACTTAAGCGATTATAACTTCCTTCAGGAACCACAAAGAAAGCAATAGGTTCTTAAACTCCTTGATAACAATTCATTTGAATTCCACAACAATACTTACAAATTTTGAAATAAGGAAATAAAAGAGAATACACAAAAATGAAATTGTTCACTAGAAAAACCTACTGGCAAGATAATAAGAAAATTAGAATAAAACTTTGACTAAAACTAAAGGAAAATTATAGAACTTCTACAGGAAATAGCAGCAATTTCCTAAACTAACTATGGAAAAGTTGAATATTGTTTCTTAGTTCATGATGATGATGTTTGAAGGCTCTTTCTTTTCTTTCTTTTTTTCATTTTAAACCCTCTTCTTTGAAAATGGCTTCTTATTTTTTAGGCCACAAAACCTCACATTTTTCTCCACTTTTTCCATTACCTTCTATATTTTTTGTTACTTTCTTTAACCACCAAAATTAGTTAACTTTGGGTGCAAACACATATTTTATTTGCAATTTTATGTCAAACAATCAGTTTTGATTGGGATATTCTTTTGGCAAGTTTCATTCTTTTCCGTGGCAATTAAAAAAAACGTGACAAGCTTTGTTGTCTTGCTTTTTCTCCCATTTTTTATTTGTTTTCATAGTTATATTTATATGGCGAGAACTTTATATTTTAACTAATATAAATAACTAATTGTTATTCTAAAACTAAATCATTTGTTAATATTTTAAAATTTTTCTATAATTTAAAAAATTAATTAATTAATTTAAAACATAATTTGTATTGATTAAATTTTAAAATATATTTTATACATACATTTTTATATTTTTTATTTAAGTTATATTTTTTAAAAAATAATTTATATTAAATTTCTACTTATATATAATAAATATTCATATATATCCACACAAACTCTTATTTTGAAAATAAAATTTAAATTTTTACTTATATTAATATATTTTATTTAATTTATATTTTTTTTAAATAATTTTAACACAAACTATAAAAATTATATATTTTTATATATTCATATCTGTTACATATAACAACATATATCATTTCAGTTCTAAAAAAATAGTATACAATTTTCATATGTTGTCATATATTCTTATATGTTATATACCAGCATATGTCAGTTAATTTGTAATAAAATATTAATATACAAACTAATATATATTGTTATATGTTCATGTATGTTATATATAACAACATATATCGGTTGATTTGTAAAAGAAGTATCAATATATAATTGATATATATTGTTATATGTTCATATATATTACATATAACAACATGTATCAGTTGATTTGCATTAAAAAATAAAAAAATTAATATACAAACTAGTATATGTTGTTATAAGTTAATATATGTTACATATAATAACATATATTAGTTGATATACAAAAAAAAAATATCAATGTGCAAACTAATATATATTGTTATATATTTGTATATATTACATATATGATGTTGTATGTTCATATATGTTACATATAATAATATATATCAATTGATTTGCAATAAAAAATAAATATACAAACTAATATATGTTATGTAATAACATATATCAATTGATTTGCAATAAAAAATCAATATACAAACTAACATATATTGTTATATATTACATATAACGACATATTTTTTTATTTTTTTTATTTTTGAATTTTTGTATTTTTGGGTTTGAATTATAAATGCACACCACATGTTCAATGAAATGCCTCAAAGGAATAATTAAACAAAACATTTGATGATTTAGGTGTAACAAGGACATTTGGGGTCTTTTTTGATAGGTATATTGATTTTTTTTTTCAAATCATTGATATATGTTGTTATATATAACGTATATGTTACATATAACAACATATATCAGTTGTATATATATAAGTTGTATATTGATATTTTTTTTTCAAATCAACTTGTATTTAACAAAAAAAAAAAAAACTCAATCGGATCATCCATAATAGTGCAACACATGACACCCTAGTCCATATTAACTAACTGTGAACTTCTCTTAAATGTAATAATGCAGAAAGCAATAAGTTCTATAGTATATGAGCCATATGAGTTGTACATTTCAATCATGGAGGATGTTAGACAAATGATCTTAATTTTGATCCTTGACAACTCAAATGGATGATCTATTTAACTTGTGTTTGAGAAATCTTGTTGCAGGATTAGGTTGCTTCAATTAAAAGTAAACAGAACAATTATAGCGGTCGCACCTCACCTGAATACGACCGCTCCAAGCAATTACAGAATGAAACCTTGTCACAGTAGGTTTCGCGGTCAGAAGTTCGACCTCAGTCGCGACCGCTCATACATAATAGCGACCGTCCTAATATTTGCCCGACCGCTACTCAAGGAACTTAAATCATTACAATCACAGTAAGGTTCGCGGTGACAAGAACGGTGAATGATTCGACCTCGCTTACCACTTTAGTGACCGCCCCATTCAGAGTCGCGACCGCCCAACAATTCAAGAAGAAATTGCTCAAAGAGACAGTAGTGTTCGCGTCCTCAGGTGCGTCCAGAAGTTCGACGCGAGAATGTGAGTTCGACCGCGAAAACCTACCAAGGGCGACCGCGAAGATTCAAATTATGGCGGACATCTCTTTTGCTCTGTCAGAAAGTGACACGTGACATGACCGTTGTAAACCCACTTCAATATTCAAAAAGGGCGACCGCACCTATGCTTGGCGCGACCGTCCCGACAAACAAAGCATGGGCAAGAAACGGTCCGACAAACACAGCATGGACAAGATTCCAGCTGCAGAGCACTAAAATTCGACCGTTGTAGCTTTTTCAAAAGTAGCGACCGTCCCAGGTTAAAAGGACGACCGCGAGAAGCATGAGCGCGACCATCCTTGCATGAAGGGCGACCGCGAAGTGCTTCGGACAGTTTAAGTAAAGAAAGGTCTAATCTGCCAAGACATTATTAAAACATCAATAACGGCTAGTAAGACCACATTGGCTATAAATACAATGTTTCCATGAGAAAACAAAGTGATAACATTATTAAGAAAAGATTTTCATAGCCAAGCAACAAATTTCCTTTTGCTTAAACTTGTATTTGAATTGTTATGAATGTTAGGTGTTAGCATTGAAAACACCATTGTATAAGTTTGAGTGTAAGCTTGGGAAACACTTAGGTTGAGAGAGTGAGCCTTGTAAAACTCTTGTTTGGGTTGTAAGTGTGAGCCTTAGAAAAACACTTGTAAAGTTAGGTGTGAACTTGTAAAAACACCAAAGTTGGAAGTGAGCTTGTAAAAACTTCAAAGTCTAGTGGAACCTTAACAAGTTGTTAAGGAAGTGGATGTAGGATTGAAGTAAATCCGAACCACTATAAATCTTGTGTGTTCTTTCTTCCTTCATCACTCAACAATCTTCATATTCCGCACTTCTTGTTTGTTGAGTTTTTTAAATTGTCATTACTTCTTGTGGAAACCAATTCACCCCCCCTCTTGGTTGCCATCTTGGGACAACAGAGGAGAATGAAAAATTATACAAATCTAAGAACTGCAAAAATTTGTTAAAAACGAGGAGAAATAATGGTAGTTGCAAGTTGCAACATTCTTGCTTGCACATCAACCAAGAACTTCAATTCTTAGTGACTAATTTAAAAAGGAAAAGGACTAACATGGTGACAGGTGCAAAAGTGAAGGAAAGATATAAATTTCCTCATGAATCTGTCCCAGTCCTGACAAGTATGGATGACAATAACAGTCAGCTGGATGTTGAAGAACACAAAAAAAAAAGGAATGTCACATTTTTGCAAAAACAAAACATTAAAAAAAGTTAAAAATAAAAAAATAAAAAGTTAAAAATGAAAAAAAAAAGAAATTAATTGCAGTAAAATTAAAAATAAAACTTAAAATATAGTATATGGTGTAATTTTCTCTTTTGTTAATGTAAAATGTATAATTATGTTAACCAAGTAGAAATTGGATAACAAAACTGGGTATAAGCCTTCCAACCCATCCATCCATCACAAATAATTTGTTTAATACAGGTTTTAGAGATGTTTACTCTTTTGAATGAATGAGTTGTTCATTATATTTATTATTGTCCCTTAATGACAACCAAGAGGAGAGATGAATTAGTTGTTTAGTGACAATGAGGAAAAATTAAAAATTTAAACAAATAAGGTTGAATTGATTAGAGAAGCGATTGAACATAAGCAATTGATAGTGGCTCAAATTCCTCAATCTTACGTCCACTTTCATAACAACTTGTTGAGGTTCTACAAGCTTTGAGTTTTTATAAGATCAACTCTAACTTGGTGTTTTCATAAAATCACACTGAACTTTTACAATTGTTTGACTATTTCTCACAACCTAGTAAGAGTTGTACCCAATCTCACTCTAAAACCTAGTGTTTGAAAACTCACACTAAACTTATATAATAATGTTTAATGCTCACACATAATACTCAAGAATAACAAATAGAAATTTTGATATAAAGAAATGAAAATTGTTTATCTTAGCTATAAAATACTTAAACTTCTCAAATTATATCAAACAATAAAATTTGATGAGGTATTTATAGCACTTAAGCCTTCAAAGAGCAGTTTGAAAAGTAAATTGGTGAGTGCCAACATGTTTGAACTATGTCTCCCACTTCAATTATTGTTCAGAATAAATTCATGGTCGGATCGCTCTTGGTCTGGTTGGACTAGGGTCTAGTATGGTTGGATTCATATTGCTATGGTTAGAAACTTTGATTTTTGTAGGACGCTCCTTTAATGGCTACTATGTGGCGTTCAATAATTAATATGACATATAATGACAATCTCGTTACACAAGTCCGGTCAAAATATCATCTGGTTTGGTTGGATGAGTGATATGCTAAAAAGTTGGGCGTGACGTTGGGTGTAAAACTTACTAGATGTTTTGGACATTTTTCTTCTGGATTGATATGGTCATACCACTTCATGGTCCAATCAGACTTATTTGGTCCACTGAGAATTTGGGAATACTTTTGGCCGTGATCTCTACTAGATGATTTTTAGAAATTCTTTAACATAAGTTCGGTCAAACTGACCTATGGTTCAAATGGGAAAATTTGGTACATTGAGAATCTAAAAGTACTTTTTTCCATGAGCTTTTTCGTTTGAATTTTGCTCAGGATTCATGCTTTAGTTTGGTCGAACTATATGTTCGTCCGATCCAGATTATGTTGAATTCACTAAAAATTTAAGTTCCTGCAAAATACAACTTAGTACAAACATTAAGGCTATTCAATTTGATTGTCTAAAATTTAAATAAAGTTTGTTAAGCCAAGAATTTGGCTAATGTACATCATGACAAGATATAGGACTATATAATTAATATAATATTTACGCATAAAGCACATTGATATAAGAAGAGAGAAATTAAATTAAACTTCTAAATACCTTAGCAATTTTAGAAACTGCAATTCAAGTAATATAAATGTACATACATCTTGATAAGAACAAGTTAGTAAAAATATTTATGTGAATTTACTTAATGCTAAAAAAGTAGTAGAATAGAAATGGAGAAATAAAAAAAATAAACATAAATTTAATGTGTTTCAATTTAATCTTACATTCACGGATGAAAAAAAAGAAGAAAAATTAACTAATAAATTAAAATATATAAGAACAAAATGAAACACTGAAAACTCCAAATACATTAGAAAATCTCTCAATCTCACAAATTATAAGTCAAATTGTGAGTCTAGATTAATCCATTAATTATACTAGATTCTCTATCGCCAAGCATTTTAGAATCTTGACTCATTGACTGCTACATTGGATCATCACCATCTCTATCCATGCTAGGGGAGATGAAAATAAGAAGGTAAGTTAAAAATACCTCTTTTTTATGTATGACCTGATAAAAAAAATTCCAATCCAAACCTCAAAGTTCCTTATTGACCATTTTGTTCATTCTACCAAAGACTCAAGGCACACCATATTTCTCTCTTCCCAAGTCACCAAAATTGCTAGGCATATGAATACCCTCACTATAGTCAACCTAGCTCTTCTAAAGGACCCCCTTAATCCAGCAAAAAATATCCTAAACCTTGATAACCTTATTCAGTCCCAGTGCATCAAGTGTATTAAGGGTAAGTTTGAATATAACTTGGAAGCATATGGAGCAATTGAGGCTTCTTGAAAGAGATTTAGGGTGGTGAAACCTAGGGAAGGGGCTTTTCAAATTGATGTGCCTATATACAAGCCTTTAAAATCCTCTTCTTTTCCCCATGATCTCACCTCTCATATGAAGAACCAAGACAAGAAGATGGATAAAATCATCAAGAAGCTGGCACTCATCTCACACATTCATTAAGATATCATGAAGATTCAAGAGCAATTGGGGCTCCACACTTATGTTTTACAAGATTAGGACTTAACCCCAAATGTAAGCATAATACCTTAGTCATGTGCTTGATTATTGTTGGCGTATCAGTGATATTGTAGTGTTACCACAAGTGCATGGGTCGTGCAAGTAATAAAGTAGTGAGTAAGATATCATTCCACTAGGGACAAGGTCAAGTACTAGTGTAAATTTCAACTGTTGTTTAATAAATAAGTAGTTTTTATGATGATTAAAATAAAAGATGAATTATTTAATAAATTAAAGTAAAGAAAAAAATTGAATATTGTGCAAAAAGAGTTGATGATGAAAATACTATCCAGATATTGAATCCCCCTAGCCATAAAAATATTTATGAATATCAATTCAATTAAATCAAATAATAGAGCTGAATTGACATTCCTCTAAATTAGATCAAAACCTTTCACGAGTGAATTAATCCCTAATCACTAAGTAGAATGATAGGAATCTCATTTCAAGCATAATTAAATAGATCTTGCAATAAGAACAAGAAAATTTGAACCAAAGGCTCTTGTAAGTCTATCTCTAGCACTCCAATCAACCCTCAATCCTAATAAAAATTCTGTTCATATCAAGCTTTCTCAAGTCAATAATATAAAAATTGCAACTAATCAATAAACATGCTATTATCAATTGGAAATAAGAAATTAAGAATCAAAAGGATAAAACAACTCAATCAAATGATTTAATTTAATAAGAACTATTCAATCCATACAACAAGGCTAGGGTTCATCAATGTCTAGATAGAAACACTGTAGCTCATGTTCATAACCAGAAAACCAAAACAAAAGAAATAGGTAAAAGAATTCAAACAATCCATAGTGAATGATTTGTGTTTCTTCACTTCAATCATTGATTCTTGATTTAAATCTCGCTTGAATTGGATATTCACCTTCACTCTCAGATACCAAAACTCTTTTTTTCTCAAGAAGATGACTTTAATAATAAAAATTGGATTCCTAATTTGCACTTTTGCTCAGATTTTATAGCCTAGAAATTTTTGTCTGACACGCCCATTGACACGGGCATGTCTGTGGGCATGTCAACGGTGCTATTTTGAAGTTTAATGACATGGCCAGTGACACACCCATGTCCTTGGGCATGTCATTCCTACTGCAATGGTGAGTTAGGCATACGATCAGGGACACGCCTGTATTTGTGGGCATGTCACAGCTTCTATAAGGTAGTTGAATGACACGGCCATTGACACACCCATGTCATCGGGCGTGTCAATTGAAGAATTTGCCCAAAATAGCTCTTTTCCTTGTCTTTCATCCATGATTTCGGCCTAAATAATCTTAAGGTTCTAACGTGTCGAAGATTCCTAGAATCAACCCTAATGAACACTTTAACAAACAAATTAAACTCAATTTGACAATCAATATATTAAGAAATAGGGGCAAAAATATCAACTATACACTTATCAAATTCCCCCACACTTGAGTTTTTGCTTGTCCTCAAGCAAACCAAATCACTATAATAGGCAGAAATGAAGGACCTCTCTATATCCAAAGAAAATAAAAGTTTGACAATACTTGAATTAGAAAACCCAACATTCTCAACCAAAAACTAAATCTCAAACATGATAGCTGAATTAAGAATTTTCAAAATAAAAAATCTAACAGATCTAAAATCTAAAAATTCAGAGTTAAAAGATTGAGCATAAAATTTCAAGAACTCAAAAGTCATGAACGAAGTTAGAAAGTATAAATTTTCTCTTAAGTTCTTTGACCCCTTCGTAAAATGCATTGCGTAAAATATTTTCTTTTTTTTTTAAAAGGAGCCCGACTTGTTTGAACTGATCTTAACTTTTTGATGTGAACCCCCGATTACTCAGTTAGAATCACCATTCAAATGGCTACTAGCACTATTCATGATTCCAACTCATTCGTTTCAATTCAAGAGTTAAAATCAGCGGAATAGGGATACATTTTCAAAGCTCCTGAAAAATTATTTTAATTTATTATATTTATTTTTTTTATTTATTATTTTTTTCAAGTAAACTGGTTAGGAACTTAAGATAATAAAGATGTCATACTAAGTTCGACTCAAGTATCTAAGGTATTTGGACATGCTAAAAAATGTAACTAAGGCTTTAAACTTTAGATGTGCAACTCGCATCAATCAACTACCTAATTCAAACTATCACATTTAGTCTTTAGCAATCAATTAAGAAAATCGAGTCAACCGCAACAAGATATTATCATTCATTAAATCAACCATTAATTTAATAAAAAGAGGAACCATTTCACTTCATATTATTATAGCAATCTAGTTTACTTGAACCCAAAAATAAAATTGAAGAAACTAAATGAGACAAATGCATCAAATGGCAAGAATGAAAAAAAAAGTTCAATCTTAAAAAAATATACCTCCCCCTCACACTTAAGACGCACATTGTTTCCAATGTGTGTAAAATAAGAAAAAGAACAAAAGAGAGAGAGAGAGAATTGTCCTCACATGTCCATGAATCGACAGATATGAATATGGTTCCAAAAGCATTGCGAAGTCGAATGAGCTACAGGACAAAAATGAACATACAAAATTGTGAAGGTTCAAAGATAATAATAATAATAATAATAATAATAATAATAATAATAATAATAATAATAATAATAATAATAATAATAATAAAAATAAAAATAAAAAGAAAGACAGAAATACAAAATTAAACATACAGTCATCCAGAAAAAAGTAAATAAAATAAAATAAAATAAGAAAATAAAAAATGAGCTAGTTGGTCATGGGCTCAGCACTGGAATCATTAATAGCACCGGTAACATAACCGTTGGCACTAGCATCATCACTAGTACCGTCATCCGAAATATTAACACGGGGTACTAGAGGCTGGTACAGCCGAGGTGGTGGCTGTGAAGGGCTAAATCCCTAAGATCTCCAAAACTCGTGCATAGACTGCTCGAGCCATTACCTCCTCAGTATCTCGTGATCCAGTTGCACTTGGAAGGATGAGTAATGCTGCTCCATGGAACGCTGGATCTGGTCCTGCTGAGTCAATAATTTATTATGGTTCAACTCGATGTTTCCAATTTTATCTTCTATCTTGCATATCTGGAGCTCAAACTTAGTTGGTTTCCGACATCCCATTCAAAATTCACAGAATGATACCAGTCTCTAAAGGTAGGGGCTAGTGTAAAGGGCGGGTCATTTGAGGAAGAATGTCCAGCAGTGGTGGTGTAACACCCCTATATCCAATGCACACACACTACAACCACAACAATGTATCATAAGTGCACCAAACACAGGGATACTACGGTTTTCTTAACATTCAAAACCCTTTAAATTTGATACAATATCCTTATCATTATACATTATAGAGAAATAAATCATTTACTTATAAAACAAAACATATTAGTTATATATATACATTTAAATATTACACAGCGGAAGTTATAAAATATGTACATATTTACATATTAAACATTTCTTTACAAAATATAAAGAAGTATACATGATTGGCAAGTATGCTCTGATCTTTAAGCTCCCAAAATGGATTCTTCAAGGTCTACTCTCACTGGGTCTTGATGAACTCTCGGGGTCAACTCTATTAACTCTATTACCTGCGCGATTAAACACTATCGCGCTAAGCCAACGGCTTAGTAAGATAAAGCATGCTAATGATATGACTTAGTGCAATGCAATGTCATTTCTCAATCCACATTATACATGTAACATCATATATGCAAAACTAGCAACATATTTTCACATTACATATCACATTTCAATATCTTTTCATATACCTCATTAGTATTCATTTAACCATTCATAATCAACACTAAACAAAGACAAGCATGGGCCCAAGACACACTAATATGCCATTCAATTTTCAGAGTTAATGCTTTGGTTTTGTTATCACATTTATCATTATCATATACCCAACTAGGCTTCAAGGATTAAGTTCAACCAAGCTTCAAGGGGAGCAAAGCATGCTAAGCTTCTACCCAACTTGGCTTCAAGAACTAATCCAACCTAGCTTCAAGGGTGGTAATATCTCAATTAGGCTTCAAGGATTCAATCCAACCTAACTTCAAGAGATTGTTACACTTATTAGGCATGCCACCAACAACCAACTCTGAAAATGGAATAACACATTAGCCACACAATTCATTTATTATTCAATTATCATTTTCATTCTCAATTCTCAACAACATTTAGGCAAACATGCCTTATTTCATTACAATCCTCATAGCCAATCACAATGGCCTCATATATCATTTAAATCATCATAATCAATCACAAGTCACATTACATTATCATATAAGCAACATGCTTTACATCCTTTACTTACTTCAAATAAAACAGAACAGAACGATTATAGCGGTCGCACCAGGCTAAGTCGCGACCGTCCTCCACAATCAAAAGATGAAACTTTAACACAGTAGGTTTCGCGGTCAGAAGTTCGGTCTAAGTCGCGACCGCACTTCATAATCAAAGATGAAACCTTATCACAGTAGGTTTCGCGGTCAGAAGTCCGATCTAAGTCGCGACCGCACTTCAATAATAGCGACCGTCCCAAATTACGTGTCTCATGCATAAACCCTAAATTTAACAAACTTTATTTTGTTTAACTTCAAACACATTATACACAACATAACCTCATTCAAATGGACACAATCAACATCCTCAACACTTATTTACATCTTCCAAACACATTAATAACATATTTGATACCACAACACAATTACAACCAACACAAAGATCAACAAAAATAATCAATCAAAAATAACACAAACAACTCTTACCAATTCAAAACCCTAACTCAAACTCAACACAATCACTTCCAACACCTTCACCTGCTCAACTTCTCATCTATCAAGCAATATCAATACTTAAAATCACACCATAAGCAATTGAATCATATCATCATCAAACCACAACTCAACTCAAGCATAACTTCAAAATAACAAGGGTAAACAAGAGAAAACTTACCTTAAATTATAACACTTCTTGAATCAACACTTGATCACTTCAATCTTCCTACAATTGGAGCTTACTCTTCAAAGTCTTCTCTTTGCCTCTTTGCTTTCCCTTTGTCTACGAGAAAACAGCCAAAATGGAGAAGAAGAAGAAAATACATGGAGGAAATAAAGTCAACTCCACTTTAAATCTCCACCAAGAGATTTTATCTAAACAATTACCAAAATGCCCTTAATCATATAACTAACCTTTTGTCTCATCTAAGCCCTTATATGTAATTACACAATCCACAAAAATATCTTCTCTTGCATTGACTCTATTTCTCTTTGACCATTTTATATGTTATATATATCATCATATACACAACATATAAACTTGTCTCTAAACCCTAAATTTCCCCAAAACACATATACATAAACTTTTCTTTTCTCAATTTAAACCAACAACAACAACAATAACCACAACAACAACCACATACAAAACTTCTAAGGCCTGCATAGGGATATTACAGGTGGACGGGCCGGGAACGTCTATCAGTGGAGGTGGAGGTATGTCGAAAGTGGGAGCAGGAGTAACTGGCTCAAAATGAGTAGGAAGAACTGGCTCAAAATCCGTAGGTGGTGCCTGTAGCTCCACCACCTTCTCCCAGTTTAACCATTTCAAAGTGTCCATGCCCAAAAGTTTGGGGAGCCCATCTAAAGTTATCGGGAGACATCCATCCAACACCCTCAAATTGCGAGCCAGTCTCATGACATATATGCCACCATGTAAGTTACCCAGTGCCCCTTTCTTGGACTGCTCATAGAAAAAGTGTGTGATAGCATGAACTATGTTGCATCGATCTCTGGACCATATAGTTCAAGAAGAACAGCTTCCTCAGGCCAACAACCCCTATACTGCTAAGTCGAGCCACAATGGTGTGAACCAACAGATTATATACCACTTGGCAAGGAAATGGCTCAAAATTTGATGGATTGGATACCTTCGGTTGATACTTGGCTACATTCAGTGCAAATGTGCTCAAAACCTTGGGAGGAATGACATCGTACTTCGCAAATTCTACCTAGAAGTTAAGATACTCTACGGTCTGCACCTCCTCCATAGTAAACAAACCCAAACGCATGCCAAGTTTGTTGATGCTCATGTGAAATCGCTGACCGCCTAACCGGAACTTCATCGTCAGCTTGATAATAGAGATCTTATTTTTATCAAACTGAAAAGTGTAGAAGAACTCCAAGGTTAACTCTTTATATGAAGGCTCATTGATGGAGAAGAGTTGTTCTCATCCCGGTTGGTTTATCAAATCCCGAATCTAAGTCGATAAGTTGGCTTGTTCCATGGAACCCCAATCCAAAACCCTAGGTGGCAAACAATCCTTGTTTCTTAATAGTTCAAACCATTTTTGTTCCTCCAAAGTTAAGAATCGAAGGTATTTGTGGCTGGCCATAAATTTTGAGATCGGATGTGTAGCGGGTCGGCTTGAGCTGCATTCACCTCTAGCCCATTTGGTTGGTCATTTGAATGACACTTATTTGTGAGGACCTATTATCTGTAAAATAGACAAGAACAACCTCAAAAATAAAAAATAATACCAAAACACCGATATTGAATGGGGTTACCGAAACACCGGAACAGTAGTGTACACCAAATAATCTAGGAATAGTAACACAATAAACCAACACAAGTAAACCAACAATAGCAATGCATTCAATCAATAAAAGTAATGAAACTAAACCAACAAGAGCAATGAACCAATTCTCAACAAGGGCAATTGTTTAAATCCACATAATAATCAATCTCCATAAAATGCATCACTCCAATTCTATATCTCCATAGCCCAACACAATAAAGTAAAGAATTTCAACTCATTATGCATAAATAATCAAAAAACAGTGTGCAAATATATGCATCTCAATTCTAGCCATAGAATCCTTAAAAATACAATGAGTAAATCACAACACATCCATAAAACTAGGGTTAAAATTTGAAATCCCTAGAAATTCTTTACAATTGCAAAATGTAGCACAATAAAATAAAATAAATCTCTAACAATCAATAACTCTCTAAGAGTGTTGAAATCGTAAGAAATTGCAAGAAGCAAAATAAAATTTTAAAAGTTAGGTTATGTACCTGAATAGCATGAAGAATGCGACACAATCAAAGGAAAAACAATTAAATGCCCTCCAAATTATGAAATGGGAGTTTAAATCCCCTCTAGGATGAATGGGTATGTGATTTCGAGTGTAAGAGTGTGAAAATTTTGAGAGAAAATCCACAAAAAGGGAGAGAGGAGAGAGAAAATCATGTTTAATTTAAAATTGGGTGCCGCTTAAAAACACATGAACATGCCCACCGACACGGTCGTGTCTATGGGCGTGTCATAGCTACTTCATTTGAGCTAGTACAACACATTCACTGACACGGGAGTGTCAATGGGCATGTTATTGCTACTGTGAATCTTAAATTTAACCAAATCGACACGACCACTGACACGGACGTGTCAATGGGCATGTTTTAGCTACTGTGGTGCCATTTAAATGACACATCCAATGACACAGGTGTGTCCCTAGTCATGTCATAGCTATTGTTTATGAAAATAAATGATACGTCCATTGACATGGGCGTGTCTCTTAATCAAGCTCAAGTTACCCCTCAAAAGAAAATTTTTCTGTACATATTCAAGTGAACTCAAAACAAACCACCACCAACCAATGATAGAAGAATTAAAAATCAACGAAACAAACTAAAAACATGAAAATTAAAGAAACAAAAATTAAAAATAAATAAAATAGTGGGTTGCCTCCCACCCAACACTTCTTTAACATCATATTAGTTGGACGTTTGGGATTAGTTCATCCCTAGTCTTGGAGGTATAAAACCTCCTTTAACTCATCCAAGTCTCCCCCTAAATACAGTTTAAATCTTTGTCCATTAACCTTAAAATTTCCTTTTTCTGGATGATTAATTTTGATTGTCCCATAGGAAAAAACTTCTTTGACTGTAAATGGACTAGACCATCTTGATTTTAACTTACCTGAAAAAAGTCAAAGTCTCAAATTATACAATAATACCTGATCTCCAACTTGAAACTCTTTCTGTTCCTTAATGTAAGCATCATGCCATCTCTTAGTCCTCTCCTTATACATCTTTGTATTGTCATAAGCTTGTAATCTCCATTCATCTAGCTCATTGATCTACAATTTCCTCCTTTCACCTGCACCAGCTAGATCAAGGTTAATCTATTTTATAGCCCAATAAGCATTATGTTCAATTTCCACAGGCAAATGACAAGCCTTTTCATATACTAGTCTAAATAGCGTAGTACCCAATGGAGTTTTGAATATAGTCCTAAAGGCCCATAGAGCATTGTCTAATTTCTCAGACCAATCCTTTTGGGATCGCTCTACAGTTTTTTCAAGAATCCTTTTTATTTCTCTATTTGTGTTCTCAACTTGGCCACTAGTTTGGGGATGGTAAGGAGTTGAAAACTATGTGTAACACCTAGCCTTTTGAAAACTTTTTCAAGCTAAGCGTTACAAAAGTGAGTACCCCTATCACTTATGATCGCTTTTGGTGTACCAAATTGAGAAAATAACTTTTTCAAAAACCTCATCACTACCCTAGTATCATTCGTTGCTAAAGCTTGGGCTTCAGGCCATTTAGAGACATAGTCTATAGCGATGAGAATATATTTGTTACCAAAAGAACTAGGAAACGGTCCCATAAAGTTGATCCCCCATACATCAAAGGCTTTACACACCAGAATTCCATTTTGGGGCATCTCATAATGAGATGAGATGTTTCCAGCTCTTTGACAATGATCACAATATTTTACAAAATCATAGCTATCCCTAAACAGAGTGGGACAATAAAATCCTAATTCTTGCACCTTTTGAGTAGTCCTATTGGCTCCCATATGACCACCAGCTCGTCCAGCATGACAATGATGAAGAATATTCATCGTTTTGGGCCATGCCATGTAATGCCAGATCATGTGGTTTTTACATAACCTAAACAAAAAAGAATCCTCCCAAAAGTAATATTTCAAGTCATAAAAGAATTTCTTCTTTTCTTGATAAGTTATATCTTTAGGGAGTTTCCTAGCAGCCAAGTAATTAGCAAAATATGTAAACCAAGGCACTTCGAAAGTTGAACCACTTACCTCACTTACCATGGTGTAAAGCTACTCATTGAGGAAATGATCATCAATGTTTCCTTCTTCGAACTTCTCCAAGGTTGGGTTCTCCAAGCGAGAAAGACGATCTGCTGCTAGATTTTCAGCTCCCTTTTTGTCTTGAATCTTCAAATCAAATTCATGCAATAACAAAATCCAACGAATTAGCCTAGGCTTTGCATCCATTTTGGCAAATAAATACCTCAAAGCCAAGTGGTCTGTATACACAATCGATTTGGACAAGATCAGATATGATCTAAACTTGTCAAAAGCAAAACCACAGATTGAAGTTCTTTCTTTGTAGTTGTGTAATTGGCCTGGGCTGCGTTCAGCATCTTGTTTGCATAATAGATGGGCTGAAAATACTTCTCTTTGCATTGACCCAAAACTGCCCCCACTACAATATCACTTGCATCACACATTAGTTAAAAATGATAAATTCCAATCAGGAGCCACCATGATTGGAGCATGGATCAATTTCTCCTTAAGAGTTGTGAAAGATCTTAAACATTCCTTGTCAAACACAAAATCAACATCCTTCTCAAGGAGTCTTATTAGAGGATGAGCTCTCTTAGAAAAATCATGTATAAACCTTCGATAGAAGCCTGCATGTCCCAAAAAGCTTCTAATGGCCTTGACTGATGTGGAGGGTGGTAGTTTGTCAACAATTTCCTCCTTAGCCCGGTCTATCTTAATACCCTTGCTTGAAATCTTGTATCCCAACATGATTCCTTCTTGAACCATGAAATGACATTTTTCCCAATTAAGTACCAAGTTTGTTTCCTCATATCTTATCAAGACCCTCTCAAGGTTTTCCAAACATCCTTCGAACGAGCTACCATAAACTGAGAAATCATCCATGAACACCTCCATAATATCCTCAATAAGCTCATCGAAGATTTCCACCATGCACCGTTGAAAAGTTACAAGTGTGTTGCATAATCTAATTGGCATCTTTCGATATGCGAATGTCCTATATGGACAGGTGAACGTAGTTTTCTCTTGGTCTTTCGGGGCAATAGGAATTTGGAAGTAACCTGAAAGGCCATCCAAAAAGTAGTAGTACTCATGCCTGGACAATCTCTCCAACATCTGATCAATGAAGGGCAAAGAAAAATGATCATTCCTAGTTGCATCATTTAATTTTCGATAGTTGATGCAAACCCTCCAACCGGTAACTGTTCTTATTGGAATTAGCTCATTATTTTCATTGAGAACCACCATCGTTCCTCCTTTCTTTGGAACTACCTGAACTGGGCTTACCCAAGAGCTATCCGAAATTGGATATATAATTCCCGCATCAAGTAGCTTGATTACTTCAGCTTTAACTACTTCTTTCATCTTAGGGTTTAGTCTCCGTTGTGGTTGCACCACTGGCTTGAAGTCATCCTCCATCAGTATTTTATGAGTACAATAGGATGGACTAATACCCTTGATGCCTACTATCTTCCAAGCTATAACTTGCTTATGCTTTTGTAATAACTCAATGAGTTTTACCTTCTGCTCAGAAGATAGGTGGAAACTCAAAATAATTAGTAATTTATTCTCCTTTCCCAGGAATCCATACTTAAGATGATCCGGAAGGATCTTAAGTTCTAAATTTGGTGGATCAATCATAGATGGTCGCGGTTTCTGTTCTTTTGGCATTTCAATGGTTTCATATGCCCGACTCTTAAATGATTTGCTTGCTTCAAGATAAGCAAGTTGCTCTAATGCTTCTTGATCCTTAACAATATCTTGCAATAAGCAAAACTCAAGGGGATCCTTAGAAAAAAAGTTAGTAACACACTTTAAGGTTTCATGCTCAATGAAATCATTGCATGAATCCACCTTATTGAGTGTAAGTGGGTGCTTCATAGCATAATGTATATTAAAAACAACTTTCTCGCTTCTCACTCTTAAGGTCAATGTGCCATCATGGACATCGATAAGGGCACGAGCTGTATTCAAAAATAGCCTACCAAGGATAAGCGAAACATTCGCATCCTCATCTACATCAAGGATAACAAAATCATTAGGAAAAATGAAATCCCAGACTTTTACCAACACATCCCCTATAAAACCACGGGGGTGAATTACTAACTTATTAGCAAGTTGAATGGTCATGAGTGTTGGTTTAGATTCTTCGACACCTAACTCTTTAAACATCTTGTAGGGCATAACACTTATGCTAGCCCCCAAATCAGCCAATGCACTCTTAATTTTAAGATTATCTATCAAACATGGAATAGTAAAACTACTAGGATCTTTTAATTTCTTAGGCAATCTCTTTTGCAAAATTGCTGAACTCTTTTTTGAAAATTGTACCAAAGATGACAGTAACAGGGGTGTTCAGATTGAAATTACAAAGTTGCTTTTCTTTACTACTTCAGCATTTTAAAACTCGAGGACGAGTTTTCTCCAACAAAGGGGGAATGATAGAGACGTCACAAGGCTACATGCAACATTTTGTTGAAGAGGAGCTGAAGGTGCACGATATGGCTAATCAAGGATGCAAATTGGAGCATATTTGGCTCAAGTCACTAGTTGGGCTTATTTATAGTTAAATAATTAGCTGAACTTGTTATTTTAATATGTATTAAGGCCCACTAGTTATGCTCATTTAAAAAGTAAGGGCCCTGTTTGTTTGGTTTTAAATTAGGACTTTGATTACTTTATTATTTCTTATATTTTGATTAGAAAGCCAAACGCTACTTAATAACCCTAATTAGGGTTTAGCTATTTATATCTCATTTAGGGTTGTAAGAGATCAGTTTTGAAGTTTTGGAACGAATTTATTAACCTAAAGCCGAATTGCTTTTATCTTTGTGTTCTTGCTTGAATACATGCTTCATAAACATTCAAGTAGTTTGATCAACTTTCTTGTGGAGTGTTTCGAATCTGGGATTTAGGAACTGACTTGTTTCAAAATCTTGGATCTTTGATCAATTCAAGGTAATCTGAAATCTAACCTAATCCTTGGGGGTTGTACCGAATTCGACTAGGGGTTTTCAAGTTAATGCTGTGGGGCTTCGAAATCAAGGGGTTCTCAGGCTTATTCTTGGAGGTTCCGTATCATTTGGTATCAGAGCCAACGCTCTAGATCAGGTTTTATCCCTATCAATTTGTTTTCGATTCTTCTTTTGTTATTTGCGTTTTTGTTGCTTTGTTTCAATTGTTCAATTCATTCTCTTGTTTTCCTTGTTCCTCTGAATTGTTTTCTTTGTGGGTTATTTTCGTTTTCATTTTCTTCACCTGCTATTTGCGTTTTTGTTTCCTTTGTGGGTTACTTTCGTTTTTGTTTCTTCTCTTGTTAGTTTCATTTTGTTTCTTTGTTATTGATCCTTGAATCGTTTTCGTTTTTCTTTCAAAGTCGAAAATTCAAAAAAAAAATTCCGTTAGGGTTCTAATTTAGTTTTCGTTTTGTGTTTAGAGTCTTATTTCAATTTCAAATTCAGTTTGCCTTTTTAACCAAATCGTTTTTCTTATTCTGAAATTGGGTTGGTTGATTTGTTCTGAATTGGTTTGTTCTATCTATTCCGAATTGGATTTGTTCTATTGTGGATTTCCGAATTGGGAATTTAGGTTGCTTTGTTCAAATTCGAAATTGTGGTCTTGATTGTTGATTCGAAATTTGTTGATTCGAAAGTGTTCTAAATCCGAATCTTATTCTTGTTAATCATTCTGATTCTGTTTTGAATTTCCAAGAAAGTGTTTCAAACAAGTTTCAAAAGGAAAGCTGAATTGGTCTAAAGGAAGTCTTGATTATTTATTATGTTCCAATTTCGAGTTTCAAAAGGAAGTCCTCTAAATTGATCTTGTTCTTGTTACCTGATTGGAAAAAAAAAAGAGTACAAAAGTGCTTCAAGAAATTTTTTTTGTTTTCCTTGTTATTTAGGTGATAAGGGTCGAATCTGGATAGGTTAGAAGTAACCAAAATTTTGTCACGAAATTTTGACAAATTTGAGGGGCTGTTTTGATTCAAATTTCAGATTTTGGGATACTACACACGGAGGCTATTTGAGTTGTTTCATAAAGTGTGATTCACCTAAGAACATAAAAGAAATTAGCTTGAGAGGTGTGAGCTGAACCGTGAGAGATTTCATATATTGAGTGAAACACGAGAGACCAACCTTCATCTATTGAGCGTAAACACGTGAGGGAGTGTTGTGAGGCTTTTTTATTTGTTTTGTGCTAACCTTTTATTGCAGGAAACATGTCTGGAAGAGATGCAGGTGTTCAGATTGATCCAGCTCGATTGCGTGAGGCGCAACAAGCTGAATTTACACGTTTACACCATGCTATGGATACCATAACAGAAAGATTGGAGCACATGGATTTGAGGTTGCAGAGTGTTGAAAGAGCCACATTGGAGCGCAATGAGAGTCGAAGAGGTGGCAGAAATCAAATGCAGCAACCTGAACATTTCTATAGGAGTATCATGCAGAGACTTCAGGCTATCAAGGAAGGAAGTAAAAGTGTTGATGATTACTACAAAGAAAGGGAGAATTTGAAGGTTGAAGATAGCAATGAAGAAGAACTAATTTATGCAGAAGAGATTGTTGATGGTAGTGATTTGTTAATGTCATCCGAGGCTGTTTATGGTGATACTTCTTTTCAGGGTGATATTGAAGATCATACTTTAGAGATTATTGGTGAAGATTCATCACTAGAATCAAAAGAAGCTGCTACTTTTCAACAAGACATTCCAAAGTTGGAAACTTTTGAAGAAATATTGAAGGAAGAAATTGATATGCTTGGGTTAGAAGTACAACTAAAAGAAGAAGCAAGAAAAATAAAACTTTCTACTCCCACCATTCATGATTGCCTGTCTGTTGCAAACATGGAATTTATTTTGCCTAACAATGATTTTGATGTTTATGAAATAAAATTTCAGGTTCTTCAAATTGATGACATGCCATAAGTAATTGGAGTGAAATTACAAAGTTGCTTTTCTTTACTACTTCAGCATTTTAAAACTCGAGGATGAGTTTTCTCCAACAAAGGGGGAATGATAGAGACGTCACAAGGCTACATGCAATATTTTGTTGAAGAGGAGCTGAAGGTGCACGATATGGCTAATCAAGGATGCAAATTGGAGCATATTTGGCTCAAGTCACTAGTTGGGCTTATTTATAGTTAAATAATTAGCTGAACTTGTTATTTTAATATGTATTAAGGCCCACTAGTTATGCTCATTTAAAAAGTAAGGGCCCTGTTTGTTTGGTTTTAAATTAGGACTTTGATTACTTTATTATTTCTTATATTTTGATTAGAAAGCCAAACGCTACTTAATAACCCTAATTAGGGTTTAGCTATTTATATCTCATTTAGGGTTGTAAGAGATCAGTTTTGAAGTTTTGGAACGAATTTATTAACCTAAAGCCGAATTGCTTTTATCTTTGTGTTCTTGCTTGAATACATGCTTCATAAACATTCAAGTAGTTTGATCAACTTTCTTGTGGAGTGTTTCGAATCTGGGATTTAGGAACTGACTTGTTTCGAAATCTTGGATCTTTGATCAATTCAAGGTAATCTGAAATCTAACCTAATCCTTGGGGGTTGTACCGAATTCGACTAGGGGTTTTCAAGTTAATGCTATGGGGGTTCGAAATCAAGGGGTTCTCAGGCTTATTCTTGGAGGTTCCGTATCATACTTCCTCAAGTTTTCTTTTTTTAGAAAGGAGATCTTTCAAAAATTTAGCATATTTGGGCATCTGTGATAAAGCTTCAGCAAATGAAATATTAATATGCAGTTGTTTAAAGAGTTCAAGAAACTTACCGAACTGAGCATCCATTTTGTCCTTGTTCAACCTTACTGGATATGGCACTCAAGGTTGGCACTCCTTCACTATTGGACTGGGCTCTTATGGTCGTTTTCCTTTCTTCTTTTCCACTGCAACCTTCTCGCCCGAAGCGACAATAGGGTTATCTTCTTTTTCTTGTGTCTCAACCTCTTTTTCTTGTGTCTCAACCTCTTTTTCAACCACACCACTCTTAATTTACTTTTCACTCCTTAGAGTAATTGCCTTCAACTGCTCCTTCTGGTTTGCCTCAGTATTGTTAGATAAGCTCCCTTGTGGTTGTTCACTGAGTAACTTAGCAATTTGCCCCACCTGATTTTTCAAATTGTGAATGGAGGCCTGCTGATTTCTGAGGGTGATTTCTGTTGATTGAAATATGGTTTCTGAAGCTATTATAAACTTTTCCATCATGTCCTCCAAATTTCTCTTTCTTGGAAGGGCAGCTTGTTGATGTTGAGGCTGCTGAAATCCAAGGGGAGGCCTTAGATTATTCTGATTATTCTAGGAGAAATTAGGATAATTTCTCCACCTCAGATTATATGTGTTGCTGTAGGGGTTGTTCTACTGTTGCCTAGGTATATTTTCAACATAATCAACCTGCTCCTATCTAGCAAACATATTGCCACTTTGGCAATCTTGACTTTGATGTCCACCCCCACACCATTCACAAGACATCACTTGCATTGATTTTTTTGAAGATGAAGCTAAAGAATCAATCTTTTTATTCATTGCTTCCAATTGTGATGTCAAAGCCAACACGGGATCTAATTGATGTGAACCAGTGGCCCTCAATTTTCCTTGTTCCCTTGGAGTTTGTCACTGATAATTGGTAAGGGCCATATCTCCAATCAAATTCCTTGCTTGTTCATGTGTCTTATTATTTATGGTACCCTCGCCAGCTGCATTAATGGATTGCTTGCTTTTATAATTCAATCCATTGTAGAAAGTTTAAATCTGGAGTTACAGTGGAAGCCCATGATGAGGACACATTCTCAATAAATCTTTAAACCTCTCCTAAGCATCATAAAGAATCTCACCATCTTGCTAGAGAAAAGATGAAATATCATTCCTCAACTTGGCAGTCTTGGACGGTGGGAAGTATTTTTCTAAGAACTTTTCTGCCAATTGAGCCCATGTGGTGAAAGTGTTTGGGGGGAAAGATTTCAACCATTTCTTTGGTCAATCTCTAAGTGTGAATGGGAACAACGTCAACCTAATTGCATCTTTGGAGACATTCTATATCTTAAACGTGTCACATATTTTCAAAAAAATCTCAATATGTGCATTAGGATCTTCATCTGGGAACCCATCAAACTGGCAAGTCTGCTGCACCAATTGAATTACGTTTGTCTTTATCTCAAATTTGTTTGCAGCACCTATCAGCCTCTGTATGCTCAAATCAGCCCCATTAAGAGTGTGCTTAGCAAATTACTGCATTGTCCTTTGCTCATATCCTGCCATCACTTCAAGTTCTTCTTCTGAGCTTGAATCTTCCAAGTTTGGTTCCGTTTTGCCAAAATTGCTTCCCTTTCTTCCTTTTGCTTTTCTCCTCAATGTTCTCTCTAGCTCTAGATCTAATTCAAGTAATTGGGAAGAGCTAGCTCGAGTCATAAATGAGAAGAAGTACCTAAAATAACAATCAACAAGCAAGAACTAATGTTAAAACAAATAAAAATAGAAACTAAATCAACAGTCTTGATTATATTACTAATATTAAAAACTATTATCCCCGGCAACGAAACCATAAACTTGTTGGCGAATCGGTGCTATCGCAGTGTTACCTCAAGTGCACGAGTCACGCAAGTAATAAAGTAGTGAGTAAGATATCATTCCACTGGGGACAAGATCAAGTACTAGTCCAAATTTTAATTGTATTTAGTAAATCAATAGTTTTTATGATGATTAAAATAAAAGACGAATTATTTAATAAATTAAAGTAAAGAAAAAATTAAATATTATGCAAAAAGAGTTGATGATGAAAATACTATCTAGATATTGAATCTCCCTAGCCATAAAAATATTTATGAATATTAATTCAATTAAATCAAATAATAGAGCTGAATTGACATTCCTCTAAATTAGATCAAAACCTCTCTCGAATAAATTAATCCCTAATTACTAAGAAGAATATTAGGAATCTCTTCTCAAGCATAATTAAATAGATCTTGCAATAAGAACAAGGAAATTTGAACCAAAGGGTCTTGTAAGTCTATTTCTAGCACTCCAATCAACCCTCAATCTTAATCAAAATTCTGTTCATATCAAGCTTTCTCAAGTCAATAATACGAAAATTGCAATCAATCAATAAGCATGTTATTATCAATTGGAAATAAGAAATTAAGAATCAAAAGGATAAATAACTCAATCAAATAATTTAATTTAATAAGAACTATTCAATCCATACAACAAGGCTAGGGTTCATCAATATCTAGATAGAATCACTTTAGCTCATGTTCATAACCAGAAAACCAAAACAAAAGAAATAAGTAAAAGAATTCAAACAATCCATAATGAATGATTTGTGTTTCTTCACTTCAATCCTTGATATTTAAATCTTGCATGAATTAGATCTTCACCTTCACTCTCAGATGCCAAAAACTCTCTTTTTTTCAGGAAGACGACTATAATAATAAAAAATGGATCCCTAATTCGCACTTTAGCTCAGATTTTATAGCCCAGAATTTTTTGTCTGACACGCACGGTGCTATTTCAAAGTTTAATGACATGGGCAGTGACACGCCCATGTACTTGGGTGTGTCATTGCTACTGCAATGCTGAGTTAGGGACACAGTCAGGGACACGCCCGTGTTTGTTGACTTGTCACAGCTTCTGTAAGGTAGTTGAATGACATGACCATTGACACGCCACTGTCACCAGGCGTGTCAATTGAAGAATTTGCCCAAAATAGCTTCTTTCCTTGTCTTTCATCAGTGATTCCGGCCTAAATAACCTTAAGGTTCGAAAGTGTCAAAGGTTCCTGGAATCAACCTTAATAAACACTTGAACAAACAAATTAAACTTAATTTGACAATAAATATATTAAGAAATAGGGGCAAAAATATCAACTATACACTTATCAATTATGTAATGCTAGTGTATATGTATGAAAACCCTTAGAATAACTATCAATAATAATGATGATGGTAATTCTAATAACTAAAAAAATTGTGTGAACATAACAATAGGGATATTCTAATTTGAAATTAGGGCTAAATTCAAGAAGGAAATAAACAAGTGTGTGTCAAATAAGAACTTATAAAAGCTTAATTGAAACAATATAGAAATAATAAAGGTATAAATAATGAAAACTTGAAAGTTCAGAGACAAAAAGTGACTTTGTCAATTTAATAAAATGATTATCAATAACCAATAGAATCCTGCTAAATGGATTCAAAGAACCAGACACCTATGCTCTACCATGCAAAAGAAAACTCTATAATTTTGACATCTAAACAAGCTTGTCTCCTCTTCCTTCCTTTAAACGCTTCTTTGACTTCTTTTCTTCTTTCTTTCTTAAGCTTTCTCACTTCTTCTTTAAACTAAGAGAACCCGAAACAAAGTAGCTCTTCCATGGAAAAGAAAATTTCCATCTAAGCTTGTTTATGGAGTTTGAAGAAGGTACAAAAATGTCCCTGAAGTTTGAGCGAAAGTTTGGATTGGTCCTTAAAGTTCATTTTGGCTCATTTATACACTTAAAATTTTAAAAAACTGACAAATTAGCCTATCTTTTAATGAAAAATTTACTACCATTAACCATGTGTTTAGTTTTCTATTAGAAGGTACAAATATGCCTTTTAAGTTTATATAAAAGTATAGATTGACACTGAATATTTTTGTAATTATGTACTAAAATGATATTTTTATCTATTGATAAATGAATCAAATATATTTAAAGAGTATTTTATACTAAATAATATTTTGATTAAAATTAAATTTTAATACTTCTTCAGATGAACCTTTCAAATCATTAATTCACATAATATATACATATTGCATCAAATGTGTTATTTCATTAAGAGAATATATTTAATAAATTTTCTTAAAAATATCTAAAAATTAAAATTTTTTAAAAAATATATTTTTAAAAAAATTTTATTTTAATTTTCAATTTCAAAATTAAAAATTGATATTTTAAAATAAAAAATAATTTCATTAATTATAGGGTATTTTTTGAAAGCTAATTAAAATTTAATATTTTTAAAATAAAAAATAATTTCAATTGAAAATTAGGATTAATTTTTTTAAAAAAAATTATATTTTCAAAATATTTTTATTTCTTGTATTTTTAAGAATATTTCTTAAATATATCCTCCTAATGAAATAACACATTTGATTCAATATATATAATTAATATAAATTAATGATTTTAAAGGTTTATTAGAAGAAGTATTAAATAATAATTTTAATAAAAACATTATTTAGTATAAAATGCTCTTAAATATATTTGATTCATTTATAAATAGGCAAAAATATCATTTTAGTGCATAATTGGGCAAAACAATTCAATGTCAATTCGTATTTTCACGCAAATTTATAGGGTATATTTGCACCTTCTAACGAAAAACTAAATACAGTCAATGGCAGTTAACTTTCTGTTAAAAAGATAGCTAATTTGTCAACTTTTTAAAACCTTAAGTGTATAAATGAGCCAAAACAAAATTTAAAAGCCAATCCATGAATTCTTACAAACTTCAGGGGCATTTTTGCACCTTGTCCCTATAGAATTTGATGATGATTTTAGCTAAGTGGAGCTTGTAGCTAGAAGTGAAGATTTACAATTAAAAGCTACTAATACTCAAAGTGAATGTTTCAACTTGAATTTGTATATTAATGGCATGAAAACAAGAATCTAGTAGAGAAATTGAAAGATAAATTAATATAAATCTTGATATATAAGGAATTGTTTTGGAAGTAAGATAAAATGTCGAAATGAGAAAGGTAATTAGTCTTGCATGGTTCTAGTGGTTTGAAGATGATGGATTTGCATGGATAAAATTCATAAAACATTATTACATTTGTAAAATTTCATAGTTATTGAAGTTGTTATGAGTGGGGATTTTTGTCCTTACTCTTGATAAAATGATTTTTATGACTTCGGTACTGTTAGACTATGGGCCTTAGAGAATCCAGGCCTAAATTTAGAGAATTAGAGTCACCACCCGAACATGCTAGGAAGATGGAAAGGGGTGGATGGCTCGATTTCTAAGGAATCTCCAACCCCTATTGGATAATCATGGGGAATGTGAGAATGACCCAACACTCCCATAATGTTTGGTTCATTGGAACTGGTCTCCACTTCATGTTTAAATATTATTAAATTATTAAATTATTACGATATTATTTATACTACATACAATTATTGAAATAAATAATTATCATACTATAAATCAAAAGAAACAAATCAAATGGGCACCCATACAATATAGAAACATACCCTTAAAAATATCCAAAATTCGTAAAAACTAAGTAAAATAGGACAACCATCAAAAGAAAAAAAATGTGTCCTTTACAACAGTCCAAAAGTCCATAATATAAATTAAATTAAATTACATAAACTTAAGAAATAAAGCAACCACAAGTAGTAATATGACTTTTACATCATCCTCAAAATCCATGTAATAGTAAGAAAATACAATTTAACCATTCATAAGAAATAATTAATTTAAATATACAAATAATAATGAAAGTAGTCATAAAATTTAAACTTTGATAAAATTAGGGTTTGGTATCTAATTTAGGGTTTAAGTCCTAAAAACTAGGATTAAACATGCAATTTAGGGTTTTATTCTAAATAACTAGGGTTCAACATGCAATTTAGGGTTTTATCCTAAAAAATTAGGATTTTACATACAATTTAGGGTTTTATCCTAAAAATTATGATTTAACATGCAATTTAGGGTTTGATCCTAAAACTAGGGTTTTGGAATGAACTTAAGGTTTTAAAGTGAAATTGGGATTTTGGAATGAAATTTGAATTTTAAACCTAAAGCTAGGGTTTTGGAAAGCCAAATTAGGGTTTTGTATACAAATCTAGGGTTTTATTTGAGAAACTAATGCTTTATCATGCAATTTAGGGTTTCTAACCTAAAACTAGGAATGAACTTAGGGTTTTAGATTTAAAACTAGGACTAAATCATGTAATTAGGGTTTTGATCAATCTCAATCCCAAATATATGGCTCAGGGATGGAATTGCCAACATCAAACCCATAATTTGAAAGTACATTAAGTTAAAAAACAATGATAATCAATAGAATTAAATAGAATTAGTTATTTAAAAATACACCTACATTGTTGTGAACCTCCGTTTCCACCCGAAAAGGATTCGGATGAATGTTCACTTGCTGTTAGGAGTCGCCACTCAGTTTTTTCTGTTCAAAGGGAAAAACTAAGAAAACCCTTGTTTGACTCCAATAATGCATCCAATGTAAAGGTTTCTAATCTACGAACCCAAGGAGGATTCGGGGACTATGTCATGTATTTGATTAATTTGCCAAAAAGAAACAAACCTAAAAGGGACGAAGAAAAGAAGACAAACAGATTGTTAGTAAATTGTGGACTTGCTATTCGGGGTGAATCCCAAATATGCCTACATACTCTCGTTTTTATGAGAGATCAAAGCCCATGTAGTTCGGAAAAGCCTATTTAAAGGCAATTATGCATTATGCATGTTTGTGTGTATGCTTCGTGCATTGTCGGGCTTTTTGCCAAAATTGTGAGATTTTGAGCACTTAGTGCTAAATTTGATGAAATTTGGGTACTTGGTACCAAAAGAAAATGCAATTTAGGCTCCGTGCCAAAAGGTTGATTTTAATTGTGATGGGCTTCATGCCAAAAGAGATTAGGTCTTTGACCAAAAAGAAATTAAGAAGGAGGTGTAGTGCTCATGATATGCTTAAATTGACCAAGGATAAATTAGGATATTACCTTGTTTAGGATTCTCCCACTTCGTAGTTCCAGATCTCGTTTTCTCAGACATTGGATTATGATTCTTGATTACGGTTTTTTAATTTTGATTTCGATCGATTCCTGCAGCACAAGATTAGATTTATGCAAAGAAAAGTCCAAGAGAAGTTCTTAAGCGTGTGAAAATAGAGAGTTCGTCCGCCCGAAGCTCACCCGAAAAAACCGAACCTCTTTCTGAAAATTCGAAGGCCTTTTATAGACAAAATTCAGACTGGACAGCGGTCGGACCGCCGGGGAAGTGACAGCCCGGGAAAATGGAAAAAGCAAAACGGTCTGCGGTCGGATTGCCGCGGTCGGTGGCGGGCAGACCGCTGCCCTCGGTGGTCGAGCCCCCAAAAAAGCAAGCACGATTTTCGTTCAAACTGATTTTTCGGGAGCTACGGACCTCCAAAAATTATTCCGGGACCATATCCGTGATCCTTGCGTCGCTCCAGATATTTCAAGTACCATGAACTTTACCATGGACCTCCGGTCTGGCTCGGTCGTCTGCAGTCTGAGAAAATTGGCTTTCCGAGTCTCAAAATTCGAGTATTCACAATTGCCCCACACTGGGGTCCATAAAAATGATTTATAGGGCTTAGTGGTTGTCAGAAACGAGGATTTTGAGCGAGGTGCAAAAGACCCGCGTTTTCACATTTTCCTTATAAATAGGCTCATTTCCATTCCATTTTCATTTGCTTTCATCCTTTCTTCTTCTTACCTTTCCTTTAAACTTTCTTTCGATGATGGATTTCACTGGCCTAGAAGACTTCGAAATCCCACTCCCTCCTTGCAATCTTTTACTTGAGGAGGAGAAGCACATCTCCCGGACCGACTGCTATGAGGTAAGTACCTTCCCCTTTACTCATCTAGTATGCATGCTTAGGAATTTTATTTATTTCTAGTAAGGAACTTAGAAACAAATTTTATGAATCTTTCCTTTACATGTACTTGAATTAGCTCTAATAATGAATCAGGAGTAATACCAGGCTTCACCATGTTCTGTCATCAGTAATTATTTCTAGTAAAGAACTTAGAAATAATCCTCTAGGAAGTTACACCCGGTTGGGGATAGAACTTAAATTTTTTTGAAGTTGCCCCCCAAATTGTCCACAATAATGAATTAGAAAATCCCTCTCTCTGCTTTTTTAGGACACTGCGATTAGGATATCCATCGCCGAGAGTCCCATGAGCACTATTCCGGCCTACATCTTTGATGTCGGGCATCTGGTGGGGGATCTTATCAGACCTGCTTTCCTCCACCGTTTGAGGACTATAGATGTGGGCAGAGATATCCACAGGAAATTGATCTGCGCGTTGGCCGAGCGATGGTGGTCCACTACTGATACCTTCCATTTTGCTTGGGGGGAGATGACGATGACGCCTACCGACTTTTCCTTCATTTCAAGGATTTCCTTCGGCGTTGAGATGGTGGAGTTCTATGATGAGTGGCGGCATGACATTTCTTCAGCCGACATGGTCACTTTGATCGGGGTTGACTATCCTCGACATCAGGCGCATCGCTGCATTCAGCGGAGGTGGCTTGTAGAGCAGGCGCCAGCCATCTATGCTTGCTACGAGGTAGGCGATCTTACTGCTGATCAGGTGGCCAGGTTTACCCTGATTCTCCTGTTTGCTAGCTCCTTCTTAGCAAACAGGAAGGACGCAGTGAGTCTCAATGTGCTGAAGAGCCTACTCGACCTGACCCGACTTCAGACATACGATTGGGCCAGCATGATGCTATGTAGATTGTATGACGACATGTCAGACCTCTACTATACCCACATTGCTCCATGTGGCTTGTACTACTTCTGGGAGGTAATGTAAAGAACATTTCTTTTATCTTATATATGTTGACATACACCAACTTTGATATCTTCTTCATCTTTTCCAGACTTGGGCTTACGAGTACTTTCCTGGTGTCGCCCCTTTTCTTCTTGAGCCACCTGCCCCTGTAGATCCTCTTTCTCCCATTGCTTGGAGATGGTATAAAGAGAGGTTTGAAGCACCAAAGAGGAAGCTTCCTATCAGAGAGCTGAGATCGTTCTTCGACAGCTGCTCCATGAACTCGGTAAATACTTTATCTCATCCTTATTTATTTTATTAGAGAAAATGATTCACTAACATAATAAATTTTTACAGGTTGTATTTACAGCGATGTCTAGCCGGCTGGTAGAGTGGATTGCTCAAGATCACAGCTTTCAGCGATCACAGTTCCTGACTCGCCGTCGATTCATACTTCCCCATCCAGAGTATCGACGATATTATCTCGCTGAGAGAGTGACTTTCCAGATCGTCGGTTTCCGTGCAGCTCCCCTGGATCCCCCTGATGATATGCTATCTCTGACGCTTCTGCCTGTTACTGCGTCCCAGTATGAGGGTGATCCCTTCGAGTCGGCCTATGCCCCGGATGATGATTATGATTTCTACTGTCTTCAGCGACTGATGCCACGCATAGGGACATGGTTTGACCCTGCACCACCTTATCGGTCCTCCCATTCTTCGGTTCCCAGTTCTAGTACTCCAGGAGACCATCCCTCTTCCAGTTGGCAAGGTGACAGACCTTCTTCCTCTAGGGTCGAGGCTTCCGTTTTCAGGGCTGGACCACCACATACTGGAGCAAGCAGCAGTTCATCACATTTGAGGCCTCCCTCATCTATCCTTGCGGCTACCGATCAATTGGACCCTGCTTTGGCCGACCTGAGGCTACCTTATGCTGTTAGTTATCATGCACCCGACGGTTGGGTGACCCGACCAATTAGCGTGGAGGGTGTACCATATCGGAGCCTTGCTCATATCACTCAGGTATATTCCTCTAGAACTTTTCATGAAAAGGATTCATAAAGTTCTCTTGAAATTGACTGTGATTCTGTCTTTTTTACAGGTACCTGCTGGCCTAGTTGCTGACATGGCGGCACTGATCACTACTTTCTCGGATGAGCTGACTGGTGCTTGGACTAATAGTGCTTATGAGAGGCAGAACAGGCCACAAAGACGGAGAGCCCGGCGCTGATTTCTCATATTTGTCTTGGATTATATTTGTCGTATTTGAATTATTCTTGCTCTGTACTTTGTACTTTCCATGTTTTTCACCTGTTATTTGAACTTAGATACAAACCTGCATTTATTTGTTAGTATTGACAACAAATATGTATGTATGATGCTTGTTTTTTAGAAATCTATTTTCAAAATAAATCCCTGAAACAACCCCCAAAAATAGCACCTAACAGGACCTAAACAGGGCCAAAACACAAAAATTTCACAAAACATTGAAAACAGGAATCGAAACTAGGTCGGTGGCGGTTGGACCACCGGAGTCGGCGGTCGAGCAGCCAAAATCAGCGGTCGGACCTCCGTGGATGGCGGTCGGGCCGCCATCTAGGCCAGGGCTGTATAAAAAACGAAGTTGAAGTGCATTTTCAGGCCAGAAAACAGGTTTTTCACTGCAGGATTTTATTTTTCTCTCAACAATGAACCCTCTTTTTAACCATGTGATGCATAACTGGACCAAGAGCCTCCATAATGTTGAAAGGATCAACATGGGAGGATATGGATTGAAAGTTGTTGCCACCCTTAGAGGTGTAGCTGTGGATTGGGATTTCTTGCAAGCTTGTATCAGATTTTAGGATCCCCAAGCCCACATTTTCAGATTTGGTGCCCGGATGGAGGAGATGTGTCCTCTTTTTAAGGAATTCTGCTCAATTATTGGATGTGACCCAAATGCCCCTCTTGTAAGGCATGAGGTTCAAGTTGGCTATGTGGGGTCTTTTCAGAGGCTTTTCAACTTTACAAGGCCTCAAGCTCAAGCTATGATCATGGATGGGAATAAAAGCGATGCTGCTTCCTTTGATTGATGAATTCCTGACCGCTAATTTTGAAGATGAGATTTAACTAAAACATAGGATGCGAGCTTTTATTTTTTGCCTGTTAGCCGGGTTTCTTTTCAACCGTGACCCTAGCTTCGGAGATTTAAAGCTTTGCCCCATGATTAGGCAAATGGAAGAACTTAACTGCATTGGTGGTATGATTCTGGCTGAGACTATTCAGAGTCTTGACAGAACTGCACTCGGATTTGAAAATTGGACTGTTACCCCGATCATTCTTCAGGTAATTCTGTTATATTTTTTGCTTGCTTCTTTTTTTTATTTCATCATCTCTCTTTTTCCTTTGTAAAATAGAAAGGATCTATTTTTTTCAGGTTTGGCTGAGAGACCATCTCCGAGTGGTTGCTGTTCCCCATGCCTTGACTTATAACCCTTCTTAGTACCGCACCAGAAGAATCCAGATTTCTTTTCCCTCTATGGCTAAGTGGATCATCTGGTTGTATGAGCTTGGGCCAGAAGAATTGTTGTGGTTCATCCCTTGGTATAGAATTTCTCGATTCATGGAGGCAAATGCAATGCATAACCATGTCTACCTTCTTGGTTTCACTCATAGTACATGGTATAGTGCTTCTCACGTCCTCAGACAGATGGGAATTGATCAGAGGGTTCCTCTTCCTGTTGGGCTTACCATTGCTTCCCCTATTACTCCCGGAGTTACTCGAGCTGTTCGACAAACCTGGGTTAGGAACCATTAGATGATCAGGCCTTTTGAAGAGCCTTCCCTTGTTCAGCCTACTCCAGAGTACAGAGCTTGGTTTATAGCTGAAGTTTGGCCAATTGAAAAGCCAAGGAGGCATGCATTGCTGCAGGAGTTGGAGGGAGAGGATGTGGTTCCTCTTAACGAGGGGAAGATAGATGTTGCAGAGAGTTTCGGAACTAAGGAAGATACCGAAGACTCTGCCCCACGTAGGAGACGTAGGATTTAGATCCTAGGGTTGACTCTATTGTCTGCTTTTTTTTTGGATTGCTTTTACCTTTTAGTTCATTGGATGTTTAGGACTTATGGAATGAATGACTCTTTTTGTAATGAATGATTCTTTTTTGGAATGAATGACTCTTTTGGAATGAATGATTCTTTTTTGGAATGAATGACTTTTTTTTTGGAATGAATGATTTTTTTTTTTGGAATGAATGACTCTTTTTGGAATGACTCTTTTATTTGCTTTCCAAGCATTATCTACTTTATTTACTTGCTCTAATTTTTTCCTAAGCCGTCCTTTCGGATTTTCAACTTAGCGAGCTCTTACACATTCTTGCCTAAGCCGCCCCTTGCGGGTTTTCAACTTAGTGAAATTTTTTTTTATGTTGGCAAAAGAAAAATGAATCAATGGTTTTCATTAAAATTTAGACCGTGCTCAAGGAGAGCTGCCTACATATCTCGAATTAGTTTGCGAGAATCAGGTCTAATGTAGTTCCTTACAATGCATGATTATACATAATATTTCTTTAATTGATCCAGATTGCATGGGTTTGTGAACTCCAGACCATCCAAATCAGACAAGATGACGGCTCCGCCGGAAAGTATTTTCTTTACAATGTAGGGTCCAGCCCAAAGAGGACGAAACTTCCCACGAGGATCTGTAACAGGTGTTCTGATCTGTTTCAGAACCAAACAACCTTCTTCCAACTTTCGATCTTTGACCTTTTTGTTGAAATGTCTGGCCATTCGCCTCTGATACCCTTGAATCTGATGGAGAGCTTGAAGTCTTTTTTCATCCAAACCCAACAACTGATGATGATAATTGCTAATCCATTCAGCTTCATTTATCTGACTTTCTTGAATTATCCTTGCCGATTGAACTTCTAGTTCAATGGGGAGTATCGCTTCCATTCCGTACACCAGTGAATATGGGGTTGCCCCAGTAGGAGTTCTAATTGATGTTCTTTATCCCCACAAGGCCAGTGGTAACTTCTCATGCCAACCCCTATGTTCCTTGATCATTTTTTATATGATCACCTTTATAGACTTATTTGCTACTTCTACAGCTCCATTTGTTTGAGGTCTATAAGGAGAGGACTTATGATGCTGGACCTTCTTATCCTTCAAGAGTTTAGCAAATTCTGCTTGGAAATGAATTCCATTATCAGTGATAATCTCGAATGGTGTTCCGTACCGACAAAGGATGTTGGTTCGGATAAACTGTGCTGCCTTTTTGGCGTCTAATTCTGTATAGGAAGCTGCTTCAACCCACTTTGTGAAGTAATCCACCGCTACCAAGATAAACTGATGTCTATTCGAAGCTCTCGGATGTATTTTGCCAATTATATCTATTCCCCAAGTAGCGAAGGGCCATGGAGAAGTGATTGGATTCAGGGCAACGAGAGGTTGCTTCTGCAGCTTAGCAAATATCTGACACTATGGCACTCTTGCACAAATGCCACACAGTCTGTATTTATGGTGGACCAATAATATCCTAGATTGGCTATTTTGTGAGCCAAGGCGATCCCATACATATGTGGTCCTGATTCGCCACCATGCACCATTTCCATTATCCGCTTAGCCTCTGCTTCATTCACACACCTTAGGTGCATTCCATTCCAACTTCTTTTGTAGAGGATATCTCCATTTAGAATGTAACCTGTGGCTAGCTGCCTTATTGCTCTCTGATCAACCCTTGATGATCCCTCCGGATAACTTCCATCCTTGAGATAACTCTTGATATCCCAGAACCATGGTTTACCATCGGCCAAATGCATTACGTGGGCAGGTTGCTTCTGAAGTTGAACTTTCAATGGACGAATGGCTTTCCCCTCCTTGATATTGATCATGGAAGCTAAAGTAGCCAGGGCATCGGCAAACTGATTCTTTGCTCTTGGGAGATATTCGAAGGACAAATCATTGAATTGTTGTGCCAAATGATCAAGGCGTTGTAGGTAAGGAACCAAACGCTCTTCTCTTATTTTCCATTTCCTTAAATCTTGTGATACTATTAAAATAGAATCACCATAGACCTTTAGGTTCTTAATCCCCAATCCCAGGGCGGCTTCGAGCCCATTGATGCAAGCTTCATATTCTGCTTCATTGTTTGTGCAGCTAAAGTCAAGTTTAACTGCAAATGGAATGTATTTTCCACAAGGAGTTTTGAACACAATCTCAATTCCATTTCCATGATAATTGGATGCCCCATCAAAATACATCTCCCAAACACTTCTTTCCACATTCAAGAGGTCTTCGTCAGGGAAATTCATTTCTCGCATCTCGTCTTTTACGGGTAATTCTGCTAACTAGTCAGCTATTGCCCCACCTTTCACAGCTTTCCTTTGAATGAATTTTAAGTCAAAAGCTGCCAATGTTGACACCCACTTTGCCATTTTGCTGTCCAAAACAGGCCTCTCCATAAGAAATTTCAAGGGACTCTGTTCTGCGATGACCCAAGTAGTGTAAGAAGACAAGTAGTGTTGTAACTTCGTGCAGGTCCAATACAACGCTAAACACAACTTCTCAATCTTGTTATACTTTAACTCATAGTCCAGCATCCTTTTGCTGAGGTAGTAAATTGCATTTTCTACCTTTATACCTTCGGCCTCTTGAGCTAGCATTGCACCCATGGCTTCATATGTTATGGACAAATACAAGAGCAGAGGTTTTCCCATTCTGGGAGGTTGTAGAATTGGCGGACTTAACAAGTATTCTTTAATCTTATCGAAGGCCTTCTGGCAGTCTTCATTCCATTCTTGTGAAGCACCTTTCCTTAGTAGCTTAAAGATAGGACCACAAGTCTCTGCCAACTGCAATATGAATTGACTGATATACTGTAATCTACCTAGCAGGCCTCGAATCTCCTTTTCTGTTCTTGGTGGAGGCATTTTCAGAATAGCCTTTGACTTTGCTGGATCAACTTCTATCCCTTTCTTGCTGACCAAATATCCCAAAAATAAGCCTGATGTTGCTTCAGATAGGCACTTTGCAGGATTAAGCTTCAAATTGTACTTGCGAAGTCTAAGGAAGAACTTCTCAAGGGCTTCAACGTGCTCTTCCGGAGATTTTGACTTGACAATCATATCGTCAACATACACTTCTACTTCTTTGTGAATCATGTCATGAAAGACTGTTGTCGCCATCCTTTGGTAGGTAGCCCCTGCATTTATCAATCCAAAAGGCATAACCCTATAGCAGAAAGTGCCCCATTCTGTAATGAAAGCTGTCTTTTCTTTGCCCGGTGGATGCACCATGATCTGATTGTACCCAACCGCAAGGTCAGTCATGGAAACCATCATATGCCTAGCCATCCTGTCTATTAGCAGATAGATGTGTGGTAGCGGGAAATCATCCTTGGGACAAGCCTTATTCAAATCTCTATAGTCAACACACATCCTGACCTTTCCGTCTTTCTTCGGGACTGGCACAATGTTTGCTAACCAGGAAGGGTAGACAATTGGTTCTATGAACTTATTATCCAGTTGCTTGGCAATCTCATCTTTAATTTTCAAAGACCATTCTGGCTTCATTCTTCTCAACTTCTGCTTAACCGGCTTTGTATCGGGGTATAGCGGAATCTTATGAACTGCTATTGTTGGGTCTATTCCCGTGACATCACTTATCTTCCACATGAAACAGTCGACATATCTTTTGATGCACTCAACAACCTGTTCCTTATTCACACAATCATATGCAATGTATGTATATTCATTTTCTTTGCCAATTATTATCTTTTCATTCATTTCTTTTATTTCATTTATTTCATTTTTGCTAGATAATACTTGGAAAGCAAAAGACACAGGGTAACTAAGAACTTGAACAGTTTCATTAATAATGGCGGAGTCATCCTCCAGAGTTACATTATATTCGACATCAGGGTTTTCTATTCCTGAAGCTAAGGAAGACTCAGAACTAAACTCTGACTCGGTGTTTGACTCAAGATTTGACTCAGTACAAGATTCAGGTTCGGGGTGTGACACAGGACTAGGTTTGACTATAGCCACTTGTCCCTCCTCGGCATACCAGTTCATCAGTGGTCCATCTGTTGTCTCGATAAGCTTCGTGAAGTCCCTTTTGTCTTCAAAATTGGTTATCATAGCAACCTCATCAAAGAGACTAGGCCGCATGAAATCTTCCACTTGTGAGTTAGTTATAGGTTTGGCTCTTCTTCCTTTATGACTAAAACATCAGCGAACATCTCAAAACCCGGTAGCTTCTTTCCAGTCATAGGAGAATAGAATGGCTCCTAAAAACCACAGTAAGGAACTACTTTTCCAGGTTTGCAAAAGTGACCGTTCAGAGTTCTAAAGTAAGGGCGCATTTTGAGGCTTTTTGCCCCCCAAGTCTTCTTTTTCTTCTTCCCATGCTCAAACTCTTCTATCTCCTCGTCTGTGGGTTTGTACCCCAAGCCAAAAGTTCCCTTATTCTCAGGCTCTTCCCATGGCCGCACTATGGATGATTTTCTCCCAGACCTTATCATTTCCATCCTGGGTAGCAGACCTACCCTTAGCATCATTCCCACCAAGCAATTGACTTGGACCTCCCCAAAGTCATATAGGATAAATGGCCCTTTGGGCCTTTCTCCTTCAATGCATTGAATAGTGTCATAATGGAACCCGGTCAAGGCCATAGCAGTTTCACTAGGAACAACCTCAAAGAGAGACTGATTCGTGGTTTTCTTGTTGATTTCACATGTGTCTCCTTTGATAGTGATGATTTTTCCTTCAAAAGGGAACTTAAGTTTTTGATGTAATGAAGAAGGTACATCATTATTCTGATGAATCCACGGCCTTCCAAGGAGTAGATTAAAACTTGCGGGTACATCAATGACCTGGAACAACACTCCCATTTTCACCGGTCTAATAGCAACTTCCAGAGTAGCAACACCCAAAATTTCTCTTCGAGTGTTATCATATGCTCTAACAATTTGATCAGAAGGTGTAAGATTTGTAGCCTCCAATTCCAGACAGCTTGCTACTTTCAAGGGACATACATTTAAGGCTGACCCATTATTAATGAGAACCATGGGCACAGTCTTTCCCCCAGTTTGTATGGTGATGTATAGAGCATCATTGTGTTCCTTACCGTCTTCTGGTAAATCTACATCAGAAAACCTGATACTCAATGCCTTGGTTGATTGGGTCAAAGTGGCCACCAAAGCTTCTGGGCTTGTGTCTACTGATGTATCAAGTTGACTCAAAGCTTTACTGAGAGCCTGACGGTGTGGGAATGAGGAAGCAAGGAGCTCCCAAATTGACACCTTAGCTTGAGTTTGTTTAAGCTGAGAGAGGACAGGGTCTTCTTTTGGTTCCGGCGTCTTCTTATAGGGGTGATTTGGGGTTTTAGGGGCTTTCCCCAAGTCAAGTGGCTGATATTGCCTTCCACTTCTTGTCAAAGCATCGACCTCTTCAGCGAGGTCATTCAGATCCAGCACACATACTTCATTCATTTCCAAGAGAAGTTTGAAAGGATCAAACAACTCTTCTTCCACAGTGATGGCGTGGATGGAATGATTGGGCAAAGGGTTAGTATTAATGCTTGGTTGACTTCTGAGAGGAATGATGTCACCACTATCCACCAGATCTTGGATGCGGTTTTTCAGAGTCCAGCAAGCATCTGTTCTATGCCCATTTCCTTGGTGGTATTCACAGTACTCATTGGACCTATAATTGGAGGGTAACGGGTTTGGAGGAGGCCTTGGGTCCAAAGGCTTCAAGTACTTTCCTTCCACGACCTTTTTAAACACCAGATGAAGAGGCATCCCAAGGTCGGTATATTGCCTTCTTGGCTGATTTCTCTGCCCAAGATTGCCCACACGTAAACACGTAAAGGATTCGCAGGGGCAATATTGGCCACTTCATTGACCTTGCTTGAGGAAGCAGCTTGGCCTTGTTTCTTATACTTTGAAGTAGCTCCCTCATCTACTATCTTACCCAATTGTATCAAATCTTCTACCTTAGTTGCAGTCGCAATGAGCGATTTGAAAGTAGGTAGGTATTGGGTTTGCAATTGAGCTTGATATGTAGGCCTTAAATTCTTGATTATAATATTAATCTGCTCCTGTTCTGAAGGGCGATTGATCATTTGGGCAGCCTTCGCCCTCCACCTCGTAAGGAACGAGGAGAAGGGTTCATTGTTGTTTTGCTTGGTAGTCTCAAGTTCCCTTCTAGTGACATCTACCTCAATATTGTAGTGGTATTGAGTGTTAAATGCATTGCAGATGTCTTCCCAGGTCTTAATCTTGGCACGATCCAGGCTTACAAACCATTTAAGGGCAGCACCAGTCAAGGATTGTTGGAATAGTTGAGCAAAGAGTTCATCATTTAAACCCCAAGGGCTTAAGGCCCCCACATACATCATCAGGTGGGTTTTAGGGCAAGTAGTCCCATCAAATCTGTCCATCCAAGGCATCTTGAATTTTGGAGGCAACCTAGCTTGGGGAAACAAGGATAAGGAATCCATGTCTACCACCTCTTTATGAGTTTTCATGGCAGTGATTGACCTTTCAAGCAATTCAAGTTTCTTTTTTAGTTCATCAGTTTCAGTAGCATTCTTAGAGGGTGAATCCTCCAAATTGATGACAGGAGTATTATTCTGAGCAGTCATGGGGGTACTAGTTTGTCCCACAATAGGTTCCTTCCCTAGATTTCCAGGAGTAGTGGCTGTCTTTGGTGCCCCTCCCAATTCGGCCAAGATGGCTACTCTTTGGGCGGTCAAGGCTTCATCAATTCTTTCTTGCATCCTAGCTTCAATCTCCTTAACCTGTCCATCTAGCAAGGCCTTAATCTGTTCAATAGTAGCCATTTCAGTAATTGGAGTAGTTGGTGAAGTTGGGGTAGTAGGACTTGTGGGTGATTATACAGTTGGAGTTGGTGTAGCTTGTGTAGGTGAAGGCACACGGATAGTGGGTACCTGCAAAGGTTAAGGGTAAAGGATCAGGGTAGTGTGTAGGGTAGGAAGACTCTTGGTCCACTTGCATATATCAAAAGGTTTACCCAAAAATAATGTTGTTATGTTGCATGAATGCACCTCATCACCTCATAATTCATTTTAATGGAATGTGGCACTATTATTGGGTACATACAACCTAAGGGAGGGTTTTATTGTTACATGAAGAATAGAGAATAGGCTTCTAATAGGGACCCTTGAGTCTTGAGTAAGATATACCTAACCACATGTGAAATAAAGAGTTTCGCGTAGGTCCAACAGTACGTTTACTCATGGGCCACTCCAAAAGGATTGGAATGGTTTACGACAACAGGGAGGATGCTTTGGCTGTCCGCCGGCATAATCAAGGAGACCTGCCGGTCAACGCTACTTGCTATCCAGACTCAGAATTTTGAACAGAGAGAGAAGAATTTCATTTGAAAATAATTTTTTTATGCAATGGAGGAAAATGATTCCCCCATATAATGCAAGAGAAAAAGATTCTCTAAATGACAAAACAACTGCACAATTAATCAAACAAGGGGTCCATCAAAGGAAAAAGATTTCTTTTGTCAATTTTATTCCAATATCCTTAAGGAAAGGATATATATTGCTAAGGTACCCTGCAAAATAAATAAAAGTACCCTAAAGAAGGGCAAATTAGTCAAATAAACAATAGTAGTCTACTAGGATCCCATAAATCATTTTTATGGTCCCCAGTGGAGTCGCCAAATTGTGAACCTCCGTTTCCACCCGAAAAGAATTCGGATGAACGTTCACTTGCTGTTAGGAGTCGTCACTCAGTTTTTTCTGTTCAAAGGGAAAAACTAAGAAAACCCTTGTTTGACTCCAATAATGCATCCAATGTAAAGGTTTCTAATCTACGAACCCAAGGAGGATTCGGGGACTATGTCATGTATTTGATTAATTTGCCAAAAAGAAACAAACCTAAAAGGGACGAAGAAAAGAAGACAAACAGATTGTTAGTAAATTGTGGACTTGCTATTCGGGGTGAATCCCAAATATGCCTACATACTCTCATTTTTATGAGAGATCAAAGCCCATGTAGTTCGGAAAAGCCTATTTAAAGGCAATTATGCATTATGCATGTTTGTGTGTATGCTTCATGCATTGTCGGGCTTTTTGCCAAAATTGTGAGATTTTGAGCACTTAGTGCTAAATTTGATGAAATTTGGGTACTTGGTACCAAAAGAAAATGCAATTTAGGCTCTGTGCCAAAAGGTTGATTTTAATTGTGATGGGCTTCATGCCAAAAGAGATTAGGTCTTTGACCAAAAAGAAATTAAGAAGGAGGTGTAGTGCTCATGATATGCTTAAATTGACCAAGGATAAATTAGGATATTACCTTGTTTAGGATTCTCCCACTTTATTTTCAGCACAAGATTAGATTTATGCAAAGAAAAGTCCAAGAGAAGTTCTTAAGCGTGTGAAAATAGAGAGTTCGTCCGCCCGAAGCCCACCCGAAAAAACCGAACCTCTTTCTGAAAATTCGGAGGCCTTTTATAGACAAAATTCGGACTGGACGGCGGTCGGATCACCGGGGAAGTGACAGCCCTGGAAAACGGAAAAAGCAAGACGGTCGGCGGTCGAAAAAAGCACGCACAATTTTCGTTCAAACTTATTTTTTGGGAGCTACGGACCTCCAAAAATTATTTCGGGACCATATCCGTGATCCTTGTGTCGCTCCAGACATTTCAAGTACCATGAAGACATACTTTCGGTGAACTTTACCGTGGACCTCCGGTCCGGCTCGGTCGTCTGCAGTCTGAGAAAATCGACTTTCCGAGCCTCAAAATTCGAGTATTCACAGTTGTTAGCTCCACTAAAACTATTTTGTTGAATCAAACATTGCCCGCAAACACTGCAAATACTTCACAGGATGCTTGTAAATTAGTGTTATGGCTTGCTGGATCAAACAAGTCTTGGCTGAGTCAAGCAATCTGAGGATCAATTGTTATTTTAGCTACTGGCCCTCTTTGTTTTATTACTTTCTGTCTCTCCCTTAAGTTACTCTCTGTTTCTTCCTTTTACTTTGCTAATTTTCCCATCACAGTTGCCAATTGTGGTTTTTTGCCCCTTTTTATAATATTCTCATTAGGGCTTTATAGAGGATAAACCTAATTAAAAGATCTAATCCCACACCCCTTGTTTATCTGAATGCATTTGAGTTTAAACATAATTAGGACTGAATAAAGCTGAAATTAAGGACTCATCAAATTGGCCTAGCCAATTTGACATGGCTCATGTTCATGTCGAATTGGGATAATCAAGCCCTTTTAAAACTGGACCACAGTCGGTCCGCGCTTTTAATTGGATTCACATTTTAATTCAAGCTTTTAAAATTGGATCAAATCTACTTCAAGCTTTTAAAATTAGACTAAACATAATTCAAGCTTTTAAAATTGGACCAAACCTAATTTAAGTTTTAAAAATTGGATCTGACTAGGTTTAGGCTTCTTAAAAATGGATTGGATTTGACTTGGTCCCTTTTAATTAGGATTACACTCATTTAGGGCCAAATTTTAGGGTCTCCAGCTACTCAACTTTATTATGGTTTACAAGTTATAATTAGGCTTGAATTGATGAGTATATATATCCTGAACTTAGATGAATTAGCCACAAGTTGAATGTGAGGGGTGGCAACGGATATGGTATCCATGAAAATTACCCTACCCAAATCCGAAATTGTTTAATTTTTAAACTATCAAAATCCATTTAAATCATATTATAGTTATACTCATACCCATCTCAAACCCATTTAATACAGCTCATTTACTATCTAAACTTGTTTAATTACTCGTTTAAATATAAAATTTTAAAATACTATAAAATTTAAAATATAAATTATAATTTTTTTAATTAAATAATTATAAATAAAATTAATACAATTTTATTAAAAATAATTTCATATCACAAAATTTTATAATTAAAATAAAATATAATTAATATATAATCGAATTCGGATAACGAGTATCCAAGTGTCTATACCTGAATCCAACCCAAACCTGCCACGGGTATTAAAAATACTACTTATATCTGCATAAATCAATTTGTAAACTACCTATGCCCTATATAAATGAATCGGGATGGGTCGGATAGCCAAAAATACCAAACTTGTTGCCATCAATGGATATATTAATGGTTGATGAATTAGTTAAATTAATGCATGAGTTTTGGAAGCGTAAATGGATGTAGCTCTCGGGTTATGTAGAAAAAAATGGAGGAAGATGAATTATTTAGACATGTGTGAAATTTGTTTTATTAATTAAAGGATACACTTAGAGCATGATATATAAATGTTGAGTATGATAGCATGAACATGGTTGGAGAAATTATAATATTTTGATTTGACAATTAGTCTAGGTTGGGATTGCACCATGAATTAAATGGCAAATGGGATTCTTAGTTATAATTGGTAGTGTGGAAATTACTACAAGTTAATTATGAATATGGTTAGTAACTATGGAAAGTGAAAGAATTTCAATAATATATATATATATATATATAATTAAAATATAATAAAACAATTGATAAATTGTTAGTGCGTGCACAAGTATGAATAGTACGTTGTAAATAAAAATATATAGGCTTATCAGTTAATTATATAGTTATGAATTATTAGGAATTAATTAGGGACATTTATAAAACTACCTAAAAAATAAATTTTATTATAAAAATACAACATATAAAAATACTGCAAAAAAATTAAAAAATTTACACTTATAAAAAAAAGTTAGAGCAAATTTTTTAAAAATATCTCACTTTTCACTAAAACAAGATTTTTTTTTAAAAAAAAATACATATTCTCTCACTGTAAAAAAATAATTTATTTCATTTTTTATATTTTTTTAATTTTACTAGTAAATAAACATGTTTTAATAAAATAATAAAAATTAATATTTTAAATTATGTTTTCAACATATAAATTATATTAATTTTATAAAAAAAATTAATTTGATTACAAATAACAAATAATAACTTACAAAATACAAATAAAAAATAAAAATAAATAAAATTATATTAATAAAAATAATTAAATTTATTTTAAATAAATTTTACATATTATACACATAAAAAATATAATTAAAAAATATTAATTTCATTATGTAGATATTGTGTAAATATTTGGTATGTATATATTTGATAGATGTTGTGTATAATATATTATGTGTAAGGATGTACAGTGGTCGGGTTGGTCAAGTTTCAGCAATCGGCCAACTCGACCACTATTAATTGGTTGAAAAAATATATTTTGAAAACCGACAATTATGGGTCGAGTTCAATCGGTTTCTATTGATTTTTATCTGGTTCGGCTGGATTTATTAATATATATACAAGCCGAAACTGACCAACTCAATTAGTTTAAATCAATATAGTGGGTCAGATTGGTTGGTTTATGGTCGGGTTGGGTTGGTCGGGTTTGGACAATTTTACTTATCTTTAATTGTGTATATTTTATGTATATATATTATATATATATATATATATTATTTGGATGTCAAGTGGATATTGTTTGAATAAAAATTTTAAAAAAATTAAATAAAAAATATTAAAAATATTTTATAGACATTTGGAAGATATTTCATAGATATTTGATTAATGTGGCAGATATTTAGTGTATATTGTATAGATATTATTTATTTTTATTATGTGTGTATTTTGTATAAGTTATGTATATATTGTATATATGTTATGTATATATTTATATTTTATATGTATATTAAGAATATGATATTAAAAAATTATTTTTAAATAAAGAAACATAAATATAAATAAATAAATAAATAAAATTCAATGTCAAAAGTATAAATGAAACAAAATACGCACATTTATATAGGATTGAAAAAAAAAATTTGCTGCAGTATTTTTTGAAAATCAAAAATCAAAAATTGATGTTGAGCATAATTTCCTCAATTAAATCAGTGATAATCCTATTAAAGGGCCATAATTATATATATAAATAAAATATGATTGCAAATATAAAATATTATATAATACAAATATAATTAAATTAAAAATTTCAATAAGAATCTAATTGGGCCATAGGCCTAACATAATTATAACATAAAATTTAACTAACCAAAATAAAGTTATTGATATTAGCTGGCTTAGCTACAAGCCTAAAAAAAATGTTTGTATATGTGTATATAATCTAATATGTGCTATGAACAGGGCCAACCCTAGGATAAGTCTAGGGAGCCCATTGTATAGGGCAATCCAAATTTAATTAACCAAAATAAAGTTATCTATATTAGCTGGCTTAGCTACAAGCCCAAAAATAAAATGTATGTATATGTATATATAATCTAATATGTGCTATGAACAGGGCTAACCCTAGGATAAGTCTTGGAAGCCCATTGTATAGGGCAATCCACTCCAAGGAGCAACCAAAATAATTATTGATTTTATGTATAAATATTTGTATATATAGGCATTAAAAAAATTATCTGTAGATAACTAGATAATATATATTATTGTTTAAAATAACTTAAGTTAAAATACAATACAAATTTAATTTTACATATATTTTTAAGCTTCATATTATTTTTTTAATATTTAATACTATGTGAGGCAACTAAAATTTAAGTTAACTTGGGCAACCAAAATCTCGGGAACGGCCTTGGTTATGAATTATGGTAGAATTAGTCAAATGTGGACTCTAAATGTATTTAAAAAAAGAATATTAAATTTAGCAAGCTTAAAAAACAAGAAGTATATACATATATCTATATATTTATATAGCTAATATGAATAGAAATTCAATGCCATTGCATGTATATTATGATTAATTAAAATTTCAAATAAGAAACCAAGTAAAATAAAATTAAAACAAATATAATATGTAGAAACCCTACAATTGTGGTAACAAGATCTCAAGATAGGTAAAAAATTTGGTAATAAGATGTGCCTCCATGAATGTATTTATATATATACACAATAATTAGAGCATAACAATAATAATGAGACAATGACTATATACCATGTCAATTACAACCCTAAAAACCTAAAGAAAACATTTATCACCAAGATCTACTTGATTCAATATTAAGTTTAAGTATTTGGCAACCATGTAGGTGGGAGGCATCAAGTAGAGACTTTTGGAACTAAAGAACCAAACTAACTAAAAGGTTGAAGGCTTATCATGAGTTATAGTTTGATTTGTAGATCATATGCACATACCAATTGAATTTAAAGGGAAAAGTTTCTACCTTCACTAAAGGTTGCTAGCCTAACTGTATATTATTACTATGAAAGTGTATGATTTGCATTATCATTGACACCTAACCAGTTGATTTGATTAATATTTCTATCCCGATGATTTATCGCGTCCATGATATTGATGATGATCCATTATTCCTTGTGATTGAGTTATTGTACCCAAGTTTATGATTCCATAATTTTTCTACAACTTAGCTTATGCAATGTATTTGATTATCATCCTCATTGTGCATTTCATGCTATAAATTCACTTAGTTAATGACTTGCTAGATCGTCTATAGTTTCAGGCTTTCACGAAACCAGTTAGGGAGCTCCTGATTTTCTTGATTCCTCAAAAAGTTCAAGAAGAAGAGGGTATATTATGGAATTATGTTGTTTTGTGTATTTTTATGCAGTGTAAATATTAAGTCAGTCATCTCTAGATCTCCATGAGTTTTTGTAATATGAATAGTCTAATGTGTATATAATGTATGGTATCCTCTACATATATATTAAACAATACTAGACATTAAATTAAACTCATTTAAATATCTAATACGCTATAATGGCTTAATTTGACCCTAGCTAAATAATGACATATGGTAAATCTTAAATAGTAAAGTCTTGATACAAATATATATAATGTTTGAGTTTGACAATCTTGACCTTATGAGTGTAATTGAGTGAGGTTCTATGAGGTTCCTAGCAGCTTTTGGCCGATTTAGACCTTAGGATCATCATATCTCAAAAATCGAAGTGTGATAGTGAGTGAAAGTAAAGAAGAAGAAGAAGAAGAAGAAGAAGAAGAAGAAGAAGAAGAAGAAGAAGCTATTATTCCTCCTCAAGCTAAGCTAAGAGATATTTCTATGGGTGAGCCACATGAGGAACAACAACAATAATAGCAAGATGGAAATGGTGGAGTTGATTTCGATGGCTTCTTTGACTATTGGTCTTCTTCTTTCATCTTTTTCTATCTTTTGAACTTTATTTTTGATGTGTGACTTATTAAATAAATAAAAACAACTTAAACAAAAAGAAATAAAAATATGATAATATATAACTAAAACGAAAAACTAAATAAAATTTAATGAGAAGATAACAAGAGGTTAAATCATTGTTGCTCCTAACAAACAGTTACAATAATTAAAGCACAAAAGATATGCAAATCTTATTAGTCTTCCAAAGCTCTACTAACCGATGCAAACCTCATAAAAAAAAAAGTTTGTAGAATGCAAGTACGGATTAGAAATTTTCCAAATAAAGAATTAAACAAGTTTAAAGGAGTGGAAAAACTTAGATCCAATATTGAAAAAGATAAGAAACTAACCTATAAGGAAGACATCACAATCAATTGATGGTGAAATTGATTGATAAGTCAAGGGTGAATGCCACAAACAAAACTTGATAAGTTCAAATAGTTCATAAAAGAATAAAGACAAGAATTTACTCCATAAAAAAATTATATTCTATTTCCTAGATCATTAATTTGGCCATAATTGTTGAGCTTATATAAGGGTAATAATCCCTAATTTACAAAAAAAAATAGTAATTCCTAAATAAAAAAATTCTTAATTAAATTAATTCCTAAAAAAATATGACTAATTAGGTTTTAAATTATAAATTGAAAAGGGTACGAATTAATAATTAACTAGGAAATAAGTATAAAAGTGGATTACTAACCCTAAAAGCTCAAGTAATTAAGTCATAGGTTTTATTCAAAATGGATAAGTAGGCCTATTGTAACACTGAGATTTTAAATAAAATGAAATAATTAATATGGAGGGTTAGTTAATATGTTGGAAGGGAATGATACAAGGTATAAATATGATAAATACAAATATATATAGTATAAACGTAATGTATACACAATATATATATATATGATATATACATTTTGCACTAAAGAACAAAATAAGGTATAAAGTCAAAAGTAAAAAAAGCTGAAAAGTAAAAGTAAATAAATGAATAAATCAAAATTAAAATAATTATGGGTGGAAGATATAATATATCTAATATTTAATAATTATTAATTGTTTAATAATTTAATAATTATATATATGTGATTGGAAAGAAAGAAGGATAAAGATAAAAATTATTTAAAATGTCTGATACTAAAATAAATGTAACATTCTTATATTCTATATACGTATAATAGATACATTCCGTATAAATAAAATATGCATATATATATAATTATTTGTTCATGGTGATGGTGAGAAGAAGAAGAAGACATTTTAAGTAATTTTCATCTTTATCCTTCTCTCTGTCCAACAACATATATATAATTATTAAATAATTATTAATTATTAATTATTAGATATATTACATCTTACATCTATAATTATTTTATTTTTTATTTATTTATTTATGTACTTTTACTTTTGACTTTTTACCTCATTTTGTCCTTTAGTGAAAAATATATATATCATGTATATATTATGTATATATTATATACACAATGTATATATTTTTATATTTATTATATTTATATCTTGTATTCTTCCCTTTAAATATATTAACTAACCCTCTATATTAATTATTTCATTATATTTAAAATCTTTGGTGTTACACTCATCAAAATGAATAAACCCATTATCACATCAATTTAAGAAAATTGATTAAGTAGTGAAAATTTCAGTATTAAAGAAAATATCTGATATAATTTTTTAAATTATAAATATATTTAAAAAATTAACTATTTATTATATTTAATATAAATTTTAAGTTAACAATTTTCTTAAATAATTTAAAATAATTAAAATTTGAAAATTCTATATTCAAAGTGTTGAATGATGTTATCAAACAACAACAAAATTTTTATTTGGTTTGATTTTTAAAAGATAGTGATTGTGTTACACAGAATACTCAACAAAAACTAATCAAAAGTTATCAGTTATTTTTATAAAAAAAAATTTGAACTCGAAGGGAAATTCATTACTGCAATTTAGATAAAAGAAAGTCAATAATACAAGTGGGAGGAATACCAACCCACTCACTAGGCTTAAACAAAGAACCAGAACCTTGAGCTAGTTTATAAGCCACCTGGTTTGTGGAGCATTTAACAAATTTAACATTGGTCTCACCAATATCATGAATGACAGACTTACAATCTTGAACAACTAATCCTAATTCAGACAAATCAACAGAAGTATATAACAAAGCATGTACCACCTACAATCAATCTAACTCAAATACCATCTTCATCCAACCACAATCCATTGTTCAACTTAGAGCTTCATGAAAGCTCAAAGCCTCAGCCAATACAGGGGATGGGTGACCAGCACAAGAAGTAGAAATTAGCAGTAAGCAACAACCTAGAAAATTTATGAAATACAAACCCATAGTCGTACTTTCTTAATTAAGGAAATAAGGTTGTATCAATGTTGCACTTAGTCCATTCATTCACTAGTTTGGTCCATTTAGTTTCAGGAAGGCTACACTTAGTAGCAACACTTCTGGTTTGAGCTTGACTCCATTATTGCAGCATGGATGCAATAATCGATATAATTCATTGAGGCAGAAAGGTAGTGTTGCTTCCACACAATTTGATTATGAGCAATACCAGATAGCCCATAACAACAAAGTCAAATAAGATTTATCCTCCTCTGTAAGGGAGCTCCACAAATCCAACAACCATATCAAAAATCGAGTCTACAGCCCCCACCACAACACCAAGGCTGGAAATATTCCAAACCGCCAAGGCCAATAGACATAAAAGAAATAAATGTGCAATCGATTCATGATTAGCATTACATACAACACAAAATGGGTTAACCTCAATATGTCATAATGGTATAAGGTCTTTGGTAGGGAGGCAACTAGAACATATTCCCCATTAAAAAAATGTTTTACTTTTGGTGGGATCTAGGGATGCCAAACAGAATTCCAAAAGCAACACTTTGACTCTGCTCCTAATTATGAACACATTGCATCAATCTCCAATAGCAAGTCCTTACTGAAAATAGACCTTTTTTTACCCCAATTCCACATCCATTCATGTTTAATAGATTTGATACTAAGTGGGGTTGTTAGAATCAAGGCTGCATCATGATCATTAAACAACTCCACAATCGTATCCACATCTCATGCTCTCTTATGTGGTAAAAATAATTCGTTCGTAGTATCTTGATGCAAGTTTTCTAGAAGCTGAGTCATAACAAAAGGGCAGTCACTATCAAGAAACCAAGGATCACCCACCACCTTGACCTCTATCCCTAAACCAATTCTCCTCTTACAACTTGCTCGAATAATATTCTGAGCAGCCAAACAAAGCTCAGGTTACTCTATAAAGAACCTTCCAAAAGAGATTTATGAGGATACTATTTTGCTTGCAACACCTAAGCCCATAAAGAATGAGGATAAGCCAGCAAATGCAAGCCTTGCTTATCCATTAACACAAGATTAAATTCATGTATCTTGCGAAAACCTAAGCCACCTTGCTTTCTAGGTTTACACAATTTATCCCATCCCCATCAGAATCAATTAATCATTCGCTCTAATTCACAACATAAACCATCCAGAAGAAGAAACGCACTCATAATATACAAGGGTATGGCCTGTAACACCGCCTTTACCAATACCTCCTTACTAACTTTAGTCAGATATTTATTCTTTCGGTTACCAATCTTGCTCCAAACTCATGTTTTGATAAATTCAAAAACATCCCGCTTCTTTCATCTAATAAGCGACAAAAGTTGTAGATACTTCCTTGGAGTTGATGAAATCTAAGCATTCTTTGAAAATTATTAGTTGTATTAGAGTTGAAAAAAATAACTAATTTTTGAAAATTAACCACTTATTCTGGTACACTTTCATACAAACACAGACATTACTGAATAAATGTAGCCTCATGATTTGTTGCTTTAAAGTAGAGAAACTTATTATCTGCAAAGAATAAATGTTATATGGCCAGAGTTCCCTTGTTAAAGCTCCCTCTTAGGTGTTATAGGACACAAATCCAAACCATTCACATTAATTGTAAAGCAAACAAACCAAACACATATCATAATTAGCCAATCCACTTATTGTTAAAACCCATCTATTGCATAACCTATTCTAGAAAGTCCCACTTGATCTAGTCATAAGCCTTGCTCATATCGAGCTTCAAATAATGAAGAAGCTCAAGTGTAATCTAGGCATTATCCGTAATCGCATAAAAATGAAAGCACTTTGAGATATAGGTATAATGTCAGGCAACACAACATGCGGACAATTGGCCAAAACCTTTACAACTATATTATATAACACATTACAAGGTGTAATAGGGAATAAATCAGAAACTTGTTCTAAGTTTGGTTTTTTAGGAATTAGAACCAAGGTAGTGAAATTTCAACCATTTGGTAAAGACCATGAATGAAGAACTTTAAACATTCAGTTATGATATCCTAATCAATATGATGCCAAATTAATTGATAGAAACAATAACTCATGCCATCAGGCCCTGGAGATTTATCTTTAGACATATAAAACACTGCATGATAAACCTCCTCCTCTCTAGTAAAATCAGCCCGAAGAAAATTCAAATGATCCTAAGTTACTCTAAAACCCATAACACTAATTACCAATTCAAAATCACAGCTCTAGGACATAAACAGCTTCTCAAAGTAATCAACTATTAACAACTCCAATCCAACATTCTAGTAATATAAATTACTAAAATCATCATTTAGACAAGTCAATATAATCTTCCTATGGCTATAAGTGAAATGATAAGTGTATAGTAGATGATATTTTTGCCCCTATTTCTTATTATATTTATTGTCAAATTGAGTTTAATTTGCTTGTTCAAGTGTTTATTATTGATTCCAGGAACCTTGTACATGTTGGGACCTTAAGGTTATTTAGGCCGGAATCAGGAATGAAAGACAAGGAAAAGAGCTATTTTGGGCAAATTTTTCAATTGACACATCAAGTAACATGGGCGTGTCAATGGCTGTGTCATTCAACTACTTTACAGAAGCTTCAACATGCCCAAAAATATGTGCGTGTCACTAAACGTGCCATTGATCCTGCCTTACAGAAGCTGTCACACGCCCTAGGACATGGGCGTGTCACTGAACATGTCCTCAACTCAGCATTACAGTAGCAATGACATGCCTAAGGACATGGGCGTGTCACTGCCCATGTCATTAAAGTCAGAAACAACACCATTGACATGCCCATAGACAAGCGCGTGTCAATGGGCATGTTAGGCAAAATTTTTGGGCTATAAAATCTGAGCTTAAGTGTGAATTAGGTATCCATTTTTTACTATTAGAGCCGACTTCTTGAGGAAAAGAGAGTTTTGGCAGCTGAGAGTAAAGATGAAGATTCAATTCATATGAGATCTAAATAAAGAATCAAGGATTGAAGTGAAGAAACACAAATCATTCATTATGGATTGTTTGAGTTCTTTTAGTCATTTCTTTTGTTCTGATTTTCTGGTTATGAGCATGAGCTAAATTGTTTCTATCTAGATATTAATGAACCCCAACCTTATTGTATGGATTAAATAGTTCTTATTAAATTAAATCATTTGATTGAGTTATTTTATCCTTTTGCTTCGTAATTTCTTATTTCCAATTGATAATAGCATGCTTATTGATTGGTTGCAATTTTTATATTATTGACTTGAAAAGGCTTGATATGAACAGAATTTTCATTAGGATTGAGGGTTGATTGGAGTGCTAGAGATAGACTTACAAGACCCTTTGGTTTGAATTTCCTTGTTCTTATTGCAAGATCTATTTAATTATGCTTGAGAAGAGATTCCTAGCATTCTACTTAGTGATTAGGGATTAATTCACTCAAGAGTTGTTTTGATCTAATTTAGAGGAATGCCAATTCAGCTCTATTATTTGATTTAATTGAATTGGTATTTATAAATATTTTTATGGCTAAGGGGATTTAATATCTAGATAGTATTTTCATCATCAACTCTTTTTGCACAATATTCAATTTTTCTTTGCTTTAATTTATTAAGTAATTCATCTTTTATTTTAATAATCACAAAAACTATTAATTTGCTAAACAATAGTTGAAATTTGCACTAGTACTTGACATTGTCCTCAATGGAATGATATCTTACTCACTTTTTTTTATTACTTGTGCAACACGTACACTTGCGGTAACACGGTGATAGTACAGATTCACCATCAAGTTTTTGGCGCCGTTACCGGAGACAACGATTTTCAATATTAATAATATAATCAAGACTGTTGATTTAGTTTATGACCCAAGCTAGCTCCTCCCAATTACTTGAATTAGATCCAAAGCTAAAGAGACCATTGAGGAGAAAGCGAAAGGAAGAAAGGGAAGCAGTTCTGGCAGAAAAGGAAACAAACTTGGAAGATTCAAGCTCAGAAGAAGAACTTGAAGTGATGGCAGGAAATGAGTCAAGGACAATGCAGGAATTTGCTAAGCCCACTCTTAATTAGGCTGATTCAAGCATATAGAGGCCTACAATTGCTGTAAACAAGTTTGACATAAAGGAAAATGTAATTCAAATGGTGCAGCAGACTTGCCAGTTTGATGGGTTCCTAGATGAAGATCATAATGCACATCTTGAGAATTTTTTGGAAATATGTGACTCGTTCAAGATACAAAATGTCTTAGAAGATGCAATTAGGCTGAGGTTGTCCCATTTTCACTTAGAGACCAATTGAAAAAATGGTTGAAATCTTTTCCCCCAAAAACTTTCACCACATAGGGTCAGTTGGCAGAAAAATTCTTAGAAAAATACTTCCCACGGTCTAAGACCGCCATGTTGAGGAATGATATTTCATCTTTTCTTCAACAAGATGGTGAGACCCTTTATGATGCTTGGGAGAGGTTTAAAGATGTATTGAGAAGGTGTCCTCATCATGGGCTTCCACTATGGCTTCAGATTCAAACTTTCTACAATGGATTGAATTATGCAAGTAAGCAGTCCATTAATGCAGCAGCCGGGGTACCATAAATAATAAGACACCTGAACAAGCAAGGGATTTGATTAAAGATGACCCTTACCAATTATCAGTGGCAACTCCAAGGGAACAAGGAAAACTGAGGGCCACCGGTTCCCATCAATTGGATCCTGTGGTGGCTTTGACAGCACAATTGGAGGCAATAAATAAAAAGATTGATTCTTTAGCTTAAACTTCAGGAAAATTAATGCAGGTGATGTCTTGTGAATGGTGTGGGGGTGGACATCAAAGTCAAGATTGCTAAAGTGGCAATATGTTTTCTAGAGAGGAGTTGGTGGATTATGTTGGGAATATGCCTAGACAACATCAGAATAACCCCTACATTAACACATATAATCCAGGATGGAGAAATTATCCTAATTTCTCTTGAAATAATCAGAATAATCCAAGACCTCCTCCTGAATTTTAGCAGCCTCAACAACAACAATCTGCTCCTCTAAGAAAGAGAAATTTGGAGGACAAGATGTAGAAGTTTATAGCAGCTTCAAAAAATAGATTTCAATCAACTGAAACCACCCTTAGAAATCAAAAAGCTTCTATTCATAACTTGGAAAACCAAATGGGAAAAATTGCTGAGTTACTCAGTGAAAGATCATAAGGGAGCTTGCCTAGCAATACTGAGGCAAGCCCGAAGGATCAGCTGAAGGCAATTACTCTAAGGAATGAAAAGGAAATTAAGAGTGGTGAGATTGAGAAAAGAGAAGAAGTGGTTGAGGAAGAGGCTGAGACACAAGAAAAGGAAGATAACCCTATTGTCGCTTTAGGTGAGAAGGCTGAAGTGGAAAATGAGAAAGGGAATCAACCACAAGAACCCAGTCCAATGGTAAAGAAATATCGATCTCGAGTGCCACATCCAACAAGGTTAAACAAGGATAAGATGGATGCTCAGTTTGGTAAGTTTCTTGAACTCTTTAAACAACTGCACATTAATATTTCATTTTCTAAAGCTTTATCGCAGATGCCCAAATATGCTAAATTTCTGAAAGATCTCCTTTATAACAAAAGGAAACTTGAGGAAGTATCTTTGGTGCAATTATCGAAAAAGAGTTCAACAATTTTGCAAAAGAGGCTGCCTAAGAAATTAAAAGACCCTGGTAGTTTTACTATTCCATGTTTGATAGGTAATCTTGAAATTAAAAGTGCATTGGCTAATTTGGGGGCTAGCATATGTGTTATGCCCTACAAAATGTATAAACAGTTAGGTTTCGGAGAACCTAAACTAACACTCATGACCATTCAACTTGATGATAAGTCAGTAATCCACCCTCGTGGTATTATAGAGGATTTGTTGGTAAAAGTCGGGGATTTCATTTTCCCCAATAATTTTTTTGTCATTGATATAGATGAGGACGCGGATGTTTCGCTTATCCTGGGTAGGCCATTTTTTAATACAGCCCATGCCCTTATTGATGTCCATGATGGCACATTGACCTTAAGAGTGGAAAGCAAGAAAGTTGTTTTTAATATGTAATATGCTATGAAGCACCCACTTACACTCAATGAGGTGGATTCATGCAATGATATCAATAAGCATGAAACCTTAAATTGTGTTACTAATTCTTCTTTCAAGGATTCCCTTGAGTTGTGTTTATTGTAGGATAATGTTGAGGATCAGGAAGCACTAGAGCAGTTAGCTTATCTTGAAGGAAGCAAATCATTTAAGTGTTAGGCGTACGAGATCATTGAAATGCCAAAAGAACAGAAGTCGTAACCATTTGTGATCGATCCAGAATGGATTCTTGGGAGAGGAGAATAAATTGCTAGTTATTTTGAGTTTCCACCTATCTTCTGAGCAGAAGGTAAAACTCATTGAGTTGTTATAAAAGCATAAGCAAGTTATAGCTTGGAAGATAGCAGACATCAAGGGCATTATTCCATCCTATTACACTCACAAAATATTGATGGAGGATCAATTCAAGCCAGTGGTGCAACCACAACAGAGACTAAACCCTAAGATGAAAGATGTAGTTAAAGCTGAAGTAATCAAACTACTTGATGTGGGAAATATATATTCAATTTTGGATAGCTCTTGGGTAAGCCCAGTTCAAGTAGTACCATAGAAAGGAGGGACGACGGTGGTTCTCAATAAAAATAATGAGCTAATTCCAACAAGAACAGTTACTGGTTGGAGGGTTTGCATAACTACCAGAAGTTGAATGATGCAACTAGAAAGGACCATTTTCCTTTGCCCTTCATTGATCAGATGTTGGAGAGACTATCTGGGCATGAGTACTAGTGCTTTTTGGAAGGGCTTTCAAGCTACTTCCAAATTCCTATTCCTCTAGAAGACCAAGAGAAAACTACATTCACCTGTCTATATGGGACATTCGCATATCGAAGGATGCCATTCAAATTATGCAACGCACCTGCAACTTTTTAATGGTGCATGTTAGCAATTTTCGATGAGCTTATTGAGGATATTATGGAGGTCATCATGGATGATTTCTCAATTTATGGCAGCTCATTCGAAGGATGCTTGGAAAATCTTGAGAGGGTATTGATAAGATGTGAGGTAACAAACTTGGTGCTTAATTGGAAAAAACGTCATTTCATGGTTCAAGAAGGAATCATGTTGGGACATTAGATTTCAAGAAAGGGTATTGAGGTGGACCGAGCTAAGGTGAAAATCATTGAGAAACTACTAACCCCCACATCAGTTAAAGCCATCAGAAGCTTTTTAGGACATGCAGGCTTCTATCAGAGGTTTATATGAGATTTCTCTAAGATAACTCACCCTCTAACAAGACTCCTTGAGAAGGATGTTGATTTTATATTTGACAAGAAATGTTTAAGAGCTTTCATAACTCTTAAGGAGAAATTGACCCATGCTCCAATCATGGTGCTCCCGATTGAAATTTACCATTTGAACTAATGTGTGATGCAAGTGATTTTGCAGTTTTGGGTCAATGCAAGGAGAAGCATTTTTAGCCCATCTATTATGCAAGCAAGGCTCTGAATGCAGCCTAGGCCAATTACACAACTACAGAGAAAGAACTTCTAGCTATGGTTTTTGCTTTTAACAAGTTTCGATCATATCTGATCTTGTCCAAAGTGATTGTTTATATGGACCACTAGGCTTTGAGGTATTTATTCGCAAAAATTGATGCAAAGCCTAGGCTAATTCGTTGGGTTTTGTTATTACAGGAATTTGATTTGAAGATTCAAGAAGAAAAGGGAGCTGAAAATCTGGCAGCAGATCAACTTTCTCTTTTGGAGAACCCAACCTTGGAGAAGTTCGAAGAAGGGGACATTGATGATCATTTTCCCGATGAACAACTTTACGTCATGGTAAGTGAGGTAAGTGGTTCAACTTTTGAAACACCTTGGTTTGTAGATTTTTCTAATTACTTAGCTGCTAGGGAACTCTTTAAAGATATGACTTATCAAGAAAAGAAGAAATTCTTTTTCGACTTAAAATATTACTTTTGGGAGGATCCTTTCTTATTTAGGCTATATAAAGACCACATGATCCGGTGTTGTGTGGCATGGCCCGAAATGATGAATATTCTCCATCATTATCATGCTAGACCAGTTGATGGTCATATAGGAGCCAATAGGACTGCTCAAAAGGTGCTAGAATCAGGATTTTATTGGCCCACTTTGTTTAGGGATAGCTATAACTTTGTGAAATATTGTGATCGTTATCAAAGAATTAGAAACATCTCATCTCATGATGAGATGCCCCAAAATGGAATTCTAGTGTGTGAAGTCTTTGATGTATGGGGGATCGACTTTATGGGACCATTTTTTAGTTCCTTTGGTAATAAATATATTCTCGTTGCTATAGACTATGTCTCTAAATGGCCTAAAGCCCAAGCTTTAGCAATGAATGATGCTAGGGTAGTGATGAAGTTTTTGAAAAAGTTATTTTCTCAATTTGGTACACCAAAAGCAATCATACGTGATAGAGGTACTCACTTTTGTAACGCTTAGCTTGAGAAAATTTTTAAAAGGCTAGGTGTTACATATCTACTCCTTACCATCCCCAAACTAGTGGCCAAGTTGAGAACACAAATAGAGAAATAAAAAGAATTCTTGAGAAAACTATAGAGCGATTCCGAAAGGATTGGTCCGAGAAATTGGACAATGCTCTATGGGCCTTTAGGACACATTCAAAACTCCCTTGGGTACTACGTCATTTAGGCTAGTATATGAAAAGACTTATCATGTACCTGTAAAAATTGAACATAATTCTTAATGGGCTATAAAATAGATTAACCTTAATCTAGCTAGTATAGGTGAAAGGAGGAAATTACAGATCAATAAGCTGGATGAATGGAGATTACAAGCTTATTTCATACAAGAATGTATAAGGAGCGGACTAAGAGATGGCATGATGCTCACATTAAGGAACGAAATAGTTTCAAGTTGGAGATCAGGTATTATTGTATAATTCAAGGCTTCGACTTTTTTAGGTACGTTAAAATCAAGATGGTCTGGTCCGTTTACAGTCAAAGAAGTTTTTCCCTATAGGACGATCGAAATTACTCATCCAGAAAAAGGAGATTTTAAGGTTAATGGGCAAAGGCTTAAACTGTATTTAGGGGGAGACTTGAATGAGCTAAAGGAGGTTTTATACCTCCAAGACTAGGGATGAACTACTCCTGAACATCCAACTAATATGACGTTAAAGAAGTGTTGGGTGGGAGACAACCCACCATTTTATTTGTTTTTAATATTTGTTTCTTTATTTCATGTTTTTAGTTTGTTTCATTGATCTTTTTTTATTCTTCTATCATTGGTTGTTGGTGTGTTGTTTTGAGTTCACTTGAATATGTAGAGAGAATTTCTCTTTTGAGGGGTAACATGAGCTTGATTTAGAGACACGCCCATGTTCCTGGGCGTGTCATTCATTTTTAGATACAGTAGCTGTAACACGCCCAGTGACACGCCTGTGTCACTGGACGTGTCATTTAAATGGTACCACAGTAGCTAAAACATGCCCATGGACACGCCCGTGTCACTAGTCATGTCCTGAACTAAGCAAATGCTGCTTGGCCTACTAAGGCCAAAAAGCTGCTGCAAGATATCTAAATACAATGCTTGTGATTGTTTGAACCGATCAATAGAACTCTGGTCACATAATCCTCTTAACTCTCACTTATGTAGTTTACAACTATTTAACTTAACTTTGAAATTTTGTATAAAAATTACTCATAACCACAAAGTATCAACTGCAAATTAAGGGAATGGCAAGCAAAGTGAGACCAACTTTGGACTATAATCTCCTCACATTTATCCTAAGCCTAGGCATTTTGGAAGCAAAATTTATGTTGTTGTACAACATACTATTTTACATGAACTTGAAGAAAAAGAGCGAAGTTGTCCAAACCAGTAGCTTCCAAATTTAAGACTTGCATAACAGCAAACAAATCATTCCAAAAAGGCATTCCTTTTTCAAGTTTTTCTTCAATCCAATTATTGGTTCCTCTACCCCTTCCCCAAGTGAATTAGTGCCTAGTTAAAACTAAGTCAGCCAGTTCATAATCCATAAGGGCCTCTAAAAAATCATTACACAGATGTTGAGGATGAGGGATCAAGTCTCATTTTTTAAGTGGTGAGAGAAGCTCATAAAAATCCCCTATAATGCACCAAAGTAAATTTGATCTTGCCCTTAAATCACCAAAGTAATCTGCATGATTTCCTCTTGCGAGTCCTCTCTAGATGAATATAAAATCTTGTGAATCACTAACAAACCCCAATCTCCAGTTTCACCTCTAAGTCAAAATGATTCCTAAAAAACTCAAGCCTCGTAGCCAATTTGATTATATTGCCAAAGAAAAGTCAAACCTCCCCTTGACCAAACAGTCAACCACAAACACATCCTTCAATAAGTATTAATGTTACATATAATTATCGCTCGTAATTAATAATTAACGTTAATAAAAAGGTGTAACACTCGTAGTTTTATTAAATATAATTAAATAAATAATTTGAAAGGTTAATTAACGTATTGGAGAAAAAAAATACATAATGTATATATACGAAATAAATAAAATATACATAAAATATAAATGTCACTAAAAAATGAAAAAAGTCAAAAATTAAAAAATAAAGTAAAATGGTAAAAAAGTAAAAAAGAAAAATAATAAAATAAATAAAAATTAAATTAATTTAGTGGAAGAGGCAATTATGGATGTTTAATAATTAATAAATTAATAAATTATATTATTATTATATTTATATATGTTGTTAGGAATAAGAAAGAAGTAAAATTAAAAAAAATAAAATTATCTTCTTCTTCTTTCTTGGAGAAAATCAACCACCAAGTCCAAGAGAGGGAGAAATTCTTCTTTCATCATCCACACAAAATTTCTTAAAGATTTCAAGGGATTTAAGGAAATTTTGAAGAAAAATCAAGGTTTAGGTAAGTAATTCTATTTTAAGTTAGGTTTGATGGATTTTTAAGATTGTGTAGAATTTGTGATTTTGATGGTATAGACCCTTAATTTTGGCTCTAGCTAGTATGATTCCAATTAAAGAAGGCTAAGCAAAATTTGGTCCGATTTTAAAAGCTTAAACCTAGTTTATAACTTTGAAACAGGTCGGTCCAGTTTGAAAAGGCCTAAAGTAAGTCGGTTTAATTTTTAAAGCCCTAAAATGGTTCGATCCAATCTTAAAATCCCAAAGCAATACGGTCTAACCAAAATTTGGCTTAGCCAATTCACTACCAGGCTGGCCATGGTGAATTCACAGCCATGCCTGGGGAAAATTGGCCTTACCAATTCATCCCAGACCCTTGCCTGGGGAAAATTGGACTTGCCAATTCATCCCAGGCCCATGCCTGAGGTGAATTGGCTATAGGAGCTTGGAGTAAGGGCCACAGCGAATTAGATAGCCCAATTCGCCATTGTCTCTTAATCCAGCCTTAATTTGGTTTATTAAGTTTTCTAATCAAGATCGGACTTTTTTTTACCGTCAGATTAGTGTATTAGGGTTTTTTATTTAAACCTTTTTTGCCTATGAATAGCAACAACTAATATGAAAGGTGGGGAATTAGCAAGGAAAAGCAACAACCAATTAATTAAAAACCTAGCAGCACTCCCCAGGGATAATTAGCAACAACCATTAGCAAAAAGTAATAAAAAATACACAGAACCACAACAAACCAGAAGGCAGTGGACATTGCCTTCACTTTGCTCAACCGAGACTCAAATACTGGTGCAAGCATGAGGTTTGAAATTAGCATGCAATTTGGTGGAGCCAACAAACAGAGGTTTGGTTTCCTTACCTAATTCATTAAGGATACAATAGTTAACTTTGATCATTATTTTGCAAGTATATCCAGTAGCAATCATTATTTTTTTGTGCAGTGGTTGTCTTCATGCAGTAGCAATTAATTTGTTAAAAGTTTGCAATTGCAACTTTAATAAACTCGGACAGTAATCCAGTAAAACCAATGGGCAGTGATTATTAATTTATGAATTTACAGTAGCTATTTAAATATTCAAAACCCTAGTTACATATTTTATAAAATCAAAACCTAATTCATTTATTTCATCCAGAAACTTATTTACTTTATATTTATTTATTTTAATCTCACAGTAGCCTAAGATTTAATTTAAACCTCCAGTTTAATTAATAAACCCTAATTTTATTGTAGCATCAATAAAACCCTAATTCTATTTCTAAGAACCCTAATTTACATGTAAAGCTCTAGTTTAGGAAAAACCCTAATTTGTATAAATATAAAATCCTAGTTTAGAAAAAATCATAATTCCCCAACAAAACCATATCATGTATCTACTTTTTGATGTCCTATTTTAATTAATTTTAAGGACATTTGGACATTGCAAGGGCATATTTTTATCATTGGATGGGTACCTATTTTATTTATTTTATTTCAAAAATATGATGAATGCTTATTTTCTTTTCATTGCATGTAGTATGAATAATATTATAATGCTTAAGAATTTAATAATATTTAGACTTAAAAAGGATGCTGGTTCCAATAAATCGGGTGTTATGGGAGTGCTGGGCCATTTCTCATATTCTCCATATGTACTCAACTTTTCTAACCCAATAGGGGGTTAGGGATTCCTTAGGAATTGAGTCATCCTCCCCTTTCTATTTTTCCGACCCATCCAGGTGACGACTCCATTTTCTCCGGGTTTAGGCCTGTATTCTCTAAGGCCATGAATCTAACAGTGCCGAAGTCGCAAGAATCATTCCACATGGGAGTGGAGGCAAAAATCTCCGCTCACAGATGGAGTGTGTGATAATTGTTTAAAAGGTATGGGATGATGTTATTTTAATGTGGAGATAATAATTTTAAGGTTTAATGATTGATTTGAATGAGTTTGGTTGAAGTTTGGAAAAAGAAGTAACAAATTTAGGGTTTTTTGGTAAAAATGGTTTAGAATTTATTATAATAGAATTCCAAAATTAAAGTATGTTAGGGTAAATATTGGAAATTGGAAGGGAAGGTGATAGTTTAAGTTTCATTAGTTAAAGTTAGTAGAATTATGTTTCTAATGAATTATTTAAACTTATAATGTAGTTAGGAGTTGAGTAGTATGGGTTTGCTCAATCCAAGAGGTGAAAAACATTTTGGTAAAGAAAAGAAAAGGGAGCCATCACCAGTGTTCTCACTATGGAAAGGGATACTAAGGATTTTTCCGTTTCTATTGGGTTACACCAAGGTTTAGTTTTGAGCCCCTATCTTTTCACATTGACCATGGATGAGCTAACAAGACATATACAAGATGATATCCCTTGGTGTATGTTGTTTGCAGATGATATTGTATTAATAGATGAAACTCAAGCAGGGATAAGTCAAAAGTTAGAGTTATGGAGAAACACTTTGGAATCTAAGGGTTTTAAGCTAAGTAGGAATAAGACTGATTATATATATTGTAGATTTAATAACGTGAATAGAGAAAGAGGCAAAATTATTTTAGACATAATAGCAGTACTCAGTTTAAGTACCTTAGCTCTATTCTTTAAGAAAATGAGAGTTGTGAAGAAGATATAAGTCATAGAATTAAAGCTGGGTGGATAAAGTGGAGGAGTGCTATAAGAGTTTTATGTGATTAAAAGATGTCAATTAAATTAAAAGAAAAGTTCTATCACACTGCAACACGGCATGCGATGATGTATGGTAGTGAGTGTTAGACAGTAAAAGGACAACACATGAGTAAGATACATGTTGCGAAAATAAGAATGATAAGATGGATGTGTGGACATACTAGGATGGATAAAATCTACAATGAGTGCATTGGAGAAAATGTGAGGGCATAGAATGTGATATTTATGATGAAAATATATGAAATATAGAGAAATGATGGAAAAAGTGTCGGAAAGTGATGAATGACTTAATTGATTATGTTATATGATAATTTGAAAAGATGTATGTTACCTTATATAATATCATGTTCTAAAATTTTGTATTTGGCATGCCTATTTTATGATTTGTCTTCGGGGCTAGACATTGGGTGTCACTTATCATATTATTTGCCTTCAAGGCTAGACATAAAGGTTTCATGATAGACCAAAATAATATTTTTAAAACTTGAATATTATATAGGGTTACTTAGGCCTAATGTATGTGTTTTTAGTATTTTTGATAAAAAAAAATGTGAAGTGTATGTGCATAAAAGTATTAATCGTGATATGTTTTAAAGATGTTCACATTGAATTATTTTTAAATTATTTTTATTATCAAATTATGTACCGCTAAGTCAACAGCTTAGCGCGATTGAATTTTATCGCGTAGGTGACAAGATAAAAGTAGAGAGCTTTGCTAGACCCGACCAAGTCTAGATCTTTAGAGAATAATTGAAGTTTATTATGCTGCCACAAGACCAGAGTCTCTGCATAATATGTAAATATTTGTTTCTGTATAATCATGTTAATATATAAAAATGTTGTAAAATTAATGTTTGTTTAAGTTATATGAATATTTAAAATACTTTTAGTATATATATATATATATATATATGGTTTTGAGATATTGAACATTTTTGTAGAAGTGTTGGAGTATTGAAAATATGTGTATTAGGAGTGAAAAATTTTGCAGATTGTGTTTTGGTTGGTTTGGAAAATGTTCAAATTACATAAAAAATTCTGGTGAATTTTTTTCAGAAATTTTCATTAATAGATATTATTTTAATATTTAATTACTTATATTTATATTTGTTTATCTAATAATTTATGTTTAAAATAATAAATTACTTATTTGAAAATTATGATAAATTTTTTTAATACCCTAAAAAGGGACATTCTTATATTTTGTATATATATTTTTTATATACGAAAAATATATATTATATGTATATATGATATAAAGATATTACAAAAAAATTCTTAGTCCTAATACTAACTACTCCCTCCGTCCTAAAATGATATGAATATTTTTCATCTCACGTATTAAGAAAATTTTAGTTAATATATACATTTTTTTATAAATCATCCATTTTACTCTTTATTTATAACAAACAACTATTGATTATTGTAAAAATTAAAATAGTTATTTATTAGATCAAAGGTAATCATAATTTAAAAATAAATAATTAAATATAATATTTTTATTATAAAGTATTTAAATAGGGATATAATAGTTAATTTATAATGTAATTATAATCTAAGAGGGTGTTTCTTAAAATTAGAGCTTTTCAACTTATTGTGAATAAGTGATTTTTAGATTATAATCAGATTAAAAATAAACAGTTAAACGTTTCTGTAAACTAGTTAATAATCAACTGATAATCAGTTTATAATCAGTTAAGTATTTCTGTAAAATCAGCTTATAATCAGTTTTTAATTGCAGAAACTGTCAAAATGATCAAACTATCCCTGAGTTTATTTATTGTATAAAAATAATTTTTTAAATGCCAATTCAAAATTTATTTTGCAGTAATAATAATAATAATAATAATAATAAAATTTATTTAATAATAATAATAATATTGGTGTTATCAATAAATTATACAAATAAAAAACTAAAGTGTATAGGGTGGAAAAATTTGAAATATTGAAAATTAGGTAGAGATAGTATGGTCTTTTACTTGGTCAAAACTGCTTAAAAAATAAGTGCTTAAAAAAATAGTAGCAAAATTCAACTTTTAACAAACTGATTAAAATCTACTATTTAAGTTTTCAGAAATACTTAAATAAACAACTTATAATCTAAAAAATACTTATAATCAGTTTTGACCAGCTTTTAAGTTTTGAGAAATACCCTCTGAATAAAGTAATGAGATTATATTTTGGGATAAGTAAAAAAAATATATTTCTATTATTTTGATGCGAAGTGAGTACTAAATAATGAAATTATATAAACTGAAGATAATTTTTTAATTAAATGAATTTTGATAAATTCTATAAAAATTTAGTTGTACACAAACATGGAATACGGTTTTGGGTGATAAAATAATTTTGAACTGCCAAAACATGACAAGGTCTCATGAGTCATTCGAAATGAATCATGATCCAAGTCGATCCGGCCCACAGGTTCTTGAGGTCTTTTCAGGTTCTAAATTTCTTCAATGATCGCCTATAGGGTTCAGCTGTATGAAGGCTTTTCCATGGAATTACATCAACTGGGTAAATGGTAGTTTTGCACTTCTGCTCTTACCCCATCTAGCCGAAAACTTCTCTCTTCTGGTATTGTCTCTGTGTCCGCTGTGAAGTTATAGTTTTCATACTGATTCTAGAATCTATTGAATATGGATTCTCATGACCACCATAGCCATTCACAACTCCAGCAAACCACAAAACCAAGACCCTTTTTATTTTACTTGTCCTCAGTACTAATCCTTCTTTTAGCAATCTCATTCGGTTTTACCATAAAAATCCAGCACCTAAATTCAATCCTCATATCACAACCTTCTTGTTTTCAAAAAATTCTATGGTTTCTTCATCTATTCCAAAAACCCACCACCCTGACATCAAATCCCATTTCTGTTCCCTCCCACTGCGTTCTATGGATGGCTCCCTTCCTTTCAGGTGGTGGGTATAGCTCAGAAGCTTGGTCTTATATTTTAGCCCTTAATGAACATATGAAAGAATCAAGATTTAGGTTAAAAATTGAGCAACATGGGGATCTTGAATCTTTAGAATTTTGGGCAGGTTTACCTCTCGATATAAGGAACTTGAGCTTCATAATACAGAATGTAGAATGAATGAGACTATTGTTATGTGTCATAGCGAACCTGGTGCTTGGTACCCTCCATTATTTGAAACTCTTCCTTGCCCACCAACTGGTTATAAAGATTTTATGTTTGTAATTGGTAGAACCATGTTTGAGACTGATAGAGTGAGTTTTGAACATGTAAGGCGGTGTAATCGAATGGATTATGTTTGGGTTCCTACTGAATTTCATGTTTCAACATTCATAAAAAGCGGTGTTGATCAATCTAAGGTTGTGAAAATTGTTCAGCCTATTGATGTTGATTTCTTTGATCCATTCAAGTATAAGCCTTTTGGTCTTGCCTCCATAGCCAATCTGGTTTTAGGTGAGAGAAAATTGGGTTTTAATTCGACAAAGCAATTTGTTTTTTTGAGCGTGTTTAAGTGGAAATATAGAAAAGGATGGGATGTGTTGCTGAAAGCATACTTGAAAGAATTTTCTGGCATTGATGAGGTTGCTGTGTATTTGTTAACAAATCCATATCATTCTGACACTGAATTTGGGAACAAGATTGTGGAGTTTGTGGAGGATTCTGATATAGCAAAACCAGAAAATGGTTGGCCTGCCATTTATGTGATTGATGCCCACATAGCACAAATTGATTTGCCAAGAATGTACAAGGCAGCCAATGCATTTGTTCTTCCATCAAGAGGGGAAGGATAGGCGAGGCCTATTGTGGAGGCCATGTCAATGTCTTTTCCAGTCATTGCCACAAATTGGTCTGGACCATTGGAGTATTTGACAGAGGGGAATAGCTATCCATTGGCAGTGGATAGAATGACTGAAGTTATGGAAGGACCATTCAAAGGGCATCTCTGGGCTGAACCTTCTATTGATAAGCTTCAACCTTTAATGAGGCATGTCATGACTAATATTAAGGAAGCTGAGAGTAAAGGAAGGCAAACAAGGGAAGACATGCTTAGAAGATTTTCTCCTGACGTTGTTGCAGGACTTCACAGACCATCTACATGCTGTACTTGATAAAGTTATTTGAAGCTTGCCTTTTTCTTTTTAGTGGGGAACTTTCGGTAAATGTAGATGGCATGCAATTAAGTTTTTTGTCTGTACAAGAGAGTTTTTAGCTCATACATGCTGCCCGATATTAAAATTCGAAGTACGTTTTGAGGGGTTGGTTGCTTATCAAAATAACTTGTATCATTTATAAATCTCACAAATATGTCATGAATTACTGAAAAAATTTAACACTATAATTCTAAGTCAGTTTGATACTTGTTTGTGTGACTGTTTATCCTGTTTAAAACAATTCTGTTTACAATGAAATTTGCATAATTGGAGTTGTTGATACTCTGATCTATTAGGTCACATAATTTGCTTGGAGTAAATCCGCACCTTCCTGTGGGTGCATTACTGATATCGCCTTGATTTTTAATTACTTGTTTTATTTGCGCCTTGTTCTCCAAGTTAGGAGGCATTATCAATAAACTTGAGATTTCTTGAATGAAAATGATTACTTTTCTCCATAACATGAGGTGGTGCTGTTTTCAATATTTTTTTTCCTATTTTTTTCTGCTGTAGCCACTGAGTTTGCGGTGCTTTCCCCCTTTCTGTAACACCCCCTGCTTGATCTCACTAGAATTCAAATTCAAGACCTATTGGAAATATCCATCTTTTACTATGAGAAGTTTGTTATCTTGCCAAAAAGTTGGGATACTTGCCGAGTCCTATTTGAAACACACAACTATGATTTGTTTCTGGATGATGCATATCAAGAACATACTTCTTTCTTGTTCCTTTGAACTGTCAACTGCTAAATTTTTCTAGGTCAACACCTTTAACTCTTTGCATTAACTCATTTGAGTTTGCTGATGAATTCTTGAATGAACATAATAATAACCCGTTAAGGTCTTCCGCAAAGGCTTAATTGGTGAACAGCTGCCAGGGTAAAAGTTAATCGCTTGCCCAAGCAAGCAAGCACTTCCAGGAGTATAGAAATTTTTAGTGCAGGAAATCAAGCAAAGCAGAATAGAAAATGACAATTCATCATTGAATTGCATGAGAGTTCCAGTTCCATTTCTATAATTTTATGCTGTTTATCAGTCAAAACTCACCAAATCAGTGGAAAAGTAGTAACCCAAGGCAAAATAAACAGATTACAGATGTAGATTGTATCGCATTTTGTGAGAAGAAAGGTTTTACACCATATCACACCATACATAGATGCGATTGTTTGAGCACGATACCTTATTCCTTTAAAAATGACAAATCGTAACAGGGAATTGCAAACGCATGCAACAGCTATAATGCTATCGCTGCAGAAAAACTACTGCAGACACTCCACTTCTGTATTAGTTTATTCTAGATAAGGCGCAAAAACTGTCAAAACTTCCTTGTAAACTGGTTTCTTGAAATCTACAGCCTGAAAAAAAATTAATAAAAGAATTATAAATTTATCAAAATTTTCCTAGGGCACTTGCTGAGGGAGAACTCAAGTACATATAAAAAAAAATTCCGAACCAATCAACCCAAAGAATTCAGACCCAGCTCTAAGTGTCAAGCCCATTATTCATGCTGAGTTCCCTTCTTCAGGGTAAGCTTGGGCCAGCTTGCAGGATACCTAGCTTTTAACTTATGTCCCCCCTATTAGGTGCAGTCACACGTATCAGAAATACACCATCTCTACCGTCCATTATGATGATACTATGTGAAATCCACTATAATGCAAAGAGTGGTCGCTATGATGCAATCACAACAGACACTACTACTCCAAGTAGTCATTCATATATTAATTGTAAAACAATAATGCTCCTTTTGAATTAATAGATCACATGCAATTTTAGAAAATTAAAACTTTCACCCAAGTATCAAGTATGCCTTAACTAGTGCCCAAGTAAAATTAAATTTGACTGATTTCTGGGATAGTTAAGATTATCTGAAGAGTATTTGGTGTTTGCTCAACCTGCACCCGTGAAAAAAAAACTATAGAACAAAAAGGAAAGATTATGAGACCTTGAGTTTATAGAAGTTCTAGTTTTCAAGTACTGGATTTCTTTTCTACTTTGTCAATCAACCCAATTGTTGAATCTCAAATCTTAAAATATTAAATTATTAACAAATAATTTATAGTTGTAGATCCCACAAGCAACTTTAAATTTTCTCGGATCAACTGGTTGGAATTATTGATATGTCAGTCATGTGGAAGAGCTACAGGGAACTAGAGTTCATATGAGAACTAAATTACTTTAACCTCTCCCAACAAGAAAGGAAAGATTAAGGAGAGCTCAATCTCATATGAGCACTTAATCTCAGATAACCAATTTCACTCAAAAGAAGAGAAATCTACCCACATGGTCAAGTATTTGTTCTGGAGACATCCATGACCACTGGCCAAACTCAGGTTTTTCTGTGCCATCACCCAAAAGATTGACCTCTTCTTCGTTCCCAGTGAATTTAAGAAGAAACCTGTGTTTGCATTTGCAAATTTAATAGCATTAAGCAGAATATAGAATGAAAAATTTTTTCTCCTAAGAAAATCCATAGAAAATATATTAAACTTGCATTCACAAATTTAATGAAATTAATCTGAGCTACTCAGTATTATGAGTGGTCCTGCCTTGTATTAGACCTTAATTTGGTCAAACATAACTCTCACTTATGGATAGTACTTCATGCGACTTACTAAGCATAGGTTGCCCATATACTCACCACTTCTGCGCTTGACCTTTCCAGTCAGACCCCCATTGCTGTTGCAGCTTCTTCCTCACTTCAGGTGGGAAGTCATATGTCAACCAATAAGGTGCCTGCACCATATAGACAGTGAATGAAATCACAAAATAACGCTTGACAAGACACCCAAAAATGTAACTTGAACACAATGAACAGAAAAATATAAGTCCAACATGGATATAACTCAAGACAACCTAAGGTGATACAATTCATGCGGCAACCAAAAACACATGTATTCACACACATGTATGCATAGTGAATGAGTGAGAGAGAACTCTATTAGCATAGAAGGGATAATTTTCTCTAAATATGCTAAAAACTAATCTATTCAAATTAGATTACATTAACCAATGGCACATAGAATCACATTCTCTTATTAGTTTGTTTATTCATGGGGAACTACATAGCTGAATCTAAGGAAAAGCTGAAAATAAGAAGCTTGCAAAATTAGCATGATAGGCAAAGTTGGACCTGTAGAAAAGACTAATGCAACATAAACACCTTACATATAGATATAAAAAATAATGAATGCAGGTCCAGTCATATCCATGAAACAAAGGAAGGAAAACGAGTGCTTAAGTTTCAAGATTAAGCCTACAATGTCCTCATAATAACACTATTTTGATGAATTTCTTGCTATTTATTGGAAAGATCGGTTACTATTTGAGTAGGAAGATAGCTTGTCTTTAAAAAATGGAGCTATTTGGGTAGACAAGGGTGCATGGTGCAAGCATAAATACAAAAAAGTAAATAAAAAGATCGTTGCGAGCCAAATAGAACTTTGGTTGTTACAGTCAATCACCTATCGTATTATGCAAGAAGTGCTATATCATTTTCCTGAAAAAATGAAAATCTTCATTTAAGATCATCCTCTTTTTGTTTCACACTTTTTCATTGAATGATATAGAATTTTAACGATTTCCACTGACAGACTGACAGTCTAAAAAGAAGAAAAGAGGAAATGCAAAACCAAACCTCTGCAAGAATTTCTGCTGAGCTAATCCCTGTCTCCTCTTTTAATTCCCTGATGGCTGCAATTTTAGGATCTTCATTGTCATCTATTCCTCCCTGTATCATATGGTTGTATGAAGCACCATTAACATCTTGTATATAAGGACATAAACTTATGGGAATAAAAGGTTAAGTTGTTTACAAGTATTACACAGCTAAAGGAAACTAATTCTAGTACGGCTTGCTTCAAACTGTAGCTCTGTTAGAAAGCAGCCAGCAAGAATTGTTAATATTCTGCTGACATCTAACTTTCACATAATCAAAAGACAGTATGGTTTTCCTTGAGTGTTTCTTAGATCAACTTCAATTCAACCTTTGGTAAATAAACATGCACACACAGACATACTCCAAATGGAATTTTGCATTGACTCAAGGCTGAAGCCTGAACTGCTGAAGCTAACATAGGAATTCTGTTGTTAGCGGGGCCATGGACGCTCATATTGGCCCTTTTGGAACCAGGATGCCGGGAAGTTCTTATTGAACTCTACTTGCAGTGTTGAAGACCAACATAATGATCTTACAGCTCCAAAGCAAATCACTAAAAGGAGAATACTAGAACTAATTATTTTTCTTAAATTTTAAATAACTAGTCGTAAGCCAAGGTCTAAAATCAAACTAATTACCGAAAAAAGTCAAAAAATAAAAATAAAAACAGTTTCCCCTGCAGAATGGAACATTCACCAGTGCTCAATTAACTATTAATAAATATTCTAAAATTAGACATTATGAACAAAAAACAAAAATCTTTCTTATCAATCAGAGATGCAATAGACTGCATATTAGAATTCCCTCTAACACTTTCACATGCTTTAAAATTCATAATTTGCCACTCTTACTGATCATTCAAATTCAATTACAATTCCAGATTGATAACCATGAAAGAACAGAGACCAAATTAAAAAAAATAGAAAATAGAAATTTCAAGATTACCTGAGGCATTTGCCAAGCATTGGGTATATCAAGCCTCGAAGCAGCAAATATCTATACAATTCACATATCAATAAAAGTTGAAAATCCTACAAAATAGCCATAAAAAAAATGTAAGATAGAAATTCCAATATACATACTAACCTTTTTAGATGGATTGATCAAGCATATACCCACATTTCTTCTATAACCTTCTGGAGGAGATTCCATGGATGATGATGATGATGACAGACAAATAACCCTGGAATTTATCTCAATGCGAGGGTTATGATATGTAAGTGGCAGCTTGGTAAATTTGGATAACTTGCGAGGGTAGATTAGGAAGGGAATCGTGGATTTGTAGAAAATGTGAAACGAAGGCGATGAAGGGTGAAGCGATACCAAGGAATAATAGAAAACGGATCGGCAAAATGCCATTTCTTTGCATTGTTTTTACTCGATTGCAGATTATAAATTATAATGGTATAGTGATATGATCTGACCAAATTATCCCCGTTTTTTCAGATAATTGCTGTGTAGAGTAGTGCGTTAAAAAGGGTATTCATAAATTTCATCAACCCGAACAATTCAGTCTGACCCGGCTTGGTCCGATCAGATTGAGCTGGATTAAAATATGTTACCGAGCGTCTCATATGGTATCCGAAGTATCTCAAATTAGATTAAAATACTCTAAGTTAATTCGGCCCAATCCGAAATATTATATTTATTATATATAATATTTTTTATAACATATAATATAATTAATATATAAAATAATATATTACTGATATATTATATATTATAATTATATATTAATTATATTGTAGTTATTATAAAAATATATAAAATTATGTTTTATATAATATATATACTGCATTAACTACATTCAATGTCAAAAAAAATTTTCAATTATTTCTTTTTTTAATGAAATATTTACAGAATCTCCATAAATAGGATCAGAGTTTTGACAAAAAGATTTTTTTATTTTATTAATGCAACACAGTCAACCCATTTGTTAGAACAAGAAAGTCAACTTAATCCACCCATTATACGAAAGAAATGAAAGAATGCGAGAAAGAGATCAAATAGTAGTCAAATCAATAATATTTTCTCGCTCTATTAGTAAAATAGAAATGAAAGCAAATGTGTAACACTCCTATACTCCGTATACGCACACTATATACTACTACATCTGTAATATACGTATACCGAATACATGAGTGCTACGGTTTATAATACACAAACCAATCTTTCAATTTAACAACATTACAAGAAAGATTAAAACATTCAAATTATATTATAAAGTACAATAATAGATAAAATATTTATTCATTACGCAGCGGAAAAATATAATGGTATTTACAAATATATATACATCAAAAATAAAGTTTTACAAAACATAACATTTATACATGTTTGGCAGTTCGTCTCTGATCTTTAAGCCCACAATCAACACTTCATAGTCTAGACTCAACTCGGTCTAGCTGAACTCTCTGGTTCTACCCCGTCACCTGTGCGATGAACTACAATCGCGCTAAGCTAATAGCTTAGTGGTACAAACCACAATAACCATATGCTTCAATGCAATGTCAATGTCACACATTTCAACAATAGAGACAATATTCATAAATGATATAGTAATATTTTCATTACAATACATTCCATTATTTTATTCAATTGTTTCACCATTCATGAATCACATTTAAACAAAGACAAACATGGGCCCAAAAGACACTAATATGCCATTCAACTTTCAGAGTTAATGTTTTGGTTTAATTATCACATTTATCATTATCATTATCCCAACTAGGCTTCAAGGATTAGGCTCAACCAAGCTTCAAGGGAAACAAAGCATGCTAAGTATCAACCCAACTTGGCTTCAAGAACCAAACCCAACCTAGCTTCAAGGGTTGTAACATCTCAACTAGGCTTCAAGGACTAGACCCAACCAATCTTCAAGGGGAGTTAAGCATGCTAAACTTCAACCCAACTTGGCCTCAAGGATCAAGCCGAACCTAGCTTCAAGAGATTGTTACTATTAGGCATGCCACCAACAACAAAACTATGAAAAGTGAATAACACATTAGACACACAATTCATTCATTATTTTATTATCAATTCCATTCTCATTTTCTCATGAACATTTAGGCAACCATGCTTCAATTATCTCATTTGCATCATTATAGCCAATAACAATGGCTTCACATCTCATCAATAGAGTATACATAACCAATTGCATTGGATATACATTTTGAATGATCATCATATCTTTCACATTATACAATTCATAGCATTAATCAAATGTATCAACAATGTAATAGATTACTTAACACATTTACAACCAAATGTGTTAAGTCTCAACGTCATATAAATATATGCAATAATATAGGGTTTGTACTTACCTCAAGAGCAACTCTCTTCACACCAAACTCCTCTTCCAAGAATCCTCAACACTTGGATTAGGGCAACTCAACTCTCTTCAAAATCTAAACCAAAGGTGATCATACACACTTACTTAGAGATACACATGAGATAATAAGGTTAAGAATCAACTAGGGCAAACTCTACACATGACACGCTCAACAACACGGGCGTGTCCCTGACCATGCCCTAAACTCACAACACAGAAGCTTTGACACGCTTAGAACCACGGGCGTGTCACTGAATGTGTAATACATTCTGTCTCATAGAAACATTGACACGTCCAACAACACGGGCGTGCTCATGGCCGTGTCAATCCTTCACCAACATAGTATCTATGACACGCTCAGTGACATGGGTGTGTCACTGCTCGTGTTACCCATCCAAGAACACAGAACTATTGACACGCCTAAAGACCTGATCGTGCTCATGGGCGTGTCAGGCAAAAAAAAATGCAGATTTCGGCAACATCAACACTACATCCAACAAACCACTTTCTTCCATCATTATCCACTTCAAACAAACTTAACTAAACATACCCAAAAACCATAACAAACTTGAAAAAACACCAAAACAACTCAAAACCTACATCAAACACAAATCATAATCATCACCACAAACCCAAAACACAACCACAACACTTTCCCTTCCGACAAACTTACTCTTCCCTTCAATTCAACTCCAAAATCCAAAATCAATTGAACCAAACACTCTCAAACACACCACAATCAAACAAACACATATCAACCATAACCTCAACTCACAAATTCAAAGAAAATCAAAGAATCAAGTGAAAAACTTACCAAGGATGAAGAAACTCTTAAATTTCCAACTTGATCACTTGAAAACTTCCTTCAATCTTGAGTTTGGAAAATCAAATCTCTCTCTTGCTCTCTTGCTATGGAGTGCCGGCCAAAAGAAAAGAAAAGAAAAAGGAAAGGAGATGAGCCACGAAGAAGAAAGAAAGAAAGAAGAAAACAAAGAAAGCAAAGTCAAACTCCCACAACCACTCATTCCTCAAAACCCTCTCCTCCAAGCATAAACAATAAAATATTCAAAATATCTCCATCCACTTCCACTCACTCAAATCCCACTTAATTAATCTCCTTATAATTAATTAATAAAAATTAACTCTTTCTTTGACTTTCACTTCTTTTGACTTGTATATGTTGTATATATCTCAATATATACAACATATACACTCTCCTCATTACCTCTTTTCTCTTCCCACTAAAATAAATATACTTATAACATTTAATCGAAATATAACAATAATTATTCCAAAACTTTTAGGATATACTTTGGGATATTACAATTCTCCCCCTCTAAAAAGAAATTTTGTCCTCGAAATTACCTGATCTTAAGTCTGAAACAGTTGAGGATACTGATCTCGCATCGCTTGCTCACTCTCCCAAGTTGATTCTTCTCTACCATGATTCTTCCAAAGAACCTTAACAATTGGCACTTTCTTATTTCTCAACTCTTTCACTTCATGTGCCAAAATAGCCACAGGTTCTTCTTCAAAAGTTAGATCCAAACTCACCTCAATAGATTCAACGGACAAAACATGAGATGGATCTGATTTGTACCTCCGCAGCATAGAAACATGGAAGACATTATGAATTCTATCCAACTCAGGTGGCAAAGCAAGTCGATAAGCAACTGGTCCAACTCTTTCCAATACCTCATAAGGTCCAATAAAAATAGCCATTTGCGGCCAAATCTCAAAATCTTCTTCCAAGGAGACACTTTCAGAAAAACTTTATCTCCAACATCAAACTCTATGTCTCTCCTCTTCAAATCTGAATAAGATTTCTGCCTATCTGAAGCTGCTTTCAACCGATCCAGAATTATTTTTACTTTATCTTCCGTCTTTTTAATTAAATTAGGACCAACCAATTTGCCTTCTCCAACTTCATTTCAACATAGAGGCGTTCTGCATCTTCTACCATACAAAGCCTCAAATGATGCCATTTCAATACTAGATTGATGACTGTTATTATAAGCAAATTCCATCAGTGGGAAAAATCTATCCCAACTCCCAGAGAAATCAATGACACAGCTTCTCAACATATCCTCTAAAATCTGTATTATTCTCTCTGATTGCCCATCTATCTGCGGATGAAAAACAGTGCTAAAGTGCAATCGAGAACCCAAAGCACCATGTAAACTTTTCCAAAATCTTAAAGTAAACCGAGGATCTCGATCAGACACTAAAGAAATTGGGATTCCATGCAATTTCACTATCTCACTGATATACAGCTCAGTCAACTTCTCAAGAGAATAGTCCATTCTAACTGGAAGAAAATGAGCTGTCTTTGTCAACCAATCAACAATCACCCAAATAGCATCATACTTCTTCTGAGTCAATGGCAAACCAGATACAAAACCCATTGTCACACTTTCCCATTTCCATTCAGGTACTGATAAAGGTTGAAGCAACCCTGTTGGAACTTGATGATCAGCTTTCACCCTCTGACAAGTAAGACACTTGGATACAAACTCCGCTATATCTCTCTTCATACCTGACCACCAATAATGCTGCTTCAAATCATGATACATCTTTGTACTCCCAGGGTGTATAGCAAAAACCGACTGGTGTGCTTCCTCTAAAATACTCTTCCTCAATCTTACATCATTAAGAACACACAATCTATCCTTAAACCAAAGGCTACCATCGCTTCTCACATAAAAATCTCGGCTCTCCCCATTTTGGCAATCTGACACAATCTTATAAATTTTCTCATTAGCCAATTGAGCCTCCCTTATCTGATCCAACAACACCGGTCTCAACTGCAACTGAGCCAACAACGCACATCATTACATGATTCAAAACTAGCATGCAACGCTCTCAACTCAACAAGTAACGAGAGCGAATAAACAGTCAAACCTACTAAAGACTTCCGACTCAAGGCATCAGCAACAACATTTGCCTTACCAGGATGATAATCAATCAAACAGTCGTAGTCTTTGATCAGCTCCAACCATCGTCTTTGTCGAAGATTAAGCTCTCTCTGAACACCCAAATATTTCAAACTCTTATGATCCGTATAAATAAAACACTTCTCTCCATACAAGTAGTGTCGCCAAATCTTCAAAGCAAAAACTATAGCTGCTAACTCCAAATTATGCGTTGGATAATTAAACTCATGCGACTTCAATTGCCGAGAAGCATAAGTTATAACTCTACCCTCTTGCATCAAAACACAACCTAAACCATTATGTGAAGCATCACTGTAAATCACATATGGTTTATCTTCCACAGGTAAAGTAAGAACAGAAGCTTGAGTCAACATCTCCTTCAACTGTTCAAAACTAGCTTGACACTGATCTGTCCACACAAATCTAACTCCCTTTCGAAGTAATCTGGTGAGTGGAGTAGCTATCAAAGAAAAACCTTTCACAAACCGTCGATAATAGCCTGCCAAACCCAGAAAACTTCTAACTTCAGTTACAGACTTCGGTGGACTCCAATTCAAAATGGCCTCAACTTTACTCGGATCAACTCTTATACCATCTGCTGAAACTATATAACCGAGAAAAGTTACTTGATCAAGCCAAAACTCACACTTCGACAGCTTAGCATACAATTGCTTCTCTCTCAAGGTCTGCAATACAATTCGCAGATGCTTGTCATGATCCTCTTCATTACGCGAATACACCAAAATATCATCAATGAAGACCACCACAAACTGATCTAGATAGGGCCTAAACACCCTATTCATCAAATTCATGAAAGCTGCAGGTGCATTCATTAATCCAAAAGGCATCACTAAAAACTCATAATGCCCATACCTTGTGCGAAAAGCTGTCTTAGGAACATCTTCAACTCTGACTCTCAACTGATGGTACCCTGATCTCAAATCAATCTTGGAAAACACTGCTGCTCCCTTCAACTGATCAAAGAGGTCATCTATCCGAGGCAAAGGATACTTATTCTTGATAGTCACCTTGTTCAATTGCCTATAATCGATGCATAACCTCAAAGTACCATCCTTCTTCTTTACAAATAAAACAGGAGCTCCCCACGGAGAAACACTAGGGCGAACAAACCCTTTATCCAACAACTCCTGCAACTGCACCTTCAACTCTCTTAACTCAGCAGGTGCCATTCGATAAGGAGTAATAGAGATGGGAGTGGTACCAGGCAACAAATCGATACCAAACTCAACCTCTCTCTCAGGGGGTAACCCTGGCAACTCCTTAGGAAACACATCTGGGAATTCTGCAACTGTGGGTATACTATCAAGCTGAGAACCCACTATTCTGGTATCCACAACATGAGCAAGATAAGCATCACACCCTTTTCTAATCAACTTCCTAGCTGTAACAACTGACACAAACAAGGATGCAAGTTGTCTCTGCTCACCAGATACCATCACACTTCTACCATCACCGGTTCTCAAAGTAACACACTTCTTTTGACAGTCTACTATAGCTCCATGCTTAGACAATCAATCCATGCCTAAGATCAAATCATATTCCTTAAAAGGAATTTTAATCAAATCCCCTAAAAATTCCTCACCTTGCACCACAACTGAACTATCATGATGCACCTTACTCACCACAACACTATGTCCTAAAGGATTTGTCACCAACACATCAAATCCTAAGGACTCAGAATGCAATTCAGAGACAAGCAAGATAGATGCACTTATGTATGAATGAGTAGATCCTGGATCAATCAAAGCAAGAACTGAAATGCCAAATAAAGAAAATGTACCCGCAATGACTGCTGAAGCATCAGGCTGCCTCTGCATCACATACACTCACTGAGATGGCCCAGCCTCATCTGGCCTAATGCCTCCAGATGTAGAGCCTCCTCTCTGACTGATCCCAGGTCGACCGCCTCTACTGAAACCTCTGCCCCCTCAACCACTTCTGCTGACACTAGGTCGAGAAGCTGCAGTATCAGTCTATCTATCCTCCTGTAGCTCAGGGCAATCTTTAACAAAATGAGCTGGTGACCAACATCTAAAGCATACTCCTGAACCACCCGTCTTCCAACAAACACCTCCATGTGTCCTACCATAATGAACACATATAGGTGGAGTAGATCTCTAAACCACTGGAGTCGGAGCACTCGCTACAGAAACTGTAGGTCTCGGTCTCTGCCTCTGATATTGAACTGACCTACCAGACTGCCTCTGGCTCCTACTGATCCTTGGAACAAAACTTCATCGGCCTCTCTTCATAGATGAAGACCCTGCCTCAAACTGGGATCTCCTAACTCTGGTCTCCTCTTCAGTAGCAGCTGCTGCAATACCCTGCGCTCTCTCAACACTTCTAGCTACGGCAACTAACTGAGAAAAGTCTTGATACCGAGAACCAGCAACAATACACATAATAGAGGGCCTCAATCCCTCCTCAAATCTCCTACACTGGTCAATCTCATCAGAAATAATCCCACCGGTGTAGTGACTCAAACGGATGAACTCTATCTCATACTCTGTCACAGTCCGGTTATCTTGTCTTAAATTCAGAAATTTCATCTTTTTGACATCCTTATACTCTCTCGAAGTATATTTCTGCTCAAACTCCCGCAGAATATCACCATAAGACAAAGTAGGTGGATCATCCATAGCATGAGGAACCGTCTTCCACCAATCATAAGCATCTTTCTGCAGAAGGGATCTAGCATAATCAAATTTCTCTTTAGGAGTAGCTTGCAACTGGATAAATACCCTTTGCACTCTATCTAACCACTATTCAGCTATTGCAGGATCTGTAGTGCCCAAGAAATCCTCAGCCCCATACTTTCTCAATTTATCATAATGTCTCACCGACACTTGAGGCTGTGGTGGCGGTAGCGGCTGCACTGGAGCTTGCCTCAACAATTCTACCACATGCCTTAACCAAACTGGTGGAACCTCATCAACAACTGATCTCTCTGGCACAGGAACAGGTGCCTCACTAGCTCTCTCAACCCTAGCTCCATCTCTACCCTCTTCAGGAGTTAAACTCTCAGCACTACCTTCTATAGATTAACGTGACTGAGACGCCATCACTACCTATATCTGCAAACACAGCAGAATATACCTCATCAACGATCAGAGACTGCCAATACCATAACATGTATCTTATTTAAAAAAAATCACATTTTAAAATCAAAATTTTCTTTTTCTTACAATATACCTAGGTTGAAAATCTCAAACCTAGGCTCTGATACCAAAACAATTGTAACACCCCTATACCCCGTATACACACACTACATACTACTACACCTGTAATATACATATACCGAATACAGGAGTGCTACGGTTTATAATACACAAACCAATCTTTCAACACTACATCCAAAAAAAATGCAGATTCCGGCAACATCAACACTACATCCAACAAACCACTTTCTTCTATCATTATCCACTTCAAACAAACTTAACTAAACATACCCAAAAACCATAACAAACTTGCAAAAACACCAAAACAACTCAAAATTTACATCAAACACAAATCATAATCATCACCACAAACCCAAAACACAACCACAACACTTTCCCTTCCGACAAACTTACTCTTCCCTTCAATTCAACTCCAAAATCCAAAATCAATTGAACCAAACACTCTCAAACACACCACAATCAAACAAACACATATCAACCATAACCTCAACTCACAAATTCAAAGAAAATCAAAGAATCAAGTGAAAAACTTACCAAGGATGAAGAAACTCTTAAATTTCCAACTTGATCACTTGAAAACTTCCTTCAATCTTGAGTTTGGAAAATCAAATCTCTCTCTTGCTCTCTTGCTATGGAGTGCCGGCCAAAAGAAAAGAAAAGAAAAAGGAAAGGAGATGAGCCACGAAGAAGAAAGAAAGAAAGAAGAAAACAAAGAAAGCAAAGTCAAACTCCCACAACCACTCATTCCTCAAAACCCTCTCCTCCAAGCATAAACAATAAAATATTCAAAATATCTCCATCCACTTCCACTCACTCAAATCCCACTTAATTAATCTCCTTATAATTAATTAATAAAAATTAACTCTTTCTTTGACTTTCACTTCTTTTGACTTGTATATGTTGTATATATCTCAATATATACAACATATACACTCTCATCATTACCTTTTTTCTCTTCCCACTAAAATAAATATACTTATAACATTTAATCCAAATATAACAATAATTATTCCAAAACTTTTAGGGTATACTTTGGGATATTACAAAATGGCCCTATGTGCAGTATGTATATTGCATGTACATATACAGTACATACTGCATATATGCAGTATTGCAGAAATTTTAAAAAAATAAAAAATGCAAAAACAAAAAAGGAGAAAAGGAGAAAAGCATGTTGACCCGATCAACCCGAAATAGCCTGGCCCGTTTGGGTTAGGGTCGGGCTACGGGCCAATTTTTATAACCCGAAGTATACTCAGATCGAGCCTCGGGTTAGGGGTAAACCCGGCCCGTGTACACCCCTATTGCATTTTTTTCAAAGGTGTAAATGGAGTTATTTAGGATTTTCCCTCGTATTTTCTTTTTAAAATGAAATTAAGAAGGCAATTCAAAAATAAAATTTTAAAAATAAAAACAAATATAAATTACTTCATCCAAATAAAGTCATAAACGCTCCTGTGTGAAATTAAATTTAAATGAGTATTTTAATTTCAAACAAATCAAAGTCTCACAGTTAGAATTTTCAACAATCCTCTACAAAAGTAAAGTGCATTAAGAGAAAATAACAAATGTCCTAGGCATGCTCCTGTTAGCACTCGTTTCTTATACTTACATTGGCTCCTTTAGACTTTTTAATAATTAACTAGTCTAAAGGAACCCGCTTGATTGTGATTGGAATCTTCCTCCATACATCCTTCAATTGTAGCTTGCTCCAATCATTGTAGCTTGCTCCATCCATAGGTCTAGCACAAAGCATATCTTTAAGTCTCCAATATATTGTAAAATCTTCTTCAAGAACTTGGATTGCATATTGACATTAGTGTAGTTACTCGTGCCCAGACACCGTATCTCATCATACGCCCCTTCTTTGAGATGATTCGTCCTCGAATCATGTTCAATGGTAATGAAGAGGTAGAAAATATCAAAAGTTAGGTCCAATACTCCTTTGTTGCGGTAAACTCGTCCTCGAACCTGAAAATACTGAAGCAAGATTATCAATTTGATACAATATTGTCGCCTTTGTTTACTGCTAACATTAAAAATCTAAAAAATATGAAACTTATTATGAAAAACCTGAAATTCCACAAAAACATCAACAAAGAAGTCATTGGGCAATACATAATTTATCAAAGAAGAATTTAACAAGACACGATCATCACTATCATGAGAAATATGAAAAATAAAATCCTTGTCAACATTGTGCGCTTGAAATGGACAAAAATATTCAGCTTCTTTTACTCCCACTTAATTCACTTCTCTCCCTTTGTCTAAAACTTCCATGAGAATTGCGAGTGGCGATTCATGTGTAGATGCAACACTTGCTTCCACCTCTAAAGTTAGCAAAGGATCACCATCACAAATTACCAATGAGAACAAGCCACATCCTTTGATTATTGCACTTCATAATCCATGCTTCTTACAATCTTATCAATAAATTCTTGCATGAGAAACTCAAGGACACTGGATAAAGATTTGTCAATATTAGTCACAATAAAATAAGCTTCCTTATACACAAGTACAAATATGTTTTTATGAGAAAACAAAGCCTCTCTTATACCACTTTTTTTAGTATAAATGCTCTCTTTCTTTTTCCCACTTACAACCAATTCTTTACCCTCTTTTCTCTCTCTTTTCTTTTTCTTTGGAATTCTCTCATTTTTTCTTCTCTTTCTTTTTATTCTCTTCGATTTTGCCACTCTTCTTTTGAGGACTCTTTTCTCTCCTCTCCATCGACTCTTTTTCCCTCATTTTCACTCTCTTTCACTTTGCATTCTTTTAAGCTCTCCCTTATAGACCTCTTTTGGTGAGAGGGCTACAAAGTAATTTTTCTTCTATCTTTCTTAAAAACATATTGGTTAGTATATCCATTGTGCATTACCCTTCTATTATATTGTCAAGGTCTTCCTAACAATAGGTGACTCGCTTGTATAGGTACAGCATCAAAAAGTATTTCATATGTATACTTTTCAATCTTAAAAGCAACTAAAACTTGCTTTGTAACCTTAATCTCTTCACAATCATTCAACCTATGGTTGTTCCATCGGCTCGCAAACCCTATTGACTGACCTGGCTTGACCCGATCGGATTGGGTCGGGTTTTAAAAGTTGCAGGCTTGGCCTCGAGCTTTTTATATGAAGCTTGAGGTATCTCGAGTCAGCCTCGGGCCTGAGATGAATTATCTCAGGCCAACCCGACCCAACACGAGATATTATATTTATTATATATAAAATATTTTTTATAATATATAATATATAATATATATATTATAAAATAAATTATATTTTATATAATATAATTAATATATAAAATAATATAATTAATATAACCAGTATGTATACTATATATACTGCATATATGCAGCAAGTATATACTAAAAAATGAACAAACAAGTCTTTTAAATATTATTAAATTCAATTATTGGGAGAAGAGCATCCGCTCTCAATAAAAGAAAAAATCTAATCTGAAAAGTCTTTTCATTTACCGAGAGATTTTTCACCTCTCTCAATACCATCGATGGATATATATGTTCTCTTAGTAAATATAAAATGAATAGGCAAAATAAGGAGATATAGTGTAACTGATGGCGAATCTGTGCTATCGTAGTGTTATCACAAGTACACGGGCCGCGTAAGTAATAAAATAGTGAGTAAGATATCATTCCACTGGAGACAATGTCAAGTACTAGTGTAAATTTCAACTGTTGTTTAGCAAATCAATAGTTTTTGTGATGATTAAAATAAAAGATGAATTACTTAATAAATTAAAGTAAAGAAAAATTGAATATTGTGCAAAAGGAGTTGATGATGAAAATACTATCCAGATATTGAATTTCCCTAGCCATAAAAATATTTATGAATATCAATTCAATTAAATCAAATAATAGGGCTGAATTGGCATTCCTCTAAATTAGATCAAAATCTCTTTCGATTGAATTAATCCCTAATCACTAAGTAGAATGCTAGAAATCTCTTCTCAAGCATAATTAAATAGATCTTGCAATGAGAACAAGAAAATTTGAACCAAAGGGTTTTGTAAGTCTATCTCTAGCACTTCAATCAACCCTCAATCCTAATGAAAATTCTGTTCATATCAAGTTTTCTCAAGTCAATAATATGAAGATTGTAACCAATCAATAAGCATGATATTATCAATTGAAAATAAGAAATTAATAATCAAAAGGATAAAACAACTCAATTAAATAATTTAATTTAATAAGAACTATCCAATCCATACAACAAGGCTAGGGTTCATCAATATCTAGATAGAAACACTTTAGCTTTTGTTCATAACCAGATAGAAACACTTTAGCTCATGTTCATAACCAGAAAATCAAAACAAAAGAAATAAGTAAAAGAATTCAAACGATCCATAATGAATGATTTGTGTTTCTTCACTTTAATCCTTGAATCTTGATTTAAATCTCATATGAATTAAATCTTCACCTTCACTCTCAACTGCCATAACTCTCTTTTTCTCAAGAAGTCGGCTCTAATATTAAAAACTGGATCCCCAATTCGCACTTTAGCTTAGATTTTATAGCCCATAAATTTTGCCTGACATGCCTATTGACACTAGCATGTCTATAGGCGTGTCAACGGCGTTATTTCCAACTTTAATGACATGGAAAGTGACACGCCCATGTCCTAAGGCATGTCATTGTTACTGCAATGCTGAGTTAGGGACACGGTCAGTGACAAGCCGGTGTTTTTGGGCATTTCATAGCTTCTGTAAGGCAGGATCAATGGCACGTTCAGTGATACACCATATTTTTTGGAGTGTCGAGGCTTTTGTAAAGTAGTTGAATGACACGGCTATTAACACGCCTATGTCACTGGGCGTGTCAATTGAAGAATTTGCCCAAAATAGCTCTTTCCTTATCTTTCATCCATGATTCTGGCCTAAATAACCTTAAGATCCCAACGTGTGAAAGGTTCCTGATATCAACCCTAATAAACACTTGAACAAATAAATTAAACTCAATTTAACAATAAATATACTAAGGAATAGGGGCAAAAATATCATCAACTATACACTTATCAAATTCTCCCACACTTGAGTTTTTGTTTGTCCTCAAGCAAACCAAATCACTATAATAAGCAGAAATGAATGACCCCTCTATATCCAAAGAAAATAAAAGTTTTACAATACTCGAATTAGAAAATCCAACATTCTCAACCAAAAACTAAATCTCAAACATGATAGCTGAATTAAGAAGTTTTAAAACAAAAATCTCACAGATCTAAAATTCAAAAATTCAGAGTTAAAAGATTGAGTATAAAATTTCAAAAACTCAAAAGTCATAAACAAAGTAAGAAAGTATAAATTTTCTCTTAAATTCTTTGACCCTTTCGTAAAATGTATTGCGTGAAATATTTTTTTTAAATGAGCCCGACTTGTTTGAACTGATACTAACTTTTGACGCGAAGGTAAACATTTATGATGCCGACCCTCGATTACTCAGTTAGAATCACCATTCAAATGGCTACTAGCACTATTCATGATTCCAACTCATTCGTTTCAATTTAAGAGTTAAAATCAGCAGAACAGGGATAAATTTTTAAAGCTCCTAAAAAATTATTTTCATTTATTATATTTATTTATTTACTTTTTTCAAGGAAAGTGGTTAAAAACTTAAGATAATAAAGATATTATACTAAGTTTGACTCAAGTATCTAAGAAATTGGGACATGTTAAAAAATGTAACTAAGATTTTAAACTTCAGATGTGCAACTCTCATCAATCATCTACCTAATTCATACTATCACATTTAGTCTTTAGCAATCAATTAAGAAAACCGAGTCAACCTCAACAAGATATTATCGTTCATTTTCCTCTATAGCATTCTCAACCAAAGCGACAGTAGGGTTATTTTCTTTTTCTTGTGTCTCATCCTCTTCCTCAACCACTTCTTCTCTTTTCTCAACCTCAGCACCCTTAATTTTCTTTTCTCTCCTTAGAGTAATTGCTTTCAGCTACTCCTTCGAGTTTGCCTCAGTATTGCTAGGCAAACTCCCTTGTGATCTTTTACTGAGTAACTTGGTAATTTGCCCCATTTGGTTTTCCAAGTTGTGAATAGAAGCTTGTTAATTTCTAAGGGTGGTTTCAGTTAATTGAAATCTATTTTTTGAAGCTACTATGAACTTCTCCATCATGTCCTCCAAATTGCTCTTTCTTGGAGGGGCAGCTTATTGATGTTGAGGCTGCTGAAATCCAAGGATAGGCCTTGAATAATTCTGATTACTCCAGGAGAAATTAGGATAATTTCTCCACCCCAGATTATATGTGTTGTTGCAGGGGTTGTTCTGTTGCTAGCTTGGCATATTCTCAACAAAATCCACTTACTATTGTCTAGCAAACATATTACCGTTTTGGTAATCTTGACTTTGATGTCCACCCCCACACCATTCATAAGACATCACTTGCATTGATTTCCCCAAAGATGAAGCTAAAGAATCAATTTTTTTATTCATTGCTTCCAACTGTGCTGTCAAAGCCACCACATGATCCAATTGATGTGAACCAGTGACCCTCAGTTTTTCTTGTTCCTTGGAGTTTGCCACTGATAATTGGTAAGGGCAATATCTTCAATCAAATCCCTTGCTTGTTCAGGTGTCTTGTTATTTATGGTACCCCCGGGTGCTGCATTAATGGATTGCTTGCTTGCATAATTCAATCCATTGTAAAAAGTTTGAATCTGAAGCCATAATAGAAACCCATGATAAGGACACCTTCTCAATACATCTTTAAACCTATCATAAGCATTATAAAGGGTCTCACCATCTTTCTGAAGAAAAGATGTAATATCATTCCTCAACTTGGCAGTCTTAGACGGTGGGAAGTATTTCTCTAGGAATTTTTTGGCAAACTAACCACATGTGGTGAAAGTGTTTGGGAGAAAAGATTTTAGTCATTTCTTCGGTCAGTCTCTCAGTGAAAATGGGAACAAACTCAGCCTAATTGCATCTTCTGAGACATTCTATGTCTTGAACGTGTCACATATTTCTAAAAAATTCTCATTATGTGCATTAGGATCTTCATCTGGGAATCCATCAAACTGGCAAGTCTACTGCACCATTTGAATAACATTTGCCTTTATCTCAAATTTATTTTTAGTAACTGCCAGCCTCGGTATGCTCGAATAGGCCCCATTAAGAGTTGGCTTAGCAAATTCTTGCATTGTCCTTAGCTCATTTCCTACCATCACTTCAAGTTCTTCTTCTAAGCTTGAATCTTCCAAGTTTGGTTCCATTTCTGCCAAATATGCTTCCCTTTCTTCCTTTCGCTTTCTCCTCAACATTCTCTCTAGCTCTGGATCTAATTCAAGTAATTGGGAAGAGCTAGCTCGGGTCATAAACGAGAAGAAGTATCTAAAATGACAATCAATAAGCAAGAACCAATGTGAAAACAAATAAAATCAGAAACTAAATTGACAGTCTTGATTATATTACTAATATTAAAAATTGATATCCCCAGCAACAACGCTAAAAATTTGATGGCAAATCTATGCTATCGCAATGTTACCGCAAGTGCACGGGTCGCGCAAGTAATAAAATAGTGAGTAAGATATTGTTTCACTGGAGACAAGATCAAGTACTAGTGCAAATTTCAACTTTTATTTAGCAAATCAATAGTTTTTGTGATGATTAAAATAAAAGATGAATTACTTAATAAATTAAAGTAAAGAAAAATTGAATATTGTGCAAAAAGAGTTGATGATGAAAATACTACCCAGATATTAAATCCCCCTAGCCATAAAAATATTTATGAATATCAATTCAATTAAATCAAATAATAGAGCTGAATTGGCATTCCTCTAAATTAGATCAAAACCTCTCTCAAGTGAATTAATCCCTAATCAATAAGTAGAATGCTAGGAATCTCTTCTCAAGCATAATTAAATAGATCTTGCAATAAGAAAAAGGAAATTTAAACCAAAGAGTCTTGTAAGTCTATCTCTAGCACTTCAATCAACCCTCGATCCTAATAAAAATTCTGTTCATATCAAGCTTTCTCAAATCAATAATATGAAAATTGCAACTAATCAATAAGTATATTATTATCAATTAAAAATAAGAAATTAAGAATCAAAAGGATAAAACAACTCAATCAAATGATTTAATTTAATAAGAACTATTCAATCCATACAACAAGGCTATGTTTCATCAATATCTAGATAGAAACACTTTAACTCATGTTCATAACCAGAAAATCAAAATAAAAGAAATAAGTAAAAGAATTTAAACAATCCATAATGAATGATTTGTGTTTCTTCACTTCAATCCTTGAATCTTAATTTAAATCTCGTATGAATTGGATCTTCACCTTCACTCTCAGCTGCCAAAACTCTCTTTTTCTCAGTAAGTCAGCTCTAATAATAAAAACTGGATTCTTAATTCTCACTTTAGCTCAGATTTTATAGCCCATAAATTTTGCCTAACACGCCTATTAACACGGACGTGTCTGTGGGTGTGTCAACAGTATTGTTTTCAACTTTAATGACATAGGAAGTGACATGCCCATGTCCTTGGGCATGTCATTGTTACTATAATGCTGAGTTAAGGACATGGTCAGTGACACGCTCATATTTCTAAGCGTGTCACAACTTCTGTAAGGCAGGATCAATGGCATGTTCAGTGACACGCCCATGTTTCTGGGTGTGTCGAGACTTCTGTAAAGTAGTTAAATAACACCACCATTAACACGCCCATGTCACTGGACGTTTCAATTGAAGAATTTACCCAAAATAACTTTTTTTCTTATTTTTTATTCGTGATTCCAGCCTAAATAACTTTAAAGTCCCAACGTGTTAAAGGTTCTTGGAATCAACCCTAATGAACACTTGAACAAACAAATTAAAATCAATTTAACAATAAATATACTAAGAAATAGGGGGAAAATATCATCAACTATATACTTATCAGTAACTAACTACAAAAATTCATTTATTATTTTTCATGTAGGAAAAATAAATAAAAATTATGCTTGTATGTACTAAAGGCTCAATCAAGATTGAACTATATTAATATGATATTTGTCAATGAGGTTTGCTAGTTCTCAAAGGAGATATATGTAAGGTGATAAGATCCGGTGTCCAGACCTTAAATGTCATCATAGAATATTTTGGGAAGTTGACGATGTGAAGTTTCATTAAGTCAAATATGGGTTTGCACCAGATTATTTTATTTGAAATATGCATGGTCAAAAAGAATTTATTGTAGCACCTAATCCACCATAACACATGCCATTTGATACCGATTTTGAAAATTCATACCAATAAATGGTATATAATGCTTCTATGCATAATGTGTTTAATGGGGGGATGATAGATAATTTCGAAGTTGGACCAAGTACTATCCAGCAAGAACCAGATGAGGCTCTAAACCCGAGAGCTTAATAATTTTATAATTTATTGGACTCATTGGATACTGAGTTGTGACCTGGTTATCAAAGACACATTCTATTATTAGCTGACATGCTGTTTGAATATGAAGTCTGAGCAGCATATGTCAGAAAAAGAATTTGATTAATGGGTCTAATTTATTAAAAAAATCTTATTGAAAGATAATGAAATATTTGATAATTTCTACTAAACCAAAAAAAATATTTCAAGGTCTTGGACTGCCTATGGAAATTCTTGACTACTGTAAGAATGGTTGTATGATACATTAGGGGTATGATGAATGACTTAGAATATATAAGTTCTGTTCTAAACCAAGATTCAAACAAAGTCAAGTTATAGGAAGACATAAGTTTGTGCCATTTAAATGGATGTATTATTTTCCCCTTACACCTAGATTGTAATTATCACATGCTTCAAATGCTATTATAGGGCACATGAGATGGAATTCTGAGCATAAATAAAAAGATGGAGTCATGTGCCATCCATCTTATTCGGAGACATGAAGGCATGTTAATCAAACACATCCAGAGTTTTCATCTGAATGTCAAAATGTGAGGTTGGGATTACATACTGATAGTTTTCAACCTTTTGGGTTATTAGGATAACAGTACTCTTATTAACCGATAATTCTAACTCCCTATAGTTTGCCACCTTAAATGTGTATAAAGGAGCAATATTTTTTTTTGTACTTGTTTTGGGTACAAACAATCCCAAACATCAAATTGATATTTTTTTTTAGCCCTTGATAGCAGAATTGATAACCTTGTGGAAGGAAAGAGCCCTGACGTATGATTGTTTAAGAAAGCAAATTTTTTCTTAAAAGTAGCATGTATGTGGACTATAAGTAATTTTTCAGCATATCCGATATTGTTTGAATGGAGTACTGCTGGAAGATTAGCATGTCTATATTATATGAATCATACAGAAGCATTTACTCTTCCAAATAGGGAAAAAACATGTTGGTTTGATAATCATAGAAAGTTTTTGAGGGCAGATCATTTGTTCAAAAGAAATAAAAAAAATTTTCCAAAAAAATATTGCACAATATTCATATGCTCCATCGTTGATGAGTGGGGATGAAATATTATCTTAGATTGAGGAATTGGGATTGCAAAAGGTAACTGAACTTGATGAAGATCACATGCCCAGTAGACCGAGATGTAGAAATTGAGGATGGAAAAAGAGCATTTTTTTGGGATTTGCCTTATTGGAGCTTTAATCTAATAAGACAAAATCTAGATTTGATGCACATTGAGAAAAATATTTTTCAAAATGTGTTTAATATGGTGATGGATGTTTCAGCTAAAAGTAAAGATAAAGTCAATTCAAGAGAAGACTTAAGCATATTTTGTAGAAGGTAAGAGTTGGAATAGGATGAAAGGACTAGTAAGTATCCTAAAGCAAGTTACATCTTGGATCATAATAAAAAATAATTAATACGTCAATAGTTGAAATAATTAAAGTTTCCATATGTATATGTTTTGAATTTATCGAGATGCATTAATATGAGAAAATATAAATTGTTTGGGATGAAGAGCCATGATTGCCAAGTGTTCATTCAGAAGTTGTTACCAATTGCATTTAGAGAGTTATTACTGAAAAATATTTGGGAAGCGTTAACTGAATTAAGCTTATTTTTTAAGCAACTTACAACACCGTTCCTGAAATTATCTCAAGTAGAAAGAAGATATTCTAATAATTCTTTGCAAATTGGAGCAAATATTTCCTTTTAGTTTCTTTGACTCAGTGGAATATTTGCCTGTACATTTGCCATATGAAGCAAAAATAGTTAGACCTGTACAATATCATTTGATGTGTCCATTTGAAAGATATCTTTGCCATTTGAAAAAGAATGTCAAAAACAAAGCAAAAGTTAAAGCTTCAATTTGTAATGCATTCATAGTAGAAGTAGCATTAACTTTTTGTTCCTATTATTTTGAACCGCATGTGACAATGAGGTTACATCGAGTGTCTCATAATGATGATGGCGGTATGGACGACTAATCTGAAGGTCTTCTATCTATTTTTAAATTTCCCAATTGACCATACAATGCAACATATACATATATTCTATTGAATTGCGATAAGGTGTCTTCTTATCTCAAGTAAGTTAGAAATATTCAAATACTAAATTAGATAAAATTAATTTAAAATCCTGTAATTATAATTTACAAATTGATGTTGAGATTGAGAATCATTTTATTTTTGGTTCATAAAATATGTAAGCGTGTTTATATTAAGTTTAACTTTTTTTTTCTATCATTTTCTTTTCAAATTCATTAATAATTTTTCTCTCTAAATTAGGCAAATGAAAGCAATGATATGGTAATAGACAAATGTCTAAAGGATCTAGCCAAGGGCCCGTTACCTAGTATTAGATGTTATAACATCTATTTTGTCAATGGATATAAATTTCACATAGAATCTTATTGCATAATAAGATCTACCATGAATAAAAGAGTTTGTATAAAAGGGTCAAACTATAATGAAATTTTATAGTTAATTAACTGATATTGTAGAGGTTGAATATTCGGCTCTACCAATTAAGAGGGTAGTGTTATTTAAGTGTGACTAGTATGACCCAATAAGTGGGACAAAATTTCATCCACTGTATAATTTGGTTAATGTACACAAAAGACAAACATATGCCAAATATAAACCATTTATTCTCGTAAGTTAAGTTGTACAAGTGTATTATGTCCCTTACCCAATCATGAGGTGATACTATTGATTGGTTTTCGGTGTGCAAAATAAAAGTTAGGTCACGGATTGACATGTCTAAATCAACTGCAATTAGTCATGAAACAGAAGGTCCTTTGAATGATCCAATTGAATAATCAGAAAGATAGTCCTAAAAATACAAGTTGTAGATAGGACATTTGATGATAATTTAGGTCCTTTGAATGATCCAATTGAATAATTAAAGGAAATTGATATTAGAGATATAGAATTTGAATTGACCGAATCAATACTTGGATTAGAATATGAAGAGTGTAAATCAAATGAAAGTGATTAATACAAATAATAAGTAGGCATAAAATTTTATTTATATATATTATGTATAATACTTTAAGTGTTAGTAAATTAATTAATTAGTTTAAGTAATATTTCTTTAGATATGTATCAAGGATCGGGTATAGGATTAGAGATATCATCCTCTGGTGGCCGATCACCAAGAGGTCAAGGCTCCGGAGTACGATTAACCGATGGTAGATCTATCTCTATGACAGATGTTCATGATGATGGTTGGAGTACTGTAGGAATTACCTTCAAAGTTGTCTTGGAAGTCTAGAATGAATTTTGGTTTGGGGAATTTAAGGTAAGAAAATTACAAAATTTTATAGTTAATTATTTAATAAATATTACATTAATTTATAATTATATCCTACTAATTATTTGTTTTGTTTTATTTGTACAAATATTTTTGGTTGGACCAGGCTATTGATAACCTGGTCCGACAATAGCTAGTTTGGATTACCTTTATGAAAAAGGTTTTATTCATTATAGTGATATGTTTAACGAAATAAAGGATAAAGGAAAGCAGTCTTCCTTCATTGAAGATGAATTATAGGCTAATCTTCAAGTATGAGGGAATTCAGCTGAGGCCAAGCATGTTTTGTTGTTGGCTTTCGGAATAGGCGTTCTAGTGTTGTGGATGTTCAGGTCCATCCACACATACTGGAGGCAATAGATCACATTATAATCATGCACAAAAACTTGTAAGTATGATTATGGTTTTTTTAATATTTGTATTAATATTTTCATTGTCTATCCAAATTAAATTATTTTTCCTTACTTACCTTAATATAAGAGGCTAATGTGGGCCAACCGTCAACTAGCTATGAGCTCTTCCTCCACATGCAAATGAAAGGTCATGATGAGCAATCATTCATTGATTACTGATCTCGAGATGTAAATATAAATAAATATATTTTTTTATTTTAAATTAGTTACATATATTAAAATTAAATATAAAACTCAAGTTGATTTTTAATATTATAGGATCATTTCATTGTATCCCAGGAGTAGGTATCTCAGCCTGATGCCCTGATTGATAAGCCTAACCTATTTCTATTCGTTGTTGGAGGAGAGAAGAAGAAAAAGGTTTATGGACTCATGTCTCAGTATGTCAGCACAACTTCATCCTCATCATCTTTCAGTTCATCTGTCTTACGGTAGAAGATCGAACAACTGAAGGTTGACTTAGTTGTGTAGGATTAGATAGCAACTGAGTAGGAATGGGCAGTAGCTAAGTGTGAGCACAGATACTAGCAGGAGCTGTAGGACCAGGTACAGAGGTTAGTCCTGTAGTAGCTACATGAGTTTATAAAAAGCTTTAGGAGAGGCAGATTCGATTCGCCTCTACCTCCACTTCGTGCTTAGGGTTTTTTATATATTTTTTCTTTACTTATTTGTATTTCTAAAACAAATACAAATTCGTTTTCTTTTATATTTTCTTTATTACTTATTTTTATTTAATATTTATTTTTATGCATTTTATTTTACTTTTTTTTTAATTTACATTATTAATATAATTTTCAATTGCATTTTATCTATTAATAAATTCTAATTTTATCATATAAATTAATATTTATTTAATTATAATTTTAATATAAATTACAATTTAAAATAATAAAAATAAATATTATTAATATTTTAAAAATAAAATTTTAATTTACCAACAAAATTATCTTTTGTTGGTTAATTAAAACTTTTATCGACTAATTACCAACATAAGCATTTGTTAGTATTACTGAGCAAATTTAAATTTTGTCAGTAACTATCCGACCAGACCTATTAGATTCATCAACGGATGCTCAATAAGCATTATTGACAAATTTCTTTTTTGTCGCTAGTTTGCAAAATCTTTGCCCACATTTCACCAACAAATGGACTTGTCGGCCAATAGGTAGGTTTTTTGTTAGCATTATTGACAATCTTCTTGTCAACAGTTTGCAAAATCTTTGCCCACATTTTACCAACATATGGACTTGTTGGCCAACAAATAGGTTTTTTGTTAGCATTATTGATAAATATTTTTGTTGGTATTACCGATATAAAAGCTTTTTTTGGTACCTCTAAAAGCATTTTTCTTCGTCAGCCAAAGTTTTCGTCGACAGCACTGACAACTATTTTATCTATTATAGTACACCAAAAAATTTTAAATTTTAGTCAGTCAATTTCACTGACTGAACTTCTATTAAGGATATCGACAAATACATATTCTCTCGGTAATGTCAATTCCACATGAAATTTTATCGATAATTTCATTACTAGCAAAGTTTAAGGTAAGAGATTTTTTCTGTCGGTAATCTCTCGTTAACTCTTTTTACCAATAAAATAATTAAGTTACCTGGATTCTTGTAGTCTGAAGATCCTTTAAAATGAGATATACAAGACCAACTAATAATATAAGGAAACTAATTACTACTTCTAACAACAAACAAATGGACAATGCTCGTAAAACCAATTTTGAAGAACAGGTGGAAATCCAAGCAATTTGTACATTTTTTTACCCTCCTTCTTTCCTTTCCCACTAAACTTTTCCTTCAAACTATTAATAGTGCCATAAAAAATATTCATACCAAAAGTATATTCAGAATATCTACGACTATCAATAATATCAAAATCTTCTCCATGAACCAATTTCTCCTTAGAAGAGGATAATAAGAAAAGATGAAAACATGCATGACAACAATCTTAACAAATCTTCATCACATATCCATTTCTCATTAATAAAACAGTATTCAATATGATATTTATTAATTTTTCTCATACCACCAAAATACCTAGATAATAAGTTCTTATCATATTTACTATATAATAACTTATTTTAGTCCCCATCAAATTTCAAACTAGACATTAAAGCAAACTCACAAAAACAAAAATCAAATGAACATCATTAATATCAAATCACATCTCTTTTCAATTTGATTGCTTCACCTCCCTCAATAATAAAGAGTGCATCAGTTTTCATTGAAATTTAAATTCTAATATACCAAACAAAAAACTGAAAATAATATGACAAATCAAGCTTTGCAAAAGACAACATACTCTTCAAAGCTATGTAAAAGACAACTTACTCTTCAAATTCTTAATAATCGTAAATTTCAACTCAAAACCAATCTTCCCTCCAAATAATTCATCATCATCATATTTAGATTTCAATTCCTATAATACAACATTTAAACAATATAATATCTAATATATAAAACATATAATCAATATATAAAGAACATATAATTTGATAAATACGATGAATATTTGATGAAGAAACATATATAACTTTTATAAGTCATTTATATGTTATATATGTTGCATATAATTTGTATAGTATGATGGATTACATATGAAGAAGCATCTAGAACATTTATATGTCATTTATATATTATATATGTTATATATAATTTGATACATATGATGGATTGCATTCGTAATGGATTGCATAAGTAGAAGCATATATAAAAACTTTTATATGTCATTTAAATGTTATATATTTTGCATATAATTTAATAAATATGATGAATTCCGTGAAGAACTATATAGAACTTTTATATGTTATACATATTATATATAATTTGATAAATATGATGGATTGCGTATGAAGAAGCATATAGAATTTTCATATGTCGTTTATATGTTATATATGTTGCGTATAATCTGATATATATGATGAATTCTATATGAAGAAACATATAAAACTTTTGTATGTACTTTATATGTCATATATATTATATATAATTTGATAAATATGATGCATTCGAGATGAAAAACTATATAAAATTTTTATATGTACTTTTATATGTTATATATGTTGTATATAATTTGATAAATATGATGAAATCCTATACCACTTTTTATGTTATTCATTTAAATTTACAATTAAATATTTAATAAATGTAAAATCACAAAACAAATTGTTTGTTGATATTAAAAGATTTCATTCCATGTTCAAAAATAAACATACCCATAAACCAATGAAATCAAATATAGTTTTCCAATTGTTTATTACAAAAAAAAAAATAGAACAATGTTATAGAAGAATTAACAACTAAAATACAAAAATAAATCATTAAAAACCTTAAATATAAATTAACAACCAAAATACGAATATATATAATGATATATAACAATATATATATATATATATATATATATCACTTTTATACTCTTAATATTTTAAATTTTAACAAGTATATGTTGCTATATATAACATATATTGACACATAACTAAACATATATATGTTGTTATATGTCACATATAATAACATATATCGGATGAGTTGCAAACAAATATCAGTATACAATTATTATATATTATTATATGTTGATATATGTCACATATAATAACACATATCAATTGAGTTGCAAAAACGAACATCAATGTACAAGTATTACATAATCATATATGTTGATATATGTTACATAAAACAACATATATAAGTTGAGTTGTAAAAACAAATATTATTTTGTAACTATTATGTATTATTATATGTTGATATATGTTACATATAACAATATATATCAGATGATTTATAGAAAAATTACCACTATACAACTATTATATGTTATTGTATGATAACATATATTATATATAACAACATATATCAGTTGACTTGCAAATAAAAATATTAGCATATAATTATTATATATTGTTATGTGTTGATATGTCACATAAAACAACATATATTAGTTGAGTTGCAAAAAATAATATCAATATATAACTATTATAAACTATTTTGTGTTAATATATGTCAAATATAACAACATATATTATTGAGTCACAAAAAAATATCAGTATACAACTATTACATATTGTTATATGATGATAGACGTCATACATAATAACATATTTCAATTAAATTGCAAAAGCAAATATCAATTTACAACTATTATATACTATATGTTGAAACATGTTACATATAACAATATATATCAATTGAGTGAAAAAATGAATATCAATTTACAATTATTATATGTTGTTATCTATTGATATATGTTACATATAAAAACATATATAAGATGATTTGCAATATATATATATATATGTATCACAATACAACTACTATATGTTATTATATGATAATATATATTACATATAACAATATATATTGGTCGACTTGCAAAAAAGAACATCAGTATACAAAAATTATATACCGTTATATATTGATATATGTCACATATAATAACATATATCATATGATTTGCAAAAAAATATTAGTATACAACGAATATATATTATTATATATTGATATATGTCACTTATAACAATATATCAATTGAATTATAAAAATATATCAGTATACAACTATTATATACTATTATATGTTGATATATGTCACATATAACAACATGTATTAATTGAGTTGCAAAAACAAACATCAATTTACAACTGTTATATACTGTTATATGTTGATATATGTCACATATATGAACGTACATCAGTTGAGTTACAAAAAGAAATATCAAATTACAACTATTATATATTATTATATGATGATATATGTTACATATAATAACATATATCAAATAATTTGTAGAAAAATATCACTATACAACTATTATATGTTTATAATATGATAATATGTGCTACATATAACAACATATGATAGTTGACTTTCCAATAAGAATATCATTATATAACTATTATATTGTGTTATATGTTGATATATATCATATATAATAATATATATCATATGATTTACAAATAAATATCAGTATACAATAATTATATACTGATATATGTCATATAGAATAACATATATCAATTGAGTTGCAAAAATGCAAAAATAAATATCAATTTACAACTACTGTTATATGTTGATATATATTACATAAAATAACATATATTGGATGGTTTGTAAAAACAATATCACTATACAACTATTATATGTTTTTATATGATAATATATGTTACATATAGTAATATATATCAATTGACTTACAAATAAGAATATTAGTATACAACTATTATATATTATTATATGCTAATATATGTCACATGGAACAACATATATCAGTTGAGCTGAAAAAAAATATTAATATACAACTATTATATAATATTATGTGTTGATATGTTATATATAATAACATATATTAAATGAGTTGCAAGAAAAATATTAGTATATAATTACTATATGTTATTATATGTTGATATATGTTACATATAACAACATATATCAATTGAGTTGCAAAAGCGAATATCAATTTACAACTATTGTATGTTGTTATACATTGATATATGTTGCATATAACAACATATATCAGTTGAATTGTAAAAAAGAATATCAATTTATAACTATTATATGTTGTTATATGTTGACATATATTACATATAACAATATATATAAGATGATTTGCAAAAAAAATTATATATATATATATATATCACTATACAACTACTATATGCTATTATATAGTAATATATGTTACATATAACAATATTTATCAGTTAACTTATAAATAGAAATACTACTATACTAATATTATATGTTGATATATGTTGATATATATCACATATAATAATATATATCAGTTAATTTGCTAAAAAAAATCAATATACAACTATTATATATTGTTATGTGTTGATATATGTCATATGTAACAATACATATCAAATGAATTGCAAAAAAATATGAGTATACAACTATTATAGACTATTATATGTTGTTATGTGTCACATATAACAACATATATCAATTGAATTGCAATAACAAATATCAAGTTACAACTATTAAATGTTGTTATATATTGATATATATTACATATAAAACATATCAATTGAGTTGCAAAAAAGAATATCAATTTACGTTTATTATTTGTTGTTATATATTAATATATGATATATATAACAACATATATAAGATGATTTGCAAAATATATATATATATATATACAACTACTATATGTTATTATATAATAATATATGTTATATATAATAACGTATATCAATTGACTTGCAAAAAGGAATATCAGTATACAACTATTATATATTGTTATATGTTGATATATGTCACATATAATAACATATATCAATTGATTTATCAGTATACAACGATTATATACTGTTATCAGGGACGAAGCTACTTTATAAGTGGGCTTTTTTATTTTATTATATATATAATACTATAAAATATATATTAATTTATATATATATTTATATAATATATATATATATATATATTATAAAATTTTGAAAATGGGTCCTTCCCATTGAATAAGCTCTTTTCATACAAATTTGGTCATATTAACCTATATATATGTATTTAGCCCAAAACTAAATATATATTAGCCCAAAATCAAATTTTTATTTTATAAAATGAAAAAAAAAAAGAAAAAGTTTGTAGGATAAGTTTATTATATTCTCACTCTACTATCTATCCTTAAAAATTAGAAATTACGCAATTTCATCAATCATGTCTGAAATTTAGAACCATGATTTCATAATACATGTGAGTCTTTTTTAAGTTTAAATTTTTTTTATTTTTTATATAATTTTTTATTTTTTTTCAGATTGACTACAATTTATTATTAATTTATTATTTTTTTATATAATTGTAAAATTTTTCTATTTAGTTCCCAATAACTTAAATTGAGATATTTTATTTATAATTTTCTTAAAATTAGGATTAAGCATTAATTAATTTTATCTATAACTATTTTGTCTTAGTTGATTAACTCTCATAATTTTTTATCCTAACTTTGTCTCTAACTGCTATATATTAATATATGTCACATATAATAACATATATCAATTGAGTTACAAAATCGAATACGATGTTTGTTGTTAAAATAATGCATTCAAAATCCAATTTTATTGTAAGTGTAGTGTAAATCCAATTCAAATAATTTTAACTTTTTTATATGTCAAATTCAAAGCACCATATCACTACATAGTATCCATGTAGAGGCATTATTGCAACTGTTTCATTATTATTTTTTAAACACGCCAATCAAAAGATATGACAAATTCCAAATGAACAAAGTACAACGCAAAAAACTCTCTCTCTCTCTCTCTCTCTCTCTCACATTGGCCATGAATTCTTGCACCAAAAGAGTCACATTGTTATTCAGTATTATTATAATTATTGTTCTTGTTCAAGCAATTAATTATTATATGTATTTCAAGAATACAACTCACTCGAATTTGAGAGAAAGCACACATACGAAAAGTGTCCGATAAATTTTGATATTAAATAATGGTTACGAAAAGTGTCCAATAAATTTTGATACTAAATAATGGTTTAGTTGACAAAAACAACTGGAATTCCCATTTTAACATTTAACTTTCATCAAGTGATGAAAGGAGGGGGAAGAAAGATTTTTTTTAGGAAAGAGAACAAAGAAATGTCACATCCTAAGTTGGTTGTTAGTCATTTTCATTCACTAATTAAATTCACAATGCTTATGAAGCCTAATATAAAAATAATTTTGAGATCAATCTTTCATCATTTGTCTAGATACAGCTTTATCTTTACGTATTTGACATTGATTCGGGGAAGACTCATAACTTCACCCAATTTTTCCTTTTTTTTCCTTATTGCTTCTTAGAATATGAATAGTTCCACATATAAGAAGAAGAAGATTAGAAATTTAGTAACATACATCATTATTAGGCTGATCTGATGGAGGTTCAAAGGAATAGAACAAGCCATAGCATCCTTTCAGTGCATCCATTATGCTTTGAAAATCAAAGGGATCAGAGTAAAAAACTCTCAAGTTCTTGCTATTGCAAGATAATTCTTCAAAATATTTCAATTTGCCTGCAAATTCATGCATCCACAACAAGCAATAAACTAAGAATCCTTTATATATATATAAAAAAAAGCCACAGGATTGTCTATACGATAAAATAATTGAACAACCAATAATAAAAAAATCATTGCTAGGAAGTGAAGCCTACAAAACAGTGTTCGAAAAAATCTTGTGTTTTAGAACTTGCAAAATAAGGGATTAATCTATGAACAGAAAAATTAAGCAGAATAAGAAGAGAAATAATCACACAAAACACAAAAATTTAAGTGATTTGGCAATTTACTTGTGTCCACGTGATGTTTTTCTCACTTTATTTCTTAGAGAGAGAGTACAATTAAAAATTTTTTTTTCATAATATGTTGTCTATCATTTAGGATGCTGTCTATATAGTATTTTTTTTACCTTAGATATATAAGAAAATCATTTTCCTATTCTAGCCTCTTTTTAATTTCCATTCAAACTCTATTATAAAATTGATAATCCTCCTCTTTGTTGGAACTCCTAATACAAAACCAATTTGGTTTATGAGCCATTATTTAACAATCTCTACATTAGTGAATAATCATCCCCTTTAGACTTGCTCAATCTTAAAAATTTTGTACCTCCGTCTGGAGTTCCAACATCTTCACAAATTCTTAGTTTGTGACTTGGAGCAAGTCCAAACAATATTTGAAATTCTCCAAAGGTAACATCTTTGTTAACATATCTGCTATATTTTCCTTTGTGTGCACATTCATTAATAGAATCTCATCAAAAGAAATTAACTCTCTGATTTTGTGATATCTCACATCAATATGCTTTGTTTTAGCATGGTACACTTGATTCTTAGACAACTTTATGACACTTTGACTATCTCAGTATATACTAAAATCTTATTGCTTGAAGCCTAATTTTGAGACAAGCCCTTTTAATCACAGTGCTTTCTTAGCTACTTTTATTATTGTCATGTATCCTGTCTCTGTAGTAGATAAAGCAATCACACTTTATAAGGTTGACCTCCAACTAATTAGACTATTTGCAAGTGTGAAAATGTAGCATGTAGTAGACTTCCTATCATCCACATCTCTAATGTAATCTGAATCAACATATCTAATAATGGAGGCCAAATCATTTACTGCACCATAACAATCCTATAATCAAAGGTATCTCTCAAGTATCGGAGAATCTAGTTTACAACTTTTCAGTATTTCTTACCTAGATTCGCCATAAATATACTAACCATACTAATTGCTTGTGCTAAGTCTGGCCTTGTACACACCATCGCATACATCAATCTCCCTATTATACTAGCATACGAAACTTTTGCCATGAACTGTTATTCTTCCTCTATTTTAGGACACTGATGACTAGACAATTTGAAGTGATTTGCTAGAGGAGTAGTAACTGATTTTGCCTTGTCCATACTGAATCTCTCCAATACTCTTTCAATGTAATTCTTCTGTGAGAGCCATAGCTTCCTATTTTTTCTATCCCTGTTAATCTCTATACCAAGAATTTTCTTTGCAGCACCTAAGTCTTTTATGTCAAACTCTTGACTTAACAAAGATTTAAGGTCATACACATCTTTCATGTCTCTTGTAGCAATTAACATATCATTAACATAAATCAACAAGTAGATGAAGAATCCATTCTTCAAAGACTTATGATATAAATAACAATTATACTCACAACGGGTAAAACCAATACTTATCATGTAAGAATAAAATAGCATATACCATTGTCTTGGAGACTGCTTCAACCCATAGAGGGATTTTTTGAGCTTGCATACTATATGCTCATTACCTTGCTCCTCAAACCCTTATGGTTATTTCATATAAATCTGCTCCTCCAATTCACCATGAAGAAAAGCTATCTTGACATCTAATTGCTCTAACTATAAGTTTAACTGAGCTGTTAATATCAACATTATTCTGATAGTTGAATGTCTAACTACTGGTGAGAATACTTCATTATAGTAAATCCCTTCTTTTGTGAGTATCCATTTACAACTAATCGTGCCTTGTATCTTATACCTTCTTTCTTTAAAGCTTATTCCTTCTTCCTATTGCATCCAACTGTCTTCTTTCTTTCAGGAAGTTTTGCTAACTCCCAAGTTTAATTCTTGTGTAGTGACTTTATTTCTTCAGTCATAGCTTCTAACCACCTTCCTATTTCTGGAATTGACACTACTTCGTGAAAAGAACTTGGTTCTCTTTTACTTATTAGTAAAGTAAAGGAAGTCGAATCATCATCTTCTCGATATCTGGCTGGAGGTCTAATTATGTGTCTAAGTTTATCTATGGCAATATTGTGCTCATAATGATGATGTTACACTTCTGTACTCTCTAAATCATCATTCTTGCTTTCAGATTCAACTACTGGTTGAACTAGGTTTGAACAACTATCCAACTCAAACTCCAAATCTACCTTGCGGATTTCCATCTCTAATTTCTGCATTGAAATATGAGACCTTAGAGCTATCACCACCTCCTCGTAGTCTAACGTCTCCTTCCCATATAACAGTATAGTGTTAAATTAATTGAAAGATGGTGGCAATGAACATAAGAGTATCAACGCCTTGTCATCGTCATCCAATTTAACATCCACATGCAATAAATCACTAACATTTTGATTGAACTGGGTTATGTGATTTTCTAGGTCCACCTTCTTTTATTCTAAACCAAAATAGATTGCACTTTATGAATAATTTATTGGTAACATTCTTAGGCATGAACAAACTCCTCAACTTTGTCCATAAACCTTTGGTTGTCTTCTCGTTAGTTACGTCATACACTACTGAATCCGCCAAACACATCCAGATTGTATTGAAGGTGATTGACTCAATATCTTGCCAATCCTCTTCATCCATGTTTGCCAGTTTTGTTTCCCTTAGTGCCTTGTGAACCTTCAATTGTGTCAATAGATCATTCATTCTCATCTGTCATAGAGAGAAATTTTTTTTCCCATCGAACTTGTCGAACTTAGCATGTGTTTCAAAATCACTTATCCTAACTAGATGCTCAAATACCAATTGTTAGAAAAGAAAAATCTTGTGTTTTAAAACATGCAAAATAAGGAATCAATCTATGAACAGAAAAATTAAAGAGAATAATAAGAGAAGTAATCACATAAGACACAAAGATTTATGTGGTACGGTAATTTGCCTACGTCTACGAGAGATTTCTCATTTTATTTCTTAGAGAGAGAATACAACTGAGATTTTTTTTTCGCAGTGCGTTGTCTATCATCTGAGGTGCTCTATATATAATATTTTTTTTTATTCTAGATATACAAAGAAATCTTTTTTTCCTATTCTATCATCTTTTTAATTCATATTGAAACTCTATTATAAAATTGATAATTCTCCTCTTTGTTGAAACTCCTAATATAAAACCGATTTGATTTAGAGCCATTATTTAACAAATAGTTAATATGCAATATATAAATTTAAAACTAGCAAAAAACAAAACACTAATTGTGGTTCTCATAAGAGGTAATACATTGTATAATAGAAAAGTGCATGAATGTATTATAGAATTGTATAATTTTTTATTTCTAATAAATAAACTATATCTAAAGCAGCCTAAGGAGAATGAATTCGCAATTTCTTGGAACGACTCCTCAAGTGGTTAGTTATTTTTCTTCTACAGCATATTACATATTAAAAATATGAAAATTTTGCCAACTAATTCCACTGATTCCAAATTGAAGAGCCACCACTACTTGGGGAACCAAAAACCCCTAAATGATACAGTTGAGCAACTCCACCTTCTGCTTTGTGAGAGAAAATAATGAGAATTAATAAAGAGATTTTCAGGGGAAATTGAAAGAGTGATAACTGCAACAGGTCATGTATGCAGCAACAAAAAGCTTGAGTTTGGAAACAGTAGGAAAAATAGATTACGAGATCAGGTTTTAGCTTTTCTAAGCCCTCTTTTTTCATAGTCAGAGAGAGAACTCAACCCAAAAACATATTCCACACCATTCTTATCAAGCCTTACCTGCAAAAATTGATTAAAAACATTTAGATTGCTAAACCATGGAGCTATATTTTGGAAATCTTAAACCTATACAAAAAAATTATAATAAAAAAACATAATAAGAAAAATTAAATAAAAAGAGTAAGAAGAAAAAGAAGAAAAGAAAAAAAAAGAAAGTTTAAATACCATAAATTTTAAAAAAATATATAATATAAGTAAAATTGAAAAATAAAAAAATTTAATAACAATAATATTAAAAATTAAAATTAAAATATAGATTGTGACGTAATTTTGCCTAAGGTTAATGAGTTTTAAAATTTAATAAGCCTTTGCTTAGAGCTATCTATAGAAAAATATTTTTGAATCAGATGAGTATAATAATATATATTAATTAATAGTTTGAGGATGATAGATTACATCTACCCTCAGTTTGGCGGCAACAAAATTGACGCGAACGTGGCTTGCCCTCCATCACTTCTCAAGGTTTAAATTAATTGAAAAAAAAAAAGAATAAACTTATCATCACTTAAAATGAAAATTATAAAAAAAAAATGTTACGGACGGCAATGGTCAAGTTATAGACGGCTCTTTTTTTATTTTTTTATGGGATAATAAGGGCGGCTCCTTATATTCCTTAGCGGAGCAAAAACTTATTAGGTCCCTTTCAATGAGAATGAATGAGGAACTGCACGTGTTTGTCGACATTAAAATTTAAATATTAAATTTTAAATATTGAATAGAGGAAATTTAATTTTTGCACACTAAAAAAAAAATACTCTCCGTCAATAAATACATAATTTTCCATACCAATGCTAAAAAAAATATAATTTAAAATAATAAATATATTTAAAATTAATTTATTATAAATGTTGAATTAGAATCTTATTTTTTTATTTTTTAAGAAATTAATTAGAATTGTGTGTTGCAGGTGTGATGATTCACTTGGTTCTCAATTTTTTTATATAAAATATTACATTTTTAAAATTTTTTGAACTATACTTTGTAATTCTATTTTTAAATATTTATTATTATATTTATTTATTTTATTTTGAGACCCTTATTAAAATATAATTTTTAAATATACAAATCGATTTTATCAGATGCTTTTTTGGATTCACCTAAAACAATTATATTTTCGGCGTAAACTGATATGAAAAATATTTTCATCGTAGAACGTATATATAAATTATCTTTTACAATTAAATATCTTTGCAATTTTAAATATTATTGAACTTTAATTTTTATATACTCTATGTTTGATTAATTTTTTATTTCATTATTATAAAAAATAATTTTATTTAATTTATAATTTTAAAAATATTTTAACTTTGATAATTATTATTTATTAATTTTAGATATTATTATATAATAATCCTGAATATTAATATAAATAAATACATGCCCTAGTTTGTTATGTATATGAACTGCTTAAAATAATTTCTAATTGACATATAAAGATATAATTGTATAAAAAAATTTTGATGTCATAATTTCTTATATAAACATTTATTTAATATATGATAAAAATTTCAACAAATAATTGAGTGATAAAAATTATTTTAAAATAACTTTTAAATTCAATTTTTATTATAAATATATAAATTATTTTCTATACTTGTATATAAATTACTTTCCGTACATATATAAATTATTTTCTATATATATATAAATTACTTTCTATATACATATATAATATGTATAAATTATTTTCTATATTCACATCATTTAATTGTTTACTTTCGATTTATCCAAACGCCGTCTTAATTTTTTTCTTTTTTAATTTTCTGTGACAATGACATGACATTTCTTCATGACAGCAAATGAAACAAGAGCTCACCGCCACATAAGACTCCTAAGAAAAGAGAAAATCCGTAACTTATAAAAATGTCCATGTCAGACTCTGAGCGATCGAAATGGGTTAGCATCAAATTGGCTGTAAGTGGGACAATGGCTTATGGCTATATATTATTCTTGGATTGGATCAAAATGACATGTGAAAGGCCATTTTTAGTTATATTTACCATACAAAATACAACCAAAATTACTATGTACCCATTATAATTTTTGTAGGCTTGCGTCTACCTACAATTGCAGGTGATTTTGTTTGAATTTGTGTCTGACTGAAATGTGATTGAAGATATTATTAAAAAACAAAATTGTGATTGAAGAGTTTTATTTGGATTTTGGTTCCTTAAAATTGGGATTGATACACCGCACTTTCTTTGTGGAAAGCTTGTAATAATTACTGGGTCTTTTGTTCTCTTGTCAGTTGTTTATTTTGGCTTTGTTTTGTTAAACCAGGGAATTTGTGACGTGTGCAGTGATGCTTGTATTTTTTTTTCCTATTTAACAGTGTCTGATCCTCTTGCTTCTGTTCCTACGTGTTTTCTTGGTTAATTTTGTATGAATTAATTTTGGTTAATTCAGTAGCATTGAAGTAAAGTTCATTGGTTTTCTTTTAACTCTCTAAAGCACCACAGAGAGATACAATTTCAAGTATGTATGGCTGTGATGAATTTTATCTTATTCTTCATCTACAGTTCTATATTTATTTGCTTGTGAAAAGAAAAAAGAATGTTACTTTTCTCATTGCAGTATGTATTCTTTTGATATTATTGATTACTAATTTCTAGCATATTCCATTCCGTTTTATAAGTGGAAACCTATCATATGCTAATTTAAAGGTTAGAAGCTTAACTTCACATATGAGCACATATTGGGTTTCAATATAACGAGTTGATCTTTTAATTTATGCAGAGTTTCTGTGGGTGAAAGCATGGGAGAAGACTTTAGAGAGGCATTTTTGAAGAAGAATTATTATGAGAATTGCCCAGGTTGTAAGGTTGAACAATACAAGGAGTTAAACAGAGGACTGCCTATTCGAGAACTCTTTTCAATATGGATTGTTGTGCTTTGTACTGGTAAGCATATTCTTCTAGCCAGTTATATTAATCTTAAATGCATTTGTCTTTCTTCTTTTAGTTTTTGAAGTTCCATGTACATATAAAATAGTGATTTTATTAGTTATATAGACTTCAACTTTTTATTGGTAGTTTTAGTTGTATCTGTGCATACATACCTATGAAGAATATTTGTGAATAATTTTCCTATAAAAATTCCAAGGCCTAGCTATAGGTTTAAAAAGTAGAGGAAAAATTCTAATATGTTTCTAATTTTGGAGATACCCTTTAATTTCTTAGGACAAAATGGTTTTCTTGATATCTATGTGGGCTTTACGCTTTATTGGAACTTTAATAGAGATGTCTTTGAATGTTTTCCAACTTGACTAGAGGATATAAATTTTATGTTTTCATTTATAGTTGTCTTTTGAATCACAAATGAAGATTTTGTTTTTTTTTTTTTTTTCTCTCATATATATAAATAAATATAATTTTATTGTCATATAAAGTTGACACAGACACAAATTTCGGATTTTAAAGGATGTTTATTGCATCAGTTGCACTTACATGAGTTGCTGTTACACGTTGCTCAAATATGTAAATCTTTTGACACGTATTGACATGATACTAATAATTTTTGCAGCACTTCCAATATCATCTCTCTTTCCATTCCTTTACTTCATGGTAAGTGTATGCTTATATGCATTTAGAATCAATTCCATTATTGACATTTACTTTTAGCCAACTTTTTATGTGGGTCTGATGACAAAAGAGGAAAAAAAAAAAGATCCAAAACTTTGTTTGTTTTTATTGTATTTAATTCAAAAATTTAAAATTCTGGACTTGCAATATATTTTTTTAGACTTAAAATGTATCAATTAATCATATGTACCTTTACCATTTTGCCATTGGTTTACTCCATTAAAAATTGAAATCATTGAGCAAGATATTATTAAATCTTGTAATTTTGAATTACAATGAATAAATAAATAGGGAAAATGACAACCAGCTGGGGTAGCTCAGCTGGCCACCTGTTGTTACTCTCAATTGAGAGGGCAGGGATTCGATCCCCGTAAAAACCGTATTTCGAGGGTAAGGGGAAATGACATTTTGTCATCTTTCCAACACAATTATTTGGTTCGATAATTAATCTGTTATTTTAGTGATTTGAAGAAAGAAGATTTCATATTGACCCTTCATTATACAAATAACAAGCAAAACCATATTTGTCAAATGTATTTATGAAAAAACAAAATTGCTCTTGATTTAAAAAGTTTTATGGTCACAAATTTATCAAAATATAATAAGAGGACAAAATTGACAAACTTACTGGATTTCAATAGAATTTTAATAGAATTTTTCTTGATTATTCCTTCAAGCTGATTGTGTTTAAATAGACTAAAGTATCTCTCAAATTTGAAAATAAATTTCTAAATTACAGTCCTAATTGATGCCCATTATCTCCTAATTATGGCTGATAATTACATCCTTAATTGGCTCTCTAATTGATGCCTAATTTGTCTCATAATTATGGCTGTTTGTCTTCTAATTATGGCTGATAATTACAGTCTTAATTAACTCCCTAATTGATGATTATTTGTAGCTATCTTACAGCAATATAGTTAATTAATTACAATAGTATACTAACATCCCCCCTCAAATTGATGCTGGGCGATCAAGAAGCATCAATTTGCCCACGCGAAATTGATGACACTGTCTTGTCATAGATTTTTTGAACACATCAGCAATTTGAAGAGCAATGGAGATATGTGGAAGAGAAATGACACCAGTATCTACGGCCTCTCGAATAGAATGACAGTCGACTTCAATATGTTTGGTACGTTCATGAAAAACTGGATTTGTAGCAATTTGTATGGCACTAGTGTTGTCAACATGCAGAGGAGTAGAATGAGGCTGAGGAAATCCAATTTCAGCAAGTAACCCACGTAACCAAATAATCTTTGAGCAAGCAGTGGACATAGCCCGATATTCAGACTCAGTAGAAAATTTTGAAACAATGTCTTGTTTCTTACTTTTCTAAGATATCAAAGAATCGCCAAGAAACATACACCAACCTGTTATAGAGTGTCGAGTGTTTGGACAACCGGTCCAATCAACATCACTGTAAGCAATAAGGCGTATGGGAGAGCCAATAGGAAAGAATAAACCCCGAGAAAATGCGTCAAGGAGATAGCGAATGATTCGACGAACTTCCACCAAATGTAAGTGACGCGGAAAACTCATGAATTGACTGACTTGTTGAACTGCAAAAAAAATATTGGGCCTTGTAATAGTCAGATAATTCAAACTGCCAACTAATTCCTGATAAAGAGATGGATCAGGAAGAAGATCTCCGTCTTGACTATGATACTTGACATTTAATTCCAAAGGAGTATCAACTGGGGATGAATCTTGAAGGCCTGCTGAAGTAATCAAATCTGTAGTATATTTGTGTTGATGCAAAATATCCCAAAGAATCATAGTAAACTTCCAGCCCTAAGAAATATGTAAGTGGACCAAGATCCTTCATTTTAAAAGAAGTTTGAAGAGATTGTTGGAGATTGAGGATCGTTGATGTATTAGTGCTAGTGATAATAATGTCATCTACATAAATAAGGAGTAGGACAAAACCAGTAAAACTCTTGTGAAGAAATAAAGAGGAGTCATATTTACTTTGCACAAATGAGAACTGAAGTAAGGTAGATCAAAACTTGTCAAACCAGGCACGTGGAGCTTGTTTGAGTCCATACAAAGATCTTTTTAACTTACACACATGTGTTGAAGGTGAGGAAGTCAAACCCTGTGGTAGTGTCATATAAATATCTTCTTTAAAATCACCATGAATAAAAGCATTTTTGACATCCATTTGATGAAGAGGCCAATCCTGAGAAGCAGCAACTGCAATAATTGTATGAACAGTAGTCATTTTTGCAACTGGAGCAAAGATCTCCTCACAGTCCACTCCGTATTCTTGCTTATTGCCAAGAGCAACCAATCGGGCCTTATATCGATCCAAAGTTCCATTAGAATGAAGTTTGACTGAATAAACCCATTTACATCCAATGGGCTTAACATTTGGAGGGCAAGGAAGAATTTTCCATGTATGATTGTCGTGAAGAGCTTGAAGCTCGTTCTGCATTGCTTTTTGCCAACATTTATTCTTGGAGGCTTGTGAGTAACAAGATGGAACGGAAATATCAGATAAAGTGGCAGAATATCTAAAAGGATGATCAGAAAAACCATACCGTCTTGGAGGTCGAGATATTCTGGTAGATCGATGAAGAGTAGATTCAGGAGAATCAGACATAGATGATGGATCAGTCTCAGGAAGGGTCACCGTTGGTTGACATCTTTCATACACAAATTCAGGTTTAAATCGAGTAGGAACAATTGGTAAATCCTTAAAAATTGGAAGAATAGAAGAAGTAGAAGAAGACTCAGCAAAATTAGGAAAGAAATATTGATGCTCAAAGAAAATAACGTTTCGAGAAACATGAAATTTGTTAGAAGTTGAATCATAGCAAGCAAAACCCTTTTAAGAAGAATTATAACCCATAAATGCACATTATAATTGTTATCTACTAACTGACCAACCGAAATAAGCTTAGTTGAGAGATTTAGAGATATAAAAACGTTGTTGAAATATGGTTTAAGATCTCCAATCTCAGTAATAAGTATTGTACTACCATTTGCAATCTGAATTTCAGTTGAACCATGATACTTGCGAACATTGTTAAGCATGCTAGATGTGTTTGTCATATGATTTGAGGCAGCAGAATCAACAAGCTAAAGTTGAGAGGGGGAGGTATTTTTACCTTGTAGTCCTAAGGCGGAGAAGGCTGAAATAATCATTTTTTGCACCATTTCTGGAGTAAGAACCACAGGTTCAGCAGTTGAAGAGAGAGTTGTAGAAATTGTTGGAGCAGCAAAATGAGTGGAATTATTCGTTGCAATTGGGGCAGCATTCGCTTTTCAGTTTTGAGGCCATGTAGGACACTCCTTTATGACATATCATGACTGTTGGCAATAATTACAAAACTTTTTTCCACAATTGGCAGCAATATGCCCATAATCTTTGCAGGAATAACACTGAATTTTGCTCATATCCCGACCCTTTCCTCTTCCTTGGGCAGCAAAAGCAACCTTGACAGTATTTTCTTGTTGGAGAGAGTTTTGAGTGAGAAGATGTTGTTCTTCGCGAAGTAATTTGCCAAAACAAACATTTAAAGAAGGTTAAGGAACACTCCTCATTAAATTTGAGCGAAGTGTCTCAAATTCAGACATCAACTTCATTAAGAATTGATCTCTTTTGCTTTGCTCTTAAATTTCTTGAATTACAGAGAGAGATGCTGCAGGTATTTTAGCATAAATAGTGTCAGTAAACTCAGCCCATAAATTTTGAAAACCAGAATAATATTCTTGAATTGAGAGATTTCCTTGGGAATAATTAGCAATATCACTCTCCAATTGAAAATGTCGTGCAATATTATCTTGATTGTAGACCTTTTTTAAGTATCCCACATGGCTTTTGAAGTTTTAGAAGATCTCAGATTAGGAGCAATAAGAGGGTCGACTGATTCCAGAATCCATGTCATTACTCTTGCATCTTTAACTTTCCAGTAAAGCAACTCCTTATTATCTTTAGGAGCTGGATCACTTCCATCTATATGGCCCAATAGTTCTTTTCTTGTAACAAAGAGTTGGAACTGAAATTTCCATGAAGAGTAATTTTTTTCGGTGAAATGAACATGAAAACTCTCAACTGCGTTTGAAGTGGCCATCTCGAATAGCACAAGGAGACCAGAAATGCAAAATTAACAATTACAAAATCAGGAGTAGGTCAATCAGAAGAAGCAGCAAACCTACCAAGACGAAAATCCTACAGCCATAAAGTTGCAGGATAGAAAAAGTCCACCAGAATCTCTTCTAAAGCAAGAGAACCTCCAAATAGAAATTCAAAATTTCTATGACCGAGAGTTCATCAAAGATATGAACTAAACAAGGAACCAGAAGTAAAAGTAGCAGCAGAAACAGAAGCTGCAGAATCAGAGGCAGCAGAACTTGCACTTTGTTCTTGAAAGGAAAACAAAGCTGAAACTCATAAAAGAACAACTCTAAAATTGCCTAACCATGGCTCTGATACCATGACAAACTTATTGAATTTTAATAGAAATTTTCTTGATTATTCTCTCAAGCTGATTGGGTTTAAATTGACTGAAGTATCTCATAAATTTGGGAATAAATTCCTAAATTACAGCCCCAATTGATGCTCATTGTCTCCTAATTATGGCTGATAATTACAGCCTTAATTGGCTCCCTAATTAATGTCTAACTTGTCTTCTAATTATGGCTGTTTATCTTCTAATTATGACTAATAATTACAGCCTTAATTAGCTCCCTAATTGATGGTTATTTACAGCTATCTTACAGTAGTATAGTTAATTAATTACAATAGTATACTAACAAAAATTGATACAACTAATCTTAAAAATCCATTTGATTAATTATAAAAATAAAAGAGTAAGCTAGAATTAAAATAAGCTAAAAGTCCCTGATTCTTTTGGTAATTAACCATTTTTTTTATTTTTTCATCTTCCCCTCTCTCCCTCCCTTCGTCATAGCCCCATGGATAAATACTGCTATCATCATTTTTCTTGGACTATTGTCTTAATCTTTTAAGAAGCTTCTCACAAAAGGGTGATCTTTGCAAGAAGCACACTAAGAAAGACCAAGACATTATGGGGCTATTGGGTTTTAGCTCTATAGACTTAATTGGTTGAGAGGGTTGTGGCAACTATCTGATTTGATCAATTGAAAATTCAATGGGAGTTTGGAATGAGAGAGGAATTGGAAAAGGCGTGTATTGTAATGGTGTTGGAATCTAACTGCTTACAGTTTCACATTTTGAGTGCTTGATTATAGGAGTGATTTCTTTCCTATTTAGATTATATACTGTGTACACATGCACCAAGAGCATGGCTTGACAGTTTTAGCAAGTTCATGATTTCCTTTGGATACTATTGAAGTGAGATGCTTATCATATTTTATCTCACTGTAGAGGTTTGATTATACTGCTTATTGTCTATATTAATGATATTGTTGCAATGGGAGATGATGACAAGGATGAGATTGTCCATCTGAAAGAAGTATTGACCATTTTTTTTGGTCGGAAATATGAAATTTCATTAGAAAGAAAGCAAAAATATAGCCCAGAAGGAGATTAAACTCCACAAAAGAACGGCAAAAGCGGACCCATCTGCGCCTAATGCTTGGATATTAATAAATAATGACCAGAAAGAAAGAAAGAACTATTGACCATTTGAGATTATAGACTTGGATATTAAGATATTTCCTTGGAATAAAGGTGGCCATCATACAGGAGAATCCTTATTTCTCAAATGAAGTACATATTGGATCTCCTAATATAGCTTACTGCTTATGTAGTGACCCCAACAAGTAAATACATGCGTGACATTATAGGGAATCTCACTCAGGGGCTATTTTTCGTATCTTATTTTGAAATTTGCCCTTGTAAAAGGACTTTTGTTTTCAAAACAGAGTCATCTCCGCATAAGAGTCTTTATAGATGCAAATTGGACAGGATCTCATGATGATAAGAGATCAATATCAGGCTATTGTACCGTTATTGGTGGGAATCTAGTAACTTGAAGAAACAATAAGTAGAACGTGATAGCAAGATGCATTATAGAAGTATAGAGTCATGGCATATAGCATTTGTGCGCCATTGTGGTTATGAAAATTGATGAAAGAGTTGAAGTTGCTAGAGGCGAACAACTAATTAACCTTGTTTTGTGACAACAAAATTGCTATTTGTGTATATGTGCACCCTCCACCCTATGTACAAAGGTTTATACACATATTTAAATAAAAAGAGAATTTCTCTCTTCAAATGGGATAAGTGATCTGGCTGTAAGAGAATTGTCATTTTTTTGAATGCTGAGGTGATGGGATCTTTCATAGTTTTATGGAAATGGGGTTGATAAAAAAGGATGTTACATCAACACAGTCCATTCCTAAATAGGGTTAATCATATGCATCCAGCAAGAAAACTAATAAACAAGAGGCAAATTGTGAATGGGTTGAATAATTAATGATCGGAGTTGACATTTCAAGGGCAAAAGACATAAAATCCTCTCTGTTGCTTTAGAAGTGTAGTGAACCAAAGAGATAATAATATAAGAAAACTCAAATTCAAAGACTCAAGCTTAGAATTATGGCCTATGCATATTTGATGTGATTTATTGGAGAAATTTTAGAGTCTTCCTATTCAAATAAATAAGCTAATAATTCAAATTTTCAAGAACCAAAGGCAATTTTGTAATCTTGAGCTTTATAAGAAAATCTATCCTTTTTGTTTTGTTACTAGCCAATATTGTTCATTAGTTACAATTCATGGATACTGTTCAGTGTTTAGTTTTTCAATAATTCTAAACAACTCTCTTCTAGCTCTCTCTATAGTCACCTTATTCATTAACCCAATGCAATTTTTGAAATTTGGAAGGCTAAAGTTTTGCTTCAAAGTTATAGCTTTTGCTTGGATGGATACATCTATTAATTGCATAAATTTATCCTTTTTTTGTAATTCTTACCAAGTTGAACTACAAAATGTTGAGTAAACATGAAACACACCAATTATGTGGAAAAAAAAAAGGAAACTAGCTAAGATTTCAACCAAAATGTACGTAGTTAAGCTCAAAATTCCTAACAAACCAGTTTTAACCTCCTTTGTCTCTCTCTCTCTCTGTCTATAACGATGCCTATCTCTCTCTCAAAAAACAGTCTTGTTTAGATGTTCTATAAATCTGCCCTTTTTTAACGCATTTCTTCATATAGGGTTAAAATGTGTTTCGAATTAGATGGTTTATTTTGGATTGAAATCCTTGTTTTTGAATTTTCTTCCTCATATTGGTGTGTTTTTCATCTTTACTCTATTCAAAGCTGCCAACTTGTTCAATTTCCTACTCTCATCTGGTAGAAAGTGGCAATAAAAGATTATTCACTTTATGAATTTTTTTTTCTTTGTGCTCTGTGTATGTTTATCATTACCTGATTGATTATTATTTATTCATACATCATTTCTTAGACACTTGCTCTGGTGATATCTGATTAGCATTTGTCTATTCTGGATTGCTTGAATTGCTGGATAATATTTGATATCAGAAATATTAAAAGATTCTCAGGAATCTTAAATTCTTATTTGTTAAAAAAGAAAAAGAATATGTGCATCAATTAGGTGAACTTGAATGTTATGTAATGACTCATGTTAAAATTCAATTTGCTAAATGGTAATTAAAGTCATCAATTGATTTTTTACATTACACATTGAATATGATAAATTTCTCACTGCAGATTAGGGATTTTGGTATTGCAAAAAGGGAGGAAGACGTTGGCTATTATGCTGGATATGTTGGTGAGCTTACACTCGGTGCTTTCTTTTCATTAATGGCATATTTTCCTGTCTCAAGTTCTAAAGCCACCTCAATATTTTGAAGGGTCTTCATTTATGCTTGGGAGAGCTTTGACATCTGTTTTTTGGGGAATAGTGGCTGATCGCTTTGGACGAAAACCTGTTATAATTATAGGGACTGTTGCAGTGTTAGTGACAGCTACTTCCTTAGGAGATCTAAGTTTGCCAATTTTGCACATCTTAGATGTTTTGTCTTTGAAAAATCTCATTTTTTTCGCTTTTTCATGATTATTTGATTCTTTATTGGTCTCAGTGTTATTTTCAACACTCTCTTTGGCCTTAGCACAAATTTTTGGATGGCTGTTAGTGCAAGGTTTCTTTTGGGGAGTTTGAATGGTTTACTTGGACCTATAAAGGTAGCAGTTTGTACTATAATGTTTGATTTATCTTTTGATTTTCGAGTAACTTGTTCTGTAGTTCTTAAATTTTTATTTTCTGAGTATTAAAAGTTTTATGTATGTTGAACAGGCATATGCATGTGAAATTTTCCGGGAAGAACACCAAGCTTTGGGATTGTCAACAGTGAGTTCTAATTGGCCATATATAATATGAGTTCTTTAATGCACTAGTAGCTAAGTACTGATAACAAAAAATGTACTTTAGGTAAGTACAGCATGGGGCATAGGATTGATTATTGGCCCAGCTTTAGGAGGTTTCCTTGCCCAGGTATTTTGATTACTCATCTATATTTTATTATTATAAGTATTTCGTTTTTTCATGGTTCATATAAAAACTTTTGTGGAACAATTCACAAATTAAAATTTATCTTTTTCATGCTTATTATTTGTTCTTCTAATGTGCGCGTAACAACTTGGCACTTCAGCCAGCAGAAAAATATCCAAATATTTTTTCCAAGGAATCTTTGTTTGGGAGGTTAGTGAACTAAAAGTACTTGATTTTTGTTGTAAAATGTAGTTTTCTGAATCTTTTATATTTATGTACATTTTCCTTCATATAACTGTTTTCCCAAACATGAATTTGTAATGCAGATTTCCATACTTCCTCCCCTGCCTCTCTACATCAGTTTTCGCACTGGGAGTCACTATTGCTTCTTGCTGGCTTCCGGTACTTATCTCAAACTGCTAACCCTTTTTTTTGTATAATTTTTCCTTTTATTTTATTTCAGAGTGATCCTTTATTCTACTTCCAAAAAGAAAAGATAATCTTATGCGTAGCACCCTTTTGTTAATATAATTCTCAAATCAATTCTGTATTATGAATAAGTACTTATTGAAAAGTTTAGCTACAGATATAACTACATCTGCCATCTCTTTTCCTATTATGTCTCCCATCCATAAGACCTTGTAGCATTTACCATGTATTGTTGATAAGTAAAATTATAGAATTGACAAGCGATATGGAAAAGTAAAATCAAGAAATAGGTAAAATCAAGAAATAGCTAAATTTTCAATCTCTATTCAGAACTAAGGTTGTTGAAATTGAGAATTTGCTAAGATAGAGAAAATAAAAATTATCCATTTCCTTTAGTGTATATATAGCTCTAGTTACAATATAGAGTGTATAGAAAAGCTAGGCATGGTACTAGTACTTCTAGGATCCTGAAGGCCGCTGTGGGTGAAAGAAAATAAGAACATTTTCAACGAAAAAAGAGAGATTTGCGGTAATTGACTGAGTGTAAAGAGGTTTCAATTCTATTGAAAACTTTATGCTGAAAATGAAGAACAAGAAAAAGAAAAAGAAATATTGCATATTTTTAGATCTTTCTCTCTATTTTTAGTTCCTAGTTTATTTTGTCTCTCTTTTCTCCTTTTTCACCCCCAACAAAATGGTCATAGTTTCATGTCTTTGGGGTCAAGATGACACATGGCTTCATCAAGTTGATTCAATTTTACAAATTCCACTCATTTTCAAGGATGAGAAAATGTTTTTTGATATGTGAAAGTGAAAATTTTGGAAAGGACTTCCATGTCCATAAACAAAATATCTCAAAAGAATCAAGTGTGTCTATAGGGTGAAAGTTTTGTAAAGGGCCTTTTGCACATCCAAAAACTGCTAAAAATTGGTCGAAGCTTGATGAGAATGGACATGAGCCATCTGTTGTCTTTTGCTGTTTAACATGAAGCAGCAAAAGAACTTAAAGAAAATCATTTGAAGATTAAAATCAAGGGATGCATTTAGAGGAGGAGATTACTCTCAAGGAGGAGCTTTCCTTTGAACTTTTTGGCCAATCAACGTGTTAGTGTTTTTTTTAAGTGCATAACAATGCTATGAATGATGAAAAAAGAAGTGAAGCGTATAAGTTCAAGTTCTATTATTCCTGAAAGTTGAACACGTTGGGAAAAAACAATATTCATTTGCTGTTTTTGGTCTAGAGAAAGAGTTCTCTTTCTGTTCACAGGGTGCTGAGAAAAGTAGTTGCAAGAAATATGTACTTAAACTAAGAATTATGAGGAAGCTTCAAGGATTAATTTTTCGCAGCAGGCTTGGTGGAAATACTGTTAGTGACAGAGGAAAATCTGGAAAGAAAGCTTGATTACTACTGGTATGAAGACCAGGTTACTAACATTCCAAATCACATTATAAGGGAAGAATTGAAATTCTAAAGAAAACTTTTGGAGTATCAAAGAAAATCTCAAGGAAGAGTATTGAAATTGAGAATATGCCAGGATACTCTAAAGTTATAATTTGTAATTTTGTTTCCTGTCAAGAATCTTTGCAGTTTGCAGGTTAATGGTGTTAGGTAGAGCTATGGCTTGGGTCTTTTTTTTAATCAGTTAATATATGGGTTTCCCATGACAAAAGGTCAAGTGTGGTATCTGATAAAAGGTGATACATAGCCACTTTTATACTCAAAATCCTTAATCTAGATCTCTCTATATATGTTTAAAGACATTAATTAAAAGTCATTCCTAAGAGGTTCATTGACAGAACCTATGTTTGTTGTCTCTGTGCTTGTGTTGTGCTTGTCTTTGTGCTGTGGTTTCTATCCTTCCAAATCTAATAACATGTTGGCTAGTTCTTGAATAATCTTTTGCAGGCAGGTTCTAAATATTTCAAATTGCATAATTGAGTTAGTTATGGTGGTTTATCTTTGTTAATTATGTAAGACTCAAGAACCCAATATGTATCACTTGGCATTTTATCTCGATTATTCATCATTTATACCTATTTTTCTTACAAGGTCAATATTTTGGCTTTTCCTTTCCAAAAATGGCTTTACAAGGTCAATATTCTTTGTTGATAATTTAGAATAAATATATAAATATAGTATTTAATAGTGGTACTTTCATTTTAGTTTACCACTATCATAAAATAAAGGATTGTAGATCTTAATTTTCTGAGATAAATTAATTGAAGTCTCTTCTTCCTTCACACACTTCTATGTGGCTATTATTTACGGTTCCAAGTGTTATCATAATTTTTTTTTCATTACCTTTCTATGTATATATATATTTTCTCCAATACAGTGGTTTTATTTTGCAGGAAACGCTGCATATGCACCACAAAAATGACTTTTCATGTGATGATTCATTTGATGCTATTGAAACTGCAGCTACTAAGCGTGAAGGAAATGGAAGCAAACCTACTTCTGAGGGAAGTCTCATAAGAAATTGGCCTTTAATGTCATCTATCATTGTTTACTGTGTTTTCTCTCTCCATGATATGGCTTACACAGAGGTATTTCTCATACCTAGTTTTAGCATACAATATTATATTCATTTAGCTTGTGATTCTAATGTGGTTATCTTACAATGAGCCTTTAGAACCGTGCTGATTGTGTATTGTGCCCATTTGCATTTTATTGATAATCACATATACAACATGATAACTTTCCGGGAAGCTTGATGATGCATTGCCTTATTAACCAAGTCTCTAGGTTGAGAGTGTTTCTAACCCATGAAAACTTCAAAATAAAAGCACCCTAGTATAACTAGGCCATTTCCAAATGACTTTCACTTTATTCGGATGAAACAACAAAATTCAACTGTGCTTGGATGACAGACTTTCCTCAGCTGTGTATGGAGATGTGCTTATGGGTTTTTAAAAATAGTAGAGCTTGCTAATCCACATGATCAAGCTTAGATAAGAAGTTTGGCTTGTGATATCTTTAGCCATACTTATTGTAGGGACAAATAAGAATGATCGATTGTGGCAAGGTTGAAAGCCCAACTACGATATAAAAATATGTGCATTATGCTTGAGTTTAATTTAATTGAATCAACAACCATCATTTGGCTGCTTTATTTTTGTGGCCCCATTAATACCTCCTTTGCAACTAACATTAGTTAACATTAAAAAGGAGTTATGTTTTAAAATTCCTAGTTAATATCATAAGTATAATTATGCTAGCTTCCATCATTTCCGTTATTAATTATGATTTATTGCTTGGTATTTTGGAAAACTTTTTAGATGCAAAGCAAATGAAATAACACCTACTTATATTTAATAATAATTTAGTATAAAGAAAAATTGTTAACATGGATACCAAATGATATTGTCATAATTTATTTAAGAACTTAGAACTATAATTATGACCATAAATAGGAGGTTTATGATTATAATTACAATTAGGACAAAATCTAGTTTCCCACATAAATTGCTGCCAAATTTGTTTTACTTTAATTCATACTATTATTATTATTATTATTATTATTATTATTATTATTATTATTATTATTATTATTATTTTGTGTCTGATTAAATATACGTAATTAGTTCAATGTGTTTCTGTAGATATTTTCATTATGGTGTGTTAGCCCTAGAATTTTTGGGGGCTTGGGCTATTCAACTGAGGATGTTGGGGAAGTTCTTGCTATTACAGGTGTGTAGCAGATGCTTAGATCTTAATATATCTACAATATTGTGCTTTCAATTTCAAAGTCATAATGGGACAAAATTTTAGTGGATGGTTAAGGTTTGCTACAACATTACATTACTACATTACCAATTCTTTGTTATTGAAACCTTGGATCTAAAACTTATAGGTTCAAACAACATCAATTTTGTGATAAACCTTATTAAGTGCTTTTTTTGGCAAGAGATTATGCGTATTCACCTTTTTAGATAAACTGTAGACCAATGGCGGATGTACGTGGGGTCACATGGGGTCTATTGCCCCCCTTCTACCAATTATATACATGTATATATATATATATATATATATATATACACACACACCCCCCAAGTTATATTTTGTGCATGTATATTGCCCTCTTTTCAAAGTCATATTATGTGTGTATATTGCCCCCCTTCCAGTGTGTGTGTATGTGTATATATTACTTATTTATTTATATATTTATATATATATTATATATATTTATTTATTTATATATTTATAAATATATTCTAATATATAATATATATTATATATTATATTAAATTTTTACAATTAAATTTTTACAATATATATTAAATTAATAAATTTATATATTTATTAGCTTTAATTATTTTTAATTTGTATTCTAAAATTGATATTAATAATTATTTTGTAATTTGATTATGAATTGGATTTAAAAATTTTGTGATTAGATTAGCAAAAAATATTTTAGATTAATCATTTTGCAAAAAATATTCTATGATATAAATTTATTAAAAAATAATTAGCTTAAATATTTTTTAAATAACTTAAAAATATATAAATATTATTTAAAAATATATATATTATATAATTTTTTAAAGTAATATTTAAATATTAAAATAAAATGATAAAAATTTAATATTTAAATATTTAATATAAAAATAAAATAAAATATTAATATTAATATCAACTATTTATATTAATTTTTTAATATTAAAATAAAATTAAATATAAATTTATTTATAATTTTTTTTCGCTTAAAAATTTTATCCCCTTCAACATGATCCTGGTTCCGCCACTGCTGTATACCAAACAGAAGCCCTTGGACTTAATTGCTTTTTCCATATCCATCCAAATCCTTTGATCTTTTCCAAGAAATAACCAATCAGAATTCAAAAAAAACAAGCAACAAACATATTTTATCCTCTCCTATCATTTTGATATCCATGGAAGTGAAATTGGTTCTATATTATCTTATCTAAGTGAACATACTTTAACTTTTTAATTCTATCTTTATGATGCTTAAGAAATTTCATTGATAAAAAATGAATTTTGACTTCTGGTGCAGTATTATAATTGATTTTCTGAATTTCTAAAAGCACTCGAACACCTCACTTGGCATTACCTTTGAAAAAAGATAATTATAGGACAATGACAAGCTAGAAACCTTAAGGATTGTAGCTAGTTGTCCATTGTTTTTACGGCCAAAAGCTGATTTTGGACAAAACTCAAATTGTTTGTTGCCCTTTGAGATCTCTTGCTTTTATTCATAATCAGTTTTTTCCCAAAATAATGCCAAAGTGGGCCTTAATAAGTAAAAAACAAAGGGAGAAAATTATACTACAAACACTGGGTGTAACATTATTTGGGTATAAACTAAAATGTTTTATATACTCTACATTCATGCTCTTTGTTAATAATTCTCATGTCCGCCCAAACATATATTTGGTGGAAAATCATTAACAAATTTTTTGAATACTAGGTTTTAGCCTTCTCGTCTATCAACTTTCTCTGTATCCATCCATGGAGAGGAGTTTTGGACCAATAACAGTATCTCGAGTAGCAGGGGTAACTATTCAATATAACAAATGCTTTTATGCTTTCTGCTTTTATCTATCTAATCATCTTGGCATATAATTATTTTGTTCTATATGCAGGTTATATCCATACCTTTATTGTCCAGTTACCCTTTTATTGCCATGTTATCAGGGTTCAGCCTTAGCCTTGTGTTAAATTTGGCATCTGTAATGAAAAATGTTCTATCTGTAAGTGCTTTTATAACTTAATGTACTCTTTTTATAAAGTGATTTATATTACATAGATGAGTATTATATGGTAAATTTTTTCATACTATTAACCAAAAAATAAATAAATAAATAAACGTGAACACAAAGAAAAACAAGCATTTCTTCTTAGTTTTAACATTTTTATTATTTTTAATATTTTATTGGATCTCAGTGGTTGTGGCTTTCATGTGTAGAAGCTTGTAACTGGTTGACAGCATATGTTTTACCTAACATGAAAAATAAAAAAATTCAGTATAAGAGAAATGATTCCTGAACTTCTATAAATAATTAATTTCTATGAACTGTTGCTTCTTGGTCTATGGTTTTTCTACTAACTTTCTAAATGCCTTTTGCATTAGGTTTCAATTATAACTGGTTTGTTCATTCTACAAAACAGAGCTGTGGTAATTATCTTTTCCTAGTTATTTTATTCTTATAATATTTTTGCCATAATATTTAAAAATTGATCTAACCACATAGTGAACATTAGGATCAACACCAAAGAGGAGCTGCTAATGGTATTGCCATGACAGCAATGTCTCTTTTTAAAGCAGTTGGTCCGGCTGGAGGTGGTGCTTTGTAAGTGTACCTCTGATTTCTTTTTGTTTTCCTCTTACTGTCATGAATTATTAAAAAGTTTATACAACATATTACACAACACTTTTGATATTGTCGAATAAAAATCAAAATCATGATAATTTCAATTGTAAATTTAAACATGCAAAGTGGCACTTTTTGGTAAAAGAAAATATTATCTTCAAAACTGAAATTTATGTTTATATGCTACAAGAGCATAGATCACTATTATTTTAGTAAATATTTTTTCTTGCTTCGAGTTCAATTTTATTGTTGTATGTTAAAATATAATATGAAGAGAGAAAAAAAAAAACACACAAATATAATCTTTTGGTGGTGCGTTACAAAATATGTAACTAAACACCAGTTTTTATATTAGAAGAGAAACACAAAATCTTGCTACAAATCAGCTACCACTAGTGCACTAACTCCACTACCTTAATACTAGTTCAAACTAACAAACTGGTCCTATCTTTATGGACACAATAAACAGAAACTAAAAGTGCTAACAGTTATGGGTAAACCGTAACTTATGACAGCAGAAATAAATAAATAAAAATAATAATTAAAAAAACAAGTTTAATACTAACATTGTAGGATTTTGTGCTAAGTTCCAATAATTTCTATTAGCACAAAACAAATTCATTTATTTTTCTTCTTCTCCTTCCCCTTTTTGTTTTTCAAAAAAAAAAAAAGAGGATCCCTAGATGTATCGTTTTATAAATATATTGGACACATTTTAGCATAAGATAACTAGCTATATTTCATTCACTATTTTTCCTCTTTATTTCCAATTTATATTGAATGAATACTTAGTAGTTTCCCTGATTTGGGTGTTTGTAGATTTTCTTGGGCACAAAAGCATCAAAATGCTGCATTTCTTCCAGGTATGATATTCCTCTTCATTTTTCATTTGTTGCTGTTATGCTATACGACATTATTCACAATATATATCCTGAAGAAAGTAAACTTAATAGGGCACTCATGAATATTGCTTTATCCTTGCATAGGAAAAATAGTCATGCATCATGCAAGGATGGCTAATCTTTTTATGATAGTAATAAAGTAAAAAAAAATTGTTATCGTACGTGGTAAAATAAAAAAATTAGAGTTCACCAAGAAAAAGAAAACAAAATGAACATCCAGTCTGGTGTATATATAACTGTCTTATTATGCTTGCTATCTAGTAGTTTGACAGTGAAGTTTGTTATGCAGGGGACAATTTGGTCTTCTTCATCCTAAATGTGGTTGAGGCAATTGGCATATTGATGACATTTAAGCCTTTTCTAGTTCAACGATGAATGTAACAAGAAATGGAATGTATTAAATTTCAAGCAAAGGTTGGACCACACTATTCATCCCTTTGAATTAATGCGTGAATGGCAAATCCATCATTCGATTTTCCTTTTTGCCTTATGAAATGATAGAATGGAAGAGAAGTAATGAAACTTGTGATGGCTATTGAAGAATTATCATTCATTATTCAAGATAAGTTGTAATTAGTATAAAATTATGGGAACAAATAAACAGAAATCAATATATAAACTTGGATGTTACAAATAAAGAGATCTTTCACATCGAAATGAGAAGCCACCAATCTCAGATTTTATGCAACCAATAAGAAAAATTCAAAAATGGAAAAATAGTATTTAACCATATAACAAAGAAGAGAATTATGATAAAAGAACAATAAGAGATAGAGAATTGGAGATTGGTGGCATTTTTTGTTAAAACAACTAAAGAGCCTTATTCATCATTTGGGAGTATTTTTTTCATCATATTTTTGATAGTTCGTCAAGTCTCTTAGTTAAAGTAGCTAAATAGTCTTTGCTCTTCAATTTGGGGTATTATTGGTGGCAAAGTTTTGAATAACAATACTAAATTGTTCAAAACATGCTTGTAGAGATTGTTTCGGTCCATAAAGAGATTTCCTCGATCGATAAACTAACCCAAACTCCCCTTTCATATAAACTTCTTTTGTTAATTAATTTGCCATGTAAAAAATGTATTTTTAATGTCCATTTGCTAAATAGGCCAATGATTGAGCAGCAAGAGAAATAAGATGAACAAATATAATTTTTGCTACAAGAGAGAAAGTGTTGCCATAATCAATGCCAGGAATATGAATGTACTCTTTGGCAACCAAGTAGGCTTTTAAGTGATTGACCTGGCCATCATGACCAACTTTGACTATATAAATCCAATGATAACCAACCACATATTGCCCTGATGGTAATGGAACTAGTTCACATGTGTGATTAGCATGAAGAGCAATCATCTCCTCAACCATGGCTTGTTGCCAACCAGGATGAGCCTATGCTTCATCAATAGATTTGGGAATAGACATAATAGATAAAGTGGAGATAATAAAAAGCATAATATGAAGGGGAAAGGTGATGATAACTTAGGAAATTATAAATTAGATAAGGATTATGCAAAGAACGAATACATTTTTTAAGAGTAATAAGTAAGATAGATTCGTTTGTTAGAGGCAAAACCAGCATAAGAGAAGCTATTGGCTGAGGAGATGAGTCATGTGGAGAATTTATGGTGGCTTCTGTACCTGCAAGAGGAACATCAAAAGGAGGTGGAGACGGCCATCTAGGGTAAAGTTGTAATGGTCTAGGAGGTGGTCAAGCATCAGAAATATGAACAATGGGAACTGAAAGTTAACAATACGGTTTGGTTGGTGGAAAAATGGGGATGTCTCCTAGAAGGTTACATTTACTGAAATGAAATATTTATTAGTTGTAGGATCATAACATTTGTAACCTTTATATAAACAAGAATAACCTGAGAAGATGCACTTAATATATTTGGGTTAAAGTTTATCTTTTCCAAGGGTGTGATTACGAACAAAGCAAGTACACCTAAATACATAGTTAGGGAGAGGATAAGATTATTGATTGGGAAATAAACTAGAATGAGGACTCTGGTTTTACAATACCAAAGAAGACATCTGATTGATTAAATAATATGCAGTTAGGATAACATCCCCCAAAAACGAAAAGGCACATTATGATGGATAAGCATAGTACGAGTGCTTTCAATGAGATGTTACTTCTTTCGTTTGGCCACTCTATTTCACTAGGGGGTATATACACAAGAAGATTGATGAATGATTCCTTGAGAAGCCATGCATTCCTAAAAGGGAATAAATAGATATTCTCGTGCATTATCACTATATAGGACTTTAATGGAGATACCAAATTGATTTTTAATTTCAACACAAAAGTTTTTAAAAATAATAAATAATTCAGATTTGCTTTTCATTAGAAATAATCAAGTATAGTGAGAATAATCATCATTGAAAGTAACAGAATAATGAAAATCAAAATTGGCACCAACACGACTTGGACCCTATATATCTAAGTGAATAAGATCAAACATAGATGAGTATCTATTATTTAATTCCCAATGAAAAATAAACTACGAGTAAGTTTTCCAAGTTGACATGACTCTCACTCAAGAGAAGACAGTTTTGAAATACCAAGAACCATTTTCTGAAGTTTGGAGAGGCTAAGATGACCCAAATAGCTATAAAGAAGGTCAACGGAAGCGACATAAGTAAAGACAATGGAAGTTATAGGACATGAGAGAAGATATAAGCATTGGGCTCATGATCTTCGCCAACCATCTTTCCCGTACGTCAGCCCTGCACAAAAATAAAATTGGAATCAAAGATTAATCTACAATCAAGTTGTTTTGGTAGTTTACTAATGGAAATCGAGTTATTAGGACATTTGGGGGAATGTAAAACTAACATTAAAGGAAGAGAAAAGAGAGAGGTTTACTTTCTCCTACTCCTTTAATCACTAACTGTGATCCATTAGCCAAGGTGATTATAGAGGATGGAGAAGTGAGTGTAGTAAGAGAAGAGAAAAGATTTGTGTTAGTAGAGACCTTATCAAAAGCACCTGAATCCAAGATCCAAGATCCAACGAGTGAAGATCATGTGAGGCAAGCAAAAGAAGTACTTGGTTGAGCAATAGAAATTGTTGATGAAGATGACTGTTATTTTAATGATTAATATTACAAGTATTTATCATAATTAGTCCCAGTTAATGTAACTAAGTTGGTATTTATGGGCTTAAAATGTGGGTAGAGGAAGAATTCCATCTCTTTGAGACTGAACCATATTAACAATTGGATAATTATTCTGATTTGCTATAGGAGGTTGTCCATGAAGAGCCCAACAATGGTCACGTGTATGACACTCCCCCCCTCCACACCCCACTCCACCCCCAGCCCTTCATTACAACAGGAGCAGTAGAATTTAGAGCCTTTTTCTTTCCCTTTTCAACTATCTCCCTATTGATTATTTTTTTATATAACTAGCATAAAATATTTAATTTTAGTATTATTAGGGGAGATACAAAGTAACCGAGTAAAGATTTCATTCAATTTAAGGATGATTGTGCTAAAAAGAATATGATTTCTTACTATAGTGAAATCTAGTTGAAGCCTTATAAGAGCTACTCTCATAAAAAAATTATCTCTTTGATTTTTCTTACTTAGTGTCATTCGAAGAAAAGGGTAGGAGAGAGTTAAATTTGTCCTTCAAAGTTTCAACTTGACCTCAATAGCTAAGCATATCTTGAAAATTTTGTTTTAAATGGACAAGATCATAGACAACTTTATAAATACATTGAATATCATTAGTATACAATGTCTTAGCCTTAGCCCGGATTTTATAACAAGTTTTACAATATTGAAATAAAGTAGGAAACTTTGGTTTATGAGTACTATAATAAACTACATAGTTGTGCATCACTTTAGTCCATGTTATTTTGTCTTTTTCATTAATATCATTAGCATTTTCCTTTAAATGATCAGTATAACCTTGACCCATAAACTAAAGCTCAACATATGCAGCCCATAAAATATAATTATCATTATCACCTAATTTAACAACAGTAATAGTGGGAGAATTAGAAATAAATGAGAAAAGAGGTTTGATCACACCTGGAGTTTCAGATGTTTTGATAAAGGAATGGAAAATATCCTCCATTATTGATCAAAGCTATTAATATTGAAGATTAGTTTTAGGTGAAGTAAAAAAATTCAAATAAAGCCACTAATATAATTAGGATGAAGGGGTGACTCTACTAGAGAAGTGGCACTGAAGAATGGTCCATGTGCCGGTGTATAATGCTCTAGCCAAAAAACTTCGACAACACGTGTAGTCACATGCGAAGTTTTCCAATGACAAGATTTTTAGGAGAGGTCAATCAGTGTCCAACGATCCTAATACGGGTGGCAATGAGTGAACAGGAAGCTCTGACGATGATGGTTAAACCTTCACAATAATTTGGTGAAGGAAAAGAAAGAAAGGGAAGAATAAGGAGGGCTTCAACTAGGCTTCGATACCAAAAAGAATTTGAGAGAAAAATCATTTTTTATTATCTCTCAATCTTAGATTTACAATAGAAGAACCTAAATTCTATTAGAAGTATACATCAATTAGAAAATATACATATATACTCCATCCTTCCCACAAAGGTTATCCACTTTTTTTTTCTATAAATTTTAAGAAAATGCAATTAATATTTTGACAATTTTTGCATTTCTCTTTTTTACCCTTGTTCATATTTACTTTACCTTGAAAATAGTTCAAGCTATCATTAATTTCTTATTTAAAGTGTGAATTTATTAAAGGGTAAAATAGAAAAAAAGATATTAAATATATTCTATAAATAAAAATGGACAATCATTTTGGGACATCCTAAAATAGAATGGTGGACAACCTTTGTGGAACGGAGGAAGTATAATAATAAATCAAGGATATTCTAACAACCAATAAATTCTCATGGTTGCAATTGTCATATTTATTTATAAGATTCATAGGACCACCAAAAAACTTCTTCCTTGTTGATATAACTAAGTCTAGCTAGCATGTAAAACTCACTATAGCTAAAGCGTATGATCGTATCTCCAAATTTGAATGAATTCTCATCCATCTTTAGATTGTGTACTTGGTGTAGAAATACAAAATGTATCAATCTAGGCTAGAATCTCAAGTTCTCTTCCTTCATGTCTAAAAGATACCCAACAATGTATTTATGAAATAATTTTACTGCATTAGGACCCATCACGAGTCATATCATATATAAAGCAAACATATAAATATAATAATAAATATATAAATTGAAATCATATCATATTACAATACTTTGACTGTATTTTCATTTAATACAAACTTAATCTCAAAAATAATCCTACACCTTACACCATATGATTAACTTGAAGGTACCTCCACTTTCTAATGGGAATAAAATGCGTCAACTCCTATAATAGTAGCAAAATGGGAATTAGAGTTATAATTATTATCTACAGGATCCAATTAGCAAGTTAAAAGAGTTTTAATTGTTACTTATATTTTGAATATGTACTTCTTCAATTAAAACAACATCTTTACCCTCATCTTCATGATTAGAATATAAAATTAACTTTTTGTTTTACTTTTTGCTTTTCACTTTTGGTTCAACATCACTTCTTCTTCTTTTGAAATGAAAACTTTCACCGCAAATGTGTAAGCGCTTATAATAAGAACTTTTCTATCTTTTGATTTACATTGATGTCAATAACACATTTAATGTCATTGTATCTAATAAGAAAATGAGTCAATTAAATAAAACATAGTAATAACATAAAATTTTTAGAAATTCATTAGCAATCAACATGAACAAATCATAATGAATAAAAGCAAACATAGCCATGTCTTATTTTGTATAAGGAAAATGTTTGTTATTACAGGGCCATGTTTGTATAACACGGTTATGTATGTATAACATACACCTGAGTGTTATATAAAAGATAGTTTATAATTACATATAGCCATGTCCTTAAAGTGATATACCAATAATATATGTAAACTTGATATCAGTTGAAGTCGAATGCTCGCTAAAAATTTTTTTGCAAAGGATAATTTCATGAAAACTCAAATAATGAAAACTCACATATTTTCTATGTAAAGAATTTTGTTTTTCTATTATGTTTGAAGGGGAAAAGAATTTCATCAAAGAGTTAACTTTTCTATGTAATAAAGTATCATTTTAATGAGAACTTGATTCGAGCACGGGCATGCAAACCCATAAAAAGAAACTTTGAACATTCAAAACTAAGCATGAGGCTGAATTCAAGGGGTGAAATCTTGATTAAGAAAGCATTAGAGGAAAAAGAACTTGAAAAAAGCATATTTTGTAATTTTCAAATTTGGACAGATTTGACCTTTGAAGCTTTAGAACATAATTTGATGATCTTAAAGTTCTAGAATGAGAAAGAAATCTTCATGGAATTTTTAGAAGACTTCTCAAGCTTTCTAGAATGATCTTATTTGTACATATTCAAGTTTGTTTAAGCCTCCAAACAATTGTTCAAATTTAGACCTGGAAAATAAATTTGGAACCAAATCAGAATTTCAGTGTGAACCAATTTTCTTCAAAGGACCATAACTTGCAATTCTGAAGTCTAAATTTGGTAATTCAAGAGCCCAAATTCATTTCACTTCCAGAGCTACAATTCTTACTGAGAGACCAAGCCTAGAATCAGATTGTATCAGATCGAATTCTAGAGTCAAATTTTATGTATGAAATTTAGTTTAATTCTGCCCAAATCTAAAAATTATAAAATATGCTTCTTTTAAGTTCTTTCTCCTCTAATGCTTTCTTAATCAAAATTCTAACCCTTGAATTTAGCCTCATCTTATTTTTGAATCTTTAAAGTTTCTTTTCATGGGCTTGCGTGCCCATGCTCGCATCATTCTCCCCTTCTTTTAAAATGTTTCATCTTCAAAATATTTCCCTATTTCTTCATAATTTCTATTGAAATACAATGCTTAATGTTTATGACTATAAGTAGGTATGAGCATCGGTTGGGTTGGTAGGGTTTTAAGACTCGACCATTAAGTGGTAAAAATAATTATTTTTAAAAATTTATCATTATTAGTCTATTCGGTCAATTCTTTATTTGGTTGGATCTGTTTAATTAATAAATGTATAAGCTGAAATCAACCAACTTAATTGGTTTAAACTGATATGATCGATCAAGTTGGTCATGTCGTGGTTAGATCAGTTGGGTTTCGGGTTTTTTGCACATTCCTAACTGTAAGTAAAAAAGAAAAATGGGGCAAGCCTTTAAAAATAAAGAGATTGGTAACTATCGGGTTTCAATCGACAATTGAGAAAGAGCGCGAGAGAGTATTAAGGCTTAAGTTTTTCAAAATGAGGCAAAAATGTGGGTGTGACTTTTTCTTTCTTGTTTTTAGATGAAAGGATATAATGGTCAAAAGAGATCTATTGAGGGTGAGTAGGGTCTAAATTTGGCTAAACTTATTCTTAGGGATATTTTTTATGGTGAATTTCCCTATACTATTAAATAAAATAAATTTTTATTTATGACACGTTTAATAGAAAAATTTTTCTAAACTTTGTATTTTTTTATAATTATATTTTATTTTTGTTATGCATCAAGTGGATATTTATGGATCAAGGGGATGTTTCTCTTTATCTTTCTAAACTTTTCTATTATGATCATATTTATAAAATTGTAATATTTTATTTAAAATTGTAATTAGTAATGAAACCCGTGACTTTTAGTCTACATCCATTTAATTCCAAGACTAAATCTACATCCATAAATATATCAGAAAAGATAGTAAGCTTGTTAAGACAATAAAAGTGGAGAAATACACAAGTTCTTAATCTCTCAATTGTTTCTCCAATCTTTTAGTTCTTTGTTCTTAATTTTATAACAAATTATCATTACAATTATTCTATATCATCTATTTCAAACTAGCTTCATTATTATTTTATCAAAAGTAATACTTATACATTATCTACATTTTTACAGCAATATATATCATTGCTATATATATATTTGTATGTTAATTGTTCTATAAATATAATACTACAATTGGGTAGAAGTTATAATTATAATAATAACAACAACAACAACAACAACAACAACAACAACAACAACAACAACAACAACAACAACAACAACAACAATAATAAAGGTGGATTCCACTTTATTTAAATTGGTTGATCTGTATATTGTACAATTGGCCATGAACACGTTACCTTTTCTATTGTTCTATATTACATAAATTTTACAACACATTATCATCTATTATAAATATATAACACGTTATTATTTTATTATCCTCTATATATATATATATATATATATATATATGCAACATGTTTTTAAATTTTAGAAAGCTAAATATAATAGATGCTATGGAAATAAAATTCCATATAAAACTTTATATAGAAGAACATAATATAATAGATAGTTTTGCCATTAATATAGATTTTTACAATATTGTGTTAAAATAATGTTATTTATTATGTAATATTGTTTTAAGCAATCATTTTATCACCTTAAACTCACATTAAATGTATACATTTATTCATGCATATATATTGTTTATCATATCAAATGTATTTTATGTGTTTGTTTATACATTATTTCGTTCATAATTTTTCTTTATTTTTTAACATATTTTGAATTATTATGTACACCTATTCTTACATTATTCTTGTTTGCATATTCATAAATTATATAATATTGATATGAAAATTATTATTAATAAATCATGACTTTATTTAATTATATACAATTTGTGATTACTTTTACATAATTAAATATGATTATTGATTTACTATTAAACATAAAATATTAGTAACTTATTACAATTTTATCTATTTAGTGATCTATATGATGTCAAATATCATAAAACTTAAGTTTGTTGCACTTGATATATCGAAAAGTAATTATTTATCATGGACCCTTGATGCTAAAATTCATCTTGATGCTATGACTCTTGAAAATACAATTCAAGAAGAAAATGATGCATTCTTGCAGGATTGCATAAAAGCAACAATATTCCTCCTTTTGAACTTTAACAAAATTTTAAAAAAATATATTTGGATCATCAAAAAACAATTATTCTTCCAAAACCTTACAATGATTAGATGCACTTGCGATTGTAAGATTTCAAAACTGTTAGTAAATATAATTCTATCATTTTTAAGATTAATTCTCAATTAAAATTATGTGGTGAGAAGATTACTGATCAACACTTGTTAGAAAATTTTTTTCAACTTTCATGCCTTGAATATGCTCATGCAGTAGTAATATCTAGAGCAAGATTCTAAAAAATATTTTGAAATGATATCATTGTCTTCTCATTGTTGAACAAAATAATAAACTTTAGATGAAAAATCATCAATCACGTCCAACTGGGTTTGAACCAGTCTGTGAAGTAAATGTTTTAATGTTAAACAAGGATGAAAGCGGTCAAAATTATAGATGCAATCATAGTCACGGTTGTGATTGTAGTCGAGGCCATGGGGATGGTAGAGGTGACAACCGTAATGATTATAGAAGTTATAATAATTACCATAATGTCAATCTTAGAATGACTAATGATCAAAGTGAGAAAAAAAGAGAAGGAAAGGGTTCGCAAAATAAAAATGAAGAAAACATCTTTTTATAGATGTTGTATTAAAAGACATTAGTCATGTACTTGTTGTACATCCAAACATCTTGTAGACCTTTACCAAGTGTGAGCGGAGATTTTTGCCCCACTCCCGGTGGAATGGTTCTTGCGACTTCGGCACTATTAAGCTCATGGCCTTAGAGAACACTGACCTAAATCCGGAGAAAATTGAGTTACCACCTGAACGGGCTCGGAAAAAGAAAGAGGTGAATGACTCGATTCATAAGGAATCCCCAACCCCCTATTGGGTTCGAAAAGTTAGGTATGCATGGGGAATATGAGAACTAACCCAGCACCCCTATAACGCTCAGTTCATTGGAATTGGCCTCTTATTCATGTCTAAATATTATAAAATTCTTAAATATTATGTTATTATCCATACTACATGTATTTTAAAAGAAATAAACATCCATCATTTTATTAAAATAAAACAAACAAAATAGGCACTCATCGAAAGATGAAAACTTGCCTTTACAATGTCTAAAGTAAAAAAAAAGTAAAATAAATAAATTAGGACACCCACCATAGATAGAAGCGTATGCTTTATAATAGTCCCAAAATCCTTAAACGATAAATTAAGTTACATAATAAAAATCGAGGCACCTACAAAGTGAAAACATGCCTTTTATAATCTTAAAATCTAAATGAACAATTAATCAAGTAAATTAAACCATTCAAACATAACAATTAAAAATAAAACATCTATTATAAACTAAATAAAATAAATCATCCATTGTAAAGCAAGTAATCAAACAAATAGCCAATCATTGCATAAATAATTATAAATTAGGGTTAAATTAATGAAGTTAAAGTTAATTATAAAAATTATAATTTACAAATAGAATTTAATATTAACCCATTAATGAAATATAGGGTGTGACGACTAGGATCGCTCTTACAGTAGTCCCACTAGCTAGTTAGCGGGCGGGGGTCAAGAAGGCAGCGCCCCTTGCTGGGGACTGGGGGCAGTGCCCCTGAAAGGCAGATGGTTTCCATCATATGATTTTGTTGGGGATTTAGTGTTTTTCTTAAACTAGGGTTTTATGTTTATACAAATTAGGGTTTTTCCTAAACTAGGGTTTTACATATAAATTAGGATTTTAGGGTTTTAATTTTAGAAAAATAGTATTATAATTTAGGGTTTTGGAAAACAGATTATGGTTTTGGTATTTTGGGAAGCTAGGGTTACTGTAATTGAATAAACAATGCTACTATGTGATTATATTGGATATATTTTTATAAATTACTACTGGATGTCTTAACATATTGCTATGCAAAGATAATTCAAAATGGTTTAAGTGATTATTGTAAACTAAACTGACTTACTGCCCATTAATATTGAAAAATTCAATTATTACTGTGATTTAAAAACAATGTTGATAAACAAATAGCTACTGTGAATTTAAAACAAGATAAATAATGAATTCAAACCTCCGTTGTTGGTTCCTCCCATTTAAAAGTGTTGAAACAAACTACCTGTCTCTCGTTGCTGCTTACATCAATATTATTTTTGGTTTGAACAAAGCAAATTTGAGGCAATGGTCCTTGCCTCCTCAGTTGCTGTGTCTTTTTTATGTTTTTGGTATGCTTTGCTTTCTTTGATAGTTCCTGATTATTGCTAACTCTCTGCCTCTTTGATAACCACAACTGCTAGGGGTTTTTAATTAATTTTGATGATCGATTGTTGCCTATTATTAGCATAAAACCTTATTATTTATAGGCAAACCATCCCAAGACCCTAAACTAATATGCATAATCCATCTTTAAAATGAATTCTAGCCTAATTAGAAAACCAGCTGGCCAAAACATAAAATAGTTTATGACTATGTCGATCTGGGCGACCAGATCGACATGAGCCTTTAGCTCATGTCGACCTGGGCAACTAGGTCAACATGAACCATGCTCATGTCAACCTGAGCCCTCTAAGTCGACATGAGCAATGGCTCAAGTCGTCGGCCGCCCCGACTCAAATTAATCCTGTATTTTTTTTTAGTTTCTAGATCAAAAAGTTTTAATTTGGGCCGAACAAATTTAATTTTAGGGCTTTATAAAATCAATCAATTGAATTTATACCTTTCGAAACCGAACTGACTTATTTAAAAGTTTTAAACTAGGTTTAAATCTTTAAAAGTCGGATCAAATTTATTTTGGCATTCTTTAATTAGGATCGTATCAACTTAGAGCGAAAATTAAGGGTCTACACCAAGCTTCTAAAAAAGGAAAAGGAAAATATATGGCGACCAATTTGCTTGAACATAATAACTCAATGGATTTCACACACATAGATGTTTTAGGCTTCTTTGAAAATGTTGATGGAAAAATTGATAGTATGATGTTTGATGAAAATTTCCATCTCAATGCCCATCTAAATTAAAGTCTTTTCGAATGTGTTATCGTTTAATGTTATATTTGTTTGATTTTCAATAGTGTTAAGTTTAATATTTAAGTATGTTTTATTTTTAATAGTGCTTTATTTTTAATGATGATCTCAATCTTACCTTTATGTACTTTACATAGAAAAATATGAAATAAAACATATATTGTGGCACTCATTTGTGCTATTTTTATTTTGAAGAAAAAAATGAAATTATCCAGTCATTTAATTAGTACTGGTGGAGATTTATGTCTGGCAGATAGTGCAACAACACACGCACGCCATTTTAAACTATGAAACATAGTTTTCTTATCTTTAATTAGCTAAAGCTAATGTTAATATAATTTTAATTTAAGATTTCATAGGCCCATATTATATTACCTAAAGATATAAAATTAACAATAAAAGATGCATTATTATTAAGTAAGTCAAAAAAGAAATATCGTAAGTTTTAGAGATATACTTCTCATTGTAGGTATGTGCATTGGTCAGGTTAGTCGGGTTTTAGGGATCGACCAACCCAAATACTATTAATTTGTTGAAAATTTTATTTTTTGAAAATCGACCATTATTGGTCTGTTTAGTCGGTTTGGTCAATTTTTGTTGAATTTGGTCGGGTTTACTAATAAATGTATAAGCCGAAATCGATCAACTTTGTTAGTTTAAATCAACTTGGTCGGTTAGGTTGATCAAATTACAGTCAGATCGGTCAATTTTGGATAATTTTATTCACCCCTATCTCATTATTTACCATATTGAGACTAAAGATAAAATAAATAAAGAATATCTTTATATTATATCTATAATCTCAGGAAAGAAGCATATAATGAAAATATTGCCAGTATTTTCTTGTAAATTTTATTACACATATATGTATTCATTAGAATCTAATATTATAATTAATTAAAAGTTAATTAACTCAAAGAGTTTTATTTTATGGCATGATAGTTTAAGCCATCCCGGTGCTATAATAATGAGAAGAATTATTATTCATTCGTATGGGCAACTTTTAAAGAGCCGGAAGATTTCAATCAAGGAAAACTAATTACTAGGCCATCTTAAAGTAAGATTGAATTTGAATCTCCTTAATTAATTTTCAGAACAAATTCATAGAGATATATATGTGTCTATTATTCCATATTGTAGCCTTTTTCAATATTTTATGGTATTAATAGACGTTTGACAAGATAGTTAAATGTTTGTTTATTATCTACTCACAATGTTATATTTGCGAGACTATTAGCATCAATCATTCAATTATGAGCACGATTCCTAGATTATACAATAAAAAAATTTGTCTTGATAATGCAAGAGAATTTATATCCCAAGCATTTAATGATTATTGTATATCAATTAGGATTACAATTGAGCATCATGTAGCTCACACTCATATATAAAATGATTTAGTAGAATCTTTTATAAAATGACTATAATTAATTGCTAGACCATTACTTATGCGAATAAAATTACCTAGTTTAGCTTGGAGATATGTTATATTGCATACAATAACACTAATCAAAATTAGACTGACTGCTTATCATGCATTGTAATATCCGTGATTTTGGAAGAATTAAAGAGGTATTTGGAGGTTAATTAAAGTACTGGAGAAGTATAGGTATTATATATACCTAATGTATACCTAGAATATATATATTATATACATACTATATTAATTGTATATGTTGGATATATATATATATTGTCTACTTGATATATATAAAATACATATAAGGTATGCTTGATATGTATATAAGATACACATTATATGCGCATATGAGTATTTATATATATTAAATATATATTACATATATATAGTATATACATTATATGCATATGCACATAATGGTATTTGTAAAACATAAGTAACATATAAATGACACATACATATTCTTAAAGTATATACAACATATAAATGAAATATAAATATTTATATCTATAAAATATATTTCTTTATATAGATATTTATGTATGGGAATATGAAAAATTTTAAAAAAATAAAAAGATAAAAAAAGAAAAAAAAAAGAAAAGTCAAAGGAAGAAATACTTAGTGGAGAATTAAAGTAAATTAATTAATTTAATAAATACGGATAGTAAATAAGAAGAAACAAAAAGGAAAATATCATCTTCTTTGGTGTTTAGAGAGAGAGAGAGTTCTTCTAAACACCAAAATTAGCCAGAGATCAAAGGTTTCAAGTGGATTTTTAAAGAAAAATGAAGATTCAAGTAAGTACCTCTTCTTTAAAGCTTTATTTTCTTTTATTTGATGATTATGTATGGATTGCTAGAGAGAGAAAGTGATTTTTAATTGTTAAAATAAGTAGAATTGTTGTTAAAATGAGGAGAATATGATGAAATGTTAGTTGGTTGGTTGATATGGACAAGTTGTAAAATTTAGAGTTATGGGAATGTGATGCATGATTTAGGGTTTTGGTGTGGATAGTTAAAATTGTTGGAATACATGAAATTATTGTTATTTCAATATGTATGTAATGATTCTATAGTTAGAAATTAAATATGAGCAAGTTTGAATAAAATTTGGATTTAGAGTTTGGATATGTAAAATTAGGGTTTCTAATATAAATGATGTTAATTATTATATTGAGATGAATTGGTATTATTTTAATGTAAATGTTGTGATTTTAAGGTTGAAAATGTGATATAGATAAGTTTTAGTGAAGTTCATGTTGATGGGTGTATTATGTGTAATTTGAATTTTTAAAGAAGGCTTCTGTAAATGTCAATGTGAATTGTGTTGATGTTATATTAATGTATAAGTAATATTTTTAAGGTTAAATGTTAACAATGAGATTAAAAGAATGAAGTTTAAGTAAAATAGTAAGTTAAAGAATTTAGGGTTTTAGTGGAATTTTGATGAGAATTGTTTGGTTATTGATAGTTCAATATATATTGAGCATGTGAGTGATTGTAATAAATAATGTTGCTTGTTAATGGACCATGCATGTATAAGTGAAAGTGATATAAGAGTGGAAATTAGAGTTTGGCTTGGAAAAGAGGAGAGAAGTTAGTAGAAGTTAATTCATATCTTTAAAACTTATCTGTGCATTAAATGTGAGTGGCCAATATGTATATATAATGCTATTTCAAAATGTGGGTGTGCACATAACCTATGCAATGTGCAATAGTTATGTGATGGATGACTCTTTGGTAAAGAAAAATGTAGGTTGATATATATATATATATATATATGATACGTGTGGTGAGTTATCCAATATGGACAATTGTGATTTGTGAAAAAAATGTGGAAAGTAAGTCACATTCACAATGTGACTTATGAATATGTGTGTGAATGATTTAAAAGGATGGAAAAAGATAAAATGTGAAAAAAAAAATTTACTTTGTTTGTAACCCTATGCATTTACTTGTCTAGTAATATTAAGAATGATGTTGCATGCATTGATAGACCTAAGCAAGGCTAAGTCTTGATCTAAGCAGAGCTAGGTCATATGATGAAATTGAGATTGAGAATGGACCCGAACAGAGCTAGACTGTGAAATTGATATTGTGATAATTAGACTTGATAATTGTATAGGTGCGTTTGGGCCCAAAGTATACGTGTATGGAAATGTTGTATGTATGTGAGTTATAATCTGATAGTAAAGATGTTGCTTGAGTAATATAAGTAATGTTGTGAGAAAGTACCATTGTATGTGATTTATGTATATTGTATTTGAGATTGTGTACTACTAAGTTGTAAAGCTTAGCGTTTTTGTTTGAATTGTACATGTGAGAGTTTTGTAGATCTAAGGGATCCTGGTTGTCTGTGATTTTTAGAGACAGAGGGTGCCACGAGACCAATTGGGCCAACTGCATTCATATATATTTGTGTTTTGTATTATGTATTTAGTTTATGTATATTGAATCATAACACATGGTTTTATTTTAAAGATTTGAAATGGTTATGTAAATTTTGGTGAATGGTGGATTCGTGAAAGCTATATTTTGGGAGTATCTCAAATTTTATGCAGGTTGTAAATTTGATAATTTTGAAAATATTGAAATTACAGACAAAACTCTGGCAAAATGTTTGCTAAAGATTTTTGTTTATAATATGTATTTTTGGTGTTTAACGTATATTCAAATGATCTTATTTAAATTTTTTTAAAGTACATTATAAGGTTTAATATATTTTCTTATAACTATATAAATTTTGAAAGGATTGGTCGGTGACATTTTTATATACTATATATGTATGTTGCATAGACGAAGTGTATGTATTATATGTGTATGGGGTATAAGGGTATTACATCTATTTTAGTATCAGAGTCCAGGTTTGAGATTCTCGACCTATGTGAGTTTTAAAAAGAGAGAAAAGGTAATTTTAAAATGGTGATTTGATATTTTCATGCATGCATATGCATTGGCACTTGAGTTGATCTCTGATGTGGTATTATTATTTTGTGGTGGCAGATATAGGTTATGATGACATCTAGAGGACGCTATTTATAGGATGGTGTGGGGAGTAAGGGAGGAGTGGAAGATAGTGTTGATGATGAAGAGGCTTCAAAGGTAGCCAGACCTGAGGTGTAGGGTCCTCCAGTGTGGGTTCAGTAGATGGCAGAATTGCTCTGTCTAGCCTTAATGCAGCAGTAGCAGCTACAAACTAGGAAGTATGACAACTTGAGAAAATATGGGGCTATAGATTTCTTTAGTACCGTAGATCTTGCAAAGGCAAAATAATGGTAAGATAAGATAGAGAGGGTGTTTACCCAGTTGTAGGCTACTGCAGAAGAGAAATTTGACTATGCTCTTTCACTTCTGCAAGGAGATGCCCATGACTAATGGAAAACAGTTCCTTATGGGTTAGCTGATCCATCAGTATTATCTTATGATGATTCTTCATGGAATTTAGGAAGAAATATACACCTAGGGATTATAAGGATGGAAAGAAGAAGGAATTTTTGGACTTGAAATCGGGTGTGAATATGATTACAGATTATGAGAAAGATTTTCTTCGATTTAGTAAATATGCAGGTGACATTATATCTTATGAGATAGATCGATGTCAGAGATTTGAGGAGGGGTTGAAGCCATCCATTATGTGTAAGGTGGTTGCATTGCAGTATAAGGATTTCTATAAGTTGGTGTCAGCTGCATGTAGTGTAGAGAAGGTTCAGGGGATTGCAGTTGCAGTTAGAGAATAGGATAGTAAAGCTAGGATACCTCAGGTTAAGGTAGAGTCCTTATCTCATAAGAAGGGATGAGAGGATTATTTGTAGGATGTAGGAGACAGTCAGAAACAGTCTAGTAAAGTTGTTCAGCGGAGGCAAAGGCCTGCGGTGTTAGTGGCTAATACTCCCACCCTTATTTTTCAGATTTACTCCACCCATATGCACTCTGTATGGTAGAACACATAGAGGTGTATGTTGTGGAGCTAATTTTAGAGGTTGTTATAGATATGGATCACAGGACCATTATATGAGGGATTGCCCAGAGCCACCAGAGGCTAGACAGATGGAGATTGTTAGATTTAGATCCAGTGCTAGAGGGGGCATGAGTAGCAGAGGTGTCAAATATAGCAAGACTAAATATAAACAGGGTCAAGAATAGGAGTCTGTTACTATGGATACACTTGAGGAAGCATCACAGAGAGTTTATGGGATGCAGAGGAGACAAGATGCTTCATAAGGGAATAAAGGTAAATTTTTATTATTTAATGTTATGAGTGCATTGATTGATTAAACAATTTTGATGTTGTGATTAATTGAGAATTCTTGATTTTAACTTGGAAATTTGATATAGATAATTAAGAGAATTCTTTAAGGGGGAGAGTTGAGATTAATATTTGAGTTAATGGAATTTAGCTACTATGGTAGATAATTTCAAGGATGAAATTATTTAAGAGGGAAAAAATTATAATATCCATGATTTTAGAGAAATTAATAGGTATTTGGAGGTTAATTAAAGTATTAGGATAAGTATAGGTGTTGTATATACCTAATGTATGCCTAGAGTATATATAGTATATACATATTATATATTAATTGTATATGTTGGATATATATTGTAAGCAAGGATTTTAGGCCCCATCTCTCAGTGGAATGGTTTTTGTGACTTCGGTACTGTTAGGCTCAGGGCCTTAGAAAAACAGGGTCTAAACTCGAAGAAAATGGAGTCGCCACCCAGACGGACAGAAAAAAGAAAGGGGTGGATGATTCGATTCTTAAGGAATCCCCAACTCCTTATTGGGTTCAAAAATTTAGGTATGCATGGAAAAATATAAGAATAACCCAGCACCCCTATAGTACCTGGTTCATTAGAATTGACCTCCTTTTTAGGTCTATATATTATTAAATTCTTTAACTTATTATCATACTATCTATATTACATGCAATAGAAATAAAGAAATATTCATTATATTAAAATCAATAAAGTTCAAACAAACTAACAAAATAGGTACTCATGCAAGATGAAAACATTCCCTTATAATAATGTACAAATGTCCAAAACTAAATAAAATAGGATACCTATCCATTGATGGAAACGTGTCCCTTACATTGATCCCAAAACTCAAATAAAATAAAAGCACAAATTAAATAAAATAAGGCATCCACAAAGTGAAAATATCCTTTTACAAGTTTCTTTAAAATACAATAAATAAATGCTTAATAATCATATATGGTAAAGCAAGTAATCAAACAAATAACCAATCATTGCACAAATAATTATAAATTAGGGCTAAACTAATGAAGTTAAAGTTAATCATAAAAATTGTAATTTACAAATATATCTTAATATTAACCTATTAATGAAATATAGGCGCGATGATCACAAAGATAAACGATTTACAAAATAGATTTTGTTGTCGAATTAGGATTTTGCTAATGAGACTAAAGCTAAAACATGTAAAATTAGAATTTAATATACAAACTAAGATTAAAATATGCAAACTAGGATTTTAATCCTAAATTAATGTTACAAGGGATTGGATTAGGGTTTTGGAAAATAAACGTTGTAATATCAATCATCTTCAAACCATTAATACCATATTTATAAAGGTTAAATGGGGATGATCAGTTGCATGAGTTTAGTCTATATAAAAAATGTACCTTTGTTTGTTGGTTCCACCAAGTAATTGTTTTGATCTAAGCTTGAACACAATCATAAAGACTCTACCCTGCTTCTGTGCAATTTGCTTGAATAGAACAAGCTTTGGTGTTGAGCCTTTGGCTTTTTGTTTCTTCTCTATTATTAATCGTATTTTTTTATATTCTGTGCTTTTTTTATTTTGCTCTCTGAGTTGTTAAAGCTGATTGCTCTCTCTGTGTTCGTGGCTTTCTGTTTCTCTCTGAGTTGCTAAAGCCGATCCTCCCCCCGTGTCTCTCTCTGTTCTCTCATATTTATAGGTAATCCTAGGGTTTAATTAGGTTTACTAATCCTAAACCCACTAGAAAACATCATCCCTTTCAATTTGATTCGGGTTAGGACACTTAAACAGGCCGGTATTAAGAAATCATATCGAATTAGGCCCAATTTGACATAAGTAGGTGCCCATGTCAAATTGGACATGTCCAAATTCGACATGGGCATGCTCATGTCGAATTAAGATGGCTTACACCTATTTAAATCGAATCAGTTTGATTTAGGGCTTAAAAATTAGGACTATTTTGATTCGAGCTTTAAAAAATGGACCGGACTAGATTTAGACTTCATAAAATTGAATTGGACTTAATTTGGTCCTCTTAATTAGAACTAAAATCAATCATTGCCAAAATTAAAAAGGTCTATATATATATATATATTATATACTTGATATATATAAAATACATATAAGGTATATTTGATATGTATATAAGATACACATTATATGTGCATGTGAGTATTTATATACATTAAATATACATTACATATACATAGTATATATATATATTATATATATATATATACATAATGGTATATGTAAAATATAAGTAACATATAAATGACATATACATATACTTAAAGTATATACAACATATAAATGGAATATAAATATTTATATATATAGATATTTATGCATGGAAAGATGGAAATTTAAAAAAATAAAAATAAAATAAAAGAAAAAGAGAAAAGTCAGAGAAAAAATTACTTGGTGGAGAATTAAAGTAAGTTAATTAATTAATGAATTAATTTAATATATATGGATAGTAAATAAGAAGAAACAAAAAGGAAAACATTATCTTCTTCCTTCATCCTTGGTGGGCTGAATTTAGAGAGAGAGTTCTTCTAAACACTAAAATTGCCAAAGATCAAAGGTTTCAAGTGGATTTTTAAAGAAAAATCAAGATTCAAGTAAGTGTCTCTTCTCTAAAGCTTTATTTTCTTTTATTTGATGATTATGCATGGATTGCTAAAGAGAGAAAGTGATGTTTAATTTTTAAAATAAGTATAATTATTGTTTAAATGAGGAGAATATGATGAAATGTTAGTTGGTTGGTTGATATGGACAAGTTGTAAAATTTAGAGTTATGGGAATGTGATACATGATTTAGGGTTTTGGTGTGGATGGTTAAAATTATTGGAATACATGAAATTAGTGTTATTTCAATATGTATGTAATGATTCTATAGTTAGAAATTAAATATGAGCAAGTTTGAATAAAGTTTGGATTTAGAGTTTGATTATGTAAAACTAGGGTTTCTAATATAAAGGATGTTCATTATTATAATGAGATGAATTGATGTTATTTTAATGTATTTTAAGGTTAGAAATGTGATACAGATAAGTTTTAGTGAAATTCATGTTGATGGATGCATTATGTGTAATTTGGATTTTCGAAGAAGGCTTCCATAATTGTAAAAGTGAATTGTGTTGATGTTATATTAATGTATAAGTAATGTTTTTAAGGTTAAATGTTAACAATGAGATTAGTAGAATGAAGTTTAAGTAAAGTAGTAAGCTGAAGAATTTAGGATTTTAATAGAATTTTGATAAGAATTGTTTTGTTATTGATAGTTCAATATATATTAAGCATGCGAGTGATTGTAATGAATAATGTTGCTTGTTAATGGACCATGCATATGTAGGTGAAAGTGATAAAAAGAAAGAAAACTAGAGTTTGGCTTGGGAAAGAGAAAAGAAGTTAGTATAAGTTAATTCATATCTTTAAAACTTGTATGTGCATTAAATGTGAGTAACCAATATGTATATATAATGATATTTCAAAATGTGAGTGCACATAACCTATGCATTGTGGCATAGTTATGTGATGGATGACTCTTTGGTAAAGAAAAATGTAGGTGTATATATATATATATATATATGATACGTGTGGTGAGTTATCCAATATAGACAATCGTGATTTGTGAGAAAAATGTGGGAATGTGACTTACGAATGTGTATGTAAATGATTTAAAAGTATAAAAAAAAGATAAAATGTGAAAAAATGTGTCCAGTAATATTGAGAATTATGTCGCATGCATTGACATATCTAAGCAAGGCTAGGTCTTGACTTGAGCAAAACTAGATCATGTGATGAGATTGAGATTGAGAATGGATCCAAGTAGAGCTGGACCATAAAATTAATATTGTAATAACTAGACTTGATAATTGTATAGGTATGTTTGGGCCCAAAGTATACGTGTGTGGAAATGTTGTATGTATATGAGTTATAAATTGAAAGTAAAGATGTTACTTGAGCAATGCAAGTAATGTTGTGAGAAAGTACCATTGTATATGATTTATATATATTATATTTGAGATTGTGTGTCACTAAGTTGTATGGCTTAATGCGCTTGTTTGAATCACGCTAATGAGAGTTTTGCATATTTAAGGGATCCTGGTCATCTGTGATTTTTAGAGATCGAGGCTGCCACGAGACCAACTGGGCTAACTATATCATGTATATTTGTGCTTTGTATTATGCATTTTGGTTTATGTATATTGAATCATAACACTTGGTTTTATTTTAAATATATGAAATGGTTGTATAAAATATTTTATAAAAACTTAATTATGATAAATAATGATTTAAATGGTAAGTTGGAGGATTCTTGGTGAATGGTAGATTTGTAAAAGCTATATTTTGAGAGTGCTCAAATTTTGTGCAGGTTATGAATTTGATAATTTTGGGAATATTGAAATTGCACATAAAACTCTAGCGAAATTTTTCTAGAGATTTTTGTTTATAATATGTATTTTTGGTGTTTAACCTATATTCAAATGATCTTATTTAAAATTTTTAAAGTATATTATAATATTTAATACATTTTCTTATAACCATAGAAATTTTGAAAAAATTAGTTGGTGACATTTTTATATACTGTACATATATGTTGTATATACGGAGTGTATGTGTTATTAATATATGGGTATAAAAGTGTTACATGGATTCTCCTCATTATAACTTGTATCTAGTTTTGAGCCCAATATTTCTCAGTTTAGAATTTTTGGTTATGTGATATATGTTCCAATTGCTCTATCACAATGCACAAAAATGGGCCCACAGAAGAGATTAGAAATTTATGTTGATTTTGAATCACCGTCTATTATAAGATATCTTGAACCAATGACATATGATATTTTTACAGTATAGTCTATTAACTATCAATTTGATGAGACTATATTTTCAGTATTAGGGGAAGAACAAGAAAAATTAGAAACACAAGATATTTCACGAAATGCATAATCAATCTCTTATTTTAACTGTCAAACAAATAGAAGTGAGTTTCAAGTTAAAAAAAATTATTCTTTTACAAAATATTGCAAATTAGTTGCTAGATGCATTCAATAATGCAAAAAGAGTAACTAAACTGCATGTACTAACATTAAATGCTCCTGCTCGAATTGATGTTTTTAAATGATATCCCTGTAGATGTGTCTAATGTACACTGGAATCATGGTAGATCTATTGGTTCCAAAGACAAAAATCCAAGAAAAAGAAAAGCAAATTAAGCAAGTTAGTGCTTTAGAAATTAACATACCATAAGATATGATGATACAAAAATAAGTAATAAACACACATGAGCAAATTCCTCTATTAGAGAAACAATTACTTGAAAATGATGAAATTATGGAAAATCTTAAAAACGAAGAGAACTCAACAAGTTATGTCTATACAAGAGAGAAACAGAGTTGAGATAAAACTATCATTGATCAAAAATTTGTGTATGTAGTAGCTATTGATATAATAAATGGAAGTGATGATCTAGAATCAAAATCCATTGAAGAATGTAGATATTAAAATGATTGACCAAAATAAAAAGATGTTATTTAGACAAAATTACATTCGCTTGCTAAGCGAGAAGTTTTTGGACCGATAATCCTAGCATCTGAAAATATAAAACCTGTTGGTTATAAGTGTGTATTTATGCTAAAGAGAAATAAGAACAATGAGATTGTAAGATACAATGCATGACTAGTAGCTTAAGGTTTCTCGCAAAGACCTAGAATCGATTATAAAGAAATATATTCTCCTGTAGTGAATGCAATAACTCTTAGATTTTTAGTGAGTTTTGACAATTTCTGAAGGACTTCACATGCGTCTTATGGATGTTGTGACAACTTATTTATATAGATCTCTTGATAGTGATATTTACATGAAAATCACTGAAGAACTAAAAATGCTTGAAGCATTTAATTCATTACCTCAAGAAAAATGTTTAATTAAGTTGTGAAGATCTTTATATAGGCTAAAACAATTTGGACGAATGTGGTATAATTATCTCAAGAATATTTGTTAAAGCAATGGTAAGTAAATAATCTGATTAGCCCATGTGTTTTATTAAAAAAATAAAAATTTGGATTTATCATCATTGTAGTATATGTCGATGATTTAAACATTATTGGGATTTCTAATAAGCTTGAAGAAGTTGTAACACTTTTAAAGAAGTAATTTGAAATAAAAGATCTTAAAAGGATAAAATTTTATCTTAGTTTATAAGTTGAACATTTATTAAATAAAATTTTTGTGCATCAATCATCTTATATAGAAAAATGTTAAAATGATTTAATATGGATAATGCTCATCCATTGAGTTTTTCAATAGTTGTTCCATCTCTTGATGTAAAGAAAAATTATTTCGTCCTAAAGAAGATAATAAAGAGATTCATAGTCCTGAAGTACTATATCTTAGTACAATTAGTGCATTAATGTATTTAGCTAATTATACAAGACTAGATATAACTTTCTTAGTCAATTTATTAGTAAAATATAGTTCTGCATCAACATAAAAACACTAGAATGATGTTAAATTTATACTTTATTATTTTGGTGGAACTACTGATTTAAGATTATTTTATTCGAAAAAATTAAATTTTGAATTAATTGGATTTGTAGATGCTGGATATCTATCTGATCCACACAAAGAACAATCACAAACATAATATCTATTTTTATATGATGACACTGTTATATCTTGGTGCTCAACAAAGCAAACTATTATTGCTACATCTTCAAATTATGCAAAAAATATTTCAATTCATGAAGCAAGTCCGGAATATGTGTGGTTAAGATCATTGGTTCAATATATTTATGACATATGTAATCTCTCATTAACTAAAATGAGTCCAACAAATTTGTATGAAAATAATATTGTGTGTATTACTTAAATAAAAGGAGGTTACATAAAATGTGATAAAACTAAGCATATCTCACCAATGTTATTCTTCATGCATGAATTCTAGAAGAAATGTGATATAGATATTCATCAAATTCACTCAAGTGATAATCTAGCAGATTTATTAACAAAAACTTTACCTACGACAACATTTGAAAAGCTAGTTTACAATATTGATAGCGTCAACTTAGAGATGTTCATTATATGAGGGGGAGAAAAATACATATGTACTCTATTAAGAATATTGTACTCTTCTCTTTCACTAAGTTTTTCCCACTGAATTTTTACCTAGTAAAATTTTATTAAGGCATATTCTTAATAAATAAATATTTAAGAGGGATATTATGAATCAAGTGAATATTTATGGATCAAGTGGATATTTCTCTTCATTTTTCTAAATTTCTATATTATGATCATATTTTTAAAATTGTAACATTTCATTTAAAATTGTAATTAATAGTGAAACTCATGACTTTTGGCCTTCATCCATTTATAATCTTGTTAAGACAATAAAAAAGTGAAGAAATACGCAAGTTATTATTCTCTCCAATCTTTTAGTTCTTTGTTCTCAACTTTATAACAGTTTTTTTTTTTTGTCAATTCTATCATAATTTGAAAATTTAAGTTGCCATTTTATTTTAAATTATAATTGTAAAGGAAATTTTATTAATTAAAAAATCAAAATGACAAATTGATCCTTCAATTTATTGTATCATACTATAAATTTAATTTTTAAATATTCATTAAAATTAATTAAACTCTTTAACTTTATAAATTGATTAAGTGCCTCAATAATTTGATTATTGGTAATTTATCAAAATTAAAAATTCAATTAAATTTTATTAAAATTTAATATTAAATTGATAAAATGATATAATAAATTCTAAAGTTAATATATTTTTGTCATTCAAATTAATATCAAAATAATGCTATTATTTTTAGATTTAATTTTAGGATAAAATTGTAATAAAAAGTTTTCAAATTGTGTTACATTTTACAAAGTAAACTAAAATTATTGATTGAAAAATAATTTGTGGAAAAAACACATCTAGCAAGATTAGCGGAAAGGTTTGGAAAATGGAAACACCCTGTCAAACCAAGGAAATACCCAAAGACTGTATCAAACAATTGTCAAACTGGCAGTGGCCTCATTTTTTCTCTCTATTTTATTACCCACAATTTGAATATTACTCTTTGAAAAATAATCTTTTATCACCAAATCCTCCATTCTCTTTCTGGGGTTTTCTTTTGCTTTGCAAGAGGAAAAATGGTTGTAGCTGTTACAGGCATGGATTCGCTTAGCGAGCGAGCTGCGAAGATGAGAGAAGCTCTTCAAAAGAGCCAAACTATTACTGATAATGTTGTCTCTATTCTTGGCTCTTTTGACAGCCGTCTCTCTGCTTTGGAGACCGCCATGCGTCCTACTCAGGTACCTGTCATCCCCATTTTTCACGCTTTATATGGATCACTCTCAGTTTGATTCTCAATAAATGCGCGAAAACATTAGGAATCTTGGTTTTTGATTTTTAAATGTCAAACCCAGATGAGGGTTAAAGATTGGGTCAACTTTTCAAAGTTTGGATTTGAAATGGAATAACTTAACTGATTTGTTTCAAGGCTATCTTTTCAGTTTTCTTTGTAAGCTAACACAATACTGGATCCAAATATTCTTGTATAGTTTGATTTTTTTTTGTCTTTGTTTTACATTTGCTTTTTTGGTTTCCAGGAAAGTGGAAGAAAAATTAATTTTTAGGATTAGAATTAGCGCACATCAAAGTAAAGTATTATCACTATTGATGGACTTAAATGAGTTAACTTAGGACTTGGTCCAGATGTCTTTCAACTCCCTCTCTTTTGGGTAACACATATGGGAATTAACTTTGCCAGAGTACATAAAGTTCTGTTGGCGTTCCAATTTTCTCTAGTTCATGAAAGCTCCAGTCAGATCTTACTATTTGATTGATTGATTTCATCAAATATCTTAGTCTTTTTGGTATTTTATCTGTAGATAAGAACACATGCTATACGGAAAGCTCATGAGAATATGGATAAGACTTTAAAGTCTGCAGATATTATATTGGCACAATTCGACATTTCTCGGCAGGTTAGCTTTATGGAGTACTTGAACTTTACTCGCGTATATGGTTTCCAGCGGATTATTTATCAGATTGCTAATAATTTTTTCTTTCCAAATTTTTTATTGATGTTTTTAATGTAACTTGCATCTTACTTGTCCTAGACTCATTTGGTCAAAGAGTTCTTATTCTACTCTGATGAACATTCCTTCTTACTAGAACTGTTGCTTTATTTATTCAATGATGTTAGTCCAAATGTACCTTATTTTGGAGTGTATTATTAGAAGTCTTGGGTCTCCTTGACTGCAAGGTTGTAGGTTTTAGATCTCATAGTATTCACTTTATGAAAAAATGCTGAAGGACATGACTATCTCCAAATTCTCCAAATTCCATTTACATATTTTTTCTAATGTGCTTTATATAGGCATTAAGAACTACTATATCATGTGAAAAACCTATTCCAATAAGAATAAGTAAATTATGCTTGCTTAAACAATTCCTAATATAATAATAATATAGTTAATATTTCAAAATAGAAAAATATCAAATAAATTCTAATTGCAAAGATTTCGAAGAAAGATATAATAATTAATACAAATAATGAAATAGACATAACCTTAATTTGGTTTCCTTACAACAACAACAACAACAACAACAACAACTAAGCATTAGTCCCAAACAAGTTGGGGTCGGCTATATGGATCCTCAACAAAATAAGCTCAAAAGACACCAAAAAAGATACTCCAGCCTTAGGCCCCTTCTAAGACACGGATTTTACGTCTCCATTCAAGTCTGTCATTAATCAAATCCGCATCAAGATCTAAGGCACGTAAGTCTCTTGCTATCACCTCATTCCACACAGTTCTAGGTCTTCCACGACCTCTAGCCCCCTCAATCAACAAATTCTCACACTTACGAACCGCAGCATTAGGAGGTCTTCTTAAAACATGCCCATACCATCTAAGTCTTCCTTCCCTCACCTTATCTCCGACATCCGTTACTTGGACTTTTTGTCGAATATGAACATTCTTAATTTTGTCCAGTTTGGTATGTCCACACATCCATCTTAGCATCCTCATTTCTGCCACACTCATTTTATGCAAATATTGTCCCGTTGGTGCCCAACACTCACTACCATAGAATTTGGTTTCCTTGTTTGCACTATTTTTCTCTAGTTGGAGAAAAATTCAACTTAAGTGTAGAAGCATGGAGGCAACAAAAAGCTAAATATATCTCTGTTTTGCTTGTGAAAGAATTGGCTTATTTTAGAGGTTTTCCTTTTATTTGGAATCTTGGATTTGGTCAGAGTAATTACTTCTACTGGTGTATAAATTTCATATCTTGTGGTTCTTGACTTCAATTTAATCTAGTTCAAAATGTTGTTCTTTTTTTATTTTTATTTTTTTTTATACTTTTGCGATCTCCACAGCTTTTGTGTACTTTTATTGAACTATTTTAAAATGACGAAATTGAGATTTGCATGATTAAACATCTAATTCTCATGAATGACTCCAATTTCTTCACATTCAATGTGGTGCCTGTGTTCTTCCTTTGAGATATGGGTAGGCTAGCTGGTTACTCTTTTTATGACTAATCTTGGGCTGGTAAGCAGGAATTCATATGGATCTAGGTTTTTGAACGAGTACAATTAGGTGAAAAAGAACACATGGAAAGAAAGGTTTTAGAAACTGTTTATAATGCTGCTTTAGCACTATGAACAGTTTTCATGACCAATGTTTAGGTTTGAAGTGATTGATGCATTGGATTGGGATTTGATGGAAAGGAATTTGGATGTGAATGATATTGAAATTTCCTTGCAAAATTGAGGAAGAGTAATAAGATTCTAAGCTTCATGGTCATAATTACTTAGACATCAAACCTAGGTTGGATCATATCAGTTATAACATAATCTGGATACTTGTACTCAAGATAATCAACTCTGAAGACAGCATACTCATAAACTAGGACTAATTTTATTAAGAATTTGCACTCATGTGTAAAATGAGAACGGATTACTTCTTGCACCGACTGGAACTCCGATTGCTATCCAGCAAAAAATAGCAAAGTTTTAAAAGAACTACAAGTATGTTTAGCCAACCATTCTAACTCAGCTAGAAATAATGAAATTGCCCCTAATTTATAAAATAAAAATTCTGCAACTTTTTACCTTGAATATCACAACAAACATGACTAATATTTTTATATAAGAAAGAAAATTTATTTACATAGAAAGAAGGGAGAGTACACAACAGAGGGCAGGGACTTCTATATGACTCAACAGGCAACTGCAAGCATAAAAAATAGGCTAAAAAGTAATCCCAATCTAGTTGGATAATACCCAAAAAATTCACATTGTTGAGTTAAATGTAACCTATCATAAAGATCCAATTAACTAAGGGTAACTCCTCCTAATCCATGTGCAATCAGATTGTTATTGATCCATGATCCTCCCATTTAACAGGCAGTTTTGTGTGAGATATGAAAGGAAAAATAAAAAAGAAAAACTGATAAGTTAGAGTAGTTATAAGTATGAGAGATTAGTAGTCAAGAATTGGACAAAATGGAATGTTGTGCTGTCTCGACAGCTGTCCCAGCCAGCAAGAGGAGATATTTTAGTAATGGGGGATGTTGGTTATGCTAATTACCAAAACATGACTCAACATTTGCCCCAATTGCTTCTATATATATTCTATTGATTGTAAACAGAGAATTTCAATGAAAGATATATCATAATTACTCTCTCTTTTTCTCTCCTCTCTTTTCTTGTTTTGTCCTCTCACTCTCTTTCTCTCTCTCTCTCTAATTTCCCTTCTGTCTTTCTCATTTCTCCTCAGATTATCTATCTCACCTCACTCAATACCCATTAATCAGTTAGGCTTGAATACTAGACCTAACATTTTGATAACCGTTGCCTTTAGTAGATACCGCTCAATAATCAACCGTCTTATATTTTTTTCTTATATTAGTGAGAGGGACTTCATCAATAACAACATCATTGGGCATAGCTTTGTCATGAATAGATAATAGGTAAGATCATTATTGAAAGCATTACCTTTTGCCATTCATTGAGTATATCAAGATCATAAGCATTTGAATTGATTTTCTAGATAGCTTTGTAAGGACCAAGACTCATTGAATGAAACTCATTGTAAGCCTTTAGAGCTTGTGGTCACCATGACTGTCTCCTTTAAGTTCAACAAATTTTTTCTTAAATTAGCATGCACTTTATATTTTTGTTGGCAGACAATAGGTAGTTGTACAAAAAATAATTAACTATCTAAGTGGAATTGTTAGTTGTAAGGATTAATGGGCTAGCTGTAGAACTATATAATAGCTAGCTCTTCATTTTTTGGTGTATAAATACCTAATTACATTAAAACTAACATGGTATCAGAGCCAAAATCTGTGTTAGATTATTCATTCTAATACAGTGAAGGTGTTGGTGGAGTAACAATAATGACACTTTGTTGGTGAGGGTGTAACTTGCCCTCAACCATCATTTAGCAGTGCTTACTGCCCACCTAGGAAGAAAGGCCACGACGAGCTTTGTCTGCCATTGAAAGATCGATCACCAGATGCTGACATATGTGTGATCACGCGCCATAAAAAGCTTCTGGAGTCACTGTTCATGCGCTGACGAGTGAAGCACATGGATCGGCTTCTAATAACCTTTTTTCACCGGTTCTTCTTCCAACCTCATTTCTGACCATTTCTGATCCAAACCAGGTACCTTCAGGTCTGATCTAACCATTTTCGATTTAAGATATTTTTTTTTGGTCTACTGTTGAATATTCAATCTGCCAGCATATTTTGTCTACTGTTGTTTTTTGGTTCCTCTTGTTAAGACCCTGTTTGTTGAAACGATAAAATGGCAGATGATAAAAAATCTAGTCTTCTAATTATCGATAATCCTTCTTTACAAATTAGCCTTATAAAACTTGATGGAATGAACTATCTTGTTTGGTCAAGGTTTTATCTATTGTTTATCAAAGTTAGGGAGTTGTAGGGATATATAACAGGAGAAAAAAAGAAACCTGGATTAACTGATTCCTTATTTAATCAGTGGGATTCAGAAAATTATCTTGTTATGTCATGGCTTATCAATTCCATGCAACCCATTATTGCAAAAACATATTTGCTACTTGATACAGCTGAAAAAATTTGGAAAGCTGCTTCTCAAACTTATTCTCAAATGAGTAATGTTGCACAAAAATATGAACTTCTAAATAAAATTCATGGAACGAAACAAAGAAGACTATTTCAGAATATTTTTTAGAATTAAGTGGTTTGTGGTAGGAACTTGATTGCTATCAAAATTTTCAAGCTAAATGCATTGCAAATGCAGTTAATTTTCTGAAATTGTTAGAGGAGCGTATCTATGATTTTCTTGCTGGTTTAAATATGAAATATGATCAAATTCGAGTTCAAGTACTTGGTAAAAAACTCCTTACTCCAAACATATTTGTGTGTGCAATAAGAAGAAGTGTTATCTTGTGTATAACAACAGTTGAAAAAGCTGGATTAGTTGCCAAATCGATTCATGAACACCTTAATGAACGCTCTAAGGACTCCCAACAATGTGATTATTATGGGAAACCATGCCATACAAGAGATACTTGCTGGAAATTGCATGGCAAATCAAATAAAAGTCGAGGAGGAAAAAAGGGCAGTCCAGTAAAGACTCAAGCAAATTTGACTGAGGCAACAGAGCCAAATAGTGCAACAACCTCAAGTGAATTTATCTCATGAAGAGATTCAAAATTTAAGGTGACTCCTATCTCAGCTTAACACCAAACTCAACTGTCGGTTCATCAAATCTTGTAACCTTGCCTCTTCCACTAATCATAATATTTGTTTGTGGATTATAGATTCAGGAGCAAATAGACATATGACAGGCTTTTTAAGAAGGTTCCAAATCTATTCCTCATATCCAAAAGAAAATAATGTCAAAATAGCAGATGGTTCTGTTACTCCTGTATCGGGAGCAGGTTCTGTTAACTGTACTCCAAATATTAAATTATCTTCTGTCCATGTGCCTTGTTTTCCTGTTAATCTTTTATCTGTTAGTTCCTCTTACTAAAACTCTTAATTGTAAAATTAAATTTTTTCCAAACCATCGTGTCTTTCAGGATTTGCAAACATGGAAGATGATTGGTTGTGGTAGATTGTAGGATGGCTTATACATTTTGGATGGAAGTCTTAATTCTGATTTTGGTATAAATCACGCTTTTTTTTTTTGGCATAAATAAGGATTTTAAAGGAGATAATTCAATTGCATAGGCAACTAGGGCATCCCTCTTTTTTTTTTTTGTCTTAGAAAAAATATTTCCAAATGTGTTTAAAGGGATTTCATTTGACTCTTTGTTTTGTGATGCTTGTAAATTTGCTAAGCATAAAAAGAACTCCTATCCTTTGAATAATAATAAGAGTACAATTCTTTTTATGACTATTCATTCTGATGTTTGAGGATTCACTAAAAACACTTCATTGATTGGTCATAGGTGGTTTGTTATTTTTATTGATTATTGTACTAAAATAACTTGGAAATACCTATTAAAGGCAACAAGTGATGTGTTTTCTTGCTTTCAATCTTTTCATAAGATGATCAGAACCCAATTTGATGCTAAAATTAAAGTTCTTAGGATAGATAATGGAAAGGAATACATGGATGGGTTATTTCATGCTTATCTAGAGTCCAATAAGATAATATATCAAACTAGTTGTGCTTACACTAGTGCCTAAATTGGCGTTGCTGAAAGAAAAAATAGACATGTTTTAGAAGTGGCATGAGCTCTTATGTTCACCATGAGTCTTCCAAAACCTTATTGGGGAGATGCAATCTTAAGAGCTGCTTATCTTATAAATAGGATGCCTCTTAAAACACACTTTTAAAAGCCCTTTAGAGGCTTTGCAAGGGAAAAATTCTTATATTGTTCCTCCAAAAGTATTTGGGTATGTTTGTTTTGTTCATGCTAGGAATGTTGGGAAATTAAAACTTAGGGCTCTTAAATGTGTATTTGTTGGATACTCTTCTACTTAAAAGGGGTATAAGTGTTACCACCCTCCTTCTAGGAAATACTTTGTTAGTATGAATGTTACTTTTAGAGAATCTGAGCCCTACTTTAATTTTCCCCAATCTCCTCTTCAGGGAGAGAATGAGAAAGAAGAGGAGAGTCCTAGTTTGGCCATTTTTGATAATTCTATTTTAGAGGATAATCCTATTCAGGAAAAGAGTCCTATTCAGAGGGAGGAGAGTTCTATTAAGGTGGAGGAGATTTTGATTCTAAAGGAGAAGGTTGGGCGTTTGGATATACTTGATTTGAGGAGATATTCAAGAAAAAATAAAATAAATAATGCCATCATGCAATCTGTACCATGTCGAATCACTCCAACATCCTGAAAATTCTTTAGATCTTTTTGGTAAGTCTTCTCTACTTTCTAATTCAGTTAATGATTTAAATCAACCAATTGCCCATAAGAAAAGAGTGAGGTCATGTACTAAACATCCTATATTTAATTTTGTTTCATATAACTCATTATCTTCTTCCTATAGAGCCTTTGTCTTGTCTGTTTCTTCTGCATCTATCCCCTAGGATTGGAGAGAGGCTTTCAATGAACCCAAATAGAAGGAAGCAATGGTTGAAGAAATGAATGCCCTTGTAAAGAATGGAACTTGGGAACTTGTCACTTCTCCTTTTGGAATTGGTTGGCTGCAAGTGGATATTTACTGTAAAACACAAAGCTAATTGTTCAGTTGAAAGATACAAGGCTAGACTTTTGGCTAAGGGATTCACTCAGACATATGGAGTGGACTATTAGGAGAAATTTTCTCCCGTTGCTAAAATGAATACCATCAGAATATTTTTGGCTTGTGTAGCTAATCTTGATTGGGTCCTACAATAATTTGATGTAAAAAAATGCTTTTCTTCATGGAAATCTAGAGGAAGAAGTGTACGTGGAAATCCCTCCTAGTTTTGAGAGTAAAGAAACATAAGGAAATATATGTAGACTGAAGAAGGCTCTGTATGGACTTAAACAATCTCCTAAAGTATGGTTTGATAGATTTAGTAAAGTCATGATCTTTTTTGGGTATCAACAGAGTAAGGCCGATCATACCTTATTCATTAAGCACTCTAAAGGCAAGATTTCTTGTTTACGTTGATGATATTGTGGTAACTGGAGATGATAGAGAAGAAGTAGCTCGATTAAAAGAACTCTTGACTCAGGAATTTGAGATCAAGGATCTGGAAACTGTAATATTTTCTAGTAATTGAAGTAGCTAAATCAAAAAGGAAAATTTTTATCTCACAAAGGAAATATATCCTGGATCTTCTATAAGAAACATGTATGCTGGGTTGTAAGCCAGTAGATTCTCGTATTGAAAGTAATCATAAGCTACAAACAGGAATGGGGACTTCAGTTGACATGGGGAAATATCAAAGATTGGTAGGAAAATTAATTTATCTATCACATACTAGACCAGACATAGCATATGCAGTTAGTGTGGTCAGCCAATATATGCATGATCCTTGTGAATACCATTTACAAACAGTTTTTCGAATTGTACGATATCTTAAGTCGGTTCCTGGAAAAGGTCTTCTTTTCTCCAGACATGGTCATCTTCGAATTGAAGCCTTCACAGATGCAGATTGGGCTGAATTTTTTGATGATAGAAGATCAGCCTCTGGCTGCTGTACTCTTATAGATGGAAACTTAGTTATTTGGAGGAGTAAAAAGCAAAGTGTGGTTTCTCGATCAAGTGCAGAAATAGAATATAGAGCTATGGCACAAGGTGTTTGTGAACTACTATGGCTGCGGAAGTTACTAAAGGAATTCAAATTGTTGAGTGAGGACAATTTGTCCATGTTGTGATAATAAGGCTGCCATCAATATAGCTTATAATCCAGTTCAACTTGATCGCACAAAACACATTGAAATAAATCGACACTTCATAAAAGAAAAATTGGTTGATGGTTCTCTAAATCTATTTCATATATCATCAGACAAACAACTGGCCGATGTGTTTACTAAAGGGTTATGCAATAGAAACTTTCACCTTTTAATTTGCAAATTGGGCATGTGCGATATTTTTGCACTAATTTGAGGGGGAGTATTGGCAGACATTAACTAGTTGTTAGTAATTGTACAAAGAATAATTAGCTATCTAAGTGGAACCATTAGTTGTAAGGATTAGTGGGCTAGCTATAGAACTATATAATAATAGTTAGTTTTTCATTTTTTGGTGTATAAATACTTATTGTATTTGGAGAAATAGACACTGAAATTAATGAGAATTAGAGTGTTTTCTCTAATTGAATTAAAACTAACATTTTTCTAGTGATAATTTGTGTTGGAAATTTGCCACATATTATATTATGCTAGATAAAAGCATCCATACCTAAGCTAAGATGAGCTTTGTTGGAGAATATAAATAAATCCCACATTGAAAAACTATAAGAAAATATAGTGACATATAAGTGGTGTAAATTGGGCCTTAACATAAGCCAATTGGTTTTATGTTAGATGAGATTCCCAACCCATTCTTATGGCCATTGATGTGCATTTGGCCGGACACTTTAAAGGCCCATGTAGTTTCTGCATGGTATTAGAGCTAGCTAGGTAATGGACTAATCGCCAGATGATCATAGACTAGAATTTGGTCTAGCAGAGAATCTAGACATGTTAACCAAGAGCTTCAAAGAAAATAGGTCCAGGTAATTTGTGATGAGTCTGAAGAGTAAGTTGCCATTTATGTTTGACAAGTGATAACTGGGCCAGACCTAGTTGCATTTGATGGGGAGTGTTGGTAAATATAAATAAATTTCAAATTGAAAAACTATAAGAAAATATAGTAATATATAAGTGGTGTAGATTGGATATTAATACAAGCTAATTGGTTTTGTATTAGATGAGGTTTCAATCCCATTCATATGGCCACTGATGTGCATTTGGTCTAATACTATAAAGGCCCTATGTAGTTTTTACAACTACTCAACCCAACAAAGCCTTAATTCCGAGTTGATTGGCGTTGGCTATATGAATTATCTTTTTTCACTTGGAGCGATTATTGGCCACATCTTTGGAGAGATGTAATCCAAGTTAATTTAAATCTAGTTCCGCTTCTCTTGGCTATATCCACCTTAACTTGTTTAGTCTTTTTGACAGACGCATTACTAGGTCTTCATTTCACATGGTCAAATCATCTTAATCTTTGTTTTCTTATTTTATCCTTAATAGGTGTTATCCTCACTTTTTTTTTTTTCCTGATGCACTCATTATGGATTTTATTCATTATAGTATTTTCATATATCCATCTTAACATTCTTATTTTAGCAACATACAACTTATTCTTGAGTTGTCTTTTTAATGTCCAATACTCGCTATTATATATTATAGTAGGCTATATTGCAGTGCGGTAAAATTTATCTTTTAATTCATCTAGTATCTTCTGGTCATATAAAACTTACGTGACACTATTTCATCCAACCTGTTTTAATTCTATGATTAAAATCTTCTTCGTAACTTCCATCTTTTTGAGAAATTGAGCCAAGATACTTTAAATAAGTATTATGAGGCACTGCCACTTTGTCTAAATAAACTTCGCTTCTTTCTCCACTTGTATTATTAAACCCGCAATGCATTTATTCAGTCTTAGTTTTACTTAAAATCATTGGATTCCAAAGTGTTTCTCCACAACTTTAGTTTTCTACTTACTCCCGTTTGAGTCTCATCTATTAACACAATATCATCCCTGAACATTATAAACCATGAGATGTTATCTTGTATATATCTTGTAAGCTCATTTACGACCAAGGAAAAAAAATAAGGGTTCAAAGCTGAGCCTTGGTGTAATTCAATAGAAACATGAAAATCCTCAGTATCCTCTCTAACTGTACGGATGCTAGTGATAGCTCCATTATACATATCTTTCAAGATTTGGATATATGTAATTAATACTCTTATGTGCTCCGGGACCCATTATAATACTTCTCTAGGAACTCTATCACAAACCTTCTCTAAGTCGATGAAAACTATATGCAAATCCTTCTTCATCTTCTTGTATTTTTTCCATCAAATCTCTAATAAGTGACTGCTTACATAGTTGATCGACCTGACATAAATTCAAATTAGTTTTGAGAGATGCAAGTGTCCAAACGTAAACGATACTCTATAACTTTCTCCTACAATTTCATTGTATGACTCATAAGTTTTATACCTTTATAATTCAAACAACTTTGGATATCACCCTTGTTCTTAAAGATAGGTACCAAACTGTTCTGTCTCAATTCGTTTGATATTTTCTTTGTACTCAAAATCTTATTAAATAAAGTAGTCAACCACGTTACTTTCACATCTTTAAGACATTTTCAAATCTCAATGGGGATTCCATATGGACCGTAGGCTTTGCCTATTTTCATTCTCTTTAAGGCTTTCTAACTTAAGAAAACTGAATCCGTCTAGTGTACTTTGTATTTTTTCTCGGTTGTGTTATCTAGGCCCTCATCGTTTTCCCTACTTTACCATTAAGCAAATTTTCAAAATAACTTCACCTTTCCTTGATATCCTCTTCTTGAACAAAAACTCTATTCTCTTCATCTTTGATGCACTTAATCTTGTTTAAATCTCGACATTTTTTTTCTCTTATTTTAGCTAATTTATATATAGCTTTTTGCCCTTCCTTTGTCCCAAGTTTCTCATACAATTTCTCAAAGATTGTGCTCTTGCTTGGCTAATTGTCTTTTTGGCCTTTTGTTTGTGCTTGCTTGTATTGCCCAAAACCTTCGTTGTCACCATACTTGGGCAATCTCTTATACCATTTCCTTTTACTTTTTACCATCTTTTGCACTTCTTCATTCCACCACGAAGACTCTTTGGAAGGATGACTATATCCTTTAGATTTACCAAGTATTTTTTTTTGCTACTCTCTTAATTATTGTAGAAATGCCTACTCACATATCATTTGCAGACATATTCATATCAATATCCCGAACTCTAGTTTTGACCAAGGAAATATCTCTCTTATGCGCTCCGGTACCCACTATAATACTTCTCTAGGAACTCTATCACAAGCTCTCTCTAAGTCGATGAAAACTATATGCAAATCCTTCTTCATCTTCTTATATTTTTCCATCAAATTTCTAATAAGAGAGGCTGCTTCCATAGTTGATCGACTTGACATAAATTCAAATTAGTTTGGGAAGATACAAGTGTCCAAACGTAAACGATGCTCCACAGCTTTCTCCCACAATTTCATTGTATGACTCATAAGTTTTATACCTTTATAATTCAAACTACTTTGGATATCACCCTTGTTCTTAAAGATAGGTACCAAACTATTCCGTCTCAATTCGTTTGATGTTTTCTTTGTACTCAAAATCTTATTAAATAAAGTAGTCAACAACGTTACTTTCACATCTTTAAGACATTTCCAAATCTCAATGGGGATTCCATATGGACCGTAGGCTTTGCCTATTTTCATTCTCTTTAAGGTTTCTAACTTAAGAAAACTGAATCCGTCTAGTGTACTTTATATTTTTTTCTCGGTTATGTTATCCAGGCTCTCAATGTTTTCCCTACTCTACCATTAAGCAAATTCTTAAAATAACTTCACCTTTCCTTGATATCCTCTTCTTGAACCAAAACTCTATTCTCTTTATCTTTGATGCACTTAATATGGTTTAAATCTCAATATTTTTTCTCTTATTTTAGCTAATTTATATATAGCTTTTGGCCATTCTTTTGTCCCAAGTTTCTCATACATCTTCTCAAAGATTATGCTCTTGTTTGGCTAATTGTCTTTTTGGCCTTTTTTTTGCTTGCTTGTATTGCCCAAAAGCTTCGTTGTCACTATACTTGGGCAATCTCTTATACCATCTCCTTTTACTTTTTACCATCTTTTGCACTTCCTCATTCCACCACAAAGACTCTTTGGAAGGATGACCGTATCCTTTAGATTTACCAAGTATTTTTTTTGCTACTCTCTTAATTATTGTAGAAATGCCTACTCACATATCATTTGCAGACATATTCATATAAATATCTCAAACTCTTGTTTTGACCAATTTATCCCTAAACATCGTTTGCTTTACCCCTTTTAAAGTTCACCACATTTTCTTGATAATTTGGTTCCTTTTAGGCCTGCTTGCCAACTTCTTAATCTTGACATTCAAAATTATTATTCCATGTTAAGTGGTCAAAGCCTCACTTGGGATAATTTTGCAATCCTTGCAGAGGATTCAATTAGCCTTTTTATGAGTATGAAGTCAATTTGGCTTCTATCTTGCGAGTATCGAAGGTTATCTCACTATCACGCAATCAAACATTTCCTTTGCAGTAAGTGTGGTAAGTTAGTTCCTTAAAGCTCCATGTGATAGCCATTGGGATGTAACAATATGCATCCTTAGATATATCTAGGGAGCACACGAACAAGGTTTGTTGTATGAAAATAAAGGGTATACATAAATTTTCACCTATTTGGACGCTAATTGGGTAGGTTCTCCCTTAGATAGACAATAAATTACACGATATTGTGTATTTATCGGAGAAATATCATATCATGGAAGAGTAAAAGGTATGATGTTGTAGCAAGATCAAGTGTAGAAGCATAGTATTGAGCCATGACCTTAGTTATTTATGAACTTATTTGGTTACAACTACTATTTTAGGAATTAAGGCTTGAAAATATGGGTCTAGTGAAATTGATCTACAATAACTAAACAGTACTCCATATTGATTTAAACCCAGTCTTCTATGAAATGACTAAACATATAGGAGATAAATTGTCATTTTGTTAAACAAAAGATTGAATCAGGTTGCAATGCTACCAATTTTGTTAATTCAAATGATCAATTAGTAGATATTCTCTCCAAAGCTCTAAAGAGGACCTTTGATTGAATATTTTTGTCACAAGCTAGGAGCCTATAATATATATGCTTCAGCCTGAGGGGGAGTATTAAAATATTTTTTATTTGTTGCTATATTTAAACTATTATGTATATATATTTATATTTCCTAATTTATGCATACTCCTAATAGCAATAGGATTATTCTATATAAATCAATCCAAAACCTATTGTAAATTTAAGATTGAGAAATAATAAAATTAGGATTTCCTCCAAAATCTTCACATTCAATTATGTAGATACCTAGAGACTATTACAAAATGGGGAAAATCAGTGCTAATAAGAAATGATAATACTGTTGTTTTCTGAAATGCACTTTAATAAAATAATAATATTCTAACCTTTCATAAATATAGAAACTTCAAATAGAACTTGTAACTAGTCTAATTGGTAAGAAAAAGCAAAGCATAATACAAAATAATAGGTAATGGAATTATTCCTACATTTCTTTTTCCTAGTCTGCATTACCTTGGAATCTTATACATAAATTTTGTTCTAACATTCTGGGCCTCATGGAGAAAACGTTTTGCAATAAAAAATTATTTTATTGGAGCATTTACTACATGAATATTTTGAATGAGGAATTTAAGAATGCTTATTTGTTGGAGTTGGTCACATGTGTCTTATTGTTAATGTTAGAAAGTTAAAGAGTTCTTTTACTCATTAGGATGCACATTTCCTGCTTGTGACTGTTATAATCATTTTAGGCTGAGGCTAAAATACTCAAGGGACCACATGAAGACTTGGAAAGTTACCTTGCAGCAATTGATCAGTTAAGAAGCAACATTCAATTTTTCAGCAATAGTAAAGGCTTTAAAAGCAGTGAGGCAGTGCTCAATAACGCAAATAACTTACTTGCTAAAGCTATTTCAAAGCTAGAGGAGGAGTTTAAGCAGCTGTTAGCATCTTACAGGTATGTACTGCATCAAACAATGATTTTCGTGCTGGATATCAGGCATTTGTAAGAGGTGTACTTCTTTTGCCTATTTAACCAACTGGAGCTTCTTTTTCAAGATTAGGAGACTTTACGTTGCTATTTTATCTCTTGTAATCATTATGTACAATGATCTACGTTTATAACTTTGAAAGAAGAAACTGGGTCCATGGACTATTGCATTGTTTAGTGTATGTGGCCACACGACTAATCACTGAATTTTGGCATACGTCACTGAATTAGTAAATCGTTCAACTTAGATTTTTTCTCAATGAGGTGACTATTGCTAAATTTTTGTGTAAATTTAGAACCCCTTTTTTTCTTATGATGACAAAGTAATCCTATAGTCTGAGAGATATATTAATAAAAGTTTTACTTGATTATTATTTAAATATGACTAAAATTCCACTAAAATCTAGCAAAAATTAAATTTGTGTAATTTGCTGATACAAATTGAAGTTTAGTGGTCATATTGGAATCTATATTATATACTGCATCAAAGGCAGAAGGACTAGGAGATTCACTATTCTATTGGAATGGAATTTCATTTCAAATTGGCATGACACCTACTGCTACAATAACAAAATTCTGAATCCCTAACTTTCATCTCATCCTTTACTCGCGGAAAACTGATTATATTCCGCATAGGTTGGAAAGACTATGGGGTTTTGACCGATTCAAAAGACAAATGCACGAACCCACATTGAAGAAAGAGATGATTTAGTATATATATACATAAACCAAGGATAGAATAAGTGTTATAAAGTTGCTACATCATCAATTTTTTAAAAATAATATTATTTCATTTTCTTTTAATTAATTTTTTATTTAATTTTAATAATTTATTTAAATTTAAAATTTAATAATTAATAAATTATATTTGTAACTTTTAATATTCTATTAAATAATTATACATTAATATAATTTTATAATATTGATTAAATAAATTATATTTGTGACTTTTAATATTCTATGAATTAATTACACAATAATATAATTTAATAATATTGATTGATTTATATATTTTTTTTAGAAATTTAAAGAGTTAAACAATATATCTCTTAACTTTTAAAATAAATTAATTATAAATTAAACAATTTATTTATAATAATCATTCATTTATATATGTTTAGAAATTTAAAAAAATTAAATAATAAAATATATGAATTTTAATATTTTTAATAAATTAATTATACAACAATAATTTATTTAATTAATAAGATATTTATAATGTTAGTATTAGTTGTGCATTTAATGTTGTTGTTATTTAGTTGTATTTATTGTAAGTAGTTAGTAGTTAGTAGCTGCATTTATAGCTGTTAGTTGGTTGGCTATGTATATATATATATGTGATTCATCTATGAAAATATATATATAGAGATTTCAGCCCTCTCTCTACTCTGTAACATGGTATCAGAGCCTATTAGGCTCTTTTGTTCATTTTAGAGAGCTGTTTTGTTGAGAAGAAAGCTCTGTTCTGTGCTGCTAGAACACTTCCGGGTTAGGTGCTTTGAGGTCCAGTGAGGTTTGGTCTAGGTCATCTACCTAGGGCCATTTTTTGTTCTCACCGCCACCCTAGGAAGGATCGCAGGCCGAAATCCGGTCATTCCCCGAAGTCCGGCAACCCAGAAGTCAGCGAGTACTGTTCACGCGCCGCCGGAAGTTTTCAGGCCAGTCTCACTCGCCCGCGCGTGGGAGCGCGTGTAGCAGTTTCCGGCGACCTAGTTTTCATCCTTCAGCGTCGCACTGCTGTCAGGGGTCCATTCCTGTGGTTAGTTTTGGTATTTGTACACTCCGTCTATTCTGCACAGTGTTCAGGTCCTCTCACCTCAGTTTATGTTTTATTGCTGTTTCTGAAACTATTGGCTGTTGGTCAGTTTGTGAATTTCTGGAGAATTTATCTGATTTTTTGAGTGTGTTCTTGTCATAAATTTGGTCCCTACAGTAGCCTTTTCTTTCTTATTTTGGTGATTTGGTGTGTGGAGTTGTGTTGTGCCCAACATATTGTGATTACTGTCATGGGTGATAACAAAACTGTTCCAGCTGTTACTGAAGTTATTCCGGTTGGCAACCGGATTACAGAACATAAATTAAATGAGAATAATTTTCTAGATTGGAGTAGGACTATAAGAATTTACTTGAGAAGTATTGACAAGGATGACCACTTCACAGAGGATCCACCACAAGGTGATGATAGAAAGGCTTGGGTGAGAGAAGATGCGAGATTGTTCTTGCAAATTAAAAATTGTATGGAAAGTGATATGTTGAGCTATATTGGTCACTGTGAGTTTGTCAAAGACTTAATGGAGTACCTTGAATTTCTTTACTCAGGTAAAGGTAATCTTAATCTTATGTATGATACTTGTAAGGCGTTATACTGGGTTTAGCAGGGAGATAGACCTCTTAAAACATATTTTGGGGAGGTAAAAAAGATTTATGAAGAACTTAATGTCTTGATGCCCTTTAGCTCTGACATTAAGGTTCAACAGAGTCAGCGGGAACAGATGTCTGTCATGTGTTTTCTTGCAGGTTTATCTCCGGCATTCGAAACAGCCAAGTCTCAAATCCTCTCGGATAGTGAAGTTCCCAATTTGAAGGAAACCTTTTCTCGATTATTTCGAAATGAAAATCCAAATCCAGTGACGTCCCCTCCACTTGGTGCTCTTGTGAGTCAAAATTCGGGACAACATGGAAATCATGGTAAAGGGGGAAATAACCGTGGAAGTACTGGTAATCGGGATTCAAGTGTTATTTGCTACTATTGTCATGAACCAGGCCATACCAAGCGTTTCTGTAAGAAACTATTGAACAAGCAACAACGGGCTCATGTGGCTAGTCAAGAACCAATTTCTGCTTCTTCAGATACTGTGACGATATCTGCTTCGGAGTTTGCTGAGCTCTCTAAGTATCGCCCATCCAAGCCTGTTGACTCTTCTATTATTGCTGCTGCAAACTCAGGTACCTCTAACACATGTCTTTTGTCTGCCTCACCAAGTTGGGTCATTGATTCCGGTTGCACAGATCATATGACAGGTAACCCAAGTCTCTTATCTTCGTTACAAGAACCTAATGATTTTCGTCGTCATGTTACTTTAGCTGATGGGTCTAAAACTTGTGTCACTGGTATTGGTACTGCTAACCCCACCCCATCTCTTCCATTATCCAAAGTCTTGTGTTTACCCAAGTTCTCGTTTAATCTTTTGTCAGTTAGCACAATTACCAAAACATTAAATTGCTGTGTTACATTTTTTCCTTTCAATGTTGTATTTCAGGATCTTTTGACGAGGAGGATTATTGGTAGAGGACGTGAGTCAAACGGCCTTTATCTTCTTAATGATCAAATTTCTACTTCGCTAGCATGTGATGGAGCCCTTTCCCCTTCGGAAGTTCATTGTCGCCTTGGTCATTCTTATTTGTCTTCCTTAAAAATGTTGTATCCACAATTTCAATCCTTGTCTAATTTAGATTGTGAGTCATGTCAGTTTGCGAAACATCACCGTTCGCATTTAGTTCCTCGAGTCAATAAACGGGCTGCGTCCCCTTTTGAGATAGTACATTCTGATGTTTGGGGTCCTTGTCCTGTCACTTCCCAAACTGGTTTTAAGTATTTTGTTACTTTTGTGGATGATCATTCTCGGGCTACCTGGTTATTTTTAATGAAAAATCGTTTTGAACTATTTTCTATTTTTTGTTCCTTTTGTGTTGAAATTAAAACACAATTTAATAAGACTATTCGTATCTTGCAAAGTGATAATGGTAGGGAATACTTGTCTGGTTCATTTCAGTCCTACATGTCTCAAAATGGTATTCTTCATCACACTTCTTGTGTTGATACACCCTCTCAGAATGGGGTTGCAGAAAGAAAAAACAGACATCTACTTGAGATTTCTCGGGCACTCCTCTTTCAAATGAAGGTTCCCAAACGTTTTTTGGCAGATGCCGTTTCTACGGCCTGTTTTCTGATCAACCGTATGCCTTCTGTTGTTCTCAAGGGTGCTTCCCCATATAGTATCTTGTTTCCCTCCAAAGCTTTGTTTCCTGTTAGTCCTCGTATCTTCGGGTGCACTTGTTTTGTGCGTGATGTTCGTCCCCATATTACAAAATTGGATCCTAAATCTCTTCGTTGTGTCTTTCTTGGGTATTCTTGTCACCAAAAGGGGTACCGTTGTTTTTCTCCTGAATTGAACCGATATCTTGTCTCTGTCGATGTTACCTTCTTCGAGAAAACACCATTTTTTCCGTCACCAGCTACATACGTTGGTCAGGGGGAGGAGGATGATCTTTTAGTTTATGTCGTTCGTAAGAGTCTTGATTCCCCTACTGATCCTGCTCCTACTCTAGCCTCCACACATACCGAACCGGTTCCTATGCCCGCAGCACCCCCTTCTCGTCCCCGTTTTGATCAGGTATATTCACGAAGATCTGCCATTCTTGACTCACATCCTTCACATGCCACCTCGTCAGAAGCTCCATCAGTTCCTCTGCAGTCCGACCTTGATCTTCCTATTGCTCTTCGAAAAGGTAAGCGTTCATGTACTCATCCCATTTCTTCCTTCGTGAGGTATGACCATTTGTCTTCTTTGTCTCGATGTTTTGTGAGTAATTTGGATTCAGTGTCTATTCCTAAAACGGTTGCCCAAGCTTTATCTCATCCTGGTTGGCAAGCAGCAATGGCAGATGAAATGACAGCCTTGAATGCTAATGGTACTTGGGATCTTGTGACTCTTCCTGCTGAAAAGAAAGCTATTGGATGTAAGTGGGTTTTTTCCGTTAAAGTTAATCCTGATGGTTCTGTGGCTCGCCTTAAAGCTCGCTTAGTTGCTAAGGAATATGCCCAAGTGTATGGTATTGATTATTCTGATACTTTCTCTCCTGTGGCAAAGTTATCTTCTGTTCGGTTGTTTATATCCTTAGCAGCTCGTCATGCTTGGCCCTTGCATCAACTTGATGTCAAAAATGCATTTCTCCATGGTGATCTCCACGAAGAGGTCTATTTGGAGCAACCACCTGGTTTTGTTGCTCAGGGGGCAAAAGGTAAAGTATGTAGGCTTCACAAATCCCTTTATGGTTTAAAACAAAGTCCTCGAGCTTGGTTTGAGAGGTTTTGCGAAGTAGTACAAACTTTTGGTATGACAAAGAGTGTTTTTGATCATTCAGTGTTTTTCAAGAAGTCAAGTGCTGGAGTAATTCTACTTGTAGTTTATGTTGATGATATCGTTATTACAAGGAGTGATTCAGCAGGTATTTTGTCTCTTAAACTGTTCCTTCAATCCAAATTCCAAACAAAGGATTTGGGTCTCTTGAAGTATTTTCTGGGCATTGAAGTATCAAGATGTAAATAAGGTATATTCCTATCTCAAAGGAAGTATGTCCTGGATCTCTTAAAGGATACTGGCAAATTAGGTGCTAAACCATGTAGTGCCCCTATGACACCTAATGTACAGCTAACCAATGACGGTGAACTGTTTTCTAATCCTGAGATGTATAGGCGGTTGATTGGCAAATTAAATTATCTTACAGTAACAAGACCTGATATTGCTTATTCAGTGAGTGTCTTAAGTCAGTTCATGTCTGCTCCAACTACTACACATTGGGAAACTTTGGGATAGATTTTGTGCTACTTGAAGAGTGCTCCAGGACGAGGCCTTCTTTATAGCAATCATGGTCATTTGAACATTGAGTGTTTTTCTGATGCTGATTGGGCAGGTTCAAAGGTTGATAGAAGGTCAACTATAGGATATTGCGTTTTTGTAGGAGGAAACCTAGTATCTTGGAAAAGCAAGAAGCAAAGTGTGGTATCCCGCTCCAGTGCTGAGTCCGAATACTGTGCTATGGCACAATCTACATGTGAAGTTATTTGGATTCGTCAACTCTTAGAAGAAATCGGTTTCAAGCCATCCTCAGCAAAGTTGTGGTGTGATAACAAGGCTGCTCTTCACATCGCATCTGACCCAGTGTTTCATGAACGAACTAAACACATTGATATTGACTGTCACTTTATTCGAGAAAAGATACAACAAGGCATCATCTCTACCGAATATGTTAAGACAGGAGAACAACTTGGCGACATCTTTACCAAAGCTCTACAAGGGTCTCGAGTTAGCTATCTTTGTAACAAGTTGGGCATGCTTGACATATATGCTCCAACTTGAGGGGGAGTGTTAGTATTAGTTGTGCATTTAATGTTGTTGTTATTTAGTTGTATTTATTGTAAGTAGTTAGTAGTTAGTAGCTGCATTTATAGCTGTTAGTTGGTTAGCTATGTATATATATATATATATGTGATTCATCTATGAAAATATATATAGATTTCAGCCCTCTCTCTACTCTGTAACATATAATAATAATTAATTTATATATTATTTGGAAATTTAAAAATTTAAACAATTAAAAATTTGACTTATATTAATGGATTAATTATAAATTAGTCTTCCTAATAAATTAATTATATGCTAATAATTTACGTAATGATAATATTAATATTAATAATAATTTTAATATAAATTATGATTATAAATTTTTGTATCCATATTTTTCTTCCTGTTAAAAAAATTTGCTTGCATTTCTATTTTTTTTAAAATTTTTTAAAATAAAATTTATGAATTTTCTGTAGCAAAAATGTCTGTAAATTATCAACCATAAAAATGAATGTTTAGAATAAGGTTAGTGGATATAAAATGTGAAATATATAATGCATTTGTTTTATATAGGTCACCTGAAATTTATATTAATTGTTTATTAGCTTTGGCATTCATTCAGGCCAATGAACAAACTTAAAATTTCCTTTTTAAGCTTTCATTTATCTTTGCTATGCTTGTCCTTTCGTGTAGGATGCATGATGTAGAATTGCCAATGTTTCTGGATAGCATTTATGATAAGTTCTAAAATAGGTATCTTTGTGTTGTAACCTGTTGATGCACTGTACTTGTCCTGGCAAGCCAATTTCGTTCATATAAACAGTTTATTTAATTGTTTATTTTTAAACTTCAGTAAACCTGTGGAGCCTGATCGTCTCTTTCAATGCCTCCCTGAATCAATGCAACCATCCTCAGGATCACCGGCAAATCATGATGGTGGCAGACATCATCATCATTCTGAACAACACAATAATGCTTCAGAAAATGGGGGTTTCAAACGTCTTACTCTTTTACCTCCAAGGATTCTACCTTTGTTGCATGACTTAGCTCTACAAATGGTTCGAGCTGGACACCAACAGCAGTTACTTAAAATTTATAGGTAAAGAGCTTCATCTTTTTGGCCTTAAGTTTTTTGATATTCTATGTTTTGTTATATATTTATGTGCTCATCAAGTCCATTTGTTTTTATTCAAGGTGTAAAAGTTTGCTCTCCCCTTTTTTCTGATGAAAAATAAGCTGCATTTCTGAATTTTCTCTTGCTGCACTAGAAATTTTTAATGTTCTCGGTTGCTATAGTATGGACATTCTTGCTGTATCAATATCTAGAGTCGCAGATGCTGATAATGTAACATCTGTTTCTCCTTATGTCTATTATTAAAAAAGTAAGAATTTTGGGTTTTGTTAGAAGTTCTGATGACTTCCTACTAACCAGAATAGGATAAAAGATTATGCTGTAATTACATTTGTTTCTCACCATGGAAAATTGGGGTATTTCTGATGACGTCATCATGTTTAATAATGACTGATCTTTGACATGATGCACTGGTTCAATCCTAATGACTAGTGAATATTTTCTCTCTCTCTCTCTCCTCCTCTCTCCCCCAAGCTGGTTAACTATTTTTTTTTAAAACTTGAATTAACCTGGCTTCCAACTAAAAATTATATGTAATATAAAATATGTAAACTAAAAATTATATGTAATATAAAATATGTTAATCACATGATTTTCTCTCATGTGTGACTCTTGAAGAAGGCGAAAGGGTGATCTAAATGATGCATGTTATTGGTTAGCACCTGTGGTGAATTTCTGTACTTTGGTCAATGGTACAATTCACAATTACATTGGCTTAGACCTTCAAAAAGGAGAATCTTTTTTGTTCAGCCATGCGTTGGGTGTCCCATTGTTCCCCACACCCTCTGATGCCCTTTCTTTTCGAAATTTCCTTCAAGACAACCAAAAAAGAATGTTGGTGTTGATTTTAAGTAACACTAACTTTCTTAGCATTTAAGCCACTTTTGTAAAAGCTATGTGGCTGAGTTCATTTTCACTTTGAAATTCCAATGAACATAAATATTAATATAATCTTAAAATCAACTAGGAGAGCTATTTAAGCAAGTTTCACATGGCATATATTGTACGACTAGAATAATGAGCTGTTGGAACTTGGAAGCCTCTTTTGTTTCTTTCCTTTTTTATGCTCTCCATCTTATAAATAGCTTTGAGAGTACTGGTTACTGAGTTGGCCAAGCCTAAGACGTGTTTCATATTCTTTGCTAGTTATTTTTTGGAGATAACACTTATTTTATCGTGTTTATGCATTGCATTATTTCAATTGATTACAGCATTAATGGCTAGATAAACATGCCTTGTTTGCAAGGCAAAGGCAAGGATTGTAGAAGTATATCTAGCATTTCCAGATGTGAGATTGATGAACCTCAAGAAATCCTTATATGGATTTCTTAAGGGCAACAAGCTATACATGGTGATGAGGAAAGGGAAAAAAATGGCAACCAGCTGATTTTGATTTAGATTTACCTACTGCCAATGGTGAAAAATTTATAAAGAAGCATTGATGTGACAGATAGTTTCTGAAATTTTCCTGTAGGCTGGTGCATGGTGGTTGGTAAATTGTGATTTTCAGCTTTTGGTTTGAGTTAAGAGTATAGGGCTTTAATATTGCATTAGGGTCTCATTTGTTGAGTATGTAATCAAGTTGATTTGAGTAAAATATAGCGTTTTACTCAATTAGACAACTTAATGCTCAAAACTTCATTTTGGTTGAGTTTTATTTATTATGCTTGTTCTCAATTTGAATGGTACTTGAAAACCTTGAGTTGGCTTGACTGGACTTTATTGCCTTCAAAATTTATGTAAACTTGTTATTATTCTTAAATTGGTGCACAAAAAGACTTGGAGGAAAAAGCCTAAGTTTGACCTCAAAATTGTGACATTGCTTAAATATTGCATATAATATATATGAAAATTTGAGAGTTCTGCCTTGGTGGGCTCGGAGTGAGGCTCGTTAAAGGAAGCCCATTTCTCTTTATTTAACCTTTCTTAATGAGCCTAAATGCCAATCATGTATTCTCTAGGATATGTCACTTGCCTATTTCATCAAAGTTCAAATGATTCACTAACTTTTCACCAAATGATACATGTACAATACCTCACTATATGATAAGCAGCTATCATAATCACTCTAAATAACTCTCCACACAATTTAGTTTGGATCTTTTGGAGTCTCATTTGAAACCTTTCTTATTTTCTCATACTCTCTTCTTCTCCCATTTTCTCTTGTAGATTGGTGCATCATAGCTGACAAATTATAATTCTCTTTTTATTCTCTTCTTGTTACTTAGTCTATTATAACTGCTTGCACATCATAATTGTACAAGCTGCATACTTCTATTTATTCTCACCTGCCACTTGGCCTTTGAGCTTATTAAGACTTTCCAATCCTCAAACGCACCCTTTATCTCTTCTTAGTGTGCTGTTCACATCTAATATTGCCTCTCTATTAATTTCCTCTGGAACCACTCATCTACATTTGGCTATTATGCCGTCATGCAAGATTTTTTATTATGGAAATTATATAAAATTTATGTTTCAGTTTGAAGGCATTTGCTTCCAGTATTATCAGTTTGTTGTTTTTCAGGGATACCCGCTCTACAGTTTTGGAAGAAAGCCTCCACAAGTTGGGAGTTGAAAAACTGAGCAAAGAGGATGTGCAAAAGATGCAATGGGAGGTGTTAGAGGCCAAGATTGGGAATTGGATTCATTTCATGCGCATTGCTGTAAGGACTTACTGAACTTGGACATATATATTGTGCTTCCTACAATCTAATTCTTTTTATGCAGGTCAAAGTCCTTTTCGATGGAGAAAGGATGGTCTGTGATCAAATATTTGATAGGTTTGATTCTCTTCGGGATCAGTGCTTTGCTGGATGTACTGCTAGCAGTGTCTCAATGCTTCTTAGTTTTGGTGAGGCAATTGCCAGAAGCAAGAGATCACCAGAAAAGTTATTTGTACTTCTAGACATGTATGAGATCATGCGAGAACTACATTCGGAGGTATAGTTAATGCCACAAGAACATAAAGGCTTCAATTTTTTTTATTTATTTATTCATAATTAACATGATGAAATGGGGGTAGATGGCAAAATCAAACCTAATTCACTTATAAATTTTTACTTCGAAGCAGGAAAGTTTTCTTAGATTAGAAAGCAGCGATGATTTATGGCATGTAATGGATGGTAATTGGGTCCTGACATCCTGTTAAACCATGTTTCAGTTGATTTTGCAAAAAACTATTCTCAAACAAGTTCTCATTCACATTTATGAATTTTTTTAAAAGAAAATATTCATATAATAGATCTCATTGAAGTCCCCCATTTTGAGCTCCTTTACATGTAGGTTTTTTGAAACCATGACTATTTCCACATATGTATCCTATTATTACATTCATTTTGGTGGTTTTCTGAATCCTAAATTTGGTTTAGTTAAGCCAAATATTCAGGGATGTATTTCATCCTGACACAAATATATTTCATTTTTGCTGCTGATTTGAACAATGTTGTGAATGTAAACTCTAGAAGTTTTATTGCGTCTCTTTTTCTATGGATGCTTTGCCCATGTACATAATAAATGAACCTGAGCTGTCTTCAGTGTCATAAATGTGTTGGGAACAGGGTTGTGACGGAAATGTACTGCAGGACATTTTTTTTACTATAAATCTGTATTCTTTTGCAGATTGAGACAGTTTTCAGTGGTAAAGCTTGCTCGGAAATCAGAGAACTTGCATTTGGTTTGACCAAACGTCTTGCACAAACTGCTCAAGAAACATTTGGTGATTTTGAAGAAGCAGTTGAAAAGGATGCAACAAAAACTGCTGTGTTGGATGGAACTGTCCATCCATTGACAAACTATGTGATTAATTATGTGAAGTTTCTCTTTGAGTAAGTTATAAAGACAGTTATGCTTCCAATCCACTTATTGTATTACTCTTGTATAGTGATAATAGCTTCTTGATACAAGTTATGTGTCTCACTTCTTCTGATAGCCATCTGGCTATTAATAAATACTCAGGAACCTGCTAATTTTGTTGGTTTTACTTGCATTTAGCATTGTACAGTTGACATAGGACAGCATATAGGGCTGGTAGAATGAATAGAACCTGTAACCAAGAGTGCATAAGAAGCAAAGTAAAACAAGAAAAATACGACTTAGGGGTTGTTTGCTGTGACATTAAAGGCACAGTGAAAACTTCTATGAAAAGTTATATCTTCATGTCTAAACTTCCTACTGAATTGCATCCCACAGCTCAAAGAAACAAAATTGCTGGTACTTTATTACACTTTGTAGGTATTTACAGACTCGTTAATCCTAACACCACTAAGACATTGGATTTTAAAGCTCATAAACCTCTAAGGATCAATACTTCTGAAGAAAGCTAAAAGGAGCAAAGTCATCCTAAACTGACAAGTACAGAGAGAGAGAGTTATAGATATAGAAAAGGACTCATAAAAAACATCAGGAAAACCTTTTCTAGCAAAGCTGGAATTGCTAAATACCTTGGCTAACAATAATAAACCAGAAATTTATTTATTCAAATATACACATAAGATAGGACTCTGAAGGACCAGAAAATACTCCGTAATTTCCATAATACACCATAGGTTAATTCTGGATCGAAGCTTCTTCTTGATTCTTCGAATTTTCTTGAATTCCTAGTTTGCAGTAATAATATGTTATTTACCACTGAGCATGTAGATCAATTTGTAAGGGACTATTATGGCTAAATCAGAGGCCTCAATTTTGAGTCTTGGATATACATTTGTATTAAAATTTGGTAGAGAGAGAGCTTTACCGCCCTTATAGTCTTACTTGGCTCGACTTCATGAAGATGATTTACAAAAAAAATCTTTAAGATATGAAATAGGCTAGGCCTAGCCCCTCCCATTGACACTATAGGCCTTCATTTTGCTTCTTTTGGTTTACAAACTAAAATACCTTTCCTTTAGCATTTCCATCAAGTAAAAAATTTTTTTGCTCCTACCCTCAAAAAATTTCTTCGTAATGTTATCTTATTATTTTAACAGTAGATACCTTGATTTGTTCACCTAAAATGAATTGCTAAACCTTGACAGCTACCAATCAACCTTAACAGTAGATACCTTGATTTGTTCACCTAAAATGAATTGCTAAACCTTGACAGCTACCAATCAACCTTGAAACAACTCTTCCAGGAGTTTGAGAATGGCACTGAAACAAGTTCACAGCTAGCTTCTGTAACAATGCAAATAATGCAAGCTCTTCAAACCAATCTCGATGGGAAATCTAAGCAGTATAAAGACCAAGCTTTGACACACTTGTTTCTCATGAACAATATCCACTATATGGTCAGATCTGTGCGCAGGTATGTAATGCATATGCACCTTTCCAGAATCTTAAGGTTTCATGCTTAATTTTTGGTGGATTGCGTGTATGAGTTTTTATTGTCTGTTTGCAGATCTGAAGCCAAGGACTTGTTAGGTGATGATTGGGTTCAAAGACACAGAAGGATTGTGCAGCAGCATGCAAATCAATACAAAAGGAATGCTTGGGCCAAGGTTTTGTTCTAATTGCCCAATTGAATGAAAACTACTCGATTACAGAAAATAAAATTTGTAGTTTTTTCTTGATGGTATTTGTTATTTTAATTATATGTTTTTGTTTGAGATAGTTAAAGATGAAAGTGTTCTCAAGTGTGCTCGATCCCAAAATTAATCTAGATACTAGGGCACTTGCTTGAATAAAATTTTACTTGTCTATCCCAATCCTGGCCATTTCCATCCCTAATAATGCATTTCAAGCATATTAGATAGTGCTGACCTATATTATTAAACTAGCATGGAAATCTTGGAAGAAACGGGACATCATTCATTCAAAAGAAAGAAGTTGAATAGTTTAATTGCTTTTTATTCCCACTTTGCCCTTTATTTATTTTTTGGTATCTTTGAGTAGAGTAGTTCTTTTCCTATTACAATGAGTTTATTACTGAAACTATGATTATCTTCTTGCCAGTGAAAATTATGTGTTCAATTCATGTTCAAATATTCAAATTGATAATTTCCCAATTGGATTTACCTAATCCTTCTAATTTCTTGTTGAATGATTCCCTGAGTAGCATAATTTTGGCACCTCTCTTTCAAGTGTCAAGTCAAAAATTCAAATCCTTTAGACTTTTCCCCATTGCCCGAAAAAGTCTTCAGAGCAATTTAATACTTGTACCATGACTTTTGAGGATAGATTAGTGAAGTAACTGGTTCTTTGGCTAATTGAATGTCATCCTTTCAGATTCTTCAATGTCTCTCAGCACAAGGCCTAACCTCATCCGGGGGTGGCAGTGCTGTACCGGGTGAGGGAGGAAGTGGAAGTGGAGCATCGAGAGGATTGGTTAAAGACAGGTGACTATCAACTTGTGTGGTTCTTAATTCATTTGTTTTTTTTCATTTGCACGTTATTTTCTAGGGAACTTTTTTGACCTGGATGGAGAGGAGTGCTCTATGATCAGGTTCAAGATCTTCAATACGCAATTTGAGGAGCTTCACCAAAAACAATCTCAGTGGACTGTTTCCGACACTGAGTTGCGAGAGTCTCTAAGGCTTGCAGTTGCTGAAGTATTATTACCTGCCTACAGATCTTTTGTAAAACGTTTTGGGTAAGTTTTCTCTTTATTGCAGCCTATGTGCATATAGGTGCTTTTCATCACTTGTGAAAGCAAAATTTACAAAAAGTAAAATAAAATAAAATAAATAAAGTTCAATATTTGTCCAAAACTTTTAACAAAACATTGATATGGGATTTGAATTAAGAAACTGAAAAACTGCACAAATTGATTGCAGATTGGTCAAATGCTTGAATTTAGTTGGCTGATGTTTGTATCAGTATTGGCCTTGTTTGGGTTTTTATGCTTAAATTTTAGTGTTTGTGAAATGGCCTGACCATATGCATATATTATTGACAGCCATGCTTTTATTTTGAGACACTGAAACTTGATAGAATTTGCTATTTGTCAAATGTAATAGAATTTGCTATTAGTCAAATGTTTTCTGAGGTCACTAATTGTTGACTTCTAACAAAATGTTGATTCTAGGTTTAACTTGAATTAAATAACTGAAAAACTCTACAAATATCTACTGCAGATTGGTCAAATGCTTGAATTAAGTTAGTTGACATCTGTGCCAGGATTACTCTTGTTTGGGTTTTTGTGCTTGAATTCAGTATTTGTGAAATGGCCTGGCTGTATGCATATATTATTTTACAGCCACTTTTTTAAATTTGAGATATTGCAACTTAATGGAGTTTGCTATTAGTCCATTATCAACTTCCAAGGTCACTAAGTGTTCTAGCATTGGATTATATGTGATAATAAAACGCCAAGCAGATAGGAAACAAAGGATGCCTCGTGTATTTGATGTCTTATATTTAGGAATCAGGACATTTTTTTTAATTTTTTAATTTTTTTATTTTGGCCCTAAAGGTGGCATTCATATAATTGATTAGAGCTACTTTAGGACCGAGGTTAATTAAGTTTGAGTAAGTTTATTTTTTTAATCTGTATTTCGATCTGATTCAATTGCCATTTTTTGAGGAGTTCCATTGCCCCAATACATTTATAACCAGTAAAGTGTGCTCCTTTCTTCAGCTTCTAGTAACAAAACCTTTGCAGTAGATCAAGATTCATACAATATTTTCCAAAGAAATATACTAAATAAAATAGACTATTCTAATTTAGGAACCAAATAAATAGACTATTAATATCCTATTATAATATTTTCCAATTTAGAAACCCAACAATTTTTTTTCCAATTTTGGAACCTAACAATTTCACTGTTATGTCCACATCACTAACATTTCGATGTGATTCCTAAATCACGTGTCGAGTATCGGTAAATATGAGTCATTCCCCTAGATTTCTGATACATCATCGCATCCAATACTTGAAGTCCTGCATACAATACATTGCGTTAAAATCCAATAAGAATCGTCAAAAGAATAATCGTAAGACTAAATTAAAAAATTCTCAAATCAACAATATATAGAACTTCGTCTAACTATTTATCTATTTGTTTTATATTTTATGTAGGGTACACAGGCAATATATGAGGTCATATAAAAAAGTACATACTTATGCATATATAAAAAATATTTATATTGAGAAATATATTTAGGGTGGGTCCCCAATTCTTGTTATGCTGGGTTTTCAATGAACATGCTTCGATAGCAAAGTTGTAAAAAGAAAAAAAAAAGTCCCTCTGGGTGGGGCTGGGTTAGTTGCCGTGGACATAGGTCAAATTGCCATCATATTGATCTAAGAGTAGTGCTTCCTTCACTATTTTCCAAAGAAGGAAAACAAATTTGTTTTTATACTTTCTAGACATCATCTGTTAACAGAGCAACATTATTTCGCTTTCAAAACAAACATGAGGTTGCTTTAAACAAAGAGATCATTAGATTTTAAGGAATAAAGAGAGAGATTGGACTGAATACTAGTCGACGAAAGGTTTAGATTAGGTTAAATCTTTCACAATTAACTAAGGACAGTGGTGTCAATTCAAGTGATGAAAAATTTAGTTGCTTTGGAGTTGATAAATATTGTTATAGCAATATTGCATCCTCTCTCTCTCTCTTTCCCTATTTACATATTACCTGAAGCTTTTCAGTCATAATTGAGATTGGAATATTATTTTGTTCATAAGGTGGCCAAATGGGCTGAAGCATTGTGGAATGCACAATTGGCCTCTTCTAGCAACTCACCAAATTGGTTAAAAATGTTTTCAATGGTGGATGGGCAGCCTTGAGCCTAAAATTTGCAATATATTAATGAACCATGAGTGTGAATAATTGATGTGGAAGAACAATTTTTTCGACAATATAAAAATGTTGCTGTATATCATTTAAAGGATTAGAAGCAAAGATTTGTGTTTCAAGTTTACAGCATGTCCAAATATGAACTCTCATAAGCTTTTTGTATCTCCCTCTCTCATTTTTTTCCCTCTTGCATGGCAGGCCTCTAGTTGAGAGTGGGAAGAACCCCCAGAAGTACATTAAATACACGGCTGAGGATTTGGAGAGGATGTTGGGTGAATTTTTTGAGGGGAAGACCTTGAATGAACCCAGGCGATAGTATTGGTCCTTATAATGAAGCCTCAGTGAAGGCTAGTGCAGCATTTTGATCTTGTGCACATAATGTTGCATTCTCTCAGAGAAGCTAAAAAGTGGTTTGCTTCACCTATTGTGATGGCAGTTCTGTTGTAAGGTGGTGATTGTGGGTGGTGGCAACAGTGGTGTTATGTATCTACATAGTTGTTGACTGTAAAGCTGTGAATAAATTAGAATGCAGGAAGAAAAAAAAATTATGGTTCATTTATTATTCTCTCTCCTAAATATATAGTTCTGGAAGGAGAAATAAGGCAACGATTATCCTAGTTTGTCAGTGGTAGGGTGGGAGAGAATGCTTTTGTAACAGAGCAGTGTGTCTTCCATTTCATACCCAATATACTCCTTGTTTCTTTAATTTGATGTACTAATACTGTGTATTTTCTTTTTTTTTTTATTTCTTTTTTTTTTGGTAAATGTTCGATCTAATTCGCAGCGATTGAGATTAGTTTTGAGCGTAAAGTACTGTTCAGTTCCACTTCTTTGCCTTTTTCTTTTTTGGGGTTATTTTAATTCTGAAATGGAAGCTTCAAAGACATCAGCAATTATCACAAATAATACGTGTTTCATTTTCACATGCATATATATATATAATTTAATAATATCTATCAGATATTTTCTAAATAATATCTATAAAATATTTTTAATATTTTTTTAACTTTATATTTTTTAATTTTATATTTATATAATATACATATAATATTCACACATCTACATAATAAAATATATATAATATTTATCAAATATTTATAATATAAAATAAACAGAATATTTATTAAACATCTATATAATAAAATTATTTTTTTAAACTTTTTATGTGCATAATATGTATAATTTGTTTTAAAAAATTTAATAATTTTTATTAATATATTTTAATATATTTTAATATATTTTTGTGATTGTTTTTAATTAAAATTATTTTTTTTATAAAAACTAATAAATTTTATATGTTAAAAAATAATTTAAAATATTAATTTTTATTATTTAATTAAAATATTTTTATCTAATAATTAACTTTGAAAAAACAAATGAAAATTAGGGTAAAATATTTATTGTACTCGGAAAAAAATTATTTTAGTAATAACTGAGATGTAAATATTTTTTCTGAGTATTATAATCGGGGAGAAAAAATCAATCTTAGATTTCTCAAGAGGGTACATTTATTTCTAGACTAAGTCTCAGTGCGTAGATATAAATATTTGTATTTTTTGATAGTTTTTTAAAATAAAATAGATTTTTAGATAGTTTTGTTAATGTCCTTGAGTTTATTTGCTGCTAGGGTGTTCCAGTTACCACTTAGGTAACTTGGTTTTGTTCTAAGCAAATGCCTGTTAGGTTCCTACGCTACATATTTAATTTGTGGCTGCTGATCATTCTTTTTGAGTTCTTTGTGGCATTAAACTCATGGCAAGCCTATTAGATGAAGGTCATGAAGTTGATTCTAATTGGATGATAGAACTATACCTAATTATTTACTCAATATGCTCATGGTGCTTAAATGGAAGAACAATGAACATATTCTTTATCGAAATTCTACCATGGTTAAACATCTAATTCATTTCAGTTTTCAAAATTTTTCATTGAAATTCTTTGTTTGATTGTTTCAGATATGCATGTCGTGCTACACCTCGTGACTTTGAAATCTATGCTCCACATGCTTCCTTTTTGAAGATCCCCTCATGTGTGCTCACGGGTATGTAGAGGCTTCAAAAAATTTTGCAATGATGTTAAACATCGCATCATGAGAAACTCTTAGTTCGTATATTGTTCATGTGACTGAGATACAAGGTCCTTTCCACTAGGGTTTTTTTCTCTCATGATGTTTGACATTATATATAATGCGAAATTGGGAAATGGGAATATATCTGGGCTGGATGTAACATCAATTTGTTTTGCAGTCGTCTTAGGAAATTAGTGTGCAAAATCCAAATGACAGGGATGTTTAAACATTACATTCTGCATTATTAAAACAGAAGGGAAAAAAAAATTCATTGACGAGGTGCTTAATTGAGCTCGTCATGCAAATAGAATTAGGATCATCTTGTTTTTATGTTGGTAAAGGAGACTAGGATAGAACTTTAGATCCACAAAACTGCTGTGGTTGCTGTTAACGGAAATACATATATATGTTGTGCGTGATATTCTAGGATAGAACTCCAGCCCCAAGAATCTGAAAAGAATTCTGGATTTTAATACAGGCTCATCTCGTCAATATATTAAAAAAATTATAATCCTTTCATCACAATTAGGATTTACTGCACTTGAAAATTTCAACAGAATCGCATCTCAATTTCATTCCAGTATTTAGCAGTGCGACAGTGAGTTGTAGTCCAGGGTGGTAGGCCATTGTTATTATGTTCAATGAGTACCTCTGCATTTGTTTTTTCATTATACGTATGATGGATTTGCAGGGTGAAGCAGATCAAATCAGCATTCTATTCACTTTCTAAGGTAATTTTATTTTCTCAGCTAGTAATATGGTTGGATCTTCATACATGTCAAATATTTCTATTCATTGTTTTAAGTTTGATTAGTGTGACTTCCTCTGAAAATATATTGACTAGCATACTAATAGGCTAAATATATACTATACCATAAAGTTGAAGTGGTTTCAGAATTTCTTTTTGGTTGAAACTATAACTTTTGTTGAAAATGACATGAGAAGAAAGCCACAGCAGATGGTGATGAAGAAAAGAATTAGAATCTCACATTGGGCACTGAGCAAAAAAAAAAAAAATATATATATATATAAGCTCACAATTCATCGAACTAAAAATGGCTTAGTCCATTTTGGTGGAGGTGAGCTAAAAACAAAGAGAAGCCCATGGAGGAGTCTGTCAATCTGCCGCCAGTGAGTCCGACATCCATGAGAAGACCAAGCCCAACTTTCACACAAGCTCCAAAAAAAGTCCTCCAACGCCTTTCCCTTAAATTTGACTTTCATCAAGTGGACAGATTATATATAGACTAGATTTCACTTAATCTATTCTATCATGTATATTTTGGGGGAATAGTTGTTATTGAGTATTTCCATTATGCCATTTTTTTTTTTGCCACAAAACTTGAAATGCATTTCTAATGTGCCGAGGTTGCTATTTTTTCATGGTATTACCCCCTAAGGGATGTTGGATACACTGCAACCAATGTGAAAATACATTGACTAAATTGATAAAATTTCAATTGAGATAGAATTAAAAAAGAATATGAAGAGTTATGGATACATGTGAGATTGTTATATGCTACTACCATTTGAAGTAACTCTTAGAAGCATAAGGACACAGAAGCATAACATATACAGAACAGAATGAAGCTTTTTCTACAACATAGGAATTGTTAATGTTTTGCTAATTAACCAGTGTAGTCTTTACTATTCAGTTTAAAGTATGAGTTGTTTGATTTTTTGAGAGGCGCATTAAGACCTTTATATAAGCTTTTTTATCTTTTGCGTTTAGCTATTGATGCTATTCTTTATCATTCAGTTAGATAGAGGTGTCACGAGTAGGGATTTTTGTAATTAGTTGACCTAATTAACCATTATCAATCTTTAAGATATTGTTAAATTAACTGTATATCTATAAATAATTTATTATTTATTTGTTATATACCTTTTAGGTTTTCAGAATCTAGAATTACTGAATACAAAGTAGAGGAAAATCTAATGGCATCAGGAAAGCAAGAGGTATGAATATATTCTTTTATAGCTTTTCAGGATTTGAATCTTAATACAGAAATCTGAGGCTATATGTATTTGAATTCAGATATTAATTGACAACAAACAACAATATGTTTTCTTGGGGAAAAGCATAGATATGGTCTCACTCATCAAGTTGTATGTTGAGCATGGGAAAGTTGTCCGCCTCGAAGATTGGTATGGACTGTAGCTCCTGAACATCATTATCTCAAGTCAAATATGAATCCTTCTTTAAGTTCATGGAAAAAAAAACAAATAAGATATTGTTGGTTTGAAGTTACTTTTTTACATGTATATGAGATGAGTTATTATGAAAATTTACATCAAAACCTTAAACTTGGAATGGCAAAATTTAAATTTTTGCTGGGTGAATACTTAATTTTTTTTATAGAGTAACATGAATACAATAATACATGCATTTCCAAATTTTTAAAGGTTGGATGGGGTCGATTGGCCTTTTCCTGTGAATCTACTATGATAGTTGCATGGTAAAGTTTTAAATGTTCAACTGGTTAAAACTAGGAATAGAATGATTGAGTTCAATCTATGAACGAATATAACATGTTTATTGATGGTATATATAAGAACATATTTTGATGTCACAAATGATTTAACAACTTAGTACATGATTTTTAAACTGGCACTGATGAGGTTTTATTAATGAATGTATTGGAACAGCACAATGCGTTTATATAGTACTATAGATATCAACAAAATATTTTATCTCAGATGTCAACAAAATATACATATGATATATTGATTTTTTGGTTTAATGAATTAGTGATGAACTTGCTATCCATCACACAAACTTGATTTGAGTGTTATTATAGTATTTGTATGTTATTTAAATCAATTTTATAGGTCCGTATGCTTGTATTCTAAGTGCATCTGAATCCTTTTCTTTTAACTTTGGTATGGTATAAATGTGTATAGGTGGGACAAGAAACCAATAGCCAATAGAGAAACAAGTACAATCGCACTAGTTGGCCGTCTTAAAGAAACAATTCGCAGGGGATCAATGCTTGTAACACATGCTATGATGCAGTTTGGGAAGGATCCAACCATGTAGGAGACATTCTGCAATATGCCTTTTCTTTAGCTTAGGTGCTGATGCTGCAATGAAGGATGTATTAATTTGTATCTGTTTCTTGCTTATTGATGCTGCAATGCGAGCTGTCTAGGCGTTCAGATGAATCGAGGTTCCAAAATTTTTTTCTGCTTGAATTAAAAATACTAGTAGTATTATATCATCATTTGTGAGTAGCTTCTGAATTTTTTCAACTGAACTTATTTGATCATATTAATTAGAGAAGAAGGATGTGTGAAGTAAACATTACTACATGTATAAAATATATTTATTTCCTCAAATTTGTGATTTTTGACCATTTTCTTCGTTAAAATAGGTTGGTTTCTTCTTCTTCTTTTCCCCCTCTTCTCAGTTCTCTTATGCATTAGGTTAGGTGGCTTTGCCATGGTATGTATTGATTCAATAATTGTAGAACAATATACTTAATGTAAATTTGAGTTTTTATTAGCTTAACTAGGATTTAGTTTCCATTTTCTATTTTATTCATAGGAGCATCTATAACAAGTTCATTTTCATAATTCTCTATATGTTTTATTAGGATTTTTTTTATACCTTGTAAATGAACATATATGTTAGGTAGTTTGTTAACTTTATCGCTTCTCTTCAGTGTCATTGAATCAAACCCTTATTTAATATTAGAATTTTATAATTATATCCTCTCCCTTGCTAATTGAAATTGTCAAACATAAATATGAGTCTATACTAGATTTGTTTTCCACACATGAAATGTTGGCTTCTAGATGAACATCCATGTTTTTTTGTCCATCCTCTCATATGAGTTAAACACGTGCCAAGAGTCAAACTATGAGATGGCTCAGTCTCATGCATGCGTTTATCACATGGCAGCACTACAAATTACAAGTAGATTGAGAAAGTATGTGTGTTTAACTCAAGTTGCTTTTCACTCTCCAGACGCTTGCATCATTTAAGTAAGAGACAAACTATAGATACTCACATTTTCTTGGTGAGTGTCTATTATTTCACAACTATGTGCATATCTTGCATGGACATTGCTCATATTCATTAAATAAATATATCTTGTCTATTTTTTTTTCTTTCACATGCCTCTTAATATACAACTAGAAAATAGTATTACAAACTGTCACTCGATTAATAATGCGCAAACATAAAAAAAAAAGCAAGTTCTAATGAACTGGGTGTATAAGGGTGCATGGGCTCCCGTGCACCAAAATTTTTGAATCCAATAGGGAATTGAGGATTTTTTAAGAATCGAGTTCCACCCCTTTTTTTCTTTCCTAGTCTTACTAGGTGGGGATCCTATTTTTCTTTGGGCTAAGATCTTTTTTCTCTAAGATTTCAAGCCTAATAATGCCAAAGTGATAAGCAAAAATTTCACCGAGACATACGGGATTCATCCCTAGCAAGCTCACAGCTGGTTTGTGGTTTCATCTCTAGTACATTCTCTCAAAATCAAAATTCACCACCTTTAATGGGTGTTCCCTTATGAAGGAAGTGCTTCCTATCATTCCATCCCTACCAATAGCATAAATTCCCATCAATCAAAACCAAAGAGATTTTTATACAATATAATTGTTCTAGAGGTATTTTCACAGTTTTGTGGATTTCCTTAGTCATGAGATTTAGAGATAAAGAAGTCAGAAGAAATGTAGAATTTGGATTTGGAATGTATCATTTTGGACTAAGCTTGTTAAGAGTTTAATAGCATAAAAATGCACCATTTCACTAATATATCTTCTTTAGTTGTAGTGAAAAATATCAAAACCTTCATCTTCCTTTCTTCTTAGTTAGTTAGAGCAGGGATTTCTAGAGGTTAGTTTGTTAGAGCTGGAATCTCACATGTTATTAACAAACTTGTATATAATTGCACAAACATTATCAATGAGAAGTGGATATGTTTTCTCCTTTTTTTCTGGTTTTTAAACATTGAATCAGAGCTACTGGTTCAAGTCACTAGTACTCTATTACACTTTGCTTTGGTATTTTTTTTGGGATCACTATTTGATGCTGATCGAAAGGATGAGTAAGAGTAGAGAGGAGAGTTCAAGGCAAAAAGAGGTTATAAGAAAAGTTTAAAATTGAGAGTCAACACATCTCCAGCCTTCTGACAACTTAAGAATGGTGTTGGTTCCTAGTTTGTTGAATGGGAACAATTATCAAACGTAGGGTAGAGCAATGAAGATTGCTCTAAGGGCCAAGAACAAACTTGGCTTCATTAAAGGCACATGACAAGTGCTAAAAGAAGACTCACTAAAATATGAAGATTGGAGTAGAGCATACTTAATGGTAACATCTTGCATTCCAAATGTTATGAGAGAAATTGCAAAATTCTTTATTTACATAGCCTCTAGAAAGGAATTATCTAGAAAGAAATAGAAGAGAGCTATGGTGAATGCAGTGGACCATAACTATACAAATTGCACAAGGAAAATGCCTTTGTGAAACAAGGTAACATGATTATCAGTTCCTATTATAATAAGCTTAGAAAGCTATGGGATGAGTTGAATACAATTGGATGAAACTTTATAGAATGATGTGATGCTTGAAAAGTCAGTAAATAGTGAAAAACAAGGATATGGTAGAGGGACTTTTAGAAGAAGAGAGTATGAGAAATATGAGGAAAATTACAACAACTTCTGTAGAGACTTGTTTTAAACTAATATGAGAACTAGAATGGTATACTAAACTTAAGATCATAAGGTAAAAGGAATAGGATGTGCAAGTTCACTTAGCAAATGCAAACACAACAAACCCTACAAAAAAAAATTAATTGGAAGACATAGGAGGGAGTAGCAAAGTTGGTAAAACAAGAAGTATCAAAGTTTTTAAAGGATAAACATGTTTCAAATGATGCATTCATGAACTTTACATAGGCAAAGAATTTTGCAGGTATGGCGGTTGATCCTATAAGCAATAAGCACACTAATACTTACTGGATTGTAAATAATGGTACTTCAAACCGTATATGTGCATAAATAAAGCTATATAGTAGTTTCCAACCATTTCTCAACCTATTAAAGTACACCTATCCAATGGCACTAAACTCTTAGTTCACACCATAGGCACAATTACCATAAATCGTCGATTGACATTGACAAACTATACTATATATCCCTTATGTTTTTACAACCTACTATTTGTACTAAGACTCACTAAGCATAATATTCTCAGCCTCATTTTTTCTCATAATGCTTGTACTTTGCAAGACCAAAAGAGTAAAGGTGTTATAGCTATTGGAAGATTGGTGGGCAATGTATACATCCTTGACTATCATTCTTTTTGTCCTTACTCTATTGTACATAGACCTAATAAGAATCTTTTTCATTCAACTGTTGTAAACCAAGCATATATAACCAATGTGCAAACATGGCACAAAAGGTTAGTACACCCTTCTACCATTGTACTCAATCATTTACCCTCTATTATAAAATAGATGTTTCCTTGTCAATTATGTCCTATGGCTAAGCAAGCTAGATTAACTTTTCCAACTAGTAATACAAAGACCAACAAACCTCTCCACTTACTTTATGTTGACATATGAATACCTAATTTAACAAAAACAATCACAGAAGCACACTATTTTCTAACCCATGTAGATGGCTATAATAGAGTAGTGTGAGTCTTTTTGTTGAATAACAAATCATAAACTATTTCTATTCTCACAAAGGTCATTCAAATGGTGGAGATTCAATTTGATACACATATCAAGAATCTAAGAAGTGATAATGGATCTGAATTCTTAAGTGTACAGTGCCAAACCCTCATGACCTCTTATAGTACTATACAACAAAGAATTTATGTTTACACCCCCACCAAAATGGGATTGTAGAAAGAAAACACAAACTTATTATATAAGTTGCTAGTGTCTTAATGTTTGAGTCTGGTTTACATATTCAGTGTTCAGGTGAGGAAGTATTATATACTATGTTACCTATAGTAGTATTGAACTGGAAAATGCCACTTGAAGTTCTATTTTCTTAGCAACCAAATTATCAACTTCCAAAAATCTTTGGATGTTTAGATTTTACTAAGAATAATTAACCTTATAAGGATACATTTGATAGTAGATATTAGATGTGTCTGTTCAAGATATTCTTCCAGTAAAAAAGCCTACAAACTCTATGACTTTTAAAACAACTCTATCCTCACTTCCAAAGATGTTGAATTCCATGAATATGCCCTTTCAAAGACAAACCTAATCAACTGACTGATAATTTCCATTCCTAATCTCATATTAGATACTGATTTGATGAAATGACCTCACCCATCACCAAACACCATACATATCAGAGCACATTCCATTGATATGTGCCAACTATTGTTCATAATACCAATCCCAATACTGACCCTACAAATATCCTTACTTCTCTTTCGCAGGTGCCCACTAATCCTACAAAAGCTAACAATAGTACTTTTACCGGTAATTCAACAATTCTTACTATTAAAACCAAGAAAGGCACCGGAATTACTAAGCTTCCATCATGGTTAATTGATTTTGAGACAAATTTAACACTTTCCTACCTTGAATTTCCTGATCCTAACACTATTGAATACTTCACTTCTAAACATCTATGTTTTCTAACTAAGCTTTGTTGTCCAAGAACTAAAATCCTTTAAGGAGGCTTAGAGCTGTAATTGAGGTAAGCTACTCGAGCTCGTCTTGGGTTTATTTTTGATAAAAGCTCGTTTAGGCTCGAGCTCAAACTGCTCATTTGTTAAGTGAGCTAAACTCAAGCTAAGAAATACTTGGCTCGTTAGCTAGCGAGCTGGCTCATTTAAAAAGCTCGCGAGTTAAGTTCGCAAGCTATCTCTTTTAGTATATTGGATTAAAAATATATATAATTTAATATATATATATATATTAAACTATGTATGTGAATATATTAATTTTTTTTGACTAATTTAATTTATATAATTTATTAATATATTGTATATGTGATACATAAATTAAATAATATACAATATAAAACAACTTAGTAATTTATAGTAAAATATAAAATTAAAGTAATACAATATTTTATTTTTGTTAATATATAATTATATTGTTTATGTTTTATAAAAATATTAATTTTAGTATATCTTTTATGAAAACGTAGAAAAGATGAATGAAAAATAAAAATCGAAATAAGTTCATTGAGCTCGTTAAACTTATTTAAATCAAGCTTGAGTCTACGCTCGAGATAAATGATATATGAGCTGACTTGATATAAATTTGGGCTTGGCTCGAGCTCGATTTGAGTTTGAGTTCGAACTCGACTATTTTATAACTAGTTGAGCTTGAGCTTTCCAAAGCTCGGCTCTGTTGTGTTTAGCTCGGCTCAACGCGATTAAGCATAGAATGAAATAAAGCTACTTAAGAGTCTTAAAAGAAAATGAAACATGGGAATTGACACATCCACCTCCAAATAAGAAGCCTATTGCTCTGAGTGTGTGTATAAAATTAAACTTAAATCAGATGGTACCATCAATAAGTACAAGGCCATGCTAGTAGCTAAGGCTTACAACCAAATTGAGGGGGTGAATTTCATTGAAGTGCTTTCTCCAATAGCAACAATAGTTACAGTTAGCTTCTCCTAGCTATTGCAGTAGCTAAATCTTGGCTATTACACCAATTGGACATCAACAATCCATTTCTACACGGTTTTATTTGTGAGAATATGTACATGATCCCTCTAGATGGCTACACTAAGGCTACTAATTCAGGTTATGTATGTAAACTAAACAAATGTCTTAAGGTTTTATACAATTTGTTCACGATCATTGTATATTCATACTCCACAAAGACTTTCTAATTGTACTAACCTATGTGGATGATGTATTACTCATTGGAAACTCTATACAAGCCACATTAGATGCTAAAGACTTCTTACATAAAGAATTCACAATCTAAGGACCTAGGTTTAGTTAAATGCTTCCTTGGTGTCGAGATAGTAAGATCTCCTTAAGTACATCTTAGATCAAATTAATTTTACTGGACTTCAAAATTATAGAGCTACACCAACTCTTATAGCTAAATGGACACTACTCTCAGCTATTGATGGTCCATTGTTGGCATATCTAGAGAAGTATCATAGAGTTTACTGTATGTAGGCTTCACTCGATAAGATTTTATAGTACAACAGTTGAGCCAATTTGTTTAATCACCTAGAGAGCCATATTAGACATCAATGATTTATGTACTATGATATTTGAAGGGTAACCCAGATTTAGGGATTCTATACCAAGCTCAAATTCTCTTTAGTTGGATGCCTTCAATGATGCAGATTGAGTGATTTGTCAAAACATAAGAAGATTAATAATGTGATACTATGTTTTCTTGCGGTACCCTAGTTTTGTGGATGACTAAGAAGCAAAATGTTATGTCAAGGCCATCTGCTGAGCTTGAGTACAGGAGCATGGTGAGCATAGTTTATGAGTTGAAATGGATTCATATTTGATGCAGGAGCTTCACATCTAGCTCAACTCTCCCATTCCCCTCTAGTGTGACAACCAAGTAGCCATTATAAAACCAATGGTGCTTCCATGAGCTCAACAAGCACCTTGACATTGATGTCACTTAGTGCGAGATCAATACAAGGTTGGCTTTATTCTTCCTCAGCACATACAATCTTCCAGCTAGCTCATGGATTTCTTCACAGAAGCTTTGCCCCATTAAAACATTTGCATGCTTTTGCTCTAAGTTACGCTTGTTGTCATTCTAGCCAGCTCCAAATTGAGAAGGGAATAAAGAAGTTATAAGAAACACAATTTTTGGACTTGAAATATGCCGCTTTGAACTAAGCTTATTGAGAGTCTAATAGAAGCCAAAATTCATAGGTTCACTTATTTATCTTCTTTGATTATAACAAAAAATATAAAAACCCTCTTCTTCCTTCCTTCTTAGTCTATTAGTTAGTTAGACCAGAGATTTCTAGAGGTTGTTAGTTTGTTAGAGTTGGAATGTGACATCCCAATTGTGCTGATATTGTCCGCTTTGGGCGTTCGGCCCACACTGATTTATTTCTGAGGTTTACGGCCCAGCCTTTTCACCCCAAAACCCATCAACATAGATAGAGAAGTCCCGCCTTATGTACTGCTTCCTAACCCTGCACTTAATCGATGTGAGATTTACCTAAGGATGACCAGTATACGCCTTTGGGGCTTAACAATTCTCCACCCTTTGGGACTGAGCATTCTCCCTGACGTTTGCCCCACCACCGGCAAGAGAAACAAGGCTTGGCTTTGATACCAAGTTGTGACAGCCCAACTGTGATGATATTGTCCGCTTTAAGCCTTCGGCCCACACGAATTTGTTTATGAGGTTTGCGGCTCAACCTTTTCACCCCAAAACGCGTCAACACAGTTAGAGAAGTCCCACCTTATCTACTGCTTCCCAACCATGCACTTAATCATTGTGAGATTTGCCTAAGGATGAACAGTATACGCCTTTGGAGGTGTAACATGGAATCTCATTTGTTATTAACAAACTTGTTGGGCCATTAAAATCCAACCCATCATCATTAATCATTTAAAAAAAAAGAAAAAGAAAAAAAGTAATTCGTGCAATGTCGACGTGAAAAAGAAAAAGAAAGAAATAAGAATTTGTGTAGGTTTAGGATTTGTGGCCACCGATTAGTATAAAAGAGAAAGCAATAGAAATTTGGTTTTGGTTCTTCCTTGCGTAGCCAACCAAGAAAGAGAGAAAAAAATTTAAAGCTAAGTTCATCTTTTTGTGGCTTTAAATTTAATTATTTTTATCAAAGTTTTCAAGTGAGTTTATAGATCAATTTTGGAGAGTTATTCTCTAAATTTTTTGGTATGATCATTCAAGAAGGATTGAACTTGCTAGAGAGGTATTTATGTATTTTCTCTATTATTGGTGATCTCAAGTATAAATTTTCTCTACGCTGGAAGATTTTTCACGTTAAATTTTGCCTCTTAATTTTATAGTTTTTTTTGCTTGTTATTATTGTGCATTGATATTGATTTAAATTACACAATTAATTATTATTGTTTGAGAACCCAATAAAACTTGCATATATGTACATAGATGTGATCAATGGGAAGTGGATCTATTTTCTCCATTTTTACTGGTTTTTGAACAAGAGTGCTCTCATCCACTCGCGTTCTTTGTACTACAAGATTATAAACTCTTACTTTGGTGACTAAAGCTTCGACATAAAAAAGGAGGAGCCCAAGCCCCCGTACTCATAAAGTATTTTGATCATAAAAGACTAAAAAATTGAGTTATTTGAATTATCTCATTGAATGAGTAAAATTTTATGTTATGCAAACGTTTCTTAATGCCTTCAATATGGTTGCAAATATTTTGGGAAGTAACATCTTCTCTGATATTCTAGATAAATAAAGTATTTGGCTTGCATTTCTTCTATAATTTTCACAACTATTTGATTGGATGTAGTCTGATTGAACTATATCTTTAAATCCCACTTTCAGGTTTGTTTAATTAAATCTCAAAATATTTGATGAAGTGTAATGACTCACTTTTTAATAGAGAAGGACCTTCTAAGGTCAAACAAGAAGAAGAAGTTAATCTTCATATCAATCTAACGAAGAATATTCCCTTATTTGATGAGAGATGCCCAGGCAGCTTGAGCATCACCAATTGTCGCCGGTGCAAATGGTTGGTTTTGGAAGATTATGAGTTAAGAAAGGAGGTGAATTTTGTGATTTCAAATTATGATCAGTGTTAAAACTAAATAAATAATTATTAGGTTCAACGTAAAATATGTAATATATTTTTTAAATATCTTTATTTCATCAAGGTTGATGAATTGATTTATAAGATAATAACAATATTTTTTCTTTTAAGATATTAGAGATGAAGTTGGTCTAAGCTATTAAAACTAGTTAGAAAGACAACATAACAATTTCATATAATATAGCATAATGAGCTTTGTATTAATTATTCAATAATATGGATCAATATAACATTCTGATAAATATGATTATGTGCCGTATCAAATTAGATGATGCAATATGAATATTTTATCTAGACTGGGTGGACATGTTTCTGACCAATAAAATTATTTATTTTTTCTATAATCATTCTTTTAATGGTTTCTTATTGGCCGGGTGTAATGCACCAATTTATGCAAGAATTTTTCTAATAAAGAATACTGGGTTATAATTTTTCTTTTATAATTATACGAGCTAAGCGTTTAACTTCGTCGGAGTTTGAACATACAACGTTGTAATTCACATATAAATGGTTAACCTTACAGCTCTAAAGATAATTTTTGTGTTATTATATCAAAAGTCATTGGTAATGTAATTCACATAATACATCATATAAATGGCACATTACAAGCAAAAAAAGATAGCAAAAGTTTTATGACTAAAATTATACGTTCTTCGTTTCATTTCAAGTGTTATATAAAAATTGTGCGCATATACTAAAAAAATGATTAATCATTATAAATTTCATAAAAATTTTATTATAATTTATCTAAATACTTTTTTATCTCTCATAATACTTATTCTCTTTCAATAATTAATATGACAATATTATAACTTTTTAATTAATGCTATTTTGAATTTTTAAAAGCGACAATTGAGATAAAACGGAAGGAGTAATTGTTAAAATCGCATAAAATATTATCTATTTCAATTGCAATGACAAATAATAATTTTTGGCAAACAGTAATTAGAAAAGCTCCATGCTTACCAAATGTTTGTCCAAAAAAGTATCCTTGCATTAATTAGATGAGAAACCTATAAAATAAATATTTTCGCCTGCTATACCGATATTAATACTTCGAGGGTAAAGTTAGTAATGAAATTCGAAAGAAGGAAATAATATAAAAGAATTTTAGAATTGGATTGTGTACCTAAAATCGTGAAATCATGTATTTTTAAACGTTGAAATTTTAAGGAGTTACAGACATAATGGGGCTGAGCAGTATATTTTCTGCAAGAATGTAGAGATTGTGCCATTGTGGGATAATGGGCCTGAGTTCTTATTAGAATCTCGTCACGTACTTGTGATTGGCCGAATTAATGAATGAAAACATTACCCTGTCCATGATAGAATTTTCCTAACAGTTAAAGCGTAGAATCATATGGTTGATCCGTTTAGTAGAAATTAAATTACTTGGCATGCTGAAACATCTGTTATATGATATTAAGGATAGATAAGTATATACCAATTGCGCTGAATAACTTTTGGCTTTTATTAATATAAATTTATATTTGGATGTACTATATATTATATATGCAAATTATTCTTGATAAATTTAGTAATTGGAAACATGGAGTACCACATGGCAGTGGTAATTTAATATAGAAACAAGTTTAATCTTTTCCATTAAGAATTAAATATTCCTTCGAAAGTGTTCAAAGATAAGAATCAAACAATCATTGATAGCAAAATCATAAGTAATCAAAACATTCTCGTTAACTTTCACGACATGCTCTTCTTTTTGACTGGTCTTCTATGTATAAAGTAAATGCTACTTTGCCTTGGAAATTAGCTTTTTATAATTATTACTTTATTAATTATATGAAAACGATTATTGAAGAATTCAAGAATAATGCTACATATCTTAGAGAGATTTTCTTTTTTTGTTTTTTTTATAAAAGAAAAACTTTTTTCGTAAAATGAGAGATAGTAATAAGCTGTCTTAACAAAAGCAAAAAAGAGAGCACTCAAATACTTTGAGTTACATATATAGTAAATCCTTAGTATTTTTAAATTTATTTAATTTTGAAATAAATAATTATTTCTTGCAAACATAAATAATATAAATTCAACATATAATGCATAACATATAACTTATAAAATTATGTTATTAGTAAATTAAAATTTACTTAAACTCTTAATTTTTATTTCTGAGTAATCATAAATAGTTGATAATTGAAGCAGCAGTAATTAACAACAGAAAATATGCATCATTCTGTTAGAAAGCTTTTTTTTTTTTCCCTTCTTTCTTCTGTCCCAATTCAATTATAGAGCTGTTATTGGAATTTGCAGATACAAGAATTCCCTTACTTTCATGCAAAATTCTCTTGTAAGCGAGAAAAAAGAGTTTTTTGTTGACTGTGACGTTATAGATAAAATAGGCAGTCACAATAGATGCTTTTTATTTTTAATTAAAAGAATAATAATAAAGACTGCTAAAGTATAGGTAGTGGAAATTTTGTCCCAATATATCAAATATTTTATTGTATTGTTTATTCTTACAAAGGGCATCAGTCACTTCTTTGTCTCTCTCAAAAGTGCAGAGATTTTGGGATGAGACAGTAATGCAGTAAAAGAAAAAAGGTAATCGTAATGCCTTTCAAAAGTGTGTGCATTTTGAACGCTTTAATGCACTAATGACCCCTAAAAAGAATACAGCAAGTGGGTTCATGCTTTTCTATTTCTTTTTATCACCTTGTGATTCGTTGAAGATCGATTATGTTTCCAAATATATCATGTATAATCATAATCTCTAGTAACAATTTATAAATAATCTTTTTAAAGGATTAGCAAATAATAATATATTAGGCGTTAAATGATGGTGTCTAATAATAGCAAAATTATTTGCTTATTGAAGTGCATATATATATATATATATATATATATATATTAGGACTAAATATGTTCGCACCAAATTGGCCTACTAAGAGGTAAAGTACTCTCAGCAAGCGGTGACTCCATTCACAATATCGAAATTTTGATCTCTTACTTATGAAAGTGCCGAAACTAACTAGTTGTTGGTACTTATTGAAGTGCATATTAACTAACTGTTAAAATATTTTTTTTATATAATCTAAGTTTAATATTCAATAATTTATAAGTTTTTGTATTAATTTAATAATATATGAGCTTCATTTTTAAAACATTTTTCAAGAGCAACTAGCTAATTAACGTTGATTATTCATGAATGTACTCGGTTACATCTTTTTATTGGCAATCGTGGGATTGATATTGTCCAGTAATAAGTTTCAAAATCAACCATTTCATCATAAAATTCTAATAGCAACACAATCAAAATTAATTCAATGCTTAAATTTATTATTGAAATTTCATGCGTTCGTAGTGGAAGAAAAATTGTGTTGCTTACCTTTTGCAAGTGGTGAACAAATATTTATTTTCAAAATAATTTTAGGCAAAATGTTGGAACTTCTAGTTCACTAGAGCAAAAGATTGTGTGTGTGCACACTGCAATGATCTAGCCTAAAACCATGCATGTGGCCATGGCCTTTTGCAATTTTACAGGGTGATTTCTGAAATAAGGTAGTAATTTGCGAGTATTAAAGAATGATTCTTACAAATAAAGTCTACTAGCAAGTCTGCCCTTTGGCTCGTTTTTTGGCTGCTGCTTAGCACATTTCGTTCTTTTCCTTTTTTTTTTCATTTTCATTTAATTTGCTTCATTAGGGTTTGCATGGGATAATCAGCAATGGAACCCAACATAGCAAACTTATCTATCGAAGATGTGGAGGAAAAAGCGTGGCAACCAGAGGGTGTTCAAGTTGATCGAGGTGCCTCTTTTGATTATTGTCTTGCAGGACATTATTTGATTTCAATTGTTATCAATTTTCAAGCTAAGCGAAACACTATGGAAAATCTACGGCATCCACTAGGTTAGGTAAGCATCAATGAGGTAGGAACAAAAAGGTTGCTTTTCCGTTTCTATTACGAAATGGATATTATAAGAGTTGTGAATGGGGGGGGAGTCCTTGGACTTTCAACAATCATTTGTTGATCTTTCACCATTTAGCTAATGGGGATGATCCATCCAATGTCCCTATTGAGTTTGCTAATGTTTGGGTGCAAATCCATAATCTACGTATAAGCTTGATGTATAAGCAGATGATTATCCAAATTGAGAAGTTTATAGGTGATTTCATTCAGTATGCTGCTAAAGCCATCATAAGGGGATATAAGGGTTTTATTTGGTGCCTATGAGGGTAGATGTTTGTAAACTGCTGATGAAAAAGAAGAAGATTATAATTAATGCACAAAACTGTGTTTACTATTTTGTTTTTTTTAAGTATGAAAGGCTTTCTTTGTTTTGCTTTATTTGCAGACACTTAGGGAATTTTAAGAGTTATTGTCCTATTCGTTTACATATGAGAGATGATCATATTAAGTTTGATTGGGATATTTCTTTCAGAGCAACGTCCAAGTGGCGGGCATCGGAGACCAATGTTTGGTTAAGGAAGGATACTTGTCTTTCCCAACAAGGAAACAATCACATGTAGTTTTATGGGGAGAAGACCTCAAAGGACAAAGTTGATTTGAATTCAAAAATAGTCAACATAGTTGATAACATTAATCTCATTGATCACAAGATTAGAGCTTGTGCTGAGGAGGGGTCTTATAACACAGACCATGACCTTAGGCCTATTTTTGATGTGTCAGGCATAATTGATGAGGACAATCCTATTAGGCTGGTGGATGGAAAGAAAAGGATTAGGTTTGTTTTAAAACAAAATTCAGTTATTTTTTGAACAAGGAATTATAATGGAGCTGATAACTTAGAAATGGTAGAACTTATAGGGCAAGTCTGCGAACGATCATGAAAATCTTATGCTAGAACTACCGAGGGCTAGGCATCCCCCAAGTAGTCAGTGCTTTAAAGGATTTGGTTCGTCAAAATAAGCCCTCTATTATTTGTTTGATTGAAACATTATTGCATAAGGAGTGTTTAGAGGAAATTAGAAGACAACTTGGAATGAGCAATTATTTTATACTTGATAGGCATGAGAGGAGTGGTGGTTTATCAATGCTTTAGGAGAAGGTTATGATGTTCAAGTGCAAAGTTATATGCAAAATATTATCGATATGAGGGTAAAAATGGTTGGGGTGTGTACTGGAGACTGAATTCTTTTCATGGTTTTCTTGAAAGAAGTAGGAGGAACAAGTCATGGGACATGTTGCACAACCTAGCAAGAATGAGTGAGTTACCTTGGCTTTATGTGGGAGATTACAATGACATCGCTTCTTAAGAGGAGAAATGTGGAGGTTGTAACATCCAAAATTTTTAAAAATTTCTAATTTTTGGAAAATTTGATAAAATAAATTATAATTTAAAAGGATAAATTAAATTAATATTTTTAAATGAAAAATGAAGGAATTTTAAATGAAAAAGTGGAATATATATATGATATATATGCAAAATATGCATAATATATATAAAAGTCAACACTTTTTAAAAGAAAATGGTATTTTGGTAATTAAATCTTATAAATTCAAAATTAATAAAATAATTCAAAAACAAATTAATTTTGAATGGAAGAGAGAAATTAGGACTTTTAATTTATTAAAAAAATAATTAAATAATTAAATATTAAATTATTTTAATATATATATATATGTGTGGTTTAAAAAAAAGATGAAAGAAAAAGAAATATTCAAAGTCTTCTTCTTCTTCTTCTTCTCCTTCCTTTGGCCGAATTTTCCATGAGAGTTAGACCAAGAATTTGATTCTTTCATACTCCATAAATTGAAGAAATTAACAAGCTGCAAGTGGATTTTTGGTGATTTCCACCAAAATTAGTAAGTTTCCATCTCTTTTCTTTGAATTCCTTGGAAATTTAGATTATGTGAGAGTTTGGATTTTTATGTAGTATGTTATAATTGTTGAAATTGGTGTGTATGATGTTATTTTGGGTAGTTAACAATGATTCTAAGGTTAGATTGAAGAGATGATGGAGTTTGGTTAAAGAATGGTGAAGAAAGAGAATTTAGGGTTATGGATTTTTGGGGTTTTGAAAACATGATTTTTAATTGTGAAAATTGATTCCAAATGAGTTGTTTTGATTCATAAACAAGTATTTTAAAGTCAAATATTGGATTTGGTGGTGATGGGTTGGAGTTTGAGAATGGAAGTGGAGATTTAGGGTTTTGGAAAAGTGATTTTCCAAAGTGGTTGAATTGTATGATTTTATTTGTTTAAGCATGTTGTTTAGTGTTAAAAGTGATGAATATAAGCTTGGAATGAGTAATGGATTGTGTTGGAATGGAAAACCTTCAATGGGGGAAGGTTAGGCTATTTTTGAGATTTTATGTATAAGAGTGTATTTTTATAATGTAAATGATTTAAATGTATTAAAATATGTTTTTAATAATATAAATAAACTTAAAACACTAATTTAATTGTAGTAAAATGGAATTCCAATGTTGAAGTAAGGAAAGGCTAAATTTTTGAAAATTTGTAGGAGTGATGTGTAATTATGATTTAATGTTGGAAATGCCATTAAATGTGATACTAAATGATTTTTTGCTATCACATTTGGTTTAGGTATTGAGGGAGATTTATTTGCTTCATCCAAGTGGTGAAGGGCAAGTTAGAAAGATTGGATTGAAGGTTGTTTTTAGCTTGCTTTGGGTTGCTAGTGGAGGTATGTACAAACTTTGAATATAATGTTATATTTGCAAAACATTTGGACTTAACACATTTTGGTTGAAAAATGTGTTAAGCTACTTGATTCATTGATTGTGTATGAATAATATGCTATGACATTTGTAATGTCATAAATGTGTTAAATGCATTGTGAAAAGCCATTGATAATGACTAATTTGTGTAACATGTAAAATATGCATATTATGTGAAAATACCCAAAGTAATTGAGTAATGTGTTGTGAATGCAAAAATGAGATATGTGTAATAATGAAATGAATTGATATTGATAAAAATGAGAAAAGTGAGAAAAGTGAGAAAAATGAGAAAGATGTGAAAAATGAGAAACATGAGAAAAAAAAATGAAAATAAGGCAATGTGCCTAGATTGAATATGTAAAAATGAGAAAGAGATTAATAATGAGAAATATGAATAAATTGTGTGCCTATTATGTTATTCAATTTTCAGAGTTCTGGGTTTGGCGGCATGCCTATGATTGCCTACGGGCTATACGGTGGAATGGTGAAAAGACTGGGTCGTAAGCCAGGCCAGCTGATAAATATGATGTTTTTGGGGTGAAAAGACTGGGTTGTAAGCCTTAAAAACTGTAGCAGTCTAGCCGGGTTGAGGACCAAGATACTGGGGCCTAATGGTCTAGCCGGGTTGAGGTCCAAGAGACTGGGGCTGTTACATAATCCATGGATATATATATTGCATACGGGGCTAGACACATGGTGTCAATATGGACCAAAGCAGTAACTCTGAAATTTGAATAGCATATTAGATCCTTGTTGGGCCCATGCTTGTCTTTGTTTTACTGTGAATTATGAATTATGATACAATTGAGTAATATAATGTTATGAGTTGTGCTTATGAATTATTTGAAAAATATAAGAAAGTGGATTGATGTGACATCTATATGCATTGTGCATTTGGTATTGCATTGAGTTATATTGTTATTATCAAAGTTTGTACCACTAGGCTTCGGCTTAGCGCAATTGTTTCCATCGCGCAGGTGACAGGGTAGACCCAGTTGAGCTAGAGAGTTCTTCTAGACCAGGTCGAGTCTAGACTTGTAGTTGAGCTTGTAGAGTTGCTATCGAGATCAGAAACACTGCCAGCAACATGTATATATTTTTATGTTATTGTACATTTTGAGTTTTATGCATAATATATTATGTTTTGAATTTTACATATTGTATATTATAAAGAATGTTTTGGTCAATGTATTTGAAATGGGAGAGTAAGTGTGTTTTAAATTATATATATCTATATGTATAAATGTTTGAGAAAATTGGTGAAATTGAGAAGTATGGTTGAGAGGGTGATTGGAAATTATTGGGAGTATTATTTTTTGCAGGTTGAGTAATTGCTAAATTTTGGGATATCCAAAATACAGACAAAACTCTAGCGAATTTTTCTCAGAGATTTATATATATATTATTTATTTTGGGTTCTTATAACAAGTAAATAATATTTATATTCTATTTAATTTTTATATATTTAGAATTTGAAATTTTAAGTTGGAAATGTAAAAAAAAATTTATAAATCTGTCTGTGACATTTTTGTACCGTATTTGCATATTTTACATATGCTAGAAATATGTTTTGTACATATATAGGGTATAAGGGTGTTACATTTGTTTTGGTATCAGAGCCTAGGTTTGAGGTTCTCGACCTAGGTGAGGATGATAGAGACAGAAATTGGGGGATTTGAAAAATAGTTTTTAATTGTAATACATGCATTGGCACTGGCAGTTTCTGATCTCTGATATAGTATTTTCTGCTTTGTTTGCAGATATAGGTAGTTATGGCATCTCGATCGCATCAGGCTGTTGAGGGTAGTGCAGAGAGTGTGGCTCAAGATGAGGGTAGAGATGGAGCTAGTGTTGTATCTACTGGTGAGGTATCTGTTTCTATGCCTGTGAGACCAGCAGCTGATGAGGTTCTGCCTGGCTGGGTATGGCATATGGTAGAGTTGTTGAGGCAGGCTCCAGTTCCGCAGCCGCCACAGCCACAGCCACAGCAACAGTTGCCGGTGAGGCAGTATGATAAATTGAGAAAGTATGGAGCTGAGGACTTTGTTGGTACTACAGATCCTGCTGTAGCAGAGTAGTGGCTAGACCGGGTTCAGAGGATATTTATTCAGTTACAGGCTAGTCTAGAAGAGAAGTTTGATTATGCCAGATCTCTTCTGTAAAGAGATGCATATGATTGGTGGAAGACGGTTCCACATGCTCTGGATGATCCACCAGTCCTGACCTATGATGATTTTCTGCGGGAATTTGAGCAGAAGTATACTCCGAGAGAGTATAAAGATGCAAAGAAGATGGAGTTCCTGAGTCTGAGACAGGATATCAGGACAGTGACCGAGTATGAGATCATTTCTGACGAGTTGAGTCACTATGCTGGTGGGATCATTTCTGACGAGTTTGACAGGTGTAGGAGGTTTGAGAAGGGACTGAGACACTCTATCATGTGCATCATCGCAGGCTCTCAGTATCAAAATTTCTCCCAGTTAGTTGCAGCTGCCAGGAGTGTTGAGAGGGCGCAGAGTCTTGCAACAGCTGCCAGGGTTGAGGAGACCAGAGTTAGGAGACCCCAGAGTGAGGCAGGGTCTTCATCAGGCAGAGTCTTGCAACAGCTGCCAGGGTTGAGCAGAAGTATACTCCGAGAGAGTATAAAGATGCAAAGAAGATGGAGTTCCTAAGTTTGAGACAGGATATCAGGACAGTGACCGAGTATGAGATCGAGTTTATCCAGTTGAGTCACTATGCTGGTGGGATCATTTCTGACGAGTTTGACAGGTGTAGGAGGTTTGAGAAGGGACTGAGACACTCTATCATGTGCATCATCGCAGGTTCTCAGTATCAAAATTTCTCCCAGTTAGTTGCAGCTGCCAGGAGTGTTGAGAGGGCGCAGAGTCTTGCAACAGCTGCCAGGGTTGAGGAGACCAGAGTTAGGAGACCCCAGAGTGAGGCAGGGTCTTCATCAGTGAAGAGAGGCTGAGGGGGACATTTTCAGAGGTTTAGTAGGAGTTAAGGGCAGTTTGGCAGGTCAGTACAACAGCAGAGACAGAGGCAGAGACCTGCAATTTCAGTGGCTAGTGCTCCGACTCCAGTGGCTCAGAGACCTAATCCACCTACTTGCGTTCATTGTGGTAGAGTACACGGAGGTGTCTGCTGGTGGAGAGGTACTTCAGGAGTGTGTTTTAGATGTGTGTCATCAGACCATTTTATCAGAGATTGTCCTGAGCCACCAGAGGTTAGGCAAGCAGATACTGCATCTTCTCAACCCAGTGTCAGAGGGGGTCATGGTGGCAGAGGTTTTAGTAGAGATGGTCACCCTGGGTTTAGTCAGAGAGGAGGCTCTACATTCGGAGGCAGTAGGCCAGATGAGGCTGGGCCATCTCAGGGGGTTTATGTGATGCAGAGGCAGCCGGATGCTTCAGCCGTTATTGCGGGTACATTTTCTTTATTTGGTATTTCAGTCCTTGCTCTATTAGATCCTGGATCTACGCATTCATACGTAAGTGCATCCATCTTGCCTGTGTCTAAATTGCATTCTGAGTCCCTAGAATTTGATGTCTTGGTGACAAATCATTTAGAGCATAGTGTTGTGGTGAGCAGGGTGCACCGAGATAGTCCAATTGTTGTTCAGGATGAGGAGTTTCTCGATGACCTGATTGAGATGCCTTTTAGGGAATATGATCTGATTTTGGGCATGGATTGGTTATCCAAGCATGGGGCTATGGTAGACTGTCAGAAGAAATATGTTACTTTGAGAACATGGGATGGTAGGGATGTTATAGTATCTAGTGAGAAGAGGTATCTTTCATCTATGTTTATTTCAACTTTTTCAGCTAGGAGGATGATTCAGAAGGGATGTGAGGCTTATCTTGCTCATGTTGTAGATACTAGAGTAGTGGGATCCCTACTTGAAAGTATACCCACAGTTGCTGAGTTTCCAGATGTTTTCCCTGATGAGTTGCCAGGGCTACCTCCTGAGAGAGAAGTGGAGTTTGGTATCGATTTGTTGCCTGGTACCACTCCTATCTCTATTACCCCTTATCGGATGGCACCTGCTGAGTTGAGAGAGTTGAAGGTGCAGTTGCAGGAGTTATTAGATAAAGGGTTTATCCGCCCTAGTGTGTCCTCGTGGGGAGCGCCTGTGTTGTTTGTGAAGAAGAAGGATGGCACCATGAGATTGTGTATTGATTATAGGCAGTTGAATAAGGTGACCATCAAGAACAAGTATCCTTTTCCTCGTATAGATGATCTCTTTGATTAGTTGAAGGGAGCAACAATATTCTCTAAGATTGATCTGAGATCAGGGTACCATCAGTTGAAAGTCAGAGATGTGGATGTACCCAAGACAACTTTTCGTATGAGGTATGGGCATTATGAGTTTCTGGTGATGCCCTTTGGATTGACGAATGCACCAACAGCTTTTATGGATTTGATAAACAGGGTATTCAGACCATATTTAGATCAGTTTGTGGTGGTCTTCATTGATGACATCTTGGTGATTAGCGTAATGAGGAGGATCATGATAGGCATTTGCGGATCGTATTGCAGACTCTGAGAGAGAAGGAGTTGTATGCTAAACTGTCTAAGTGTGAGTTCTGGCTTGATCAGGTAGCTTTTCTTGGTCACGTGGTTTTAGCAGAGGGTATTAGAGTTGATCCGAGTGAAGTTGAGGCTATCTTGAATTGGAGTCCACCGAAGACTATGACAGAGGTTAGAAGTTTTATGGGATTGGCAGGCTATTATCATCGATTTGTGAAGGGTTTTTCTATAATAGCTACACCACTCACCAGATTACTTCGAAAAGGAGTTAAATTTGTGTGGACTGATCGGTGTCAGGCAAGTTTTGAGCAGCTGAGGGAGATGTTGACTCAGACTCCTGTCCTTACCCTGCCTGTGGAAGGTAAACTATATGTGATATATAGTGATGCTTCACACAATGGTTTAGGTTGTGTTTTGATGCAGGAGGGTAGAGTCATTGCTTATGCCTCTCGACAGTTGAAACTGCATGAGCTGAATTATCCAACGCATGATTTAGAATTAGCAGCAATAGTCTTTGCCTTGAAGATTTAGCGGCATTATTTGTATGGGAAAAAGTGTTTTATTTATACAAATCACAAGAGTTTGAAATACCTGGGTGTTTAGAGAGAGCTAAATCTTTGGTAGAGGCAGTGGTTAGAGTTGACTAAAGACTACGACTGTTTGATTGATTATCATCCTGGTAAGGCAAATGTTGTTGCTAATGACTTGATTCGAAAATCTTTGGCAGGTTTGACTGCTTATTTGCTCTCGTTGCTTGTTGAGTTGAGAGCATTGCATGCTAGATTTGAGTCTTCTGATGATGGTGCTTTGATGGCTCAGTTGCAGTTGAGGCCAGTCTTGTTGGATCATATTAGGGAGGCTCAATTAGCAGATGAGAGAATTCAGAAAATTATGCTGGTTTGTCAGAAAGGGGAAAGTCGAGACTTTTATGTGAGGGATGATGACAGTCTATGGTACAGAGATAGATTGTGTATTCCTGATGATGAAGAATTGAAAAGAATGATATTAGAGGAAGCACATCAGTCACTTTTTGCTATGCACCCTGGGAGTACCAAGATGTATCAGGACTTGAAGTGACATTATTGGTGGTCAGGTATGAAGAGGGACATAACAGAGTTTGTATCCAAATGTCTCACTTGCCAGAAAGTGAAGGCTAAGCACCAAGTTCCTTCAGGATTGCTCCAACCTTTATCAGTGCCAGAGTGGAAATGGGAGCGAGTGACAATGGATTTTTTGACTGGACTACCTTTGACTCAGAAGAAGCATGATTCAATCTGGGTGATAGTTGATTGGATGATGAAGATAGCTCATTTTCTTCCAGTTCGGATGGATTATTCTCTTGAGAGGTTGGTTGAGCTGTATATCAATGAGATAGTCAGGTTGCATGGAGTCCCAGTTTCTTTTGTGTCGGATCGAGATCCCTGGTTTACTTTGAGGTTTTGGAAGAGTTTGCATAATGCTCTCTATTTTCTATCCTCAGATAGATGGACAGTCAGAGAGAGTGATACAGATTTTGGAGGATATGTTGAGGAGCTGTATTATTGATTTTGCCGGGAATTGGGACAGATTTTTGCCATTAACTGAATTTTCTTATAACAATAGTCATTAGTCGAGTATTGGGATGACTCCTTATGAAGCTTAATATGGCAGGAGATGCAGGACACCTTTGTGTTGAGATGAAGTTGGAGAAGGTAAACTGGTTGGTCCGGATTTGATTAAGGAAACAGAGGAGAAAGTGAAGGTGATTCGGGGTCGTTTGAAAGTAGCTTCAGACCGACAGAAATCTTATTCAGATTTAAAGAGAAGAGACATAGAGTTTAGTGTGGAAGATAAAGTGTTTCTAAAGGTGTCTCCATGGAAGAAGATTTTGAGATTTGGCCGCAAAGGGAAGTTGAGTCCTCGTTTCATAGGACCATATTAGGTGTTGGAGAGAGTTGGTCCAGTGGCTTATAGACTAGCTTTGCCGCCTGAGTTAGATCGAATACATAATGTTTTCCATGTCTCGATGCTTCGGAGATATAGGTCTGACCCATCTCATATTTTGTCAGTGGAGTCCATTGAGGTGAGTCCAGATCTAACTTACAAGGAAGAACCAGTGGCGATTTTGGCACTAGAGGTTAAAGAATTGAGGAATCAGAGGGTGCCACTTGTGAAAGTCCTTTGGAGGAATCATGCCACTGAGGAGGCGACATGGGAAAGTGAGCAGGCGATGCAGAGTTAGTTTCTCCAATTGTTCCAGACTTGAGGACAGGTAATTTCGGGGACGAAATTTATTTTAGGGGAGAGAATTATAACATCCAAAATTTTTGAAAATTTCTAATTTTGGAAAATTTGATAAAATAAATTATAATTTAAAAGGATAAATTAAATTAATAGTTTTGAATGAAAAATGAAGGGATTTTAAATGAAAAAGTGGAATATATATATGATTTATATGCAAAATATACACAACATATATAAAAGTCAATACTTTTTAAAAGAAAAGGGTATTTTAGTAATTAAATCTTATAAATTCAAAATTAATAAAATAATTTAAAAATAAATTAATTTTGAATGGAAGAGAGAAATTAGGACTTTTAATTTATTAAAAAAATAATTAAATAATTAAATATTAAATTATTTTAATATATATATATATATATGTGTGTGTAGTTTAAAAAAAAAAAGATGAAAGAAAAAGAAATATTAAAAGTCTTCTTCTTCTTCTTCTTCTCCTTCCTTTGGCCGAATTTTCCATGGGAGTTAGACCAAGAATTTGATTCTTCCATACTCCATAAATTGAAGAAATTAACAAGTTGCAAGTGGATTTTTGGTGATTTCCACCAAAATTAGTAAGTTTTCATCTCTTTTCTTTGAATTCCTTGGAAATTTAGATTATGTGAGAGTTTGGATTTTTATGTAGTATGTTATAATTGTTGGAATTGGTGTGTATGATGTTATTTTGGGTAGTTAACAATGATTCTAAGATTAGATTGAAGAGATGATGGAGTTTGGTTAAAGAATGGTGAAGAGAGAGAATTTAGGGTTATGGATTTTTGGGGTTTTGAAAATATTAATTTTAATTGTGAAAATTGATTCCAAATAAGTTGTTTTGATTCATAAACAAGTATTTTAAAGTCAAATATTGGATTTGGTGGTGTTGGGTTGGAGTTTGAGAATGGAAGTGGAGATTTAAGGTTTTGGAAAAGTGATTTTCCAAAGTGGTTGAATTGTGTGATTTTATTTATTTAAGCATGTTGTTTAGTGTTAGAAGTGATGAATATAAGCTTGGAATGAGTAATGGATTGTGTTGGAATGGAAAACCTTCAATGGGGGAAGGTTAGGCCATTTTTGAGATTTTGTGTATAAGAGTGTATTTTTATAATGTAAATGATTTAAATGTATTAAAATATGTTTTTAATAATATAAATAAACTTAAAACACTAATTTAATTGTAGTAGAATGGAATTCCAATATTTAACTAATTTGATTTCAAAGATTAAATATCAAGCAACTTAATTAATTGAATAAAGGAAATAAGCTCGCGCATTCAAACCTCTCTCAAATAATCTAGTTATAATTGAAATAATCTTTTCCTAGGTTATATCTCTAATTCACCTAAGTCCCTAATTGAAATGTTCCAGCATTAAACTTCCTCTCTCGATCCATCATCTAATACCTTAAAACACATAATTGGTGGCCAATCAATTATATATTAACAATAATCCATTCAATCAAGGCTAAAGAAATAATTAAGTTAAGAGTAATAACCAATTCATACAATCATAGCAGATCCATACAAACCCTAGACTAGATCAAATTAGTTCATAATGCTATCAAACATACTCATCTCATTAATATTCAAAGAAATCAATTTAGACATGATAATATCCATAAATGCAATTCCAATGAAAATAAAAAGATAAAGTTCAAGAACAAAACCAAATTACAAACTCCTTGAAGCTTCTGAAGAATCTCTTGTTCAAATCTTGCAAGAAGGATGTATCAATGGCAAGAACAAATCTAATCTAAGCTAGTTTAATCCAAAGTTTAATCAAAAATCAAAGAAAACAAGTTATCAAACCCTAAAACTCTCTTTGACGGCTGAAACAATCTCAAAACTCTCAACACCCCCCACTAAGAAAACCCTAACTTTAATATTTATATGAAACCTCCGCGTGTCTTCATCAATCCATGAGTGACACGGCCAAGTTGGAGTGAACTTGGCCGTGTTGGAGGTGAATTGGAGGGACACGACCAGTGACTTGGCTGTGTCATTTGCTTGTGTTCGCTACTGCTTGCTTTTGATCTTTCCTTTGGACTTGAGTGAGACACGGCCAAGTTGAGTGAGACACGGTCGTGTTGGATGTCTTTGGAGGGACACGGCCACAAGCTTGGCCGTGTCCCTTGCTTGTGTCTGCTTCTGTGAGAGTTTCTTCTTCTTTGCTTTGGATTTAAGTGAGACACGGCCAAGCTTAAGCAACTTGGCCGTGTCTGAGCTTCTTTGGAGGGACACGGCCATAAGCTTGGTCGTGTCCCTTGAGTGTGTCCCTCTCTGTGTCTTGATCTTCTCTTTAACTTGGTATGGGACACGGCCACAAGCTTGGCTGTGTCCTCTGCCTGTGTCAGCTACTGTCCCTTTTTTCCTTCAATTTGGTTCCTTGGCTTTTTAACTAAAACAAAACTTGAAACAAACTTTAAACAAGAATTAAATGAACATTAACCAACAAAATGTAAACAAACACTAAAAACTAGGACAAAAATGACATAAACACTGAAATAAACTAAAACTACCAAAATTGATGAAAACACTAAATAAACATATTAAAACTAACAAAATACCTAAAGAAAACAATAATTATCATAACAAATAAGACACAAATCTATAACAAAAACTAATAAAACAACTACCCCACACTTAAAACTTTGCTTGTCCTCAAGCAAATTCACATGGCATAAATTAAAAACTCAAACAACCTTAACAATAATTCCAGTATATAAGATGAAATCCTTTAAGACTCAGCCATAAATAATTGCATTTACTTCAATCAAGGATTTTGTTAACTCATTCATTAATCCAGACATACAAATCTTATCTCTCTTCTAAGTGTTTCACTCGATTTAAATGTTAATTCACTCAAACCACTCATGACTGCATACTACCATAAACTTGCTTAATTATCCAATCTCCCTCATTGATTTTCTCAAGAAATAATCTGAAGGTCTTTCATTTGGATGTAATGGGGCTAAGGTAAAGGTGTGAGAAAAGACATTTAAGCTGGAGCATCAAGAAATGGAGTATCTAAATTAGACAATACTCTTGCTAAGAAACTCATAACTCCCTCAAATGGCATACTCACCAATCTCTTGATACTTTCACATACTTACATACTTCAAGAAAAATACATGAGTCAACATTCCTCTTTTGCTAGAAAATATATGAATTTTGTATATATATATATCTTTTTTTTCTTTTTCTTTTTTTTTATCATCATTTCATTTTTTTTAAATATATATATACAAAATATAAACTTGCATGGAACATCTAGCTTAAAATGTAGAGGAAAAGAATACTCGACTCGTAATCAAATACAATGTGCAAAGTATGTAATTCAACACCCAAATAGCAATACCATTTTTTTTACTTGCTTACCCCACACTTTTGAATTAAACCACCCTATTGTCATATCATAAGAAATCCATTCCTTAATGCAGGCATAATGATAATAAGAGAAAGTTGAGTTGTTAATTGTGTTGATCAAACAAGAAAAGGTCAAAGGCTCAACTTGGCTCACTAAGGAATTCAATATTAAGGGAGGTCTTTTTAAGCTAAAGGGATAACCTAATTTGCCTTCATCATTTTAAAACTTGAGATTAAATCATAATGTGAGTTCAATTAGTATGCAAAAGCAAGCTCTAGAGATGCAAAATCATGAAGGTGCACACTTAAGAAAAGAAAATCAATTGACAATAACATTTAATCCATGAGGCTCAAAAACTCACAAAGGTAGGTTCACAAAGATTTATATGTCATGAACTGCAGAATGTGAAAATTGATCCTGAATGAATTCAAATGCTAATCTCTATGTTGATATTAAAGTCTCAACTATAATGCTAGAATCACATAAAAGATCGATAAATTTTCAACAATTATGCCATGCACAACACACAATAAAACACACCACGACAAACAAAACAAGAATTAAGGAAAAGCTTAAAAGATTACCCCACACTTTAGAATTTACATTGTCCTCAATGGAAAACAAGAATAATAAAGAGAAAGAGTTAAAGGACAACCTGTCTTCCATCGTACCCTGGTGAGGCAAAACCCTAACTTTTCATCACAAAAAAAAAATGTTCAAAAACAAAATACAAGAGAGCTTTAGGGTTTCCATTTATTTAAACTAAACATAAAATCAAAATTGCTAAACATAGAATTATAACTATGAAAAAGAAATGCAAACCGATGGGTTGCCTCCCATTTAGCGCTTCTTTAATGTCATAAAGCTGGACATCACTGCAAGGTCTAGGGATCGTGGATCAAAGTGCTGTCAATGATCCTCACTTCATGAAATCCTTCTTTATATGGTTTAACTCTCTGTCTATTTACTTTAAAAGTCTTATTGGTTCGAGAGTTAAGCAATTCAATGGCACCAGAAGGACATACCTGAGTTATCTCGAAAGGACCACTCCATCGAGACTTGGGTTTACCTGGAAACAGACGAAGTCGAGAGTTAAAAAGTAAAACTTTCATACCTGAACTCAATGTCTGTCGCACAATAAATCTGTCATGAAGTGCTTTAGTGCGATCCTTATAGTTCCTCGAGCTCTCATATGCCTTTGGGTTAAGGCACTTTTGGGTCTCCCTCACTGGTTTAAGCCCCTCTTCTAAGGTTAGTGTCAGCTCCAATTTATCTGAGGAACCTGTTTGCAAGAAAACATCTGAAACAACTGCGTCAACACAATTAATTAAAGAACAATCCTCATATAAAGTAGTTGTAGGAATGAGAGAAGTGTTAAAAATAGAAAATTCAACCTTCTATCCCAAGACAGTCATTGACAACTTACCATTTTTAACATCTATTAAGGTGTTGGTAGTAGCCATAAAAGGCCTAACCAGCAAAATAGTGTGTGCTGATGGTGTAGGGTTACTTCCTTCCATGTCAAGAACTATAAAGTCCACAGGTACTATTAATCCTCCAACCTTAACTAACACATCTTCTATAACTCCTTTCGGGAATCTAAGAGATCTATCAGCTAATTGCAACACCATTTTGGTTGGTTTAAGTTCCCCTAGTTCTAATTCTTTATACACAGAATAAGGCATCAAATTTACACTGGCTCCTAGATCACACATGCCTTCAGTCCCCTTTCCATTCCCCACAGTAATTTGAATTATAAAGCTACCAGGATCCTTTATCTTGGGAGGTAGTTTATGCTGCAGAACAGCACTAGCTACCTCTGAAACTATCACCTTTTCATTTGGTTCATACCTCTTTTTCTTGGTGATCAGCTCTTTGAAGAATTTTGCATAAGCCGGCATGTTCTTTATTGCTTCCAGTAAGGGTAAGTTAATACTTACCTTAGACAGCATGTTGAAGATGTTAGAAAATTGCTTATCTGGTTTATCATCCTTCAACCTGCTGGGGAATGGTATAGGTGGCCGGTATGGATTGCTTGCCTTATGTAAATTTGTTGAAAGGGATTTCTCCGTTGATCTTTCTCCAGCACCTTTGTTCTCTGGTTCTCCTTCCTTCTTGTTCTCTTGGTCACCTGCATTCACAAAATCATTTTCAACATTATTGTTAATTTTCTTACCACTTCTAAGAACAGTCACTGATTGTGCCTGCTCAGGTTGACTTAGGAATTTCCCTTTTTGTTGAATCTGCATTTGTTGTGCAAGTTGCCCCACTTGAGTCTCCACTTTCTTAAAAGATGCTTCTAAGGAATCCAGCCTCTTGTTTGTCATCTCTTGATTCTTAGCACTGACCTGGATAAAAGCTTGTAAACTTTTCTCCAAACTCTCTATCTTAGACTTCCCTTGATTTGAGGATTAGCCCTGCTCTTGGTTCTGTATTTGAAGCAAATGGAAAGGCTGCTGAGAATTATTTGTTGCCCAAGAAAAATTTGGGTGATTCCTCCAACCAGGGTTGTATGAATTGGAGTAAGGATCATTCCGGGCCCTTGGTTGAAATCCCCCCATAGCATTGACTTGCTCAGCTTCATTACCAAAAGACTCATATGCAGAGGGGCATATATTTGCTCCATACCCGAAAGCCCCACAGATTCCACACACTTCTTGAGTAGATGAAGAAATATTGTTCTTCATATTCAGCATCTGCACTTGCTTTGTCAACTCAGCTATCTGATTGACCATCTCACTATTGGCTTCCAGTTGATTCACCCCTTTACTTCTTCCCCTTACACTTTTCTGTTGAGAATTAGCTCCCAACATCTCAAAGATCTCATAAGTTTCATCAGCTGTCTTTTCTCCCATAGCTCCCCCAACTGCATTATCAACAGTGTTCTGAAATTGCTGGGTTAGACCATCATAGAAAAACTGATTAAGAAGTTGAAGTGGGTAGTGATGATGTGGAAACTGGATCAATAGCATCTTAAATCTGTCCCAAGCCTCATGAAATGGTTCTCCTTCAAATTGAGAGAATGTAGCAATCTTCCCTCTCAATTTAGCTGTCTTTTGATGAGAGTAAAACTTGCCCATAAACTTGTTATAAACTTGCTCCCAAGTTGTCAAAGAATTTTTGGGCGACATCATTAACCAGCTCTTAGCCCTATCCTTCAATGTATACGGGAAACATCTCATCTTCAACTGATCCTCTGTTAGTCCTCCCAATGGAAAAGTGTTGAGCGTAGAATAAAAATCCCGTATAAAGTTCAAAGGATCTTCATTTGGAACTCCATAGAATGATGGCAGCATATTGTAATGGATGTTCTTCAATTCATAGTTTCTTGCTACATCTGTCAGTCTTATGCAAGAGGTGGAAGTTCCAATGACAGGTCTAGCAAAATCTCTCATAGTCCTTTGTCTTTCTTCTGCCATTTTAACAGATTGTGCAGATTCTTACTCAAAATCAGAAGTGTCCTCCTCTGAAGTATCAAATCATGTGTACAGTTCAAACTCTTCCCTGCTCCTTTTCACTCTCTGAATTTCTGGAATGACTGGGTATAGCTCTCCTCCAAGTGATCTCCTGCCTTGCATAAACAAAATTTCTAGAACAAAAGAAATATTAAAAGCAAAAGACAAATAAAATAAAATGAAAACAATGAAAAATAATCTAAAGTATTTTTTTTAATAAACAATTACGCCAATTAGCCTTCCCGACAACGGCGCCAAAAATTTGTTGCGCTCGAATTAACTCTTCCACAAAGCGTCACTCGCAAGTATACGAGGTAGCTGTAGCAAAGGTGATCGCCCCAAGGTCGTCTCACAAGGAAGCTAAAGTAGCTAATTGATTATCAGATTATAAATAACAAGTAATGAATAAATTTAAATTGCTAACAATTAATAAAGACAGATTGATCGAAGTTTAAAACAATAAAAGTAAATTGAGTTGATGTTTTGATTCACTTAATAAAAGGGTCTAGGGTTTGCACTTCTCTACTATTTATATGTATGAACGGTTATTCCTCTTAACTAATTTGATTTCAAAGATTAAATCTCAAGCAACTTAATTAATTGAATAAAGGAAATAAGCTCGCGCATTCAAACCTCTCTCAAATAATCTAGTTACAATTAAAATAATCTTTTCCTAGGTTATATCTCTAATTCACCTAAGTCCCTAATTGAAATGTTCCAGCATTAAACTTCATCTCTCGATCCATCATCTAATACCTTAAAACACATAATTGGTGGCCAATCAATTATATATTAACAATAATCCATTCAATCAAGGCTAAAGAAATAATTAAGTTAAGAGTAATAACCAATTCATACAATCATAGCAGATCCATACAAACCCTAGACTAGATCAAATTAGTTCATAATGCTATCAAACATACTCATCTCATTAATATTCAAAGAAATCAATTTAGACATGATAATATCCATAAATGTAATTCCAATGAAAATAAAAAGATAAAGTTCAAGAACAAAACCAAATTACAAACTCCTTGAAGCTTCTGAAGAATCTCTTGTTCAAATCTTGCAAGAAGGATGTATCAATGGCTAGAACAAATCTAATCTAAGCTAGTTTAATCCAAAGTGTAATCAAAAATCAAAGAAAACAAGTTATCAAACCCTAAAACTCTCTTTGACGGCTGAAACAATCTCAAAACTCTCAACACCCCCTACTAAGAAAACCCTAACTTTAATATTTATACGAAACCTCCGCGCGTCTTTATCAATCCATGAGTGACACGGCCAAGTTGGAGTGAACTTGGCCGTGTTGGAGGTGAATTGGAGGGACACGGCCAGTGACTTGGCCGTGTCCCTTACTTGTGTTCACTACTGCTTGCTTTTGATCTTTCCTTTGGACTTGAGTGAGACACGGCCAAGTTGAGTGAGACACGGCCGTGTTGGATGTCTTTGGAGGGACACGGCCACAAGCTTGGCCGTGTCCCTTGCTTGTGTTTGCTTCTGTGAGAGTTTCTTCTTCTTTGCTTTGGATTTAAGTGAGACACGGCCAAGCTTAAGCAACTTGGCTGTGTCTGAGCTTCTTTGGAGGGACACGGTCACAAGCTTGGCCGTGTCCCTTGAGTGTGTCCCTCTCTGTGTCTTGATCTTCTCTTTAACTTGGTATGGGACACGGCCACAAGCTTGGCCGTGTCCTCTGCCTGTGTCAACTACTGTCCCTTTTTTCCTTCAATTTGGTTCCTTAGCTTTTTAACTAAAACAAAACTTGAAACAAACTGTAAAAAAGAATTAAATGAACATTAACCAACAAAATGTAAACAAACGCTAAAAACTAGGACAAAAACGACATAAACACTGAAATAAACTAAAACTACCAAAATTGATGAAAACACTAAATAAACATATTAAAACTAACAAAATACCTAAAGAAAACAATAATTATCATAACAAATAAGACACAAATCTATAACAAAAACTAATAAAACAGTAAGGAAAGGCTAAATTTTTGGAAATTTATAGGAGTGATGTGCAATTATGATTTAATGTTGGAAATGCCATTAAATGTGATACTAAATATTTTTTGCTATCACATTTGGTTTAGGCATTGAGGGAGATTTATTTGCTTCATCCAAGGGGTGAAGGGCAAGTTAGAAAGATTGGATTGAAGGTTGTTTTTAGCTTGGTTTGAGTTGCTAGTGGAGGTATGTACAAACTTTGAATATAATGTCTATATTTGCATAACATTTAGACTTAACACATTTTGGTTGAAAAATATGTTAAGCTACTTGGTTCATTGATTGTGTATGAATAATATGCTATGACATTTGTAATGTCATAAATGTGTTAAATGCATTGTGAAAAGCCATTGATAATGGCTAATTTGTGTAACATGTGAAATATGCATATTATGTGACAATACCCAAAGTAATTGTGTAATGTGTTGTGAATGCAAAAATGAGATATGTATAATAATGAAATGAATTGATATTGATAAAAATGAGAAAAGTGAGAAAAGTGAGAAAAATGAGAAAGATGTGAAAAATGAGAAACATGAGAAAAAAAAAGTGAAAATAAGGCAATGTGCCTAGATTGAATATGTAAAAATGAGAAAGAGATTAATAATGAGAAATATGAATAAATTGTGTGCCTAGTATGTTATTCAATTTTCAGAGTTCTGGGTTTGGCGGCATGCCTATGATTGCTTACGGGCTATACACTGGAATGGTGAAAAGACTGGATCGTAAGCCAGGCCAGCTGATAAATATGATATTTTTGGGGTGAAAAGACTGGGTCGTAAGCCTCAAAAACTGTAGTAGTCTAGCCGGGTTGAGGACTAAGATACTGGGGCCTAAGGGTCTAGCCGGGTTGAGGTCCAAGAGACTGAGGCTGTTACATTATCCATGGATATATATATTGCCTACGGGGCTAGACACATGGTGTCATTATGGACCAAAGCAGTAACTCTGAAATTTGAATAGCATATTAGATCCTTGTTGGGCCCATGCTTGTCTTTGTTTTACTGTGAATTATGAATTATGATACAATTGAGTAATATAATGTTATGAGTTGTGCTTATGAATTATTTGAAAAATATAAGAAAGTGAATTGATGTGACATCTATATGCATTGTGCATTTGGTATTGTATTGAGTTATATTGTTATTATCAAAGTTTGTACCACTAGGCTTCGGCTTAGCGCGATTGTTTCCATCGCACAGGTGATAGGGTAGACCCAGTTGAGCCAGAGAGTTCTTCTAGACCAGGTCGAGTCTAGACTTGTAGTTGAGCTTGTAGAGTTGCTATCGAGATCAGAAACACTGCCAGCAACATGTATATATTTTTATGTTATTATACATTTTGAGTTTTATGCATAATATATTATGTTTTGAATTTTACGTATTGTATATTATAAAGAATGTTTGGGTCAATGTATTTGGGAAAATTGGTGAAATTGAGAAGTATGGTTGAGAGGGTGATTGAAAATTATTGGGAGTGTTTTTCTTTTTGCAGGTTGAGTAATTGCTAAATTTTGGGATATCCAAAATACAGACAAAACTCTGGCGAATTTTTCCCAAAGATTTATATATATATTATTTATTTTGGGTTCTTATATCAAGTAAATAATATTTATATTCTATTTAATTTTTATATATTTAGAATTTGAAAATTTAAGTTGGAAATGTAAAAAAAAAAAATTGTAAATCCGTCTGTGACATTTTTGTACCGTATATGCATATTTTTCATATGCTAGAAATATGTTTTGTACGTATATAGGGTATAAGAGTGTTACAGAGGTGGAGAGCATCCTAGTGCACTAATTATCAATTTTAGAAGAGCCTTAGAGGATGCCAACCTACATGATTTACTTGGTGATGGTTTTGTTTTTACATAGGCAAGAAGGAATAGTGATTTGAGTTGGGTTAAGGAAAAATTAGACCATGGCATGGCTAATGAGGGATGGTTTGATTTATTTCCAAACTCAGTGCTTAAGATTTTGATCTCTTCTTACTTGGATCATAGTCCAATTTTGATTTCATTGTACATTAATTTTATTAGATGGAGGAGGAAGTGATTTAAATTTGAAAATAGTTGGCTTCTTCAAACTAGCATTGTTGATTGTGTTGGAATTAGTTGGGAGAGTATGAATTTTATGTATATTTTAAAAAATTGGATGGATGCAGAAAGAAGCTTTCAAGTTAGAGTAGATAGGAGGTGGGTGATATTCTAAGGAGAATTTGTCTTGCGGAGCAATAGATTGCATGTCTTTCTAATAGATGTAGGGATGGGATGGACGAAGTGGGTAGCCAAATTTCTGCTCATAAATCTCAATTGGCATATTTAGTGGATCAAGAGGAAGCTAAACTGAAGCAGCGTGCTAAGCTTTTTTAGTTGAAATAAGGTGACACAAATTCAAAATTCTTTCAAATGCATGCATTGGCACATATAAAAAATAATTAGGTTCATAGGTTATTAAATGCTAATGGGAGTGGATAACAGACAAGGAGGGGCTTTATCAAGATTCATTTGATTAATTGCTCCCTAGACAATTTAGGTATTTTTTTAGCTGTATTATTAGGGTGGAGTGTAGGAATATTTTGTATGACTTATTAGGAGTTTCTAACCAAACAAGAAGTCCATCTTTGCTTTGTTGAAATAAGTATACCCAATCCAAGACCAAACCCAATCATGGTTGCCATAAACAATCTTACATACCTAGAGCTAAAATTTATTGTAGTTGTTAACCTAACTACAACTTGACCATAACATCTCATATTGAACTTATCATCAGCCATACTCAGTATACTATTGGCCTAGTTGCTTTGTTACCAATAAATGAGTAGACAAGCCAAAAAATAAAAACCAGTCAAATTGCCATCCATCGAATTTGAGGGCATATTCCTATCAATTAAAAGCTTATATTTCAAGGTATCTAACTCTTATTTTCTGCATGCCATCGTCCACTATATTAGACTTTCACCACCATATCATTCAAAACTATACTACGTAAAAGCTCTAGAATCCAACTTGGAAAACCATACTTGGAAACAACCTTAGCTTTCAAAATAATTCTAGGTAAAGAGCCTTGGATTCTAGCTTCATGTTATATTAGTTTTTGTTATAAGTTTTGTGTCTTGTTTATTATGTTAATTATTGTTTTATTTAGGTATTTCGTTAGTTTTTATCGGTTTGTCTAGTGTTTTCTTTAATTGTGTAGTTTTAGTTTATTGTTAGTTTTATGTCGTTTTTGATCTAGTTTTCAGTTTGTGTTTATGTTTTATTGGTTATTGTTTATTTACTTCGTGTTTTAAGTTTGTTTTGAGTTCTGTGTTAGGTTAAAACAGGCAAGGAAATGAATTGAAGATGAAATGGGCAGTAGCTGACACAGGCAGAGGACACGGCCAAGTCACTGGCCATGTCCCATACCAAGTTAAAAAGAAGAGCAAGTCCCAGTAGCAGACACAAGCAAGGGACACGGCCAAGTCATGTGGCCGTGTCCCTCCAAAGAAGAGCAACACGGCCAAGTCACCTTGACTTGGCCGTGTCCCACTTGTTACCAAAGGAAAGGGAAATAAAAAAATTACACAGAGGAGGACACATGCAGGGGACACGGCCGTGTCACCTGGCCGTGTCCCTCCCAACTCACTCACACGGCCAATTCAAGCTTCACTTGGCCGTGTCACTCAACAAAGAAGAAAAGAAGATTAAAAGCAATAGAGGAGGACACATGCAGGGGACACGGCCGTGTCACCTGGCCGTGTCCCTCATGAACCAAGCGAGCACCGAATTTTAAAGCCGACGTTTCGTATAAAAGCAAAGAGAAAGTTAGGGTTTGGAGGTGGTTGACGATTTTGAGTAGAGTTTAGCCGACTGAGAGAGATCTTAGGGTTTAAACATTTGTTTTATTGGATTTTGATCTTACTTTGGATTAAACTAGTTTAGATTAGATTGTTCATGCCATTGATTCATCCTTTTTGCAAGATTCGATCAAGAGATTCATCAAAAGCTTCAAGAAGTTTGTAACTTGGTTTTATTCTTAAACTTTGTCTCTTTAGTTTCATTGAAATTGTGTTTATGAACATTATCATGTCTAAATTGATTTCTTTGATTATTAATGAGATGAGTATGTTTGATAACATCATGAACTAATTTAATCTAGTCTAGGGTTTGTATGGATTTACTATGATTGTATGAATTGGTTATTCTCTTAACTAATGATTTCTTTTGCCTTTATTGAATGAAACATTGTTTACATATAATTGATTGGCCATCAATTGTGTGTTTTAGTTATTAGATGATGGATTGAGAGATGAAGTCTAATACTGGAATAATTCAATTAAGGACTTAGGTGAATTAGAGATATAACCTATTAAAAAGATTGTTCAATTATAACAAGATTAGTTGTAAGAGGTTTGAATGCGAGAGCTTATTTCCTTGACTCAATTAATTAAGTTGTTTGAGATTTAAGCTTAGAAATTAAATTAGTTAAGTGGAATAATCGTTCATACATATGAGTAGTAGAGAAGTGCAAACCCTAGACCCTTTTATCAAGTAAATCAAAACATCAGCTTTTGTTTATTTTTATTGTTTTCAACTTAAATCAATTTTCTCATTACTTTGCAATTTAATTTTTTTTACTACTTGTTACTTTTAATTTGATAATCAATTACCCACTTTGGCTTCCTTGAGAGAACGACCTTGGGGCGATCACCTTTGCTACAGCTACCTCGTATACTTGAGAGTGACGCTTTGTGGTAGAGTTAATTTGAGCGCAACAAGTTTTTGGCGCCGCTGCCGGGGAGGCTAATTGGTGTAATTGTTTATTTTTCTTTTAAAAAATAAAAAAAAATTCACATTTCAGATTATTTTCATTGCTTTTCATTTTATTTTATTTGTCTTTTGCTTTTGATATTTCTTTTTCTAGAAATTTTTGTTTATGCAAGGCAGGAGATCACTTGAAGGAGAACTGCATCCATTCATTCCAGAAATTCAGAGAGTAAAAAGGAGCAGAGAGGAGTTTGAGCTCTTCACAGGATTTGATACTTCAGAGGAAGACATTTCAGATTTTGAGTTAGAATCTGAAAAATCTATAAAGATGGCTGAAGAAAGGCAAAGAACCATGAGAGATTTTGCTAGACCTGTAATTGGGACTTCCACTTCTTGCATAAGACTGACAGATGCAGCAAGGAACTATGAGTTGAAGAACATTCACTACAACATGCTGCCATCATTCTATGGAGTTCCAAATGAAGATCCTTTGAACTTTATTCGGGATTTCTACTCCACCCTCAACACTTTTCCTTTGGGAGGACTAACAGAAGATCAGTTGAGGATGAGATGTTTCCCTTATACTTTGAAGGATAGGGCAAAGTGCTGGCTCATGATGTTGCCTGAGAACTCATTGACAACTTGGGAGCAAGTTTATAATAAATTCATGGGCAAGTTCTATTCACACCAAAAGACAGCTGAGTTGAGAGGGAAGATTGCTACATTCTCTCAGTTTGAAGGAGAGCCATTTCATGAGGCTTGGGACAGATTCAAGATGCTATTGATCCAGTGTCCACATCATCACTACCCACTTCAACTCCTTAATCAGTTTTTCTATGATGGTCTCACCCAGCAATTTCAGAACACTGTTGATAATGCAGCTGGGGGAGCCATGGGAGAAAAGACAGCTGATGAGACTTATGAGATTTTTGAGATGTTGGGAGCTAATTCTCAACAAAAGAGTGTAAGGGGAAGAAGCAAGGGGGTGAATCAACTGGAAGCCAATACTGAAATGGTTAGTCAAATAGCTGAGTTGACAAGACAGGTTCAGATGCTAAACATGAAGAACAATGTTTCTTCATCTACTCAAGAAGTGTGTGGAATCTGTGGGACATTTGGGCATGGAGCAAATATATGTCCCTCTGCATATGAGACTTTTGGGAATGAAGCTGAGCAAGTTAATGCTATTGGGGGATTTCAACCAAGAGCCAGGAATGATCCTTACTCTAACACTTACAATCCTGGCTGGAGGAATCACCCCAATTTTTCTTGGACAACAAATAATGCTCAACAGCCTTTCCATTTGCTCCAGAGACAGAACCAGCAGCAGGGTCAATCCTCAAATCAAATGCAGCCTAAGAGAGATAGTTTGGAGGAAAGTTTACAAGCCTTCATCAAAGTCAGTGCTCAAAACCAAGAGATGAACAACAAGAGACTGGATTCCTTAGAAGCATCTTTTAAGAAGGTGGAGACCCAAGTGGGGCAACTTGCACAACAGATGCAGATTCAACAAAAGGGGAAGTTCCCAAGTCAACCTGAGCAGGCACAAGCAGTGACTGTTCTTAGGAGTGGCAAGGTAATTAAAAACAATGTTGAAAATAATTCTGTGAATGCAGGTGAGCAAGAGAATAAAAAGGAAGGAGATCAAGAGAACAAAGGTGCTGAAGAAAGATTAATGGAGAAGACCCCTACACCAGATTTGCACAAGGCAAGCAATCCATACAGGCCACCTATACCATTCCCTAGCAGGTTGAAGGATGATAAAAAAGATAAGCAGTTTTCAGATATCTTCAACATGCTATCTAAGGTAAGTATTAATTTACCCTTACTTGAAGCAATTAAGAACATGCCGGCTTATGCTAAATTCTTTAAAGAACTGAATACCAAGAAAAAAAGGTATGAGCCGAATGAAAAGGTGATAGTTTCTGAGGTAGCTAGTGCTGTTTTGCAGCATAAACTACCTCCTAAGCTAAAGGATCCTGGAAGCTTTATTATTCAAATTGCTATGGGGAATGGAAAATGTACTGATGGCATGTGTGATTTGGGAGCTAGTGTGAATTTAATGCCTTACTCTGTGTACCTTGACTTAGAATTAGGGGAACTTAAGCCAACAAAAATGGTGTTGCAATTAGCTGATAGATCTCTTAGATTCCCGAAAGGGGTTATAGAAGATGTGTTAGTTAAAGTTGGTGGATTGATTGTACTTGTGGATTTCATTGTTCTTGACATGGAAGTAAGTAATTCTTCACCATCTGCACACACCATCTTGCTGGGTAGGCCTTTTATGGCAACTACCAATACTTTGATAGATGTTAAGAATGGAAAATTATCAATGACTGTTTTGGGACAAACTGTGGAATTTTCTATTTTTAACACTTCTCCTATTCCTACAACTGCTTTATATGAGGATTGTTCTTTCATTGATTGTGTTGATGCAGTTGTTTCAGATGTTTTCTTGCAGACAGGTTCCTCTGATAAATTGGAGCTGGCATTGACTTTGGATAGTGATTTGGAAATTTTTGATGCAGAAATAGCCAGTTGTCTTGAGACCTTAGAGGATGCTGAAATAGAGGAGTTTAAGGATGACCCAATTTTTGAACCTTCCTCCATTGAAAAAGAAGAGAAGAACCCCTCACTAGAGTTAGAGCTGAAAGAGTTACCTAAGAACCTGAAATATGTGTTTTTGGGAGATCACAATACTTTACCTGTGATAATATCTAGTGAACTTAGTGAAGGGGAAGAGATGAGGTTAGTGAGTGAGCTTAAAAGATTGAAGAGAGCAATAGGATGGGGATTGAGTGACATCAAGGGTATTAGCCCTTCCATGTGCATGCATAGAATCACTTTAGAAGAGGGAGCTAAACCTGTGAGGGAAACCCAAAGGAGACTTAACCCAAATATGAGTGAAGTGGTTAAGAAAGAAGTGCTCAAATTACTGGATGAAGGAGTAATATATCCAATTGCTAATAGTGAGTGGGTGAGCCCAGTACATGTAGTTCCTAAGAAATCTGGAATCACAGTGGTGAAAAATGAGAATAATGAGTTGGTTCCTACTAGGACTACTACTGGGTGGAGAATGTGCATTGATTATAGGAAGTTGAACAATGCTACAAAGAAAGATCATTTTCCTCTTCCTTTTATTGATCAGATGTTAGACAAACTTTCTGGACACTCACATTATTATTTTCTGGATGGCCTTTCAAGTTACTATCAGGTGCCAATAGCTCCAGAGGATCAATCAAAGACAACCTTTACTTGCCCTTTTGGGACTTATGCATTTAGACGTATGCCCTTTGGCTTGTGCAATGCACCTGCAACTTTTCAGAGATGCATGATGTCTGTCTTCTCAGATATGATCGACGATTTTATTGAGGTATTTATGGATGATTTTTCTGTTTTTGGTAATTCTTTTGATAATTGCCTCAATAAACTTGTTCGTGTGCTTAAGAGATGCATTGAATGTAACCTCACTTTAAGTTGGGAAAAGAGTCATTTTATGGTTACTCAGGGCATTGTCTTAGGTCATGTAGTGTCAAGTAAAGGGATTGAGGTGGGTAAGGCTAAAATTGAATTGATTGCTAAGTTACCCCCACCTACCTCAGTTAAGGGAATAAGAAGTTTTTTAGGGCATGCAGGATTTTACAGGAGGTTTATTAAGGATTTTTCCAAAATAAGCCAACCATTGTGCCATTTATTGGGGAAAGATGTTCCATTTGAATTTACAGCACAATGCATGCAAGCTTTTAATTCCCTTAAGGAAAAATTGACTAGTGCACCTGTGATTGTAGCTCCTGTCTGGTCTTTACCTTTTGAAATCATGTGTGATGCTTCTAATCATGCAGTAGGAGCTGTTCTTGGGCAAAGGGTTGATAAGTACTTGAGAGTAATATATTATGCTAGTCTAACCCTGAATAGTGCACAAATGAACTACACCACAACTGAGAAGGAAATGCTAGCTGTAGTTTTTGCTTTAGACAAATTTAAAGCTTATTTAATTGGGTCAAAAATTATTGTTCATTCTGACCATGCAGCTCTTAAATATCTTTTAACAAAACAGCATGCTAAACCGTGCTTAATTAGATGGGTGTTGTTACTGCAAGAATTTGATTTCCAGATCAGGGATACTAAGGGTAGTGAGAATGTTGTTGCTGATCATCTATCCAGATTACCCTACTTTAGTGAAAATCTTGCATCTGATAGCATTCATAAAAATTTAGAAGCATTTCCTGATGAGCATTTGTTTGTGGTAATTAATGCACCTTGGTTTGCAGATATTGCTAACTATCTTGCCTGTGGAATTTTGCGATCTAACATGTCTTTTCAGGAAAAGAAAAGGTTTCTACACTTGAGTAAGTTTTATTTTTGGGATGAACCTTATCTATTCCGGATTTGCAAAGATGAGATAGTTCGCAGGTGCGTTTCTGAGGAAGAACAACTGAGTGTTCTTAAATTTTGTCATGACCTTCACTGTGGGGGTCATTTTGGAGGAAGAAAAACTGCAGAAAAGGTGCTTCAAAGTGGTTTTTACTGGCCTACTTTATTTAAAGATGCTCAAGACTATTGTAAGCACTGTGATCGTTGCCAAAGAGTAGGTAACATTGGAAGGAGGAATGAAATGCCTCTTCAGTCATATATTGTGGTTGAACTGTTTGATGTGTGGGGAATTGACTTCATGGGTCCTTTCCCCAAGTCCTTTGGTTATGAATACATTTTAGTTGCTGTTGATTATGTTTCCAAATGGGTGGAGGCAATCCCCACCCGTACTAATGATGCTAATATTGTTGTTAAATTTGTGAGGGAAAACATTCTTAGCAGGTTTGGCACACCAAGGGTGATAGTCAATGATGGAGGGAGTCATTTTTGCAACAGGCTTTTTGAGAAGTTAATGCATAAATCCGGTGTGAAGCACAAGGTGGCAACCCCATACCATCCACAGACTTCTGGACAAGTGGAAACATCCAACAAGCAACTAAAAGGAATTCTGGAGAAAACAGTCAACACATCCAGGAAGGATTGGGCAAGCAGATTGCACGATGCACTATGGGCATATCGGACTGCTTTCAAAACTCCTCTAGGTATGAGTCCATATCGATTGGTGTTTGGAAAAGCTTGTCACTTACCAGTGGAGTTGGAGCACAGAGCATATTGGGCAATCAAGACTCTGAATTTGAACTTGGACAAAGCGAAGAGAGAAAGATTTCTACAAATTTCAGAGTTAGATGAGCTGCGGAATGAGGCTTATGAGAGCGCGAGAATTTACAAGGATCGCACTAAAGCACTTCATGATAAAATTATAGTGCGAAAGACATTGAGTCCAGGTATGAAGGTTTTACTTTTTAACTCATGACTCCGTCTTTTTCCAGGTAAACTCAAGTCTCGATGGAGTGGGCCTTTCGAGATAACTCAGGTATATCCTTCTGGTGCAATTGAATTACTTAACTCTAGAACAGGTGAGACTTTCAAAGTGAATGGACAGAGAGTTAAGCCATACAATGAAGGATTTCAGGAAGTGAGAGTCATTGACAGCACTTTGATTCATGATCCCTAGGCCTTACATGATGTCCAGCTTATTGACATTAAAGAAGCGCTAAATGGGAGGCAACCCATCGGTTTGCATTTATTTTTCATAGGTGTTTAAAGAAGAAGGTTTGCAAAATTATTTTTTTTTAAAAAAAAGGTGTTTTAAGTTAAAAATGGCAGAAGGTGACACAGCCAAAGGACTTGGCCATGTCACACACTGGACACGGCCAAAATTCTTAAAAAAAAAAAATGGAATTGAACGATTTTGCAAATTTTGCACAGACTTGGACACACCCTGGGGACACGGCCGTGTCACCTGGCCGTGTCCCCCAAAAAACTTTGAGACACGGCCGTGTGCTCTCTACTTGGCCGTGTCCCTTCACTTTCACACACAGACACGGCCAAGTCAGCACTCACACGGCCGTGTCCTCCAATTTTTGCCTTTTAAAAGCCCGATTTTGCCCAGTTTTATTTCATAAATCCCTAACTTTTCTATCTTCTTCTCTCTCGCTCTCTCGTTCTCTGCAACACCAAAACCCTTGATTTTTATTTTCAAATCTCCATCTCTTCAGTTAAAACTTCAAATTACTCCAACAAAACTTGAGATTATCACTTAAAACTTGCTCTTTCCTCATATTATTTTGATTTAATTCAGTTTTGGGTGTTAATTTCTCAGATTTCATGTCGCCAAGAACTAAAATTGTACCACACCGAAAGAAGAAGAAATCTGGAGCCGAAGGAGCTTCGTCATCTTCCTCAACTTTATCTCACAAGAGGGCAAGTCTTTTGGCTCGGGGTTTTTTCCCAACAAGGTATGTGAATGACGAATCTTTAGATGCCTTGCAAATGAGAACTGCTTTTTATAGATATGTGCAATATCTTGGGTGGGAAACTTTTGTCTCATTGAGACCCTTGCAGTTTGAGGAGCTCACCCTAGAATTTTTGACAACTCTTAAAGTGGAAAGAGATGATAACAGAATTTGCAGGAAATTGATGTTTAAATTAATGGGTCAATCATTTGTGCTTACTATTGATCAGTTGAATGATATCTATGGATTTCATCAGATGGGGAAAGATCGATACCCAAAGATTTTAGACAACAATTTGCTTGGGGTGCCTTAGGCTCGGGTACTTATGTGGCCAAATCGGCCAAAGCATCTAAATTGTGGAACCCTACTTTGAGATATTTGCACAGGTTTATGTCATGTGGGTTCTTTGCTCGGAAGGAGAGCCCGGGTGTGGTTGAGTCGAGTGAGCTATTTTTCTTGGACTGTGTTTTGAATGAAATGAATATTAGTGCCGGCTATTGGTTAGCCGATATTTTTGACACCGTAGCTAATAAAAGGAGAGGGGCTATTTGTGTTGGAGGTTTGATCACTACATTAGCAATAGCCCTTGTGGAGGATTTTGACCCGAGTACTACTCGGATGACCCGTATTTTGGGTAATGATTCCTTGGATTTAGCTACCCTTGAGAAGATGCACATGGTGGTGCATAGGAGAGGGACTTTTGTGATGCCTTCAGCTGAGCCTGAAGCACCGGGGGACAGGCAGAAGAGAGCCCGGGTTGAAGAGGAGTCAGACTCTGATTCTTTAGGTCTAGATGAGGATGCTCCGATCTCGGAACATCAAGAGGTACTTCTAAGGATTGAGGCCCTGGAGGGCAAAGTGGATCGACTGGATGGCAAGGTGGACCGAAACCATGCTGAGTTATTACAGCAATTGGAACAGATTAACAGTAACCTTGCGACGATCTTGAGTCTCCACCCCTCAGCTGCATCATCTTCCCGCCCGCCTTTTCCTCAGACTTTGAGTTCCTTGCTTTATTTTATTTAGTGTACTTTTGTTTTATTTTTCGTTTTTATTTTTCATGTTATAAAACTTTTGTGTTTGTGATGGAAAGCTAGGATTTTGCCTCACCAGGTACGATGGAAGACAGGTTGTCCTTTAACTCTTATTATTTATTATTCTTGTTTTACATTGAGGACAATGTAAATTTTAAGTGTGGGGTACTCTTTAAGCTTTCCTTTAATTCTTGTTTTGCTTATTGTGGTTGTTTTGTTTATTGTGTTTGTTGTGCATGGCATAATTGTTGAAAATTTATTGATCTTTTCTTTGATTCTAGCATTATAGTTGAGACTTTGGCATCAGCATAGATATGAGCATTTGAATTCATTCGGGAGTAATTTTCGCATTTTGCAATTCATGACATATAAATCTTTGTGAACCCACCTATGTGAGTTTTGAGCCTCATAAAATTTCATATTTTTGTTAATTGATTTTCTTTTCTTAAGTGTGCACCTTCATGATGTGCATCTCTAGAGTTTGCTTTTGCATACTTATTGAACTCACATTATGATTTAATCTCAAGTTTTAAAATGATGAAGGCAAATTAGGTTAGCCCTTTAGCTTAAAAAGACCTCCCTTAATATTGAATTCCTTAGTGAGCCAAGTTGAGCCTTTAACCTTTTTCTTGTCTGATCAACATAATTCACAGCTCAATTTTCTCTTATTATCATCATACCTGCATTAAGGAACGGAGTTTTATGATATGACAATAGGGTGGTTTATTTCAAAGTGTGGAATAAGCAAGTAAAAAAAAAAAATTTTGTATTGCTATTTGGGGTTGAAATGCATACTTTGCACATTATATTAAGAGTTGATTATTCTTTTCCTCTACATTTTAAGCTAGATGTTCCATGCAAGTTTATATTTTGTATATATATTAAAAAAATGATAAAAGAAAAAGAAAAAGATAAAAAAAAGAGATATATATATATATATATACAAAAGCCAAAAATGTTCTAGCATTGGTTATCAAAAGAGGAATGTCGACTCATGTACTTTTCTTTTAGTGTGCAAGTATGTGAGGTATCAAGGGTTGGTGAGTATGCTATTTGAAGGAGTTATGAATTTCTTAGCAAGAGTAGTGTCTACTTTAGATACTCCATTTCTTAATGCTCCAGCTTAAATGTCTTTTCTCACACCTTACCTTAGCCCCATTACATCCAAATAAAAGACGTTCAGATTATTTCTTGAGAAAAATCAGTGAGGTAGATTGGATAATTAAGTAAGTTTATGGCAGTATGCACTCATGAGTGGTATGAGTGATTAACCTTTGAAATCGAGTGAAACACTTAGATGAGAGATAAGTTTTGTATGTCGGGATTAATGAATGAGTTAAGAAATTCTTGATTGAAGGAAAGTGCGATTATTTGTGCTGTCTCTGTAAGTATTTTATCTATGTGCTGGAATTTTAGTTAAGGTTGTTTAAGTTTTTAATTTATGCCATGTGAATTTGCTTGAGGACAAGCAAAGTTTTAAGTGTGGGGTAGTTGTTTTATTAGTTTTTGTTATAAGTTTTGTGTCTTGTTTATTATGTTAATTATTGTTTTATTTAGGTATTTCGTTAGTTTTTATCGGTTTGTCTAGTGTTTTCTTTAATTGTGTAGTTTTAGTTTATTGTTAGTTTTATGTCATTTTTGATCTAGTTTTTAGTTTGTGTTTATGTTTTATTGGTTATTGTTTATTTACTTCGTGTTTTAAGTTTGTTTTGAGTTCTGTGTTAGGTTAAAACAGGCAAGTAAACGAATTGAAGATGAAATGGGCAGTAGCTGACACAGGCAGAGGACACGGCCAAGTCACTGGCTGTGTCCCATACCAAGTTAAAAAGAAGAGCAAGTCCCAGTAGCAGACACAAGCAAGGGACACGGCCAAGTCATGTGGCCGTGTCCCTCCAAAGAAGAGCAACACGGCCAAGTCACCTTGACTTGGCCGTGTCCCACTTGTTACCTAAGGAAAGGGAAATAAAAAAATTACACAGAGGAGGACACATGCAGGGGACATGGCCGTGTCACCTGGCCGTGTCCCTCCCAACTCACTCACATGGCCAAGTCAAGCTTCACTTGGCCGTGTCACTCAACAAAGAAGAAAAGAAGATTAAAAGCAACAGAGGAGGACACATGCAGGGGACACGGCCGTGTCACCTGGCCGTGTCCCTCCAACAAGCCCTCACACGGCCGTGTCCCTCATCACCTGGCCGTGTCCCTCATGAACCAAGCGCGCACCGAATTTTAAAGCCGACGTTTCGTATAAAAGCAAAGAGAAAGTTAGGGTTTGGGGGTGGTTGACGATTTTGAGCAGAGTTTAGCCGACTGAGAGAGATCTTAGGGTTTAAACATTTGTTTTATTGGATTTTGATCTTACTTTGGATTAAACTAGTTTAGATTAGATTGTTCATGCCATTGATTCATCCTTTTTGCAAGATTCGATCAAGAGATTCATCAAAAGCTTCAAGAAGTTTGTAACTTGGTTTTATTCTTAAACTTTGTCTCTTTAGTTTCATTGAAATTGTGTTTATGAACATTATCATGTCTAAATTGATTTCTTTGATTATTAATGAGATGAGTATGTTTGATAACATCATGAACTAATTTAATCTAGTCTAGGGTTTGTATGGATTTACTATGATTGTATGAATTGGTTATTCTCTTAACTAATGATTTCTTTTGCCTTTATTGAGTGAAACATTGTTTACATATAATTGATTGGCCATCAATTGTGTGTTTTAGGTATTAGATGATGGATTGAGAGATGAAGTCTAATACTGGAATAATTCAATTAAGGACTTAGGTGAATTAGAGATATAACCTATTAAAAAGATTGTTCAATTATAACAAGATTAGTTGTAAGAGGTTTGAATGCGAGAGCTTATTTCCTTGACTCAATTAATTAAGTTGTTTGAGATTTAATCTTAAAAATTAAATTAGTTAAGTGGAATAATCGTTCATACATATGAGTAGTAGAGAAGTGCAAACCCTAGACCCTTTTATCAAGTAAATCAAAACATCAGCTTTTGTTTATTTTTATTGTTTTCAGCTTAAATCAATTTTCTCATTACTTTGCAATTTAATTTTTTTTACTACTTGTTACTTTTAATTTGATAATCAATTACCCACTTTAGCTTCCTTGAGAGAACGACCTTGGGGCGATCACCTTTGCTACAGCTACCTCGTATACTTGCGAGTGACGCTTTGTGGTAGAGTTAATTTGAGCGCAACACTTCAAGGTAACATTCTAGGTGAAAACCCTATAACTTTATGTCATCCATGATTTACCTAAAACTTGGTTCATCAACCAAATGAAATTCAAATTTAGCACTAACAAAATCTAGCCAACTCATACCAATGACATCGTCATAAATCAATCATCAACCAATAAGGCTCTGAATCAATTTCAGATCATTCATCAGCCAATGAGGCTCTGAATCAATTTTAAATCAACCATTAGTCGCTAAGGCTCCAAATCAATATAAAACCAATTTGGCATTATAGAGGCCACACCCGGCCGTCAGCCACCAAGGCTCTTAATCAACATAAGCCCATAACTAATCTGGCATTACAAAGGCCACACTTGGCCATCAGTCACCAAGGCTCCTAATCAGCATAAGTCCAAGAACTACTTGGCGTTATAGATAAATTACAAACATTGGATCAGATACTTAGCCTCAGAGGCTTTGCAACAACACATAAATTTGTGGAAAGACTTCATACGGTCCATATACCCAAGAGAACTTAGCAAAATATGTTTGTACCTCTGAATTTGTAGTAGGGGTATGCCATCATATCCATTATACCTATTGCAATACACTTGACGGGGGGAAACTATGGACCCCATGATTGTGCACTCAGATTAAAGTGCACATGATAACGATTCCCATGCAACTAGAGTCGTATGAATTAAAGTTTGAATGAGCCCAACAAGGCCAAAAACCTAAGAGTCGTAAGAGGCCGCTATGAACTCTCAGTTTTCTCACCTAAGGAAAACCCTTAATTTTGCATCTAAATGAAAACTCATGTGATAATGAATCCAATATAACAAGAATCACATGAATTAGGGGTAAAACAAGCCAAAAATGACAACAACAAGTGGGGCCATGAGCGGTGGCTATACTATTGGCCACCTAGCTACAATGTTGTTGTTTGCATGGTATGTGGTTGCCGTGACAGACTCCATGCATGTAGCACCCATGTATTGGCTTATGTGGCTGCCACATCGGACCTCCGAATCCCACATCTGAAAAATACTTTTTTCCATGCTTTTTGGCTTCTTCATAGGCCTCTCCCTACTTCCAAGGAACACCAAATAAAAAAAGGAAAACAACTCCTATTTGATACTTTTGCTGATTTTTTCTATATTATTTCTTTTATTTCTTTTTTTTTTTTCAAAGTTTTGGGCCCAAGCCCAAACCAAGTCAAGTCAAGGCCCAAGCCTTCCATCAAGCCCAAGTCAAGGGCCAAGTCTTCTTCCAAGTCAAGCCCAAAGGCCTAAGCCTTCAAGTCAATTAAGAGGAAATCTTCAAAGGTAATTTCCCAAATTAATCTTTTTCAAAGTGCAAGTAAGAGGATATCTTCAAAGGTAATTTCCTAACTTATACCTTTTCAAAGTACGGTAATATAACCCATCTAAATTAAATGATGCCCTTTGCAATTAAAGGCATGAACTACTAAGGGTCCTTATTCCCATTCAAAGTAATATGTAGGCACAATTTGAAATATCACTCCAAGCAGCGAGCCCACCTGAAAAACACATAATTGGTTATTTATTTTCTACCTTTTTCTTTATATTATTTTGTTTTAGTTTTTCTTAAGAACACGTTTCCTTGGCTTTATTTTATAAATATCTATCTTTTGGGGATTTATACCTAACCTAGAACCCATATGCCTAGAGTTAGAATCCCCTTTATTTGGAATTTTTTGAGTTATAATTTAATGGCTTTCTTTATTTTCTTTATTTATGTTTTGAATGAATGTCATATTTTATATTGCTCATGAACATTATAAAATGTCATTCATTTTATTACTTGTCATTACATGAAATGGATATTTTTCTTGAAAAGTTAAGGTTTCATTAAAGGAAAATCACATTTTACTCAAAACATGAAAACCTAGTTTAGGAACCATCATGATTGGTTTCAAATTAGTGCATTTTGGGCTATAATATGAAAATATTTTTGGAGTCAAACCAAAATAGATTTTTTCTTAAATTTTTTCAAATAAAATAAATTAAGGTGGTGACTCTATAAATTGGTTTTCAAAATATAGCCATCATTTTCAAAATAAAAGGTAAACTTTTTGAAAACAAAGAAGTATAATTTTAAAACTTGTGCTTATCAAAATTGAGCGGACACCATACATGGTGATTTTGTATGTGATCAAACCCAAATGAGCATTTCAGCTCCCTTAGAGGGCTGGACCGGTACTTGGGTAAGGTCTCACATATTTGTATATGTTCTTTGAACTTGTAACACTAAAAACTTAATGTTCCATTCATATGTTACGGAACTATCCTTTGATGAAGCTACATTATGTTTTAATATTACTGATTTGATTATTATCTATAACTTTGTTAAGATAGCTCACTAGACCCGCATGTTCATTTGACAACCAACAAAATTTTGACCTAGCCTTAACTTAGAGAATGATGGAAAGCCTTTCTAATGAGAGTTAATTTATAAGCATGTGTGCACACATGAGTCTGCTGCTAGGGTTAGTAATTAGTGTTCCACCTGAAAGTGACCATAGTCCTTGCATAGTGTAGCACTCATACCCCCTATTTTTATGGATGCTATGAATGAGTATGATAATAGACCAAGGTGGTAATGAGAGTTAAAATTTGCATTCTATAAGTCTTAATGATTGAATTTAACACTCTTTGTTTGCAAGAAGTATGATTGTGGACGCTTAAGAGCTTGTTACGAGATGTTTTCATGGAATGAATTGAATTGGTTGAATTATATACTTATGATTTCATTTTTGGATATGGTAAGTTTTTTGGAGAGCTCAATATGCTAACCATATAGATGGGAGACTATAAGTCTATAAGGGTGAATATGTTGTTTAGTAGAACATACTAAATCTACAATTCAATAAGGTGAGTGATGCTATTGAAGTATTAGATATGAGATTTGGAATGGAGTAGAAATCATGCACTCAACAAGATAGATTTAAACTTTGTTAAGTGAAACATGAACAAAGGGTGGGTTAACTTAATAACTTATGTGTTGCAGAAGTGCTTGATAAACTAGAGTGATAGACCTCCTAAAACCTTACCACCGCACCAGTTCTAGCCATAACCAAACCTATTCTGACCATCTACCACCAAAAACCTCCTTCCTCTACTTAATCGTTCCAATTAATATCAATGTCATTATACACATACCAAGGACTACATTAACAAAAACCACATGGTATCCATCAGACACAAGCACTATGAAAGCAATAATCAGAAATATAAAACCAAGAGCGCAGATTGGAAAAAAAATGTTTTATTTTGGTTTGTGTTGATAATCTATCTTTGGATATTACTAACAAATATTTATACCACGTGTTTGGAATGTTTGGTTTAGTGATTGATTCTTTCATTCCGAACTTTGTTTGAGAAGGAAATCATTTGTCAAGTATGATTTTTTCATATTCAAAACTATATAAATCTCTATGGCAATTGTTGAGGAAGTCAATAGTGCAATGGTAAAAGGCTTAAGGATATTTGTAAGCCTATCATTAAGAAGAGAAGACTGATATGGTTCACACTTTGGGAAAAATATAAACATGAAGAGTCTTATTGGAGACAAGTTTCCAGAAAAAAATGGTGATTGAAATACAAAAACTTTTTATATGATGGCTTCTGTTAGGAAAAAAATAAAGGAATCATATCAACAATATCCAAATGGGGACACAATCTTTAATGAACCAGAATCAATAAAAAAGAGATCATTTTAAAAAAATTGTTTACTAAAATTGCAGTTCGCCTTTCCTCATTTGAAGGTCTTCAGTTCAGAAAACTTGATACTGCCAGTGCTAGCAAACTTAAAGTAACTTTTTCCAAAGATGAAGTGTTTAGTGCAGTCTGCAGCTGTGACGACTATAAAACCCTTGGCCCTGATAGGTTCAATCTTTTACAAAAAATTTTGGCCAATGATAGCTAATGATCTGATAAGAGTGGTGGCTACTTTCTTCAATTCTGGTGAAAGGAGTTGGCTCTTCATTTATCACTTTAATTCCTAAAGTTGATGGAGTATGCAAAATTGATTAGTTCCATCCTATTAGTCTTATTGACAGTATTTACATGATAGTTACGAAGGTGTTGTCACTAAGGCTCAAGTATATTATTAAGAAAGTCATTAGCAACTACCAATCTGCGTTCATAGAGCAGCAGTTCATTCTCGATAGTTGATACAAACCAGATATGGCAGCTTTGTGCCATTGAAGAAAAGCAATCTTACATCATCCAAATAGATTTAAAAGGAGTTCAAAAGCTCTTTTATGAGGCTGAAATACACTTGGGGCGTGCTACACTTCATATGGAGCAGATTTGGTGCAATTCAAGCAATATGGGCTTTGTGGAGCTTGATACAGCTTATAGGCCAAAGCTACACAAAGGGAAGCCTAAAGTGAAGATCAAAGTATGGAAATCACGTCCAAACACATGGGCATGCTTTCTTGGGCTTGTTCAGCAAGTTTTTTGGCATGTTTAGCAAGTTTTTAAGGCTGAACATGGCTGCACATGTTGGGCTTATTTTTCCAATACATTAGGCCTTTTTTTGGACTTAATTAAGGCATGTTTAATATGGGCCCAAGGAAGTTACGAATTTCAGCAAGTGGAAGGCATCTTTTTGTCACATGGGATGTGGTCCCCTCATTCCTTAGTTAGTTAGGATATTATTTTATTTTCCATATCTTTTAGGATTTGATATTAGTTAGTCTTTCCAAATCTATTTTGGATTTGTTTTATTAGATTTGGATAGGATTTAGATTACTTATCTGATTTAGATTCAGATTTACTTTATGTTTTCCTTAGTGGATTAGATTTACTTTATATTTTCCTTAGTGGATTAGGATTACTTTATATTTTTCCTTATGCAATTAGGAATGTTTTCCATTTTCCTTATGCAATTAGGAATGTTTTCCTTATGCAATTAGGAATGTTTTCCTTATGCAATTAGGAATTTTGTAACCCTTATTTAAGGGCACTATTAGGCAGAATTTGAGATACAACAATTAATAAAAATTTTTGAATTCTTCTACAAGTTATTCTTGTGAATTTTCGTGTGAGAGAGATTAGAGTGGATTCTTTAATTCTTTCTTTGCATCAAGAATTAGGTTTACTTATCAACAAGAGTTGTGGCGTTTTCCTTCTTCTTACCAACTAAATCCTTCAATCATAGTGAGTTCGCGTCTCTTTATAGGCGTTGGGTTCCTTAGGAGGTGATTATCAAGTTTCAAGGAGTTCTCTACCATTGTTATACGTTGGGTTTGCTGCCATCGTTGCTAAGGGTCCGCGTCAATAGTTTTCTTATTACTAATGAAATTATTAACTTGTGCAAGAAGCTTGGACACATAGTGGTTTTGCTCAAGCTCAACTTATTAAAGGCATTTGACTCAATCACTTGGCCATATATCTTTGAGGGACTGAATTGCATGGGTTTTGGCGCTCGATGTCAATCTTAGATGAAAGGTTGCATATCTCAAGCCAACTCTTCGGTACTAGTGAATGGAGCCATCAATGAGTTCTTCTCTTTATTGAAAGATGTTCGGCAAGGCAACCCACTATCACCTTTCCTATTTATCATTGCAACCGAAGGACTATCGATTCTATTTCGTAAGGCAAAGGAGCTAGCTAGGCTTTATTAAAGGAATCTCGGTTAAAGAAAAAAATTTGCCCATTTAGTTCTTGCAATTTGCTAATGATACATCTTATTGTTCCCACTGATACAAGCTGGCTCTTTAACATCAAAAGAATTCTCTAGTGCTTCGAGTATCTTATCGGCCTTAAAGTAAATTTTCATAAAAGCACTATTGTAGGCCTGAATGTGGATGATGATTGGTGTAAAGATACAATCTCTACTCTTAATTGTAAATTTTCTTCTCTACTATTGTAATTAGCCATTATCTTTACAATAGTGCTTTTGTGAAAATTAGCCTGAAGGCAATGTACACAATGGTGACGCTCAGTGTCTAGCTTGAAGTCAAATTAAATATCAGTGATGCCCAGTGTCTAGCCCAAAGGCAATCATAGGCATGCAATCAAACACAAAATTCTAGAACTGAACATTATATAAGGTAACACACATTTTATATACCCTTTTATAATTTTCTCAAATGTTGGCAATTATGCCACATTCCATTCATTTTTCACTTTTTGCATTCAATTTACCATATTTTCATTATAAATGTTAATTTCTTGGCCACTTTCCTAATGTGGCCAATTTATGCCATAAAATTAGCATAAGCACTTTCTTTTCACAAACACAATTAACAATGTAATTAGCCATCTTAAAATAGCTTAACTATCCTTACATTATGCAGCCAATACCATTAAACATATAACTATACACTTTACATGTGACTTCACACATTAAAGTAATATAGCACTAATGCCAATATGCAATGTAATATGCCATTTTTAATGCATTACAAAACAAGTCTATTAAAGTATGTACTGACCTTGGTTTAAGCTATTTCCAAGCTAAAAATCACCGCTTTCCCTTCCACTTCCAAGATGCCCTTCACCACTAGATTTGGGCATTAACCAACTACTCAATACCTATATAAAATATAAGTATATAAAATGTATTAGAATCACATTCCTATGCATTCTATTTAATAAAAACCAATTTAGCATATTTCCATCCAACTTTCAAATTTTTGCCCTAATCTTCTTTAATTTTGGGGCAACCTTTTAATCCATTCTAATTAGCAATTGAAGTTCATTTCTCTCACTAAAATCATTTTATATTATGATTTAACTAATAAAATCAAATAGACATCCATTCTTTAATAACACTTTTCCAAAACCCTAAATCCAACACTACTTCATCCAAACTTCTATCAAACTTGAGCAAATCAAACAAATAACTATAAAATCCTTGCCTTCTAATCAAAATAACATCTTACCAATCCATTTCAACAATTATCTCATCACCCATCAAAAATCCAATACTTACCTAATTCAATTTTCTTACATAACTTAAAAATTAAAGAAGAATGCTTACTAATTTGTTGGAAAGCCACCAAAACTTCTTTTGGTTCTTGAAAATCCACTCAAAATTAGAGTTTGGAAGAAGATAAATCCACCCTTGTCCTTCATTGGCAATTCAGCTCAAGCTTCAAGAAGAGAGGAAGAAGAAGATAATTATTTGACTTTTATTTTCTTTCTTATTTACCACCACATATATATTTTTAATTAATTATTTAATTAAAAATTCTATTTTCTATCTTCCATTCAAAAATAATTTATTTTTAAATTTTTTTACTTTTACTTTTTACTATATGTATTTATATGTTACATATACTTTCTTTATATTTATATGTTTTTTCATTTCCATCCTTTCATTTAACCCTCCAACTTAATAATTAAATTAAATTAAATTTAATCTTGGTAAATTTTTGAGGATGTTACATCTCTCTCCCACTTAAAAAAATTTCATCCTCGAAATTACCTGATATCAACTCTGAAAGAGTTGAGGTACTGTCTCGATAGAATCTACTCACTCTCCCATGTCACTTCCTCGATAGAATAGTTTTTCCATAATATCTTGACCAATGTCACCCTCTTATTTCTTAATGCTTTCACCTCCCTTGCCAAAATAGCCATTGGTTCCTCTTCATTGATTAGATCTTGACTCACCTCAATAGACTCAACTGATAAGATATGAGATGGATCTGATCAGTACCTCTGAATTATCAAGACAAGGAAGACGTTGTATATTTGATCTAGCTAGGATGGCAAAGCTAGTCTATAGGCCACCGGTCCCACTCTTTCCAATGCCTCATATGGTCTGATGAAGTGAGGACTTAACTTTCCTCTCTGACCAAATCTCAAAATTCTCTTCCAAGGAGACACCTTAAGAAACAACTTGTTCCCCACACTAAACTATATATCTTTTCTCTTCAAATCCTAAACAATATATCTTTTCTCTTCAAATCTGAGTATGATTTTTGTCGGTCTTCAGTTACTTTCAAATGATCCTGAGTTACTTTCACTTCCTCTTCTGTTTCTTTAATCAAATCGAGACCTACAAGCTTGCCTTTTCCAACCTCATCCCAACACAACGGTGTCCTACACTTCCTACCATACAAGGCCTCATAAGGAGCCATTCCAATACTGGACTGAAAGCTGTTATTGTATGCAAACTCAACCAAAGGTAAGTGTCTATCCCAGCTCCCAGTAAACTCAATAACATAGCTCCTCAACATGTCCTCCAGGACTTGAATCACTCTTTCTGACTGTCTATCTATCTGAGGATGAAAAATAGTACTAAAATGTAACCGAGTACCCAATGCATATTGCAAACTCTTCTAAAATCTAAATGTAAATCTGGGATCTCGGTCTGATACAAAATAAACTAGGACTCCATGCAGTCTTACCACCTCATTCACATAAATCTCAACCAGCCTATCAAGAGGGTAATCCATCCTAACTGGAAGAAAATGAGCTGACTTCATCAATCTATCCACTATCGCTAAGATTGCATCATGCTTCTTTTGGGTCAAAGGCAATCCAGCCATAAAATCTATGGTCACTCACTCCTACTTCCACTCAAGCACAGATAATGGCTGTAGAAACCCTGAAGGAACCTGGTGCCTAGCCTTCACCCTATATCTAGTTACAAATTCTAATATGCCTCTCTTCATACCTGACCACAAGTAATGCTGTTTTACATCTTGATACATCTTGGTACTTCTAGGGTGCATAGCATAGGATGATTGATGTGCCTTCTCTAAAATCCTCTTCCTCAATTCCACATCATTAGGAATACACAACCTATCTCTGTACCACATACTACCATCAACTTTCAAGTGAAAACTCATGCACTCCCCCTTTTGGCAATTTTCTACAATCTTTTGAATTTTTTGGTCTGTTTGTTGTGCTTCCTTAATCTGATCAAGCAATAATGGCTTCTACTACAACTGAGCCATAAGTGCACCATCATCACAAATCTCAAACATGGCATGGAAAGCTCTCAACTCAACAAGCAAACAGAGCGAATAGGTAGTCAAACCTACCATAGATTTTGGACTTAAGATGTCTGCAACTACATTTGCCTTGTCGGGGGGTGGTAATCAATTAAGCAATTATAATCCCTTATAAATTTCAACCACATTCTTTGCCAAAGATTCAGCTCTTTCTAAACACCTAAATACTTTAAATTCTTCTGATAAGTATATATATAACACTTCTCTCCATAGAAATGGTGTTGACTGATCTTTAGTGCAAAAATAATGGCTGCCAACTCCAAATCATGAGTCAGATAATTCTACTCATGAGGCTTTAACTATTTGGAGGCATATGCAATAACTCTACCCTCATACATCAACACACAATCCAAACCATTATGTGAAGCATCACTATATATCACATATGATTTGCCTTCAACAAGTAGAGTAAGAACTATAGATTGGGTCAACATATTGTCAACTGCCTAAAGCTTGCCTGACATCAATTAGTCTACACAAATTTTACATCTTTCCAAAGTAATCTATTGAGTGGTATATGTTGCGCTTGATTAATTACTACTACAAAGTGACACTCGCAAGTATACGATGTAATTGTAGCAATGGTGATCGCCCCAAGGTCATCTCACAAGGAAGGAATTGTTTTGCAATAGTTTGATTAACAAATAAATTAAACTTGAGTGTGTGTTGTTGAATTTGTAAGTTGTAATTAAAATTTGAAAATAAAAACAAGTAGTAGTTATGTAAGATCAATTCAATTCTAGGAATCATGCCTAGGATTGTACGTCAATTTAATTAAATCTTGATTCTCAAATTATCCATTAATATAACCTTGTATTTTAATTTGTTCCTTGAGTTTAATTAGTAATTACCAATTCATTAGTTTTCACATTCATGAATTAACAATAACTAATTATTTTGAAATTGCAAATTAAATAAACCCTAGAACTTATATTTCTAATTCATTCTTAGGGTGGTTGATTACATAGTTCCGATATCGAACTTCGTCTCTCGGTCCTTCGTTCAATATTAAGTGATTAATAGGTGGCCAATCTATCAAACTAACCTTAAGTCCAATGCAAACAACCAATAATAAGGTATACTAATAGAATTATCAAATCAAGTCATTTAATAAAATCTACTACAACCCAAGGCATGAGTAAATTAGCTCATCGTAAATTTAAAACAAATATCCATCTCAATATCCATCAAATCAAAATTATACATTGTAATATTAGTGTTCATAATAAAACAACAATAATTTAGAAATGAATTAAAAGAGAGAATATGAAAAACCCCTTTGTAGACTCCAAGAGTTGAACTACTTGTCTTCCTCCTAGCTTCTGCCTTGATGTATGATGAACAACTTTCAAGCCCTCTTCAATCAATGGCTCTCCTCTTGAAAGATGGAATGGTAACTCTCTCAAGCTTCCAACTCCAATCAAGCTTTCTTCGAACCTCAATCTTCTAAGGAGCTTGCTCACTCAATTTGATCCCCAACTTGATTAGATCTTGTCTATGGAAGAAATGAAAGATGAATGAATATTGAAGGTGAAGAGAAAATGGTGTCTAAGGGAGAATGGTTTCTCCACCTCTAAAAACCAAGAATAAAAACTAAGAACAAGATAGATAGCTCTTCAAATAAGCCCCAAACGTGTATTTCCTTCCATCCTTCCACTTCAATTCCTTTTCATTTTTTAAGACACCAACCATCTCTTGCCAACTCACACACTACACCTTGTCTCCCTCTTTTTTTTTGTTTTATATTTCTTTCCATAAATCCATCCACTTTTCACTCATTTTTACTAATTCTTTTTTTTTTTAAAGAAAGTCTTTTGTTCCCCAATTTTTTTCCCACTTCATGCAAAATAATTCAAGGGACCATATAAGACACGGCCAAGCCTTGAGTGACTTGGCCATGTCACTCATTCTTCTTGGGACACGGCCAAGTCATGTGGGCGTGTCCATGGCTGCCTCAATGTCTTCTTCTCTTTCTAAGTGAGACACGACCAAGGCCTTGGCCGTATCATGTGACACGGCCAGTGGCTTGGCCGCTTGACTATGTTCTCTACTACCTTTCTCTTGCTCTTTGGTTTCATCAAGTGAGACATGGCTAAGGCCTTGGCCGTGTCATGTGACACGGCCAGTGGCTTGGCCATATTTCCTGTTAGTGTCTGCCTCTGCCCAATTGCTCTGAAGGACACGACCAAGCCTTGTTGATTCAGCCCGTGTCATATGAGTGGTTGCCTTGGATGAGGGACATGGCCAAGCCATGAAGTGTCTTGGCCGTGTATCATATTTTTTCACCATTTTGATCCATCAATCCATTCTTTTGTACTTCCATCTAACTCAAACACTTCAAGCAAACTTTAAACATAAATTAAAAGAAAAATTAACTAAAAACCAATAAAATTAACCTAAACATGTATACATATTTGATCAAAATAACTACCCCACACTTAATCCTTTGCTTGTCCCCATGCAAAGTTAAAATCAAAACAAACTAAAATTTAGCCAAGTTCAAGAGTTATAAGAATATATTAAGACTTCCAATTTCTTAAATTCGCAATCAATATGAAACCAAATAAAACCAATACTTATGCAATTTAGTGGTTCTCCATGCATAACCAATGTTGACACTCCCTCACCAACTCTTTGAAGTGTTTAAATAGGTAGTGTTTGCACTCATCACATTCAATGAAAGATTATCACCATAAACTTGCTTATTAATCAAACTTCCACCACTAAATTCCAATCAATCATCAATCATAAGGTCTTTCATTTGGTTGTAATGGGGCTAAGGTAAAGATATGACATTTGGAAATGTGAGTTTATTCACTAAGTTCAAGAATACTTCAAGAATGAAGTAAACAATGTGATACAACCAAACAATCTCAACGTACGTCCCAATCACTTAGCGCAAGACATTAAAGAACTTTTTAGGAACTCCACTTATTAAATTTGCAAAGATCATTCCCAAACTCAATTCAACCCTTCCAACAAGAACAATAATTTATTATTATTATTATTATTATTATTATTTATTTACTATTATTTATTATTTTTTTCTTCTCTTTTTTTTTTATAAATTATGACTTGCAACTAAAGAATATAATGGTTCGCAATCTTAAACCTACTAAATTTAATCCCACACTTTATTCAATTCAACACTCAATCATAAATGCTCTTAAAATGCTCTTGACCTACTAAAAGGGTAAGAGACAAAATAGCATGGTTAAAGCTAGTAGTGTTGTGAAAAAGAAAGAAAAGGAGAAAAAAATAGGCTTAAAATTGGTTGACTAAGGTTGAATATAAGGTTGGTCTTTTAAAGCCAAAATGGGTTCACCTAATTGCCTTAATCATATTGATGCCTAATTGAAATTTTTATATAGCCTTAACATGCATGTCAAAGCAAGTTCTAGCAATTCATCAATTAAAGATGTTCACACACAATAAAGAATAATAAGTTGATATCCAACTTAATAGGCTCAATTCCTCACAAGTTTTAAAATGGCATTGCAAGGAATATCCACCAAATCAACAATAAGCACTAATTTTATCCAATTCTCTAATTCATGCTTTAAAAATTAAAAAGGTCATCTATCAGGAAACTTATAACAATTGAGCTTAAAAAATATACTTCAAAATAATATGTAAGGTAAGGTAAAACACTTAACAAAAATGCCTAAAACAATGACTAAAACAAAGACTTAAAAACAACTAAATTACGAAAAATAAAAGCTTACATTTATGAACAAAAACTTAGCACCTCACACTTTAAGATTGATATTGTCCTCAATGAAAACTAGGATAATTTAAAAGAATTAAGAGTTAAAGTACAAACTAATTTCCATCATTTTCATTGTGAGGCAGGTGTTACCTTTCATCCACTTTCCATCATTTTCATTGTGAGGCTAGTGTTACCTTTCATCCACAAAACATTAATTGTTCAAGATTAAAAATCAATAAATATAAAATAACCAAAAATATAAAGTTTTAATAACCAACAACGATAGTGAAAAATAGCAACTAAAATATTCAACAATTGAAAATAAGAAACATAAGAAGTGTTCTCAAAAGGCAAAAGCTGATATGCTCTATAGTGATGAAGGGTGTGACGATGATGCTGCTGAAGGGTGGAGGCTAAGAATCTTATCAACTGATTTGCTCCAACTGGGAAAGGACTTCGGCATGATTATGTTCTACCTTGCTTTCCAATGCTTCAATTCTACTAATAATCACCTGATTGTCCGGAGTCAGAGCATCCTCATCCAAACCGAGTGAATCCGAGTCGGACTCCTCATCAACTCATGGTCTCTTTTGCCGGTCCTTTGGTGCAACTTTCTCATCTGAACTCATCACATAAGCTCCTCCCCTTTTTATAACCATGTGCATCTTCTCAAGGGTCACAAGGTCTAATGAATCACTTCCAAAAATTCTAGTCATTTGGCAAGCATTCAGGTCAAAACCATCAATAAGTGCCATAACTAAGGTGGTCACCAATCCACCTATACAAATTATGCCCCTTTTTTGATTTGCTACGCTATCAAAAACATCGGCTATCCAATAGATGGTACTCACAGGTATAGCATTGCTAGCACAGTCTAAGAAAAATAGCTCACTTAGTTTCACGATACCCGTACTTTCTTTCCATGCAAAGAACCTACATGACATAAATCTATGTAAATACCTCAAGGCAGGATTGATCAATTTTGTTGTGTTGGCTGATTTGGCCACATACATTCCACCTGAGCCTATTGCTCCCTATGCAAATTGTTGTCTAAAACCTTTAGGCACACATTTTTCCCCTTGTTGATGAAAACCAAAAATAGCATTCAATTGTTCAATATCAAGAACACATAGTTTTTCAAGCAATTTAAAGCTAAACCTACTGCAAATCTTCATTTCATTTCTTTCAACCTTAAGAGAGGCTAGAAATTCTATGGTAAGTTCTTGGAATTGCAAAGGTTTAAGGGAAACTAATTTCTCCCATCCAAGGTTTTGAGCATATCTAGTAAAATTTTCTCTAATTTGGAGAGTATTAAGGGATTCTTCATTTACATACTCGTTGGAAAGAAACCCCATGCTAGAAGTGTCAATCTCTTTGAAGATGATGAAGAGGATGATAAAGGTTGCCTCCTCTTGTGGCGGGACACCATATTTGTTCTAGGCATCTTGATTCTTTGGTGGAAAGTGAAGCTTTGATGGATTTTATGGAGTTTTGATTAGAAAATTAGAAGATTGAGTGGGTTTAATTGAGTTTTTTTGGTAAGAAGAATGGAAGATTTATTGAAAGTTTAAGGTTTTTAAGGATGGGAATGGAGGTTTCAGAGAGAGAGGTGAGAGAAAGAAGGGAGGAAGATGAAGATGAGGGTTTTAAAAGTGACGAAATCGGGTGAAATTTTGGGTTTTTAAAAGGGGTGACATGACCAAGCTAGGGATGGCTTGGCCGTGTTGGAGTTTTTTAGGAGGGACACGACCAGTGGCTTGGCCGTGTCCCGTGAGAGTGCCCACTACTGTATGGTGTTGGCAGAGAAAAGAAATGGGGACATGGACTGGGTGCTTGGTCGTGTCTGGGTGACACGGCCAAGCCTTCTGGCTGTGTCCAAGCCTGGGTCTTCTGGGCTTGTTTAACACGGCCAGTGGCTTGGCCGTGTCAAGTTGCCGTGTCCGTCACTGCCAATTTTTTTTTTGCCTTTTCATTTTTTTAAATAAATATATCACCCAAGTCCAATACATGAAACTTTTCTTCTTGGCTTCACCCTGAAACTCCATAAAAAAAAAGAAAAATCAATCAACGCACCCATTCTATTCTCTTAAAATCAAAAAAAAATTTAAATTGTAAAACACAAAAATATAACTATGAAAAGAAATATAAACCGATGGGTTGCCTCCCATTGAGTGCTTCTTTAATTTTGTGTAGATGGACATTGTTGCATCATTTGTCGATAAATACCAAAATTTCAACAGTTTTTGCAACATCGATTTCTTCAAAGTAGGGTTTCACTCTTTGTCCATTTACCTTAAATGTCTCGTTGGTTTTCAAATTGAGTAACTCAACAACCCCATATGGGAATGTTTGAATTACTTAAAAAGGTCTGCTCCAACAGGACTTCAATTTCCCTGGAAACAATCGCATTCTGAAATTGAATAGGAGGACTTTCATTCTTGGTTTGAAAGTCCTTCGAAGGATCATCATGTCATGTATAGCTTTTGTCTTTTCCTTATAAATTCTTGAACTCTCATAGGCCTCATTCCTACGCTCATCAAGCTAAAAAATTTGCAACATTTTTTGCTCCCTTGCTCCTTCTATGTCCATATTTGTGGTCTTTATTGCCCAATAAGCCTTATGCTCCAATTCCACTGGTAGGTGGCAAGCCTTGCCAAAGACCAACCTATATGGACTCGTTCCCAATGGTGTTTTGAAAGCAGTCCTATAAGCCCATAATGCTTCTGGAAGTCGGATTGACCAATTCTTCCTCGTTGCGCTCACAGTCTTTTCTAAGATCCCCTTAAATTGCTTGTTGGATATCTTGGTTTGTCCGGAAGTTTGAGGGTGGTATGGAGTTGCCACTTTGTGTAGGATGCCCATCTTGGACATCAACTTCTCGAACCATTTGTTGCAAAAGTGGCTTCCTCCATTACTCACTATTACCTTTGAGGTTCCGAACCTGCTCAAAATATTCTCCTTCAAAATTTTCAAAACAACATTAGCATCATTAGTCTTAGTGGGGATAGCCTCCATCCACTTAGACACATAATCCACTACAAGAAGAATATATTCAAAACTAAAGGACTTGGGAAATGGCCCTATGAAGTCTATTCCCCATACATCAAAAATTTTAACCACAATAAAAATATTGAGAGGTATTTCATTCATTTTGCTAATGTTCCCTATTCTTTGGCATTTATCACATCTTGTACATAAATTGAAAGCATCCTTAAAAAGAGTAGGCCAAAACAAACCACTTTGAAGAACTTTCTCGGCGGTCTTCTTTCCTCTAAAATGCCCTCCACAATACATGTTATGGCAAAATTGTAGCACTTATTTTGTTCTTCCTCTGGTAAACATCTTCTTATGATTTTATCCCTGCAAATTTCAAACAAATATGGCTCATCCTAAAAATAGTACTTACATGAATGCAGGAACCTCTTCTTTACCTAGAAATTCAAATCCTTTCTCATAACACCACAAGAAAGATAGTTAACAATATTTGCATACTAAGGTGCTTGAGTTAAAGCAAACAAGTGTTCATCTAAAAATTTTTCAAAAGCATTTTCACAAGCAATTTCTGCATCATTATCATGAGAGTTCAATCTAGAAAGATGGTCGGCTACTAGATTCTCACTTCCCTTTCAATCTTTGATTTCTATATCAAATTCTTGCAACATCAATACCCATCTGATGAGACTAGGTTTAGCTTGTGGTTTGGTTAATAGGTATTTCAAGGCCGTATGGTTCAAAAATACTATGGTCTTAGAACCTATCAAGTAAGATATAAACTTGTACAGTGCAAATACCACAGCTAACATTTCCCTTTCAGTGGTTGTGCAATTCACTTGTGCATCATTTAAAGATAAACTTGCATAATAAATTACACACATCAATTTATTCACTCTTTGGCCCAAAATAGCTCTAATGGCATAATTCGATGCACCACACATGATTTCAAGTGGAAAATCCCAATTTGGGGCAACAATTATAGGAGCAAAAGTTAATTTTTCTTTTAAAATTTCAAAAGCATCTAAGAACTTGTCATAAAAAACAAATGGGACATCTTTTCCTATTAAATGACACAGAGGACTAAAATTTTTGAAAAATCTTTTACGAACCTCCTACAAAGTCCAGCATGTCCCAAAAAACTTCTAATCCCCTTAACAGATGTGGGTGGAGGTAGATTCATGATTTATTCAACCTTAGCCTTGTCTACCTCAATCCCTTTGTGAGAAATAATATGACCCAAAACAATCCCATGATCAACCATGAAATGATTCTTTTCCCAACTCAAGGTAAGATTACATTAAATACATCTTTCAAGCACTAGAGTCAACTTTTGCAAACAATCATCAAAAGAATTACAAAAAAATAGAGAAGTCATCCATAAATACTTCAATGCATTTGTCCAACATATAAAAAAAATTGAAAGCATACATCTTTGAAATGTACCCGGTGCATTGCAAAGTCCGAATGGCATCCTCCGAAAGGAAAATTTCCCAAAGGGACAAGTAAAAGTTATCTTTTGTTGATCTTCCGGTGGGACTTGGAAGTAACCTAAAACACCATCAAGAAAACAGTAAAAAGCGTATCCAGATAACCTATCAAGCATTTGATCAATAAATGGTAAAGAAAAGTGATCTTTCTTGGTGAATTTATTTAATTTTCTATGATCTATGCACATTAGCCACCCGATTTGTGTTCGTATAGGTACTAATTCTCCTTTCTCATTCAGGACCATAGTCAAACCTACTTTCTTTGGCATGACATGTATGTGACTAACCCATTCACTATCAGCAATAGGGTAGATTACCTCTTCATCAAGAAATTTTAGAACCTCCTTTTTCACTACTTCGCTCATATTAGGGTTAAGCCTCCTTTGAGCCTCTCTCACTGGTTTAGCCCCTTCCTCTAAAACTATTTTGTGCATGCACATAGAGTGACTAATGCCCATGATATCACTCAACCCCCAACCAATAGCTCTCTTGAATTTTTTCAACATTCTCACAAGTTTATCTTCCTTCTCACTACTAAGAGTAGCAGAAATTATCATTAGTTGTGAGTTGTTCTCCCTAAGAAAAACATGCTTTAAGTGCTTTGGAAGTTCTTTAAGTTCAACCCCCTTTGGTTGAATCTCCTCATTTGAATCCTTAACTTCTTGCTCCAAATTTAGAGCCCTTTCTAACTTGTCTTCACCACTCTCCTACAAGAAAACTTCTTCAATGACATTATCAGTAAAATCAATGAAAGAGCAGTCCTCATACAAAGCAGTAATGGAAATAGGGGAAGTATTAAAAATTAAAAATTCTACAGTTTGACCTAAAATAGTCATGGTCAATTTTTCATTTTTAACATCAATTAATGTGTTAGTTGTGGCCATAAAAGGTCTCCCTAGAAAAATTATATGTTCAGAATCTCTAGAAAATTCCTCCTCTATATCTAAGACAATGAAGTCAATGGGTACAATCAAACCACCTACCTTAACTAAAACATCTTCTACGATTCCCTTAGGGTATCTAAGAGTTCTATCCACAAGTTGCAAAATCATTTTAGTTGGCTTGAGTTCCCCTAGCTCTAATTAGAAGTAGATAGAATATGACATCAAATTAATACTTGCTCCTAAATCACACATACCAATAGTTTCTTTTCCATTCCCGATAGAGATGCTAACTATAAAACTTCTTGGATCCTTTAGTTTTGGAGGTAACCTGTGTTGTAAAACAACACTTGTTACTTCCGAGAATATCACTTTCTCATTCAATTCATATTTTTTCTTTTTTTGTGTTAAGCTGCTTAAAAAATTTAGCATATGATGGCATATTTTTAATCACCTCAAGTAAAGGGAGGTTAATACTTACCTTGGAGAGAATATTATAAATTTTAGAAAATTGCTTATCATGCTTCTCATTTTTAACCTACCTGGAAAAGAAATTGGCAATCTGTACGGATTTGGAGATTGTATAGCTTTGGTGCAACTGATGACTCCTCACTATCTTGCTTCGGCTCACTTGATTGAGCTTTGCCTTCTTGTATTTCCTCGCCATCTTCTTCATATGTTCCTGCATCCAAAGAATCATTAATATTATTATCACCAATTTTATTATCAAGTACCTTAGAACTTCTTAGGACTGTGATTTCTTTGGCTTGCTCTGATTGGCTTAAAAATTTTCCTTTTTGATTAGCCAATTGACCTTCTTAAGTGAGGTTTCCAAAGAGTCGAATCGTTTGTTGTTTACCTCTTGATTTTGACTGCTTGTTTGAATGAAAGCATTCAAATTGTCTTCAAGTGAAGGTTTCTTGACTTGCTTATGATTTAAACTTTGCCCTTGAAATTGGTGTCCCCTTTGATAAGGTTAGAATGAATGTTGAGGTGGTACTTATTGTTGGTTCTTCCATGAAAATTAGAGGTGATTTCTCCAACCGGGGTTATAAGAATTTGAGTATGGGCCATTCCTTCTCCTTTGTTGGAACCCTTCGAAAGCAAAAGCTTGTTCTTGCCCTTCTTAGAATTGGTCAAAGTTTGAAGAAAATACATTTGCATTGTGGCCTACCACACTACATGATGCACATGATTCTTGGCTTGGCACCGACAAGTTTCCTCTAGCATTCATCAATTTAACTTGCCTTGTCAACTCAGCAATTTGCCTTGCCATTTCTTAGTTTGCATTCAACTCATATGCTCCTCTTCTCCTTTCCCCAATACTCTTTTGTTGAGAATTTTCTCCCAATATTTCAAATAATGCAACCATTTTGGCAGCTGTTCTCTCACCCATTGCCCCTCCTGCAGCATTATCCACTGTGTTTTGACATTATTGAGTTAGCCCATCATAGAAGAACTGATTGAGCAATTGTTGTGGATAATAATGATGAGGGCATTGAAATACTAAAGATTTGAAGCAATCCCATGCCTCATGAAATGGTTCTCCATCAAATTGGGTGAAAGTTGCAATACTCCTCCGAAGCTCCTTTGTCTTTTGGTGTGAATAAAATTTTTCCATGAATTTGTTATACACTTCGGTCCAAGTGGTCAAGGAGTTCTCTAGTAAGGTCATTAACCACACTTTTGCCCTATCTTTCAAACTATATGGGAAATATCTCATTTTGAGTTCATCCTTTGTTAATGCTTGCAAAGAAAAAGTATGCAGTGTTGTATAAAAATCTCGAATGAAGTTGAGAGGATCTTCATTCGACAATCCATGGAAGGATGGAAGCATATTATAATGAGTGTTTTTGAGTTCATAATTTCTTGCTGCGTTGCTCGACTAGATACATGATGTGGTTACTCCAATGATTGGTCGGGCAAACTCCTTCATAGGTGGTTCCTCTCTGTCACCCATTTCTACTTCCGTGTTCTTCACAAATTGCTCATCGGTTTCTTCTCCTTCTCGTCCCAAGTGATATACTCCTTTAGTTCTTGGGATCTATGAATATCATCTAGAAATGGAATAAGTTCATTTTCTTGAGACCTTCATCCTTGCATAAATCACCTAGACAATTCAAAAAGGAATGCTTTAAACAATTAAACAATTAAAACAAAAGAATCAAACTACAAACAACAATTGCCTTCCCGGCAATGGCTTCAAAAACTTATTGTGCTCAATTAATTACTATTACAAAGCGACACTCGCAAGTATACGAGATAATTTTAGCAAAGGTAATCTCCCCAAGATCGTCTCACAAGGAAGGAATTATTTTGCAATAGTTTGATTAACAAATAAATTAAACTTGAGTGTGTGTTGTTGAATTGGTAAGTTATAATTAAAATTTGAAAATAAAAATGAGTAGTAGTTGTGTAAGATCAATTCAATTCTAGGAATGATGCCTAGGGTTGTAGGTCAATTTAATTAAATCTTGATTCTCAAATTAGTCAATTTAATTAAATCTTGATTCTCAAATTATCCATTAATATAACCTTGTAACTGTTCATTAGTTTTAGTTGGTAATTGTTTTAACTGGTCAATTTTAATTGTTCATTAGTTTTAATTAGTACTTGGTTGCGGAAACCTTGTAATTGTAACTGGTCAATTTTAATTAGTAATTACCAATTCATTAGTTTTCACATTCATGAATTAATAACAACCAATTGTTTTGAAATTCCAAATTAAATAAACCCTAGAACTTATATTTCTAATTCATTTTTAGGGTGGTTGATTATATAGTTCCGATATCGAATTTCACCTCTCAGTCCATCATTCAATATTAAAAGATTAATAGGTGGCCAATCTATCAAACTAACCTCAAGTCCAATGCAATCAACCAATAACATTGTATACTAATAGAATTATCAAATCAAGTCATTTAATCAAATCTACTACAACCCAAGGCATGAGTAAATTAGCTCATCATAAATTTAAAACAAATATCCATCTTAATATTCATCAAATCAAAATTATACATTATAATTGTAACACCCTTATACCATATATACGTACACTATATACACCCAACATATGCAATATACGAATATATGATATAAGAATGCCACTACTAATTTTAATAAAACAAATCTTTACTTATAAAATCTGTATAAACTTAAATCATATAAATAATAGATGAAATATTACTTGCTAAAACACATATGTATACTTCATTACCAAAGGTTTATCCAAAACATTTTTGATAGTTTATGGAATATACATATATATATCCATCAAAATATAACATAATATACATGAAATCAATATGTACAAAAATATAAAATATATACATGTTGGCAGTTTGTCTCTGATCTTGATGTCTAACAATCAACTCTGCACTAAAGATCTCAAGCCTAGACTCGACTCGGTTTAGACGAACTCTCCAGCACAACCGGATCTACCCTGTCACCTGCGCGATGAATCATAATAGCGCTAAGCCAAAAACTTAGTGGTACAAACTTTGATAACAATATAGTTCAAATGCAATGCCAATGCACAACACATAAGGATATTATATCTCATAACATTATATCATTATATCATAATATATTGCTCAATTGTTCCACAATTCAAAAATCACATAAAAACAAACACAAGCATGGGTGCAAAAAGAAACTAATATGCTATTCAAATTCTAGAGTTACTGCTTTGGTCCAAGATGATATCATGTGTCTATCCCCAAAGGCAAATCATAATCACAATGATGATTACCTCATATGTAACATCCCAACTATGTTTTAAGGACTAGGCCCAACCCAGCTTCAAGGGACTGCTACATCATGTAACATCCCAACTAGGCTTCAAGGACCAAGCCCAAACCAGCTTCAAGGGACTGTTATGTCTTAGGCATGCCGCCAAAAGTAAAACTCTAAAAATTAAATAAGATACTAGGCACACAATTGTTTTATAATTCCATTATCAATATCTTTCTCATTATCTCAAGATTAAGCTAGGCATAATGCCTCAATTATCTCATTAATATCAATATAGCCCTCACCAATGGATTTACATACCATCTTTAATTTATACATAACAAATTGCAATACCCATATGTTTTGGGTCATTATCATATTTTGCAAAAAGTTCACATTACATATAATGCATTTGTGACATTATACAAATCATAGCATATTACTCATGCACCAACAATGTAATAAGTAACTTAACACATTTTCCAACCAAATGTGTTAAGTCCCAATGTCATGTAAATATAAGCAATTATTTAAAGTTTGTGCTTACCTCTAAAAGCAACAAACACCACTTTCAACTTCCTCTTCCATGATATCCCTCAACACTTGGACTGGGGTAACTCAAGTCTCTTCAAAGCCTAAACCAAATGTGATTATAAATAATCACTTAGTGATACACTTATAGATATAAACAAAACCTCCCAACACACAGATAAGATAAACAGAGGAAAATAAGAAAAAGAACTATCTAAGTCAAACTCTACACATGACACGCTCAACAACACGGGCGTGTTAATGACCGTGCCCTAAACCCACAGCACAAAAGCTTTGACAATCTTAGTGACATAGGCATGTCATTGACCATGTACTAAGCTCTGTAATACAGTAGATAAGACACGTCCAGAGACATCGGTGTGTCCCTGCCCGTGCAAAAATTTTTACAACACAGTAGGTATGACACGCTCAATGACATGGGTGTGTCACTGCACGTGTCAATACTACAACATCATAGAAGCTGTGACATGCTCAGTGACATGGGCATGTCACTGCACGTGTTATCAACACTGAAAATAGAACCCTCGACATGCCCAAAGGCATGGCTGTGTCATCATACGTGTCAGGCTAAAAATCCTGATATCCACTCATAATTGTCACATCCAAAATTATCTTTCATTATCCTTTTCAACTCTATACAAACTTAACCAATTCCATCATTATACCACAAAATACTTGTGTAAACATCAAAATTACTCAATTAAAAGGAAAAATACACAATTACAACCATGACTTCACTACTCAAAAGTTACACAACCCAAAATTCTTATTCTCTTCACCAAACTTAACCTTTTCTTCAATCCAACCCCAAATTTATAGTTAACTAGACAAAAGAACTTTAAACATACCAATAACAACCATTAACACATACTACACATCCAATTAACTCATATACAAACTTTCATAGAAAATCAAGGAAACAAGTTGGAAACTTTCATAGTCACTGGCCATGTCTCTCCAAAATGATCCAACACGGCCAAGTCACCTCAAACATGGCCATGTCCCTCCAATTATGCTCAAACACGGCCAAGTCACCATCAACTTGGCCGTGTCTCACCTAAATCCAAAGCAAAGAAGAGCAATTCTCACAGTGGGTGACACATGCAAGCGACGTGGCCAAGTCACTGGCCATGTCCCTCCAAAATGGTCCAACTTGGCTGTGTCACCATCAACTTGGCCGTGTCTCTCCCTCAAATTCACCTCCAACACGGCCAAGTTCACTCTAACTTGGCCATGTCACTCAAGGATCAATAAAGATGCGCGGAGGTTTCGTATAAATATGGAAATTAGGGTTTTTCTTAAGAGTGTTGAGAGTTTGAGATTGTTTTCAGCCGTCTGAGAGTGAGCTTAGGGTTTTAACATTTGTTTTCTTTGATTTTGATTTCACTTTGGATTAATCTAGCTTAGATTAGATTGTTTTAGCCATTGAGACATCCTTCTTGCAAGATTTGAACAAGAGATTCTTCAGAAGCTTCAAGGAGTTTGTAACTTGGTTTTGTTCTCGAACTTATTCTCTTTATTTTCATTGAAATTGTATTAATGGATATTATCATGTCTAATTTGATTTCTTTGAACATTAATGAGATGAGTATGTTTGATTGCATCATGAACTAATTTGATCTAGTCTAGGGTTTGTATGGATCTGTTATGATTGTATGAATTGGTTATTCTCTTAGCTAATAATTTCTTTAGCCTTGATTGAATGAAATATTTTAATATATAATTGATTGGCCACCAATTATGTGTTTTAGGTATTAGATGATGGATTGAGAGATGAAGTCTAATGCTGGATCAATTCAATTAGGGACTTAGGTGAATTAGAGATATAACCTATTAAAAAGATTGTTTCAATTATAACAAGATTAGTTGTAAGAGGGTTGAATGCGAGAGCTTATTTCCTTGACTCAATTAATTAAGTTGTTTGAGATTTAATCTTTGAAATTGAATTAGTTAAGAGGAATAACCATTCATACATATAAGTAGTAGAGAAGTGCAAACCCTAGACCTTTTTATCAAGTGAATCAAATCAATCAGCTTAATTTACTTTTATTCGTTTTAAATTTTAATCAATCTTCTTCATTATTTAGCAATTTAAATTTCTTTAATTACTTGTTATTTATAATCTGATAATCAATTAGCCACTTTAGCTTCCTTGTGAGACGACCTTGGGGCGATCACCTTTGCTACAGCTACCTCGTATACTTGCGAGTGACGCTTTGTGGTAGAGTTAATTCGAGCGCAACAAGTTTTTGGCGCCGTTGCCGGGGAGGCTAATTGGCGTAATTGTTTATTAAAAAAAATTAATAAAATATTTTAGATTATTTTTCACTATTTTCATTTTATTTTATTTTGTCTTTTGCTTTTAATTGTTTCTTTTTCTAGAAAATTTATGTTTATGCAAGGCAGGAGATCACTCGAAGGAGAGCTACATCCATTCATTCTAGAAATTCAGAGAGTGAAAAGGAGCAGAGAAGAGTTTGAGCTCTACACTGGATTTGATACAGAGGAGGACACTTTTGAATTTGAATCGGAATCTGAACAATCTGTTAAAATGGCTGAAGAAAGGCAAAGAACGATGAGAGACTTTGCTAGACCTGTCATTGGAACTTCCACTTCTTGCATAAGACTGACATATGCAGCATGGAATTATGAGTTGATGAACATTTACTACAACATGCTACCATCATTCTATGGAGTTCCAAATGAAGATCCTTTGAACTTTATTCGGGATTTCTACTCCACCCTCAACACTTTTCCTTTGGGAGGACTAACAGAAGATCAGTTGAGGATGAGATGTTTCCCTTATACTTTGAAGGATAGGGCAAAGAGCTGGCTCATGATGTTGCCTGAAAATTCACTGACAACTTGGGAGCAAGTTTATAACAAGTTCATGGGCAAGTTCTATTCACACCAAAAGACAGCTGAGTTGAGAGGGAAGATTGCTACGTTCTCTCAATTTGAAGGAGAGCCATTTCATGAGGCTTGGGACAGATTTAAGATGCTATTGATCCAGTGTCCACACCATCATTACCCGCTTCAACTTCTTAATCAGTTCTTCTATGATGGTTTAACCCAGCAATTTCAGAACACTGTTGATAATGCAGCTGGGGGAGCCATGGGAGAAAAGACAGCAGCTGAAACTTATGATATCTTTGAGACGTTGGGAGATAATTCTCAACAGAAGAGTGTAAGAGGAAGAAGTAAATGGATGAACCAATTGGAAGCCAATAGTGATATGGTAAATCAGATAGCTGAGTTAACAAGGCAAGTGCAGATGCTGAACATGAAGAACAATATTTCTTCTTCTACTCAAGAAATTTGTGGAATTTGTGGAAGTCTTGGGCATGGAGCAAATATTTACCCCTCTGCATATGAGTCTTTTGGTAATGCTGAGCAAGTCAATGCTATGGGGGGATTTCAACCAAGGACCTGAAATGATCCTTATTCAAATACATACAGCCCTGGTTGGAGGAATCACCCAAATTTTTCTTGGGCAACAAATAATTCTCATCAGCCTTTTCATTTGCTCTAGAGTCAGAACCAACAACAAGGCCAATCCTCAAATCAAGGGCAGTCTAAGATAGAGAGCTTGGAGGAAAATTTACAAGCTTTCATCAAAGTCAGTGCTCAAAATCAAGAGATGACAAACAAGAGGCTGGATTCCTTAGAAGCATCTTTTAAGAAAGTTGAGACACAAGTTGGACAACTTGCACAACAGATGCAAATTCAACAAAAGGGGAAGTTCCCAAGTCAACCTGAGCAGGCACAATCAGTGACTGTTCTTAGAAGTGGTAAGGTAATTGATAATAATGTTGAAGATAATTTTGTGAGTGCAGGTGACCAAAAGAACAAGAAGGAAGGAGAACCAAAGAACAAAGGTGCTGGAGATAGATCCGTGGAGAAGTCCCCTACAACAGATTTACATAAAGCAAGCAATCCATACCGGCCACCTATACCATTCCCCAGCAGGTTGAAGGATGAAATAAAAGATAAGTAATTTTCTAACATCTTCAACATGCTGTCTAAGGTAAGTATTAACTTACCCTTACTTGAGGCAATAAAGAACATACCAGCTTATGCCAAGTTCTTCAAAGAGCTGATCACCAAGAAAAAGAGGTATGAGACGAATGAAAAGGTGATAGTTTCGGAGGTAGCTAGTGCTGTTCTACAGCATAAACTACCTCCCAAACTAAAGGATCCTGGAAGCTTTTTAATTCAAATTTCTGTGGGGAATGGAAAGGGGACTAAAGGCATGTGTGATCTAGGAGCCAGTGTGAATTTAATGCCTTATTTTGTGTACCGTAAGTTATAATTAGGGGAACTTAAACCAACAAAAATGGTGTTGCAATTAGCTGATAGATCTCTTAGATTCCCGAAAGGGGTTATAGAAGATGTGTTAGTTAAAGTTGGTGGTTTGATAGTACCTGTGGATTTCATTGTTCTTGACATGGAAGTAAGTAATTCTTCACCATCAGCACACACTATATTGCTGGGTAGGCCTTTCATGGCTACTACCAACACTTTAATAGATGTTAAAAATGGTAAGTTGTCAATGACTGTCTTAGGGCAAACTGTTGAATTTTCTATTTTTAACACTTCTCCTATTCCTACAACTGCTTTATATGAGGAATGTTCTTTAATTAATAGTGTTGAAGCAGTTGTTTCAGATGTTATGTTGAAGACAGACTCCCCAGATAAATTGGAGCTAACACTGACTTTAGAAGAGGGAGCTAAACCAGTGGAGAAGACCCAAAGATGCCCTAACCCAAAGGCATATGAGAGCTCGAGGAATTATAAGGATCACACTAAAGCACTTCATGACAGATTTATTGGGCATCAGACATTGAGTCCAGGTATGAAAGTTTTACTTTTTAATTCTCGCCTCCGTCTGCTTCCAGGTAAATTCAAATCTCGATGGAGTGGTCCTTTCGAGGTAACTAAGGTATGTCCTTCTGGTGCCATTGAATTGCTTAACTCTATAACCAATAAGATTTTTAGAGCAAATAGACATAGAGTTAAACTATACAATGAAGGATTTCAGGAATTGAGGATCATTGACAGCACTTTGATCCATGATCCCTAAGCCTTGCATGATGTCCAGCTTTATGACATTAAAGAAGCGCTTAATGGGAGGCAACCCATCGGTTTGCATTTCTTTTTCTTAGTTATAATTTTATATTTAGCAATTTTGATTTTATGTTTAGTTTAAATAAATAGAAACCCTAAAGCTCTATTGCATCTTGTTTTTGAGCATTTGTGTTTGTGATAAAAAGGTTGAGTTTTGCCTCACTAGGGGACGATGGAAGACAGATTGTACTTAATTCTTTCTCTTTATTATTCTTGTTTTCCATTGAGGACAATGTAAATTCTAAAGTGTGGGGTAATCTTTTAGCTTTTCTTTAATTTTTGTTTTGGTTGCCTTGGTGTGTTTTATTGTGTTGTGCATGGTATAATTGTTGAAAATTTATTGATCTTTTCTGTGATTCTAGCATTATAGTTGAGACTTTAGTATCAGCATAGGAATGAGCATTTGAATTCATTCAGGATCAATTTTCACATTCTGCGGTTCATGACATATAAATCTTTGAGAACCTACCTTTGTGAGTTTTGAGCCTTATAGATTAAATGATTGATTTTCTTTTCTTAAGTGTGCACCTTCATGATTTTGCATCTCTAGAGTTTGCTTTTGCATACTAATTGAACTCACATTATGATTTAATCTCAAGTTTTAAAATGATGAAGACAAATTAGGTTAGCCCCTTTAGCTTAAAAAGACCTCCCTTAATATTGATTTCCTTAGTGAGCCAAGTTGAGCCTTTGACCTTTTCTTGTTTGATCAACACAATTCTCAACTTAACATGTTCTTATTATCATCATACCTGCATTAAGGAATGGAGTTTTATGATATGACAATAGGGTGGTTTATTTCAAAGTGTGGGGTAAGCAAGTATAAAAAAAATGGTATTGCTATTTGGGGTTGAAATGCACACTTTGCACATTGTGTTGGATTAAGAGTTGATTATTCTTTTCCTCTACATTTTAAGCTAGATGTTCTATGCAAGTTTATATTTTGTATATATATTAAAAAAATGAATGATGATAAAATAAAAAAATAAAAAAATAAAAAAATTATATATATAAAAAAAGATATATATATACAAAATTCATATATTTTCTAGCCTTAGAGGAATATTGACTCATGTACTTTTCTTTTATTGTGCAAGTATGTGAGGTATCAAGGTTTGGTGAGTATGCTATTTGAAGGAGTTATGAGTTTCTTAGCAAGAGTAGTGTCTAATTTAGATACTCCATTTCTTGATGCTCCAGCCTAAATGTCTTTTCTCACACCTTTACCTTAGCCCCATTACATCCAAATGAAAGACCTTCAGATTATTTCTTGAGAAAGTCAGTGAGGGAGATTGGATAATTAAGCAAGTTTATGGTAGTATGCAGTCATGAGTGGTTTGAGTGATTAACCTTTGAAATCGAGTGAAACACTTAGATGAGAGATGAGATTTGTATGTCTGGATTAATGAATGAGTTAAGAAAATCCTGGATTGAAGTAAAGTGCAATTATTTATGCTGTGTCTTTAAGGATTTCATCTTATATGCTGGAATTATAGTTAAGGTTGTTTGAGTTTTAAATTTATGCCATGTGAATTTGCTTGAGGATAAGCAAAGTTTTAAGTGTGGGGTAGTTGTTTTGTTAGTTTTTGTTATAGATTTGTGTCTTGTTTATTATAATAATTATTGTTTTATTTAGGTATTTTGTTAGTTTAAATCGGTTTATTTAGTGTTTTTGTTAATTTTGTAGTTTTAGTTTATTTCAGTGTTTATGTCGTTTTTGATCTAGTTTTTAGTATGGTGTTTATGTTTTGTTGGTTATTGTTTATTTACTTTTTGTTTAAAGTTTGTTTGAGTTTTGTTTTAGGTTAAAAAAGCCAAGGAACCAAGACTGAAGGAAAAATGGACAGTAGCTGACACAGGCAGAGGACACGGCCAAGTCACTGGTCGTGTCCCATATCAAGCTGAAAAGAAGCCACAAGACACAGTGATGGACACAGGCATGGGACACGGCCAAGTCAGTGGCCGTGTCCCTCCAAAGATGCTCCAACACGGCCAAGTCACTCCAACTTGGCCGTGTCTCACCTAGTTCCAAAGGAAAAGAAGAAGAAATCATCACAGTAGGCGACACATGCAAGCGACATGGCCAAGTCACTGGCCATGTCTCTCCAAAATGATCCAACACGGCCAAGTCACCTCAAACATGGCCATGTCCCTCCAATTATGCTCAAACACGGCCAAGTCACCATCAACTTGGCCGTGTCTCACCTAAATCCAAAGCAAAGAAGAGCAATTCTTACAGTGGGTGACACATGCAAGCGACATGGCCAAGTCACTGGCCATGTCCCTCCAAAATGGTCCAACTTGGCCTTGTCACCATCAACTTGGCCGTGTCTCTCCCTCAAATTCACCTCCAACATGGCCAAGTTCACTCTAACTTGGCCGTGTCACTCAAGGATCAATAAAGACGCGCGGAGGTTTCGTATAAATATGGAAATTAGGGTTTTTCTTAAGAGTGTTGAGAGTTTGAGATTGTTTTCAGCCATCTGAGAGTGAGCTTAGGGTTTTAACATTTGTTTTCTTTGATTTTGATTTCACTTTGGATTAATCTAGCTTAGATTAGATTGTTCTAGCCATTGAGACATCCTTCTTGCAAGATTTGAACAAGAAATTCTTCAGAAGCTTCAAGGAGTTTGTAACTTGGTTTTGTTCTTGAACTTATTCTCTTTATTTTCATTGAAATTGTATTAATGGATATTATCATGTCTAATTTGATTTCTTTGAACATTAATGAGATGAGTATGTTTGATTGCATCATGAACTAATTTGATCTAGTCTAGGATTTGTATGGATCTGTTATGATTGTATGAATTGGTTATTCTCTTAGCTAATAATTTCTTTAGCCTTGATTGAATGAAATATTTTAATATATAATTGATTGGCCACCAATTATGTGTTTTAGGTATTAGATGATGGATTGAGAGATGAAGTCTAATGCTGGATCAATTCAATTAGGGACTTAGGTGAATTAGAGATATAACCTATTAAAAAGATTGTTTCAATTATAACAAGATTAGTTGTAAGAGGTTTGAATGCGAGAGCTTATTTCCTTGACTCAATTAATTAAGTTGTTTGAGATTTAATCTTTGAAATTGAATTAGTTAAGAGGAATAACCATTCATACATATAAGTAGTAGAGAAGTGCAAACCCTAGACCTTTTTATCAAGTGAATCAAATCAATCAGCTTAATTTACTTTTATTCGTTTTAAATTTTAATCAATCTTCTTCATTATTTAGCAATTTAAATTTCTTTAATTACTTGTTATTTATAATCTGATAATCAATTAGCCACTTTAGCTTCCTTGTGAGACGACCTTGGGGCGATCACCTTTGCTACAGCTACCTCGTATACTTGCGAGTGATGCTTTGTGGTAGAGTTAATTCGAGCGCAACAAGTAGCTATCATAGAAAAACCTTTCACAAACCGTCAATAATAGCCTGCCAAACCCAAAAAACTTCTAACCTCTGTCACAGTCTTTGGTGGACTCCAATTCAAAATAGCCTCAACTTTACTCGGATCAACTCTAATACCCTGTGCTGAAACCACATGACCAAGAAAAGTCACTTGATGAAGCCAAAACTCACATTTAGAAAACTTAACATATATTACTTCTCTCTCAGAGTCTGCAATACAATCCGCAAATGCTTGTCATGATACTCCTCATTACGTGAATACACCAAAATATCGTCAATGAAAACCACCACAAATTGATCTTGATAGGGTTTGAATACCCTGTTCATCAAATTCATAAATGTTGTTGGTGCATTCGTCAATCCAAAGGGCATCACCAAGAACTCATAATGCCCATACCTCGTGCGGAAAGCTATCTTAGGTACATCTTTATCTCCAACTCTCAATTGATGGTACCCTGATCTTAAGTCAATCTTAGAGAAAATTGTTGCTCCTTTCAACTGATCAAAGAGATCATCTGTCCGAGGCAATGGATACTTGTTCTTAATGGTCACTTTATTCAACTGTCGGTAATCAATGCACAATCTTAAGGTACCATTCTTCTTCTTCACAAATAAAATAGGCGCCCCCCACGGAGACACACTAGTGTGAATGAACCCTTTATCCAACAACTCCTGCAACTGCACCTTCAACTCTTTCAACTCGGCAGGTGCCATACGATAAGGAGTAACAGAGATGGAAGTGGTACCAGGTAACAAATTGATATCAAACTCAACTTCTCTCTCAGGGGGTATCCTTGGCAACTCCTCAGGAAAAACATTTGAAAACTCAGCAACTGTGGATATACTGTCAAGCTGAGAACCCACTACTCTGGTATCTACAAGATGAGCAAGATAAGCCACACATCCCTTCTAAATCATCCTCCTAGCTGAAACAGTTGAAACAAACATGGATGAAAGATGCCCCTATTCACTAGATACCATCACATTCCTACCATTACAGGTTCTCAAGGTAACACATTTTTACTAACAATCTACCACAACCTCATGCTTGGATAACCAATCCATGCCTAAAATTAAATCATACTCCCTGAAAGGCATCTCAATCAAGTCACTAAGGAACTCCTCATCCTGAACCACAACTGGACTATTTTGGTGCAACTTGCTAACTGCAACATTGTGCCCTAAAGGATTTTTCACCAAAATATCAAATCCTAGGGACTCCAAATGTAAATCAGTCACAAGCAAGATGGATGCACTAATGTATGAATGAGTCAACTCAGGGTCTATCAAAGTAAGAATTGAAGTACCAAAAAAGAAAAAGTACCAGCAATAACAGCTGAAGCATCTGGTTGCCTCTGCATCACATATGCCCACTGAGATGGCCTTGTCTCATCTTGTATACTATCTGCGGTAAATCCTCCTCTCTGACCAAACCATGTTTGACCCTCTCTGCTAAAACCTCTGCCACCACGACCCCTCTAACACTGGGTCGAGAAGCTACAGTATCTGTATGTCTATCCTCTAGTGGCTCTGGACAATCTTTGAAAAAGTGATTTGGTGACTCATATCTATAACACACTGCTGGTCCACCTGTCTTCCAGGAAGCACCCCCTGTGTGCCCTACCACAATGGACACAAGTATATGGAACTAGCCTCTGAACTACTGGAGTCGGAGAACTAGCCACAAAAATTGTAGGTCTTGATCTTTGTCTCTGTTGCTATACTAACCTACAAGACTGCCTCTGGCTCCTGCTGAACCTCAAAAAATATCCTCCTCGGCCCCTCTTCACAAATGAAGACCCTACCTCACTCTGGGGTCTCCTAGCTCTGGTCTCCTTGTAACACCCCTATACCCCGTATACGTACACAGCATGCTTATACGATCGTAATATATGTATACTGAATATAGAAAATGCCACAGTTTATAAAATACACAAGTCATAACTCGAAAAGAAATAAAACAAATATCAAAGGTTTAGAAGAAATTCATAAAACATAATAGATAAAAACGTTTATTAATACGCAGCGGAAATTATAACAAATAAGTACAAATACATTAAAAATCAAAATTTACAAAACATGAAATATATACATGATTGATAGCTTGACTCTCTGATCTTTATGCTCTAGGCCAACTCTTCAAGCATAAACTCAACTAGGTCTAGAGGAATCTTCCGTCTCAACCCTATCACCTGCGCGATAAATCACAATCGCGCTAAGCCAATGGCTTAGTGGTAAAAACCATAATGATATTATGCAATGTCAATATCAATGTCATACATTCAATAATGATAACATAGACACACATGGGCCCAACAAGTATTTAATATGATATTCAAAGTTCAGAGTTACTGCTTTGGTCTATAATCACAATGATCAAGCCCGTAGGCAATATATCTCATATCTCTATCCATGGATAGTGTAACAGACCCAGTCTCTTGGACCATCAACTCAACAAGCTTGAGGAGATCCTCAACCCGGCAAGACTGTTACTAGTAACAGACCCAGTCTCTTGGACTATCAACCCGATTGAAATCGAGGAGATCCTCAACCCGGCAAGACTGTTACTTTTCATATATTTCATATCAATAATTCATATAGTGTAACAGACCCAGTCTCTTGGACCTCAATTCAACTCAATTTGAAGAGATCCTCAACCCGGCAAGACTGTTACCTTTCATAGGCATGCCACCAAACCCAGCACTCTGAAAATTGAATAACATATTAGGCATACAATCAATTCATTTACCTCTTTACCATTCTCTTTTTCAATTCATGTCTTCAACATCATTTACAATATCATAGCCAACCACAATGGCTTCACATTTCATTCTATTTCAATTCATATTCATATACTCATAATCAATATACATACATCATATTGCATTTCACAAAGTTCACATTGTATAAAACATAACATTATTTATATATATCAACAATGCACTAAGATTCCTTAGTACATTCATACTCAAATGTATAAGTTCCAAAATCACATGAATGTATGCAATAATGCAAGGTTTGTACTTACCTCAAAACAACTCACACAACTCTATTGACTTCCTCTTCCAAAAATCCTTCACTTCGTAAATTATGGGAAATCACCTTCTTCACAACCTATTCCAAAAGAATGATGAAACCCACATAAGATCATAAGGCTAAGAACAAACTAGGGCAAATTTTAAACATGACATGCTCAACCACACGGGCGTGTCCCTGACCGTGCCCTAACTCTACAACACAGAAGCATTGACACGCGCAGAACCACGGGCGTGTCACTGGGCGTGTAATACATTCTGTCTCTCAGAAATATTGACACGTCCAACAACATGAGCGTGCTCATGGCCGTGTCAATTCCCCAATAACACAGTGGCTATGACACGTTCAATAACACGGGCGTGTTACTGGCCGTGTCAAACCTACTGCCACACAGAACAATTGACACGCCTAAAGACCTAGACGTGCTCGTGGGCGTGTCAGACCAAAAACCCAGATTCCGGCCACAACAACCTCACAACCAACATTTTTCTTCTTACCACCATCATCCACTTCAAACCAACTTAGCCCAAACATACCCAAAACCATATCAAACTAGCAAAAATAACAAAACAACCCAAAATATACATCAAACACAATCCAAAATATCATCACCACCCTAAACACAACCACAACACTTCTAGACCAACAAACTTACTCTTTCCTTCCATCCAACCCCAAAATCCAAAAATCAATAGAACCAAACACTCTTAAACACACCCAAAATCAAACAAACACATTCTCAAACACAACTTCAACTCACAAACCCAAACAAATCAAAGAATCAAGTGGAAAGACTTACCAAGAATGAGGAAACTCTTAAATCTCCAATTTGATCTCTTGAAAACTTCCTTCAATCTTAAACTTGGAAGATCAAAACTCTTCTTGCTCTCTTGCTTCTTTGATGGTCGGACAACAAAAGGAAAAAGAAAGAAAAGGAAAGAGAACCACGATGAAGAAAGAGAGAAAGAAAGAAACCAAAGAAATCAAAGTCAAACTTTTCCTTAAAACCCTCCCATCCAAGCAATAATAATATTAAAATAATCCAAATTAACCTCTTCCATTCATTTAATTTCCCATTTCCACTAATTAAGTTAATTAATTTAAAATAACTAAATATCTTCTTCCACTAACCTTCTTTGACTTTGACTTGTGTATATGTTATATATATTTTCATATACACAACATATACATTCTCAATATAATTCTTTTCTCTTACCAAAGAAACATATATATAAAATCCAATTATAACAAATATACCAAAACTTCTAGGGTACATTTTGGGATATTACACTCCTCATATCTAGCAGCTACTGCAATACCCTGTGCTCTCTCAACACTTTCGGCAGCTGTAACCAACTGAAAAAAGTCCTGATACCAGGAGCCTGTGATAATGCACATGATAGAGGGTCTCAACCCCTCCTTAAATCTCCGACACCGATCAATCTCATCAGAAATAATTCCACCAGCATATTGACTCAGCTGAGTAAACTCTATCTCATATTCTGACACAGTCCAGGTATCCTACCTCAAACTCAAGAACTCTATCTTCTTTGCATCCTTATACTCCCTTGGAGTATACTTCTGCTCGAAATCCCGCAGAAAATCATCATAGGTCAGGATTGGCGGATCATCTAGGGCATGTGGAACCATCTTCCACCAATCATATGCATCCCTCTGCAAAAGAGATCTGGCATAATGAAAATTTTCTTCTAGAGTAACCTATAGCTGGATGAACACTCTTTGGACTCTATCTAGCCACTACTCTGCTACATCAGGGTCTATAGTACCAATAAAGTCCTCAGCTTCAAATTTTCTTAGCTTATCATATTTCCTCGTCGATAACTGCGGCTGCGGCTGTGGTGGCACCGGCTGCTGAACTAGAGCCTGCCTCAATAGCTCCACCATATGCCGTATCCAGCCCGGCGAAATCTCATCAACTGCTGGTCTTTCTAGCATAGAAGTAGGTGCCCCTCCAGTTATCTCAACTCTAGCTCCATCTCTACCCTCAATAGGAGCTACACTCTCTGCACTACCCTCTATAGATTGATGTATCTGAGACGCCATAACTACCTATATCTGCAAACATAGCAGAAATTACCACATCAGAGATCAAAAACTGCCAGTATCAATGCATGTATCATATTTTAAAAAAAAATCTCAATTTTCTTTTTCTTACAACCCACCTAGGTTGAGAACCTTAAACCTGGCTCTGATACCAAAACAAATGTAACACCCTTATACCATATATACGTACACTACATACACCCAACATATGTAATATACGAATATATGATACAAGAATGCCCTATACCAATTTTAATAAAACAAATCTTTACTTATAAAATCTGTATAAACTTAAATTATATAAATAATAGATGAAATATTACTTGCTAAAACACATATGTATACGTCATTACCAAAGGTTTGTCCAAAACATTTTGATAGTTTGCGGAATATACATATATATATATACATCAAAATATAACATAATATACATGAAATCAATATGTACAAAAATATAAAATATATACATGCTGGCAGTTTGTCTCTGATCTCGATGTCTAACAATCAACTCTGCACTAAAGATCTCAAGCCTAGACTTGACTCGGTCTTGATGAACTCTCCGGATCAACCGGATCTACCCTGTCACCTGCGCAATGAATCACAATCGCGCTAAGCCAAAAGCTTAGTGGTACAAACTTTGATAACAATCTAGTTCAAATGCAATGCCAATGCACAACACATAAGGATATTATATCTCATAACATTATATCATTATATCTTATTATATTGATCAATTGTTCCACAATTCATAAATCACATAAAAATAAACACAAGCATGGGCGCAAAAAGAAACTAATACGCTATTCAAATCCCAGAGTTACTGCTTTGGTCCAAGATGATATCATGTGTCTAGCCCTGAAGGCAAATCATAATCATAATGAGGATTACCTCATATGTAATATCCCAACTAGGCTTCAAGAACTAGGCCCAACCCAGCTACAAGGGACTGCTACATCATGTAACATCCCAACTAGGCTTCAAGGACCAAGCTCAACCTAACTTCAAGGGACTGTTACGTCTTAGGCATGCCTCCAAATGCAAAACTCTAAAAATTGAATAACATACTAGGCACACAATTGTTTTATAATTCCATTATCAATATCTTTCTCATTATCTCAAGATCAAGCAAGGCACAATGCCTCAATTATCTCATTAATATCAATATAGCCATCACCAATGGCTTTACATACCATCTTTAATTTATACATAACAAATTACAATACCCATACATTTTAGGTCATTATTATATTTTGCACAAAGTTCACATTACATATAATGCATTTGTGATATTATACAAATCATAGCATATTACTCATGCACCAACAATGTAATAAGTAACTTAAACATTTTCCAACCAAATGTGTTAAGTCCCAATGTCATGTAAATATAAGCAATTATTCAAAGTTTGTACTTACATCTAAAAGCAACAAACACCACTTTCAACATCCTCTTCCAAGATATCCCTAAACACTTGGACTGGGGTAACTCAAGTCTCTTCAAAGCCTAAACAAAATGTGATTATAAATAATCACTTAGTGATACACTTATAGGTATAAACAAAACCTCCCAACACAAGTATAAGAAACACAAAGGAAAATAAGGAAAAGAACTATCTAAGGCAAACTCTACACATGACATGCTCAACAACACGTTTAATGACATGGGCGTGTCAATGACCATGCCCTAAACCTAAAACACAAAAGCATTAACACGCTTAATGACATGTGCGTGTCATTGATCATGTCCTAAGCTCTGTAATACAATAGATAAGACACGTCTAGAGACATGGGCGTGTCCCTGCCCGTGCCAAAACTCCGACAACACAGTAGCTATGACACGCTCAATGACATGGGCGTGTCACTACATGTGTCAATACTATAACATCACCAAAGTTGTGACACGCTCAGTGACATGGGCGTGTCACTGCACGTGTCAGCAACACTGAAAATAGAACCATCGACACGCTTATAGGCATGGCCGTGTCATTGGGCGTGTCAGGCCAAAAATCCTGATATCCACACATAATGGTCACATCCAAAATTATCTTTCATTACCCTTTTCAACTTTATACAAACTCAACCAATTCCATCATTATACCACAAAATACTTGTGCAAACATCAAAACAACTCAATTAAAAGCAAAAATACACAATTACAACCATGACTTCACAACTCAAAAGTTACACAACCCAAAACTCTTATTCTCTTCATCAAACATAACCTTTTCTTCAATCCAACCCCAAATCCATACTTAAATAGACAAAAGAACTTCAAACATATCAATAACAACCATTAACACATACTACACCAAACATCCAATTAACTCATATACAAACTTTCATAGAAAATTAAGGAAACAATTTGGAAACTTACCAAATATGGAGAAAATCCTTAAAATTTCAACTTGAACAATTGAAATCCTTTAATTCCTTGAGTTAGCTAGAAGCAAATTTCTCTTTTCCTTTGATGGAGGTAGCCGGCTTCAATGGAGAAAGAAGAAGATGAAGATAATCACTAACTCCTCTTTATCTAACTAATCTCTTTTTAACCACACAATTATCCAACTTTTACTCTCCACCAAGTAAAATATATTACTTAATTAATACCTAAAAATATCATCTTCCACTATCCACTTAATTAATATTCTAATAATTAGAAAAATATTTGACCCATATTAAAAATATTGACTTGTATATATTATATATATCTACATATATATATCATATACACATTTTTCCTTTTTCACTTAATTATATATATATACTTTTAAATCATTTAATTAATTTTTAAAAATTTAATATTTTTTTAAAATTTTTGGATTTTACAGTAATATTAGTGTTCATAATAAAACAACAATAATTTAAAATTGAATTAAAAGAGAGAATATGAAAAATCCCTTTGTAGACTCCAAGAGTTGAACTACTTGTCTTCCTCTTAGCTTCTGCCTTGATATATGATGAATAACTTTCAAGCCCTCTTCAATCAATGGCTCTTCTCTTGAAAGATGGAATGGTAACTCTCTCAAGCTTCCAACTCTAATCAAGCTTTCTTCGAACACTAATCTTCTAAAGAGCTTGCTCACTCAATTTGATCCCCAACTTGATTAGATCTTGTCTATGGAAGAAATGAAAGATGAATGAATATTGAAGGTGAAGAGAAAATGGTGTCTAAGAGAGAATGGTTTCTCCTCCTCTAAAAACCAAGAACAAAAGCTAAGAACAAGATAGATAGCTCTTCAAATAAGCCCCAAACGTGTATGTCCTTCCATCCCTCCACTTTCAATTCCTTTTCATTTTTAAGACACCAACCATCTCTTGCCAACTCACACACCATACCTTGTCTTCCTCTTTTTCTTTGTTTTATATTTCTTCCCATAAATCCATCCACTTTCACTCATTTTTAATAATTCTTTTTTTTAAAAAAAAGCGCCTTTTGTCCCCTAATTGTCTCCTACTTTGTGCAAAATAATTCAAGTGACCATATAAGACATGACCAAGCCTTGAGTGACTTGGCCGTGTCACTCATTCTTCTTGGGACATGGCCAAGCCATGTGGTCGTGTCCATGGCTGCCTCAATATTTTCTTCTCTTTTCAAATGAGACATGGCTAAAGCTCTGGCCGTGTCATGTGACACAGCTAGTGGCTTGGCCATTTCTTTTGACTATTTTCTCTTCTACCTTTCTCTTGCTCTTTGGTTTCATCAAGTGGGACAAGCCCAAAGCCTTAGTGGTGTCATGTGACATGGCCAATGGCTTAGCTGTGTCTCCTACTAGTGTCTGCCTATGCCCAATTGCTCTGAAGGACACAACCAAGCCTTGTTGATTCAATCTGTGTCATGTGAGTGGTTGCCTTAGATGAGGGACACAGCCAAGCCATAAAGTGTCTTGGCCACATCTCATGTTTTTCTACCATTTTGATCCATCGATCTATTCTTTTGCACTTCTATCTAACTCAAACACTTCAAGCAAACTTAAACACAAATTAAAAGAAAAATTAACTAAAAACCAATAAAATTAACCTAAACATGTATACATATTTGATCAAAATAATATAACTATCATAGAAAAACCCTTCATAAACGGATGATAATAACCTGTCGATCCCAGAAAACTCCTTACTTCTATCACATTCTTTGGTGGAGTCCAATTCAAAATTGCCTCCACCTTGCTCAAACCAAATCTAATACCCTCTATTGAAACAACATCTCTGAGGAAGGTTACTTGATCTAACCAAAACTCATATTTAGGCAACTTGACATATAATTGTTTTTCTCTCAATGTCTACAACAGAACTCACATATGCCTATCATGCTCTTCCTTATTATAAGAGTACACAAAAATATCATCAATGAACACTGCCATAAACTGATCCAATTATAGCCTGAATACCTAATTCATCAAATCCATGAAGGCTGTTGATGCATTAGTCAGCCTAAAAGGTATCACTAAAAACTCATAGTGCCCATACCATGTGGGAAAAGCTATTTTGGGGACATCTGCATCTCCAACCCTTAATTGATGGTACCATGATCTCAAGTTAATCTTAGAGAATACGGTTGCCCTTTTCAACTGATCAAACATATCATCAATATGAGGATACTCAACTGTTGGTACTCAATACACAATCTTAAGGTGTCATCCTTCTTTTTAACAAGTAATATCGGTGCTCCCCATGGTGAAATACTAGGGAGGATGAATCCTTTATGAAGAAACTCCTATGACTGTACCTTCATTTCTTTTAACTCTGTAGGTGCATCCGATAAGAGATAATAGAGATAAGAGTGGTATCTGGCATCAAATTGATACCAAACTCCACCTCTGTCTTAGGAGGTAATCCTAGCAACTCTTCAGGGAACACATCAAAAAATTTTGCCACTGTAGGTATACTGTCAAGCTTTGATCCTACCGCTTTGGTATCTACAACATGAGCAAGATAAGCCTCACACCCTTTTTGGATCATCCTCCTAGCCCAAATGACTTAAATAAAAATGGATGAGAGGTATCTCTACTCATTGGATACCACTACATCCTTCCCATCATGTGTTTTAAGAGTAACACATTTCTATTGATAATCTACCACAGTCCCATGTCTAGATAACCAGCCCATAGCCAAAATGAGATCATAATCCCTAAAGGAATCGCAATCAGGTCACTGAGAAACTCCTCACCATACACCATAATTGGACTATCTCGGTAAACTCTACTAATTGCCATATTGTGCCCTAAAGGGTTCGTAACCGGCACATCAAACCCTAAGGACTCTGAATTTACATCATTCACAGGCAGGATGATCCACTAATATATGAATGCGTTGACTTGAGGTCTATCAATGCATGAACTAAAATACCAAGTAAAGAAAATGTACTAGCTATAAGATCAGAAGCACTCGACTGTCGCTGCATCACATAAACCCTCTATGATGACCCAACCTCCTTCTATCTAGCACTAGCAATGGATCCTTCTCTTTGACCAGACCTGATCTACCACCTCTGTCACTACCTCTACCGTCTCGACCCCCTCTGCCACTGAGTCTAGACAGCACAGTCTCAGCCTGACCTGTCTTTGGAAACTCTGAGCAATCCTTAATAAAATGATCTGGTGACCCACATCTAAAACAAACTACTTATGTTCCAACCCTTCGACAAATACTTTCATATGCCCTGCCACATGTAGCACAAGTGGGTGGAGTAGATCTCTTTGATGCTAGAGTTGGGGTACTAGCCACTGAAGCAGTAGGTCCCTATCTCTGTCACTGCCTTCAATTCTTGCTTCAAACTTAGAAACTCCTTCTCCTCAGCATCCTTATACTCTCAAGGGGTTCTCAAACTCTCTTCAAAAATCAGTGTATGTCTGCACTAGAGGATCAACTGTTCCATAGGGAACTATTTTCCACCCTTCATAGGCGTCCCCCTACAAAAGAGACTTGGAATAATTAAACTTCTCTTTTGCAGTGGCCTATAACTAGATAAATATCTTCTGAACTCTATCCAGCCACTACTCCTTTATGGCTGGATCAGTAGCCCCAACAAAATTAGTAGCCCCATAATTTCTCAGCTTATCATACTTCCTAGTCTGTTGCTGTTGTGGCTGCTGTTGTGGCACTAGGGCCTGGCGTAACAGCTCTACCATTTGTTGTGCCCAGACTCATGAAACCTCCTCAACTACTGGTCTAGCTGGCACTGATACCTTCCCAGTAATCTCTGCACTGGCTTTAATAACATTCTATTCAAGGGCAACACTCTCTACACTCCCCTCTCTATAGTGATGCATCCTGGATGCCATTCACCTATATTTGTAGCCATAACAAATTTTGAAACATCAGAGACCAGTTCAAATGCTAGTTCAACACATGTATGACATATTAAAATCATATTAAAAATTCCCTTTTTTCCCTCAAAAAGCTAGGTAGAGAATCTCAAATCTGGCTCTGATTCCAAAATAAATGTGACACTCTTATACCTCATATATGTATAATACATATACCTGGTATATGTAAAATATGCATACACAGTACAAGAATGTTAAAATTCCCATCTCACCAAAATTTTCATAATTCCAAGAAAAATATTTTAAAACCTAAGTTGTGCTCTAATAAATAAATAAAACTATTCATTAAATACTTTTAAGTACCAAAAACACATATTTTAAAGAAAAGTCTCTGGAAAAATTCACCAGAGTTTTGTCTATATTTTAGATACTCCTGAAAATCAATAACTCAACCTGCATAAAAATTTAACACTTTCAAAAGATTACATTCATCAAATTCTTCCAAAATCTCCAATAGTTTTCATAATACTTCAGCTCAAATATATATATATATATGTTTATATATATTAGCATTCCATATAATACCCAATTCATAAAATTTAATCCAAAACCTGTATAATTTACTTCATTTACATATTAATAAACATAATATACATAATTTAAAAAAAATGTTTACAAAATGACATAGTCACATGTTGAAAATTAGTCTTGATCCTTGATAGCCTATCAAAACTTCAAGTACATAAAAGAATCACTAAACTTGATCTGGTCCAACAGAGCTCTCAGTATTAATCCTATCACATGTGTGATAAACAAATTACGCTAAGCATTTTTCCTAGTAGTAGATACTTTAATAATAATAACATTTAAAGAAACAATGCACAATGCTTTTTTCTTGAAATTTACAATGTGATAAACAAACTTACAATATATCTTAAGCATTTTCTGTAACACCCCCATACTCTATATATGTACTATACATATACCTTATATACATGCAGTACGTATATAAAGTATAAGAATGTCACTTTTCATTTCAGATTAAAAACCTTTACTCTGGTTCCAAACATTAATACATTTATTTAAAGCACATTCACAAAATCGTTATACTTTTGATGATCTTACATATATATAATGATCTTGTCTTTACCAAAATTCATTTATACATATGAATACATTTTTATCAAAATACAACATATCTAAATAGTACATGTATGCACCACCTTCTAGTTGGTCTCGAAATACTCTTACCCTTCTCGTGACATAACGATTTGACTTCAGATCAACCACCTACTCACCTGCGCGATTTACACAACCGCACTAAGCTCGAAAGCTTAGTAGTACAAATAAATATTATAAACATACAATACAAAAAAAAAATCATACTCATATATTAACTTCATGTGTCATTATTTTCTTATCATGTTTTTCCATTTCAATTACACTTTTCATATATTTCTACTAATCTCATAATTATATACATATACACATATATCATTAACACAAACCACAATTCCATAACTTATTAGAACATTCCTAAAATAATACTCACAATGTCCACATCCATATGCATATTACATGTCATATTGTACTTTCAGAATCTCATCTTTCAACATAGCTTCTCAGGCCATATTTCTTTTCAATAATTTACTTATGTATTGTAATCATATCATACTTCATAGCATTACATGTTATTATATTATTCAATTAATTCATTATTCATAGTTCACCTTTAAGCAAAGACAAGCATGGGCCCAAAAGACACTAATATGCCATTCCACTTTCAGAGTTAATGTTTAGGTTCAATTATCACATTTATCATTATCATTAGCCCAACTAGGCTTCAAGGATTAGGCTCAACCAAGCTTCAAGGGGAACAAAGCATGCTAAGTATCAACCCAACTTGGCTTCAAGAACCAAACCCAACCTAGCTTCAAGGGTTGTAATTTCTCAACTAGGCTTCAAGGACTAGATCCAACCAAACTTCAAGGGGAGTAAAGCATGCTCAACTTCAACCCAATTTGGCTTTAAGGATCAAGCCCAACCTAGCTTCAATAGATTGTTACTATAGGCATGCCACCAACAACAAAACTCTGAAAATGGAATAACACATTAGACACACAATTCATTCATTAATTCATTATCAATTTCATTCTCATTTCTCATCATCATTTAGGCATCCATGCCTCAATCATCTCATTTGCATCATTATAGCCAACAACAATGGCTTCACATCTCATCAACAGAGTATACATAATCAATTTCATTGGACATATATATATTTTGAATTCATCATCATCTAGGCAAACATGCCCCATTTATTTCATTTGAATCATTATAGCCAATCACAATGGCATCATATCTCATCATTTCTCAATTCAAATTAAAGTAATTCATCATTAAAGTATTTAGCATAACCAATTGCATTGTACATACCTTTTTTAATGATAAACACATCCTTCACACTGTACAAATCATAACATTAATCACATTGTATTAATATTATAGTAAATTACTTAACACATTTATAACCAAATGTGTTAAGTCTCAAAATCATATAAAAGAATGCATCCATGAAAGTTTGTACTTACCTCAAGTGAAACTCACACCAATCTAAACTCCTCTTTTAAGAATCCTCCAACACTTGGATTAAGGCAACCCAATCTCTTCAAAACCTAATCAAAAAGTGATCATACACACTCACTCAGAGATACACATGAGATAATATAGATACGAACCAACTAGGGCAAACTCTACACATGACACGCTCCACAACACGAGCGTGTCCCTGATCGTGCCCTAAACCAACAACGCAGAAGCTTTGACACGCTCAGTAACACGGGCGTGTCACTGGACGTGTCATTCATTCTGCCTTAAAGAAACATTGACACGCCCAACAACACGGGAGTGTTCATGGCCGTGTCAATTACTTTATCTCTCAGTAGCTATGACACGCTTAGTAACATGGCCGTGTTAATGGTCGTGTCACAAACATCAAACTCAGTACCGTTGACACGCCTAACGACATGGCCGTGTCAGGCAAGAATTATACATTTCGAACTCTCATCCATGAAAACACAAACACTCCAAAATCCATACTACAACACCCTTAATCAACATCTTGGTTTATATACACATAAATAACCTATTAATTTAACACTTATATAACTTCAACATATCATAATAATAATCATTATATACATCATCCATATATCAATTACTCAATTTCCCCAACTCATTTATATTAAACCCTCACTAAACAATTTCAACAATCTATCATCATCCTCACAAATAACCATATTATTATCATCCAAATACCAATTCAACATATATATATATATATACTTCCATCTTTCATTATCATCATCTTCACACACTAACCATATCAAATATAAACACAATCAATAGAAATCAACACAAAAATATGAATACTTACTTGAATTCTTTGCCAAATCTTCAATATCCACATTCAATTCTCTTAAAGCCCTTAAGAATTTGATGTATAAGCCAACAAAATCACATCTCTCTCGTACAAGAAGAAGAAAAAGAAATAAAGAAAATCTTCTTTTTCCCTTTCAAACTTATCCTATATATATATATATAATAATAATAATAATAATATAATTAAATATCTCTAAAAATTCTCCACCACAAGATTTATTCTTCCCTTTGACTTTCTTTTCTTCTTTTTCTCTTATCATTATCATCATTATTATTATTATTATTATTATTATTATTACTTACTTACTTACTTTTACTACACCAATATATACATCATGTAAATGTGATGTATATGTTGCTATATGTATATCTCTTATATATTGTATTTATATTTCCCATATTTTTCAAATACCATAAATACATATCATCCCTCATATACATCTATCTATTATAATATTTCATTTTAATTAATTTATCTTCTTTTGACTTGTATATGTTATATATATATCTATATATACAACATATACACTCTCTCTTTACTTCTTTTCTCTTTCCATTAAACATATATATTAAATCCAAATACAATAATAAATTCCAAAACTTTTAGGGTATACTTTGGGATATTACAATTCTCCCCCTCTAAAAAGAAATTTCGTGCTCGAAATTATCCAGTACAGTAACAATCCATTCTTAACAAAATACCATCTTAACTTTCCTATGAAGTTAATGATATTATTAAGTTATTATGTCATCGAATCACATATCTTCTACTCTCCCCCTCAGAGTCAATCATCTTCTTTAGATTTCATAACTCATTATTATATATATTTATATATCTTGTTACTTTTTTTAACCAAACATTCAAAATAAATCATTACATTCTCAATTAATTTATCATTATACAAGAATCAGATCATCTTATAATATACTTATACTTCGTCCAATTATTACATTCAAGATATTTTATCACTTCATCTCTTTATAATTACTCTGTTAACTTTAACCTTAAAAATCATTGATTTATGTCTTAATATTGATTATCCCATCATTACAATCACTTTCAAAATAAATATTTATCAAACCTTAATTGATAACAATATCCTTATTCTTCATACACTTAATTCCTTCTTTAGCATGCTTCTCACTTAACATAAATATTAGTACAATGCCTTTAAACTTACTTTACAGGTAATCAACCTTTTCCCCTTTTATCATCATTTACAATTGATATAACTCAATTCATTCATGTCCATTCATATATCAGAATATTACATCATATACATTATCACTTATATCTTATACTCTTAATACAACTATACATATTAAATCTCAACAATAAATCGCAATCTTAGCGAAATCTAGATCAATTGATCTATCTGTCACTATATATTAACGTCTCAATCTTATTTGATTCAAACCAATAAGTAACTTATTTAAACTTATCATTAGATTTCACAATATATATGACCTAATTCCATTAGGTCAAACTTATATTCAAATTCTAATCTCTTCGGATCCATTTTCAGCGTTTTGAGATTATGATTATTAATAACAAATCACTTCAACTTATCTTTCAATGTACACATAGTTTATTTTCTATTATCTTAGTACAATTTCCACAAAGTTCTCATGATTATCTCATACCATATTTATTACCCATAATTCACTCACTTAAACCTTAAGTTCATCCACTTATTTACTTTATACTATAAACATATTCAGTATAACTTTCAATCACATTTTGTAATTTCTCCCATTTAATATCTCCTCACATTTCATACCAATACCATTACTATATTTATAAAAATTACCTTTTTATCACATCATCCATAACTCAAAACATTTTCACAGTTCTCTTTTCTTCCATACTTTCTATAATTATAAACAAATTTCTAATATAAAATGATAAGGTACAACTTTACCAATCATAACTCTTAACCATGTTTCTAGAAACTTAATTATCAATCTCACCAAAACTGTACTACTGTCCTGTTATCTCAGTCCCAAATCTATGGATAACAAAACTAACCGGCCAAATATATTAAACAAATCATATGGCCACAGGAGATTAATGGTCACGCCTGTGGCTAATAAATCAATACTGTCCCTCTATTATTCTGCTTTCAACCTTTCTAATTACAATACTAAATTGTATCGCAAGGATTACATATTCATTCTCTAAACTTTTGCTACATCAAGAGTTAACACATTTCAACTCCGTTTCAAACCAATTTGCACTCAATTATATGATCATCATTAGCCTAATTCATGTTTCAACAATATTACTATTAACATCTCTTACGTATACATATTCGATCATATGCAAATCTTACAAAATTTCCATTTGTTACTCCATTTCTAATATATCTCTTCTAAAAATTTTTATACATTATACTTCCCCTTTTTTCCTTACAATCTCTTACTATACACATATACATAGAACCTTTCCACATGTAAATACTTTGGGACTCAAAATATTATATGATCATCAAGTTCAGTGATTACCATAACAATTTCACCGTCCAGTATTACTCGAGCCCATTCTCACTCTCAATTTCATCACATAGTCTAGCTCTGCGCAGGTCAAGACCTACTCTCTCTTAGGTCCACTAATACATGCAATATCATTCTCACTACCACTAGACCAGTAGTTATACCACATACACATTCATAGGTCACATTCATAATGTGACTTACTTTTCACATTTCTTACATAATACAATTACATTCATATCGAAAAATTCATCTAACATATCCTATACATGTATACACATAGTCATGCAATTTTATTTAATTTCTCTTTTGCATACAATCTATACAAATTTAATGTTTATTACTTTTCTTTGAACATTATCATTCTCATTCTTTTAACATGACTTAAATTATTCATCAACACAACAAATATATACATTCTAACCGTAATAACACTTCACATACATCCTGGTCACATTTCTAATGTGACATCTCTCTCACATTTGTTTTTAAAAGCATTTAGTATACCCTTCACATCCATTTTCATCATTTCCAGTCAAATTACTTAAAGTAACTCATTTTCACTTGCTTATTCGTTTTCCCTTTATTTCAAAACAAATTTTCATATTATCAATCACATTATCCACTTCATAATACTTTCATGTGCAATAATGGTCATTCCACATAACTCATATATTTAATATACATTAAATCATCAATATCTAAATAATCCTCATTAAAATTCTATTAAAACTCTAAACTCTCAACTTGCTACTTTACCAAAACTTACTAATCTCATTTTCTTAATATCAACTTTAAAACAATATATATATATATATATACCATCATGTAATATCAAAACATCTTATTTTCACACTTATTAAAGCTCATTTCAAAAGTCAAAATTTTACATATTACCACCATTAACACGAGCTTTAACAACACTTTAACATATCACATTTCTAACATTAAAATCACAATGTTTGTATCAAAACAACAATGCAAACAACACCATTATATCTCCTTACTTTAACCAACACCATCCCTTTTTAAAAAAAAAACCTGAACTTTACGTATCCAAACCTTAAATTGTTACACTTTGTCTATACCAATCAACTCACTCAATATTCCACCATACTTTCTTCAATTTAGTAACATATCTATCTCTTTTAACATTCGAACAATATTTCCTCTCTTTAGCAATCCAAACATAAGCTTTATTAGAAAGAGATCCAAATTTTAGATAAAAGAGTCATTACTTTTAAATTTTTTTTTAACTCATTTCCAACATTATTCTCATATTCATTTCTTTATGACCTTTTTCACAAGCACACTTCCATAATCAGAAATTTCAAAATTTACTTTACTGAAGTAAACTTCAATTCTGTAATTTATCAATTATACTTGTACAAATTTTCCTATATCATTTCTTTCTCTAGCTTTACTTTCATGTAAAACCTCATTCACACACTATCATCCATCTCATATAATTCAAATATACTACAAATCACATAATACCACATCCGAGACCAACCTAGGTGTTAATGCATATGCATGCCTCACAATTTTTTTTTCAAAAATTTTCCTCTTTTCGTTTTAAATCTACTTAGGCCGAGAATCTCAGACCTAAGCTCTGATACCAAAATAATTGTAACACCCCCATACTCTATATATGTACTATACATATACCTTGTATACATGCAGTACGTATATACAGTATAAGAATGTCACTTTTCATTTCAGATTAAAAACCTTTACTCTGGTTCCAAACATTTATACATTTATTTAAAGCACATTCACAAAATCGTTATACTTTCGATGATCTTACATATATATAATGATCTTGTCTTTACCAAAATTCATTTATACATATGAATACATTTTTATCAAAATACAACATATCTAAATAGTACATGTATGCACCACCTTCTAGTTGGTCTCGAAATACTCTTACCCTTCTCGTGACATAACGATTTGACTTCAGATCAACCACCTACTCACCTGCGCGATTTACACAACCGCACTAAGCTCGAAAGCTTAGTAGTACAAATAAATATTATAAACATACAATACAAAAAAAAAATCATACTCATATATTAACTTCATGTGTCATTATTTTCTTATCATGTTTTTCCATTTCAATTACACTTTTCATATATTTCTACTAATCTCATAATTATATACATATACACATATATCATTAACACAAACCACAATTCCATAACTTATTAGAACATTCCTAAAATAATACTCACAATGTCCACATCCATATGCATATTACATGTCATATTGTACTTTCAGAATCTCATCTTTCAGCATAGCTTCTCAGGCCATATTTCTTTTCAATAATTTACTTATGTATTGTAATCATATCATACTTCATAGCATTACATGTCATTATATTATTCAATTAATTCATTATTCATAGTTCACCTTTAAGCAAAGACAAGCATGGGCCCAAAAGACACTAATATGCCATTCCACTTTCAGAGTTAATGTTTTGGTTCAATTATCACATTTATCATTATCATTATCCCAACTAGGCTTCAAGGATTAGGCTCAACCAAGCTTCAAGGGGAACAAAGCATGCTAAGTATCAACCCAACTTGGCTTCAAGAACCAAACCCAATCTAGCTTCAAGGGTTGTAACATCTCAACTAGGCTTCAAGGACTAGATCCAACCAAACTTCAAGGGGAGTAAAGCATGCTCAACTTCAACCCAATTTGGCCTCAAGGATCAAGCCCAACCTAGCTTTAAGAGATTGTTACTATAGGCATGCCACCAACAACAAAACTCTGAAAATGGAATAACACATTAAACACACAATTCATTCATTAATTCATTATCAATTTCATTCTCATTTCTCATCATCATTTAGGCATCCATGCCTCAATCATCTCATTTGCATCATTGTAGCCAACAACAATGGCTTCACATCTCATCAACAGAGTATACATAATCAATTTCATTGGACATATATATATTTTGAATTCATCATCATCAAGGCAAACATGCCCCATTTATTTCATTTGAATCATTATAGCCAATCACAATGGCATCATATCTCATCATTTCTCAATTCACATTAAAGTAATTCATCATTAAAGTATTTAGCATAACCGATTGCATTGCACATACCTTTTTGAATGATCAACACATCCTTCACACTATACAAATCATAACATTAATCACATTGTATTAATATTATAGTAAATTACTTAACACATTTATAACCAAATGTGTTAAGTCTCAAAATCATATAAAAGAATGCATCCATGTAAGTTTGTACTTACCTCAAGAGAAACTCACACCAATCTAAACTCCTCTTTTAAGAATCCTCCAACACTTGGATTAAGGCAACCCAATCTCTTCAAAACCTAATCAAAAAGTGATCATACACACTCACTCAGAGATACACATGAGATAATATAGATATGAACCAACTAGGGCAAACTCTACACATGACACGCTCAACAACACGAGCGTGTCCCTGATCGTGCCCTAAACCAACAACACAGAAGCTTTGACACGCTCAGTAACACGGGCGTGTCACTGGACGTGTCATTCATTCTGCCTTACAGAAATATTGACACGCCCAACAACACGGGAGTGTTCATGGCCATGTCAATTACTTTATCTCTCAATAGCTATGACACGCTCAGTAACATGGCCGTGTTAATGGTCGTGTCACAAACGTCAAACTCAGTATCGTTGACAAGCCTAATGACATGGCCGTGTCACTGGCCGTGTCAGGCAAGAATTATACTTTTCGAACTCTCATCCATGAAAACACAAACACTCCAAAATCCATACTACAACACCTTTAATCAACATCTTGGTTTATATACACATAAATCACCTATTAATTTAACACTTATATAACTTCAACATATCATAATAATAATCATTATATACATCATCCATATATCAATTACTCAATTTCCCCAACTCATTTATATTAAACCCTTACTAAACAATTTCAACAATCTATCATCATCCTCACAAATAACCATATTATCATCATCCAAATACCAATTCAACATATATATATATATATATACTTCCATCTTTCATTATCATCATCTTCACACACTAACCATATCAAATATAAACACAATCAATAGAAATCAACACAAAGAAATGAATACTTACTTGAATTCTTTGCCAAATCTTCAATATCCGCCTTCAATTCTCTTAAAGCCCTTAAGAATTTGATGTATAAGCCAACAAAATCACATCTCTCTCTCTCTCTCTCTCTCTCTCTCTCTCTCTCTCTCGTACAAGAAGAAGAAAAAGAAATAAAGAAAATCTTTTTTTCCCTTTCAAACTTATCCTATATATATATATAATAATAATAATAATATAATTAAATATCTCTAAAAATTCTCCACCACAAGATTTATTCTTCCCTTTGACTTTCTTTTCTTCTTTTTCTCTTATTATTATTATTATTATTATTATTATTATTATTATTATTATTATTATTACTACTACTACTACTTACTTACTTACTTACTTACTTACTTACTTTTCCTGCACCAATATATACATCATGTATATGTGATGTATATGTTGCTATATGTATATCTCTTATATATTGTATTTATATTTCCCTTATTTTTCAAATACCATAAATACATATCATCCTTCATATACATCTATCTATTATAATATTTCCTTTTAATTAATTTATCTTCTTTTGACTTGTATATGTTATATATATATCTATATATACAACATATACACTCTCTCTTTACTTCTTTTCTCTTTCCATTAAACATATACATTAAATCCAAATACAATAATAAATTCCAAAACTTTTAGGGTATACTTTGGGATATTACATTTTCCTTTTTAAACCATCGCATTTAACATCACATGCATTGGGCTAAAATGACTCTATATAATATTTAAGCTCCAGAGATAATGTTTTGGACTACTTTTGACACCAGTGTCTAGCCTGAAGGCAATAGAAGTGACGCCAAGCATCTATCTCAAAGGCAATGTAATAATGGTGATGTCCAGCATCTAGCCTGAAGGCAAATCAAATATTAGTGATGCACAATGTCTAGCCCGAAGGTAATCATAGGCATGCCGCTAAACACAAAATTCTAGAACCAAACATTGCATAAGGTAACACACATTTTATATACCCTTTTATAATTTTCTCAAACATTGGCAATTATGCCACATTCCATTTGTTTTGCACTTTTTCCATTCAATTTATTATATTTTCATCATAAATATTAATTTCTTTACAACTTTCCTAATGTGGCCAATTTATACCCTAAAATTGGCATAAACATTTTCTTTTCACAAACACAATTAACAATGCAATTAGCCATATTAACATGGCTTAACTATCCATACTTTATGCAATCAATACCTTTAAATACATAACATGTACTTTACATGTGACTTCACACATTAAAGTAACACAGCGCCAATGCCAATATGCAATGTAATATGTTAAACCATTCCAAAACAATTCTAACAAAGTATGTACTAACATTGGTTTAAGCTATTTCCAAGCTAAAAATCACCATTTTCCCCTTCACTTCCAAGTTGCGCTTCACCACTAGATTTGGGCATTAACCAAATACTCAATACCTATACAAAATATAAGTATATAAAATGTATTAGAATCACATTCCTACACATTCTAATTAATAATGCCCAATTTAGCACATTTCCCTCCAACTTTCAAAATTTTACCCTAATCTTCTTTAATTTTGGAGCAACCTTTTAATCCATTCTAATTGGCAATTTAAGTTCATTTCCCTCACGAAAATCATTTTATAACATGATTTAAACAATAAAATCAAATAGACATCCATTCTTTAACAATACTTTTTCAAAACCCTAAATCCAACGCTAATTCATCTAAACTTCTATCGAACTTGAGTAAATCAAATAAATAACTATAAAATCATTGCTTCTCATAAAAATAACATCTTACCAACCCATTTCAACAATTATCTCATTACCCATAAAAAAATTCAATTCTTATCTAATCCAATTTCCAACATAACTTAAAAATTAAAGAAGAAAGCTTACCAATTAATTGGAAAACCACCAAAACTTCTTTTGGTTCTTGAAAATCCACTCAAAAATTGGTGTTTGGAAGAAGAGAAATCCACCCTTGTCCTTCAATGGTGATTCAGCCCAAGCTTGAAGAAGAGAGGAAGAAGAAGATAATTATTTGACTTTTATTTTCTTTCTTATTTACCACCATATATATATTTTAATTAATTATTTAAATAAAAATTCCATTTTCTATCTTCCATTCAAAAATCATTTATTTTTTTAAATTTTTTTACTTTTACTTTTTTACTTTATGAATTTATATGTTGTATATACTTTCTTTATATTTCACATATACTCTTTATGTTTTCTCATTTTCAACCTTTCATTTAACCCTCCAACTTAATAAATTAATTAAATTTAATTTAATCATAGTAAAATTTTTTTCTCATTTTCAACCTTTCATTTAATCCTCCAACTTAATAAATTAATTAAATTTAATTTAATCATAGTAAAATTTTAAGGATGTCACATGTATAAACATGATCTTAGATGGGTTTCATCTCTGGCTTGACAATGAGAAGAGTACTTGCATTTGGTTAGACTCATGGGCTGACATTATGCTTGTAATATTAGTAAATTTAGACAAATTAAATAAGTATGTGGAGGATAGTTAAAGTATTAGGAGATGTATATATGTAGTATATACCTAATATATAGCGAGTGTATACATAATATATACCTCACATATACTTATTATTTATGTTATATACAAATTATACACTTGATATATACAAGATATACATACATTGTATACATGATATATAAATAAAATACACATTACATATATATAGACATAAAGATATAAATAGCATATATTTAAAATATAAATGACATATACATATACATAATTATGGGTGGTGGATGATAAATAAATAAATAAAAAAGAAAAAGAAAAGTCAAAAGAAGAAAGAAGAAAGAAAATGAATGGTGGAGATTAAAAGAAATTAAATAATTAAATAAATTAATATTTATGGATGGGAATTGAGAAAAAATGAAATAAAACATCTTCTTCCTTCTTTGATAGCCATGGCCGAAATTTTAAGGTTAGAGAGAGAAAGAGAGAGAACTCTTCCTAAAAACACCAAATTTTATAAGATTTCCTAAGGTTTCAAAGAGATTTTGAACAAAAATCAAGATTCAAGTAAGTAGTTCTTCTTTAAGTTTTTTTTCTTTGATTTTATGATTATGTTTGAAATGGCTAGAGAGAAAAAGTTGTTTTAAATCTCTAAAATAGATGGTAATGGAATTAAAATGATGATTATATGGTTATTTGTTGATTAGTTAGCTAAATTGGTTATGATTGATGATAGTAGGGTTTGGTAATGAATATGTGTAATTAGGGTTTCTAAAATGGATGATTATAATTATCGTAATGGATGAATATAGTGTTGTTTTAATATGTAGGTAATGATTTTATGGTTAGAAATTGAATATGGGTAACCTTGGATGAAGTTAGGGTTATGTGTAGATTATGTTCATTTAGGATTTTTGAAGGAGGTATTTATAATTATGGTAATGCATTGCTTTGATATTATATTTATGTATCATAAATGATTTTATGGTTGGATGATGGAAATGGATAGGTTGGATGGTAGTTTGAACGAGGTTGTAAGGGTGAATTAGGGTTCCGGAGGGTTTTTGAAAAAGAATGATTGTAAATGTTAATTTATTTAAAATGGCTTAGAATGAGACACTAATGCTATTTTAATGTTTATAATATGGTTTAAAAATGAGAAGAGTAGACTTGCTTAGTTGACGTAAAGAAAGGCAAATGGTGAAATTAAAGTTGGAGGGTGATTAAGGCTTGGAACTTAGTAATTGATGTTAATACACAATTTAATAAATGTTGTTTTAACAATATTGTTGATGATATAACACATTGTGACTTTGTGAATGTGTTATGTCACTGTATTATTGGTTTTTATATGACAAGTGCATGAGTTTAAGTAAAAGCATATGAAAAGCATGAAAAATGATATATTGAGCATTGTAGAATGGCTATTGCAATGGTTATGGACTTAATGTGTTAAATGTGAAATATATTAAAATGAATGCAAAGCTAAGAATGAACAATGTGACAAGAAATGAGAACGAAAATGTAAAAATGATGAAAGAAAGAGAAAATATGATAATTTGATGAGAATGTGACAAGCTATAATGTTGTTGTGTATTTATAACTCTATACAATTACTTGTCCAGTACTGTTGAGAATGATTATGCATGCATTGATAAACCTGAGCAGAGTTAGGTCATGACTTAAGCAGAGCTAGATCATGAGATTGAGATTACAATAGACCTGAGCAAAGTTGGGTTGAGAAACTATGGTTGTACTAACTGGACTTGTTAATTGTATAGGAGTTATTGGACTCAATGAGTATGTACATGAGGATGTGTAATGTATGTGTATATGAATTATGAGGAACAAAGGCTTTGTATTAATATTGTAAAATTTTGGTATGAGAAAGAATATTTGATTATGCATGTATATTATTTTAATTTGTGTACTACTAAACTGTATACTTAGCGCAATAGTGTGTATCACGCATGTATTAGAAGAGCAGATCAGAGAAGCTCATATTAGAATTAAGGTTTGAAAGTTACGCGTGCCATGAGACCATTGGTGCTGCATATCACGTATAAGACTGTTTGAAAACATTTGATTTGTATTATTATAGTAATCATTTGTAAATGTATTTGAAACAAGAAAGATTTTATATAATTTTGAGTAGGTATATTATACAGATTATTTTTATTTATTGAATAATTATTTTGGTATAAAGAAATGAAAATTGAGAAGTATTATGATTTTGAGAAATGTTTAATATTTTATACATTTTATATGAGTGTTCAAATATTGGAGTATTTAATGGAGAGATGATGAAATTTAAGAAATTTTACTTTGAAAGTGTACTCTCAGTGTAGGTTGTGTTTTTTGTTGATTGTGGGATTTAATGAAAAATACAAACAAAATCTCTGGCGAAATTTTCAAGATAATTTTTTTTATAAAATTTATAAATTATTTTCAATATCCAAGTGAGAGTTTCTAAATATAACTACTGCAGTATCTTTATATCCTAGATATATATTTTACATATATGGAATATATGTGTTATATGTATTTAGCATATAAAGGTATTACAATGCCTTTGACAAATAAATTTTGAAGGCTCTTTTCAATAGCCAATGATAAATCTTTAAGTGTGGCTGACATGGGTTTTTGGCATGGGAATTCATGGTTCTTGTCTTTTCGTGAGAGAAGAAGCTTGTTTGATTGGGAAGAAGAACTGGTAAAAGATCTCCATGTGCAAATTCAGAACTTTAAAATGTGTGTAAATGATGAAGATAAGGCGATTTGGTGGTACAAACCAAGTGGTAAACTTTCAATAAAATCTTTTTGCCATCAGATGGAATTACTACAAAATAGTAATCCTTCATCATTCTGATCATCCATATGGACAAGTCTCGCTCCTCCAAAGGCTAAAAATCTTCATCTGGTCTGTCCTTCATGGAAGGATTAATGTCAAAGCACATCTTGTTAAGCTAGGGCTTGTGAATAAGGATGAAGAGGCTTGCCCGCTAGGCAAAAGCTCAAGTGAAACAATTGACCATCTTTTTCTCAGCTTTAACATGGTATGAAAAATTTGGAGTAAACTGATTTCCTGGTGTGGGGCAATTCTTGGTGTGCACCTGATTCTATAAAAAAACTGTATTCACAATGGTCTTTCTTTGCGGAAGGAAAAATCCAAAAGAAAATATAGCTCTCAGTGTTCTTCTCTATAATTTGGGCCGTGTGGTTGGAGTGAAATAATGTAGTGTTCAACGATGCGACTCCTAACCTAGAGAATCTCTTTGATCTTATTATTATTAGATTGTCCTACTAGATTCAAGCAAGTGAACCTAGTTTCCCTTAGTCAGTGACTTAATCATGTCTTCTATTTGCACTAAAAATTGAAATCCCCATCCATCAAAGAGGCTTTTACTGTCTTGGCAACCACCACCTATGGGATTCATTAAATGGACTGTTGATGGCTTGGTTATTGAAAAACCTGGGTTAGCTGCTATTGGGGGCATACTCAGGGATGAGAAAGGTGTTTTTAGAGCATTATTTTCATGTCCAATTGGTGTTGTAGATTCAGATGTGGAAGAACTAATGACGATTGCAAAGGTAGTATCTTTATCAGCATCAAATATCTGGGTCTGCTCTTACAATGTAATTATTGAATCGCATTCCAAAATTGTTATCAGTTGGTTAATGGAGATAGTTGCAAAGCTCCATGGAAAGTGTGGAAATGTCTTCGTGATATTAAGGAAGCTTCAAACTTGCGTCAGTCTTAATTTTAAGCATGTCCTCCGAGAAGGAAACATTGTGGTAGACTTATTGGCAAAGGCAGGGGTTTCTAGATCAATCGACTTAACAACGTGGTTGCGATAAGAATTATTTAGTGAATTATTTGATGGCTGATTTCATTTTCCTTAGTTTTCTCGAGCAGTAAATACCTCAATCTGATGAACATGCTGGCAGTAGCTCTACCAATTTTAATGAATTCACTTGTTGTAAGTAAATTGATGATTTGGGCCATTAATGAGGAAGCCATCGTCTGTTTATAAGGGGTAGATGTTTGTCAAGCAAAATCAGAGGTGAACATCTAGTGAAATCAGAGGTGGACTTCATTTATTCATGAGAATAATCATATTAGCATCTCAAGCATGTTCCTTTGAGTTCAAATATCCAACTCAGTATCAAGATTAATGCCATTCAAGGAACTGCATCAGATTCTACTTTGCAATGGTCAAACAAATGAATCTTTTTAGTTAATTTACTCAGTTGCTAAAAGCACATTATCAGAAGTATTTCAATAAATGGTATTTTTTAATATGGTTTTATGGAGTTCTAGGTGTGGGTGTAATGGGATTGCCTATTGGCAAGGGTAGTTCTAGCTTCATAAAACCATGTTTTTCCCCTAAAAAAGATAATAATAATAATAATAATAATAATAATAATAATAATAATAATAATAATAATAATAATAATAATAATAATAATAATAATAAATATTTCCTATAAAAAAACTTGTGTTGCAGATGTTGAAGTGTGATTGATGGACTTTGTTAACCTGGAAGAAGTGTAGATTCAATGGTTTTGAAAGCTCATTCATAGTGAATGAATGTTTACTCCATGTTGAAACTGATCACCAGAGCTTGGACAGAAGGGAGAGTCTCATCTATTCATATGAAGTGAACTTTTCTTACTTTTGAAATTGGAGTTTTTGCGTAGTTTGACAAAAGCTAAAGTGATGGATATGCAAAATGCACGAACACACATTTCTAAGCAGCGCAAGTTTGGGCAGTTGTGTAAAGCCCATTTAGGTGGGGGTAACACTCGTTCAAACGGGAGCCATAAGTGGAATAAGGAGACACAAAGATGTAAGTATGAACAATAATGCTCGTTACTTGAATTGCACCAAATTAGACAGAAGCAAAGTTAATGTGCATTCATTTTGAGTCACAACCTTGAGAGGAATTTGATAAGTATAAAGAAAGATTTGCATTCAAATTGGATTTTACCACTAATAATTTTTAATTCAAATGAAATAATTATGAAACAGTTAACAATATATATGCATGTGTAAAATTTGTACATGATAGTTAGCTGAGGTTGGCTAGCCCTTATTATACATTTTTTTTTTTTGGTCCTTGACTGCTTTAGTATTGGAATATATATGGTTTTGATCTTTAGGCAATAAAAATCATTCTTTTTATTGACAAGAAGAAGAAGAAGAAGAAGGGAAAAAAATAATGTGTAAAATAAAACTTTTTATAATATAATAATTAATTAATCTCACATTTCCTTCTTTTTTTTGCATAATCTTAGAATTTATTTTATTTTCTAAATTATAATTTGGGACCATTGAGTTTAGGGTCCATTTATATAAATTTTAAATGAATATATCTATTAATGCTTTTCAGTTATATTACTAATAATTTACAAAAACGAAAAAAAATAGTTAATAGTAAATTATTAGCAAAATAGTTAACAAATTATATTTTTCTTTCGGCTTAATACATCCATTGCCCTTAATACTTGACACAATTTGTCATTTTATTCCTTAAACTCCTCGAGTAACTACTTAAACGCCTATACTCAACTATTTGCACAACAAACAAACCCTTTTGAAGTCAGATTACATAAAATGCATGAATTTCAGACGCTCCTACACACATAACACATAGGCACCAAATAAGAAAAAAAAATAACTCATCATTCAAAAGAGAAAAATAATGAAATTTTTTTTTTTAATTTTGCAAATCGATTTCTCCTAAATCTGCAGATGCATTCCTTATCCTAGAAAAATATTCAGCCATCGATTTGTTAAACCAGAGTCGATACACATAAACAAAAAAAAAAACAAAACAAAACAAAAACTGAAGAGATGGGGAAAATAAAATCAAATTACTAAAAACGTCATAAAATAACAATACCCAGTAATAACTTGTAGTTAAACTGAGAATAATTTTCACTTCACAAACCTTTGCTAAATCTTCAATTTTGTAAACTTCAATTTTGATATTATGCTAGGCATGGCTGGATTAAAAAAAAAACTCAAATTTTCAATCACTAATTAGTGATTATAACACAAGCCCAAGATTTTCCCTTTATCAACAAAAACTACATATACCCATAAAAGCATATGTAACATTTTTTCTGAGAAAAAATCTTTAATCAAGCAATAATTCTCCATAAAAACAAGACAAATACATTAAATAAATAATAATAATAGAGAGAGATCAATTTGTTGGCTCATCCAACCCATGAAAATAATGGGTTTGGTGAGTTGCAATATTTGACTAGATGAAATAAAAAAAAAAGAAAAGAAAAATATTTACCATATTTTTTTTGTTGTTGTAGCCATAATTTGAATAGTAAAATTTAGGCACAAATTAGGATGTTCACACATATTTGAAGGCCTATAAATAGCATTCTTCCATTCACTTCAAAATATACAAGAGAAAAGAAATAAAAGAGGAAAAAAGATTTCACGTAGTTTGTAAGATAAATATTAGAGAATTATTCTCTAGTTTCTTGGTGTAATTATCAAAAGAGTAAAAATTATGCTAGAGAGGTATTTAAATATTTTCTTTAATATTAGTGATCTCAAGTGGTCAAGTGTGGATTACTTACGAAGTTGTTGTACTTGATTTCTTTAAATTAGTAAATTTTATTTCGGAGATTATCCCGTGATTTTTTCCTTTATATTAGAGGGTTTCCACGTTAAATCTTGCATCTCTTATTCTTGTGGTTATTCTTTACTTCTTATTATTATGCATTGATTTATATAATTAATTATTGACCAAAAATAACAAGTGATATTAGAGCTTGGCTATTTGGGTGTAGAATTAATTGTGTAAATTAGAATGGAGAAATTCACAGGCACCATGATCAAATTGTCGACTTTAAATTATTTAATTTGAAAGTCGAATATGGATAACCTTCTCTATTGTAAGGACTTGTATGATCCTATAAAATTAGGGTTTAATAAGCCAAGTAGAAAATTAGATGATGATTGGGAAAAGATGCACAGGAAAACTATTGGTACTATTCGACTGTAGGTAGATAATAATGTCTACCATCATATAAGCAAAAAAGTTGATGCGTAGAAATTATGGAATGATTTAGAAACCATGTATGAGAGAAAAAGTGCTCAGAATAAAGCTTTTTCCATTAGACAATCAATTGTTGAACACTTGAGTGAGTTTTAAGAATTAATGAATCAGTTGAGCATCATGAAGATAGCCCTAGATGATGAATTGCAGGTATTATTACTCTTGAGTTCCTTGCCAGATAGTTGGGAGATCTTGGTAGTGTCTCTTAGTAACTCTGCCTCAAGCGGTGTTTTGTTTTTATTATCGGTAAAGGATAGTCTTTAAAATGAGGAGACTAGAAGAAAAGATATGAGCATTGATACTTCACAAGCTCTTATTACAACCACAGAGAGCAGAGGTAGAAGTAAAAGCAGAGGTCCTAAAGAGCATTATAAATCCAGAGGCAAGTCACAATCCAAAGTGAAATTCAGTTGTTATCACTGCGGCAAGGAGGGACATATGAAAAGAAACTGTAAAGTTTAGAAAAGAGAACAAAATGATGAGAAAAATCAAAAGAATGCGGATGATCAAAATACCATTGCAACCATTGCTGATGATAATGAAGAGATGGTTGTATTCTCCATTTTTGAGGAGCATGACAAGATTACTAATACTGATATGGAGTGGGTTGTTGATTCAGCAACATCATACCATACTACACCGAGGAGAGATATCTTTACTATGTACAAAGCAGGTAATTTTAACAAAGTAAAGATGGGTAATACCACTACGCATATATAGTGAGTATTGGTGATGTCCGTGTTCAGACAAATGTTGGTTATATTTTGACTTTGAAGAATATGTGACACGTACCAGATTTACACCTAAATTTGATTTCTACTCATGTCCTAGATCTATATGGTTATTACAACATCTTTGGTGACAAAAAGTGGAAACTCATCAAAGGCTCAATTATGGCTGCTAAAGGTAGATTGTGTTATACACTCTACAAGACTCAAGTGAAGACAGTCAAAGGTACGCTAAATGCAGTTGAAGATAATATTTTGCCAGACTTGTGGCACAAAAGGCTGGCTTATATGAGTGAGAAAAGGTTGCAAATTTTGGCAAAGAAGTGTCTCATTCTCTTTGCCAAAGGTATGACTCTAAACCCTTGTGATGATTATTTATATGGCAAACAACATAGAGTCTCCTTTAGTAGTTCATCTGAAAGGAAAAATAATATACTTGAATTAGTTTACTCTGATGTATGTGGTCCTATTGATGTGAAAACTTTAGGAGGTAGTAGATATTTTGTTACTTTTATTGATGATGCTTCACGAAAGGTTTGGGTGTTTGTTCTGAAATCAAAAGACTAAGTTCTTCAACGCTTTAAGCATTTCCATGCAATAATGGAAAGAGAGAAGGGAACATCCTTGAAGTGTCTTTGCAGTGACAATGGAGGTGAATACACTTCAAAGGAGTTTGCAAATTACTGCTTAGAGCATGGAATCAGACATGAGAAGACAGTTCCTGGTACTCCACAATATAATGATGTAGCTGAAAGGACAACCAAAACTATCTTGAAGAAAGTCAAATCCATGCTGAAAATGGTTAAACCCCCTAAGCCGTTTTGGGGTGAAGCACTCTACACCGCCTGCTACTTGATGAATTGCTCTTCATCAACTCCTTTATATTTTGATGTATTTGAGAGAGTATGGTCTGGAAAAGATGTTGCTTACTCTCACCTGAAGGTATTTGGATGCAAGGCTTTTGTCTATATACCTAAGGAGCAGAGATAGAAACATGATAATAGAGTTGTTCCATGCATTTTTTAAATTATTGAGATGCAGAGTTTGGATGCAAGTTATGGGATCCAGTGAAGAAGAAAGTCATCAGGTCCAGAGATGTAATCTTCCATGAACACAAGACCTTGTTGGACTCTGAGCCATCAGAGAAAATTACAAGTAATGATGATATCCCTCTTCCTGTATTAACTTCTCCTTCAATCAGAAATGCCACAAATGAAGGAGAGTTGCTTGAAGAATATGGGATTGATAATATATCGGTACCAGTTGATGTTAATGATGATATAAAACAGGGGGAGCAACCCTTTCCTCCTCAGAATGTAGAAGAATCTCATGTCAGAAGGTCAACTAGAGCACATCATCCATCTATCAGATATTCCAGTTCCGAGTATATAATAGTTACTGAAGAGGGAGAGCCAGAAAGCTTCCAGGAAGTTTAGAATCATAAAGAGAAGACTCAGTGAATAAAAGTAATGTAGAAGGAGATTAGTTTTTTTTTTAAAAAAAAGAACAATACTTATCAGCTTGTTGAACTTTTAGAAGGTAGAAAAACCTTAAAGAATAAATGAGTGTACAAGCTTAAGATGGATGGAGAGAAGCTAGTAAAATACAAAGCTCGTTTGGTAGTAAAGGGCTTCAATCAGAAGAAAGGGGTTGATTTCGATGAGATATTTTCTCCTATTATAAAGATAAGCTCCATTCGAGTGATTCTTGGTTTGATTGCTAGCTTGGATCTTGAGCTTCAGCAGTTAGATGTGAAAACTACATTCCTTCATGGTGATTTGGAGGAAGAAATTTACATGGAGCAACCAGAGAGATTTAAAGTAAGAGAGAAAGAACACATAATTTGTAGATTGAAGAAGAGTCTGTATAGGTTGAAACAGACTTCGAGATAATGGTATAAGAAATTTGACTTTCATGGTGAGTCATAGCTATAGCAGAACAGAAGCAGGTCATTGTGTGTACCTCAAGACATTTTTAGATGGTAAATTTGTCATTCTTTTGTTCTATGTGGATGTTATGTTGATAGTGGGACAAGATGCTACAATAATTAGTAGTTTGAAAAAGGAGTTATTTGGCTCCTTTGATATGAAGGATTTGGGATTAGCACGACAAATTTTAGGCAAAAAGATTACTCGTGACAGGAAAGCTAAGAAGTTATGGCTATCACAATAGAAATATGTTGAGCAGGTTCTAAGCAGATTTAATATGAAGAGTGCTAAACTAGTTAGCACACCTCTTGCTAATCACTTTACACTTAGTAAGAAATCTTGGCCTTCTACACAAAATGAAAAGGAAGAAATGGTAGTTATTCCTTACTCCTGTACGGTTGGAAGTTTAATGTATGCTATGGTTAGCACCCGACTAAATATTGCTCATGCTGTTGATTTGATCAACAGATTTCTTTTGAATCCTGGTAAAGATCATTGGGAGGCGGTCAAATGAATTCTCAGATATCTGAGAGGTACTTCTAAGATATGTTTATGCTTTGGAGTCTCAAAACTGACTCTAGAAGGATATACAGATACAGATATAGCAGGTGACCTTGATGGTAGGAAGTCAACTTCAGGATATGTATTTACTTTTGCAGGGCTCTGTATCATGGTAGTCCAAATTATAAAAGTGTGTTGCTCTATCCACAACTAAGGCAAAGTATATAGCTATGACTGAAGCAAGTAAAGAGATGCTTTGGTTGAAAAAAGTTTCTAGAAGAGTTGGGGTTGAAGCAAAGTGAGTGTGTGATGAATTGATTTGAGCAAGAATGCCACATACCATGTCGGACGAAGCATATTGATGTGAGATACCAATGGATTTGTGAAGTGATGAATAATCAAGAGATATTTTTGAAAAAATTCACACTGATAAAATTTCAGCTGACTTATTGACCAAAGTGGTGACTCGTAACAAGCATCAGTTCTGTACCAAGATGGTGGGACTGAATGGTAATTAAGAAATAGATATGTGAACATCTACTCATGGGTTGGAGGGGGAGATTGTTGGCTCATCCAACCCATGAAAATAATGAGTTTGGTGAGTTGCAATATTTGACTAGATGAAATAAGAAAAAAAAAAGAAAAGAAAAATATTTACCACATTTTTTTGTTGTAGCCATAATTTGAATAGTAAAAGTTAGGCACAAATTAGGATATTCATACATATTTGAAGACCTATAAATAGTCTTCTTCCGTTCACTTCAAAATATACAAGAGAGAAGAAATAAGAGTGAAAAAAAAAGATTTCAAGTAGTTTGTGAGATAAATATTAGAGAATTATTCTCTAGTTTCTTGGTGTGATAATTCAAAGAGTGAAAATTTTGCTAGAGAGATATTTAGATATTTTCTCCAATATTGGTGATCTCAAGTAGTCAAGTGTGGATTACTTGAGAAGTTGTTGTACTTGATTTCTTTAAATTAATGGATTTTATTTCAAAATTTATCCCGCGGTTTTTCCCTTTATATTGGTGAATTTTTCACGTTAAATCTTGTGTCTCTTATTCTTGTGGTTATTCTTTGCTTTTTAATATTGTACATTGATTTACACAATTAATTATTTACTAAAAATCCCAACACAATTATAAGAAAAAAATTTTTTTTAAAAAAAGTGTCTGAATCTTGGCTTTGATGTTGTTGATGGTGTGTTGCCCCTAACCTCGACGAACGAAAATAGGAAAAAAAAATGAAATTTTAGAGAACTTGAATCTATATAATTTTTATGTCTTTGACAGTGGGTTGCTAGATTTTGTGTACTATGTTGAAGAAATTAAAAAGATCAAGAAAAGAAGAACTAAGATTTGCTTGTTCATATTTGTTGGTTTTAAATGGGATCTAGATTGTGGATGGTGAATATTTGAATTTTGAAAAGGAGGGTGGACTATATTGATGCCATTCTTTGAGTTAATAAAAATGAGGGATTGGGTTTTGATTTGATAATGGGGAAGAAGGTGATGAAGAGAAAAGAACATAAAAACAAAAAAAATGGAGATTTATGTGTTTAAAATGAAAAGAAAAAAAATATTACTATTTAATATGAATGAATAATTACTAAATAAAGGGGGCATTATTATCATTTTATTAGCTAATACAATAGATTTTAGAATACTCAAGCGCCAAGGAAAATTGCATTACATGTATTCAGCAATGAAGAGTTTGTTTGATTAAGCAAATTATGATGTTAAAGGGGCTATATGGTTACTCAAAAAATTTAGAGGATAAAGTGACAAAAAAAGCCTAAATATAAGAGGCTATAGATGTATTAAACCTTTTTCTTTCCTTTTATAAAGACACTAACAAGTTTTAGATTTTATATGGAAAATATTAATAAACGTAAAACTATAATTTCAATATTTACGAATATATAATTAATTTTATGGTACTCAAAAGTCATTAATAATCTTATCAAACTAATTTTATGGCATAAAACTCCATTTGTTATTCCCTTCAAATTACGTAAAGTTAAAATAGGCATTTTTCAATATTTTTTTTCTTTTTCTTTTTTTAGGCATTTTTCAATATAATAAAACATAAAGTATATTTGTTCTTAATCAAATAATCCACATAGCATTTTTGTTTTTTTTTTATTTTTATTTTGAATCTTTATTTCAATCTCTAAGTTTACCAAACATTTCGCATTGTGCATGGGAGTTTGGAAATACATACATGGGAATTGACGTTAGAGGAAATTTGTTGTCATCATCAAATTATTCGTCCCGAGAATGTTTTTTCTAACGTCGGCTAATATTGCATAAATCAACGTCATATTCGTCCAATAGGCTCAATCAATCACATTATTATTTTGCAAAGTAACTTTGATTAATCTCTAAGAGTTTTTAGCAAGACAAAATCAGAGAAAAAAGAAAGTAAGCCCGTTCCCAAATTAAAGTCGTGTGAATATTACTTATTATTGTTAATTATAATTACAAGTAAAAAACCGACAAAATACCAAAGTGGAAAAAAAAAAAAAAGCATGTATGATGTTTCTTTAAGATTTGAAAAAAAGAAAAAAGAAATAGGATAATGGAGATGAAGCTTTTAGGTGTTGATAACAGCTACGAGAATAAATGTCCAATTTAACTCATCAACTATAGCGAAAAACTTAAACTACCTCTTAAATTTTTTTTTTTATCAAATTAATATTTTTTCTTTTAAATTTTATTTTATTTATCTCTTTTTTTTTAACTGAATGGTTAAATAGTTATTGGCATGAGTTAATTTGGAGTAAAATTAAATATTATGGGCCAAATTAAAATTTTAAAATATTAATATAATATTTTTTTTAAAAATATTTATTAATTAATATTTTTAATATCAACAATTTTTAATATTAATAAATATTTTTATAATTTTATAATTTATAATAATTTAATAATCTATAATTTAAAAAATAATTAATAATATTAAATAATATACAAAAATTTATATTATACAATATTTTTATAATATTTTTAATATAATATTAATTATAATATTATGAAATTACTATTAAAAATATTAATAAATAATCTATATTAAACATATTTTAATTTATAATATTAATAAATTTTAGTATTTTTAATATTTAATATTTTTCACTTTTTAATAATTATTTATTTTTGAATATTATAAATTATTTATTAATTAATGTTTTCAATATTAATAATTTATAATATTAATAAATATTTTTTATAATTTTATAATTCATATTTCTAATAATCTATAATTTAAAAAAATAAATAAAAATTTAATAATTATATATATAATTTGAGAATTATAATTTTCATTTTATAAAAATTAAAATATTCAAAAATTAAAATTTTTTTTAAAGAAAAAACTTTAATTAGCAAATAAAAAAATAAAAAATAAATAGTATATTATCTACTCTTGCAATGTATTAGAGGAATTTTAGCTCATACTATATATTTAATAGAATCGAATGTATATAATTAAGATAGATAATTATTATAAATTATAAAATTATAAAAAAATATTTATTAATATTATAAATTATTGATATTAAAAATAATAATTAATAAATAATTTATAAAAATAAAATTAATTAAAAATATCAAATAGATTAAAAATTAAAATTATTATAATTTTTAATATGGTAAATTATAATATTTTTAATAAAAATTATTTTTTTAAGATTTTTAATATTAAGTTCATTATATTATAATTAATATTATATTAAAAATATTATAAAAATCCTAAATAATATAAATTTTTATATATTAGTTAATATTTTTAATTAATTTTTAAATTATAAATTGTTAAATTATTATAAATTATAAAAAAAATATTAATATTAAAAATTATTGATATTAAAAATATTAATTAATAAATAATCTTTTAAAAAATATTATATTAATATTTTTAAAATATTTAATTTAGCCTCTAATATTTAATTTTAGTTCAAATTAACCTCATATCATTAGCTATTTAATGATTCCGTAAAAAAATGACAAATTGGATTAAATTTTAAAAAAAATACTAATTTAATAAAAAAAAATTAAAAATCAAATTAGACTTCTTATTATAGGTAAATTAAAAATTTATCCTAACTATAGCTATAAGATTAATGGTTAATTTTTGGTTACAGCTTGCTTGCCTGTTTAAGTCCTTCATTAATAATGCGTTCATAATGGGAACACAGCTGGAGGTCTAGCCTCAAAGTGGTAAGGGCCACCATTATAATCAACCAGTGGCTTAATTCTTAATTAATTGTGAAAGGGATTGACCCTTTTTTTTATCTAACAACCAAAAAGTGCAAAAATAAATAAATAAATAAAGACTAGTGGAAGATGATGTTAATTATATCTAATTATAATTCTAAAGCTTGAATTTAAAAAAATGATTGTGCGCCAAAAAAAATTTAAAATGATAAGATTTATCATATAATTTATACTTTTTTAGAAATTAAGATTTCCAACCTTACTCAGAAGTCAATTTTATAACAATTTATTAATAAGACTTTGATTCTAAATTATATCACTTTTATCTTCTTTAATATTATAATTTTATAAAAATTTATGATACATATATATATATATATATATATCACAATTACTATCATTATAAACTTATTAAAAAAAAATATGATATCGATTATGTGGATGTGTTACAATTGCAATAATTCACCTTTATAATTAGAATGATATGCTACAAGATAATGCATATATTTTAAAGAAATATCATTTCCTACAAATATTTCAATGAGCTCAAAATTTGTTTATGCATTTGTAGGATTACATGAAGCAAGTATATGTATATCTAATTAAGCCATCTCAATCTCACTTTTCTTAACTTCATCACAATCTTTTTCACATTAATCTATTTCGGTTGAGGAACTCTTTAGAAAATATAAATTCTTTCCCTTTATTTATTTTATTTCCTTTATGCCCATTTCCTTTTCTCTTATGTCATGCTTAAGGAAATGCTTAAAGGAGAATACTAAAAGAAAAGTGTTGTTTTATATCTTTCTGTGGTATCTTGGTCAAGTTAAGAATCTAAGCCATAATTTTTATTGAACTATAGAGTTTTCATAGCTTTGTGATCTATTAATCTGCCTTAAGATTAGAGGAAGGTATTGAACTTTCTGAAAGTAAGATGAATCTTATTTCTCTTTAACCTTTACTGAATGATACTTTTGATTTAGCTTAAATATAACAAGAATGATGGTTAAAAAAAATCTTTTAAAAATCATATAAAAACTAGTCTATTATTGAATATTGAATATTAAGTTGGCCTATATAAACCATTTTTTTCATTCCCTTCCACAACTGATGCAGAATTCTTTTTCCTATACTTAACGTGTTAGCTTAAGTATCTCATGCTAGCACTTTTTTTGACTAGCTTCTCAAGCTAGCAGATCACCGGACTTGGAATATTAGATTTAGATAATATTGAGTTGGTCTATATAAATAAATTTTCATTCCTCCTACAACCAATGTATGATTCATTTTCCTACATTTGATGTGCTGGCTTTAGAACCTCAAACTAATACTTTTATTGACTAACTCTTCAAGCTAGCAAGTCACTTTGACTCGGGATGTTACATGGCAATTTGGTGATTAGGTTAAAAATCAAAGTTGCAATTTGAGAGTTGTTTGTACTTAACTCCATGGAAAATTAGTCATTGAGTCAAAATCACTTTTTATATTATGGTTCGTTATTTTTTTTTTTTTTGCCAAATTATAACATTTATGGATTCCAAAATTTATTTATTTTTAATTTATGGCGGCTTTTGGTATCTTTTTGCTTTTTCAATTAATTTTCATAGAAATATTGGATCGAAATGTCATTTTAATATTTTTATTTACTTCGTTCAATATTTTCTTTCTATATATGTATTTTTATATATATATATAAGTTTGTTGCCTTTTTTTAGTATTTTTCTTATGCGTAATTAGAGTTTCTAAAATCTTAGAGTATTATATAAATTGTAAACTTTTAGAAAGATTTTTTTTAAATTTAATAAAATTTCAGTAGAAACATTTTTCTCTTTTTTCACTTATTTAACTAGAAATTCTTAGAATAAACATATTAATAGCAATTAAATCATTTTTGTTCTTAACTTTCATTACATCATTTATTAATAATATATATATATAAGTGGGGAAAAATACATATATTTCAGACATAAAATTCATTTATTTTTAAGATAAGAGTAAAAAAAATAATTATTTCATCAAATAAAATAATTATTTATTATTCCTTATAAAATAAGCATTTCATATATAAGTTTGGAAATTATTTATTGTATATATATAATAAATTATTACAATTTTTTAGAGTTTATATTTAATATTTGAAATTACAAATTTATAATCGTGGAAAATAATAATTCCACACAAATATCAACCAAATTAAAAATAGATCAATAACCTTTTGATTATATGTACACACATCCAAGGAGCTGCTAACCAGTGGCGGAACTAGGAAGATACTGAAAGGGTCAAAATTTATACATAAAAAAAAATTACATATGAGTTCGCAATAAAATTGAATATTTAATATTACAGTGTTAGTAGTTCAATAATTAATTTGTGCTATTAGATTGACTACGACTAAAAGGCGATAATTGTATCCTACGAGTCTGCATTTTTTAAAAACTTTGCATAACAGCCTTATTTTCAATTTTTTAAAAAATATCTCTCTCCACATAACAAACCAAGCAGTCAGTCAAAAAATCATCTCCCATCTTATTATGCAAATCCGTCTTGATAGTGTTCATTGCTGAAAAAGCTCTTTCGACAGTAGCAGTGGCAACATGTAAGAATAAAGCTAACTTGATAAGTAGATATATCAAAGGAAACATAATGTCATAATCTGTCTCAACCATTTTCTAATCAAGAGCTCCAATATCATCAAGATCAGAGAAAGCTACATTTCTTTTTACATAAGCAATTTAGGTTTCAATGTGATATTCAAGTATCATCCGATTGGTGATGGAGAAATCATATGAATATAGTTCAGCGAGACAAAATAATTTGGATAGCTGAAAGTTGAAAAATGAGTTCTTAGGAGAAAGACAATCAATGCATGAAGGCAATTCTGTACTTGATTCTGTAAAATGATTTTTCATTTCTTGAGCAATGAAATCAATAACCTATAATTGAATGAAAAATAATTAGAATATATCATAATAAATAGTTAAGTATATTATTAATTAAAAAAAACAGTACCTGACAAAATATCTCTACTCGAAAGTGGTAGTAATAAGTAATTGGAGTACCAACACGCTTAGATCTTAGATAACCTGTATTATCTTTCATATTAGGCACTGTGACATCATGATCTATAAAAAAGTCATTAACAACTTCCAATAATTTATCTCATCCAACCTCCCTGAAGCTTTGCAATACTTATTTAACAATTGCAATCAAATGAATTGCATTAATAATATTTTGATCATTTCTTTGTAAGACTTGAGATAGATCATTTGTTATTTTTAAAAGTTTTCCTATCAAGAAAGCAATGAAAATAAATTCATAACTTCCCATTTTATCAAGCAAACCCACAACTGCCCCTCGATTTTTAAAATCAGAACCATCCTAAAAAATATCCTCAAATCAGAACCATTCACAAGTGACCACATAGAGAGAAGACGCACAATTATTTTATAATGAGAATCCCAACGCGTGTCACTGGGTCGAGCTAAATTTATTTTTTGATTCAAGCCTCTTCCAGTTTGAATATCACCACTATCTAGACGTTGAACTACTTCATCATGTTATTTTTGACGGAGAGCATCCCTCCTTTTACATGAAACTTTAACAATATTTGCAACCATTGCAACATAAACAAAAAAATTACTCACAAATTTATTGCTCATTGCTACTGCAACAAGTATTAATTGGAACTGATGAGCGAAGCAATGAATGTACCATGCCGAGGGATTTTCATTTAAAATTATGGTCTTTAACCCATTAAATTCACCTCGCGTATTAGAAGCTCCATCATAACCATGACCTCTAACTCTATTTAATGATAACCCATGTTTCACTAAGAAATCACCAAGTGCACTTTTCAAAGATAAAGCAGATGTGTCACTTACATGTACCACTCCAACTAATCTCTCCACCACTTGTCCCAACTTGTTAACATATCTCAATACAACAACCATTTTCTCCTTTACAGAATTGTCTCGAGCCTCATCAATTAATATAGAGTAAAAGTCATCTCCAACATCCATAATAATAGTTAGTGTCGTCTCCATAGCACAAGCACTAACTATTTATTTTTGGATACGTGGAGAAGTGAGCTGATTATTTCCAGGAGCATTTGAATTAACTACATTCCCAACATCAACATTACGCTCACAGTACCAATTGAGAAGTTCAAGAAAATTAGCCCGACTAAGTGACCATTCTGACTCATCATGTCCTCGAAAAGCTAAATCATTAGCTAAAAAAAAGTATACAATCAACAATTGCTATCAAACGTGTCTAATAATACATGAGATACACTTTTTCTTTGATTTTTGAAACCAACATACAATATTCTAGCATTATTATATGGACTTTTGGGACCGCCAACGTGTTCATTAAACCTCTCCATGACTTTTCTAATTGCGAAACCCGATTTCTGTAAAGGCATTATCCCTCCGCTTAAATCCTCTATTCGAACTAAAAAGATAACACCAGAAACAGAATGCTGCATCTTTGGAAATACTATATTCTAACTACTCAAATTTAGAGTACCAACTCTCTCTAAAACTCCTCATGATTTTTTCAAATTATGTTTGAAAAAAATTATGGCCACGTGGTTGGCAAGGTCTTTTAGTTACATATTGTCTTCTAACATCATCCCTAATCTCTATATCAAAATCATTAATAGGTTTACATAATATCGGGTCACCCACAATATCATCAAAACATATGTCCGGACATTCTATTTTATTAATAGTTTTCTCTTCACTTGCATGACTACTTAATGTAGAGATCGATGTTGGAATCGAAATATTTGAAGATTCACCATGTTCATTCCGCATTCTCTTAGTCTTGATCATAAATTTATCTATATCTGTTAAATTTAGAATTAGTTTAACCTAATTTATATTCAACATTTTAGACACTAGCTATACAATAAATTACATTTTATATTTAAAAACTAATAATAATTCACAAAACACTAACAAAACCAATTAATTTAACATAATCACAACACATATCATTTTAAATAAAATAGTATAGTTAATTGAAATTTAAATAAACAACAATCTATATTTATCTATATTCAAATTACCAATTATTACCTAAAACCAAATAATCACGAATTCATAAAACAAAAGTAAATTCAATTAATTTAACATAATTAATAAATTATATTATCTATTTAAAAACCAATTGAATAAACTATATTCTATATATAAAAATAAATTCTCTAATTTTTTACCTAAAACAACAATTATAATAAATTCATAAAACACAATAAAATTAAATCATTCAACTAATTAATAAACTATATACTACATTCAAACCTCAATATATAATCTATTTTATATTTAAAAAAATATAATCTCCATTTTTTTTACCTAAAATATAAATTATCATAAATTCACAAAATATATTAAAATCAATTAATTCAACTAATTAATAAACTACATTCTATATTTAAAATCCAATATATTATCTTATTTATATTTAAAAATTAAAATCTCCAATTTTAATAACATAAAATAAAATCTAATAATCACAAAAAATTAACAAATTAAATAATAAAATTAAAAAAAATTAATAAAATATTAAAAACCTGGATTGGTAGTGGTCGGCGCAGCATCACCGGTGGTCTGGCCGGTGGTCTGGTTGGCCCGTCGCTCACTCCTCCTCCCTTGCTCTCTGCCTTTGCATGCGCCTCCTCTCTGTTCTCGTTTTATGCTTTTTTTCTCCACTGAAAACGCTGCTAGCCTTTATTTTTTTTTCATTAAGTAAAACGGTGCCGTTTCATTTAATGAAAAAAAATTTTTTTTTAAAGCCTCTGGCTGAAACGACACCATTTCAGCCAGGGGCAAATAGTAATTGCCGGCGTGAGAGGTTGTCTTCAACCTCTCACGCCTGTGGCCAGACCGAGCGTCCTTGTTCAGCTATTCCCTCTGCAACACGACCGAGCTAGCGTTGGCCGACGCAGCCCCCCTATATTAGTACTCATTGCTGCTGGTGAGGGAGGGTCGTCAGTCCTCACCCGACCTCCTAGGTCTGCCACTGCTACTAACTTATTTGATCAACTGAAGCAGGTTAACAAACTAAGCCAATTTTATTTTTCTGTTGTGCACAATTGAGGCAGATTAACAAACAAACTACCAGTTTTTACTTTTGTATTAGTTTCCAATCAAAATCATTAAAAGTGAAGGTATTAATTAGAACGTTTTTATTCCACGTAGTAAAAAATTAAAGATTTGTATCTCCATTAAAACGTTAAAATCTTAGCTTTATAATAAGAGATTTTTATTAAGATCAATTAACCCTTTTTTTCAAAAAAAAAATTAAAAATTAAAAACTAAATCTCGCCGGAAAAGGAGAAGTCAATAGATCGTTTCTTGCTGAAAGAACAAAAAGAGAGAGAGAGAGAGAGAGAGAGAAAAAGCATGCTATAATTTTTCTCTATCACTTTGTATTTGATAATTTCTTTTATCCTAAAAAACAAGTATACTGCACACCTATAAAAGAGGTATCAAGTTAATTAATCATCTTATGCAATCAATTTTCCTAGGTGAAAAAAAAAAGTGAAGAAAGATTTATGTTAGCCAACTGGCTCTACAATATCAAAATCTTTAAAACAAAGTTTGCCTTTTTTTTTTACATATCAATTCTTTATTAAATTTGTATACTTTAATTCAAAATATTCTTTCATTTTTCATGACTTGCCTGTGAAAAATGCAATGTTTATTTGCTTCTTTCTATTTGTTTCTTTTTCTTTTTCTCTCTCTTTTTTTTAGTTTCTAGAATGTCAAATTGTAAAGACCCGTTAAATATAAACTGTAAATTAATATGCATGTCAATATTTATCAGAAGAGTATAGGAGCTATTTAATTCGCCATGCACACACTTACTATAAAAAGTAATTAACTGAATTTGATCGCAATGTAATCGAAGATATGTAAGAGTTATGTTGGTTCAATGAAGATATAGAAAAGTCATGTTAGTTTAATGTGTTTTTATTTTTTGATTTCAGTGTATGATGCTCATAACGTATGCAAGATTTTTCCTATATAAGTATATAAATACATTCTTCATATCGTTTAGTTGTTAATTGCCATGTATATATTGAAAGATACCTCACCAAATTATACTTATTAATTATGCTTCGTAGGTATATAAATCAAATCTACCTTTTCTTATTCCGAAATAAAGGCGTGTTAAGAGAGTCGAAATTAATTAATATCTAAATCTTTTGGAAGCCATCATCTTAACTCGATATATATATATATATACCTTAATATATAAAGATTTTGCAATATTGTTCTTTTACAAGAAGTTTAATTATATTTTATCGATTAAAAGTCTACGAAAAAAATTGCAAATTAATCATTTGTAAATTAAAAAAATAATTATTATTTATTAGTTTTTTTTTTATATAATCACATCAATGAGTTAAATTTATAATTTTTAGATTTTTTTGGGGTGTGGGGGTTTATTTATTTTAAAAAATAATATATATAATATATGTATTATAAGTAATATGGAAACTATTTGGCCCCCCTCAATGTCTATATAGGTCCGCCCCATCTAAAGTGAAATCTTCTTCATGATCTAAGGATTAGATGCTTTTTTTTTTTTTTCTGCTGATTCTCTTTCTAATGCTGATAATTCCCTCCAGAACTCTTCAAAGACAAAAATAATGATTTTGAAACCAACCAAAAAATAAAATTACCCCTCCACTAATGAAAATTGTATTCACTTTTCATAAACCTTGGAATAACCTTAAGATATCAATCATTCCACTTGACATTTTCAATTTTATAGTTTCAAACCTCATCCCTTTTTTTAAACAGTAACTCAAAATACTCCAAAGGCATCATTAGAAAAGAAAAAATGAATGAAAATAGAGTGCAAAATTTTGAATTTTAACCTTTTATATTACGATTAATTACAAAATATAAAAATAAAAAAACTTTAGCATTTTCTTTTCAATTTCACCATAAACTTTTTAAAATGTCAAAAGAGTGCATGAACTATGCACAAGGACAGAGCCAAGATAAAGTATTAGAGGGACTAACCAGTCAAGACAAATAATCATATTATTTTTTAAAAAATAAAAATTATAAATTTGACATAATTAATATTCATTGCTAATATCAAAATCAAAAACGTCATTTTTAAATTACAAAAGTCATGTATAAGTAAATGATGCGAAGCAAACGGCCCTTGCTTTCATAGAACGGTTTGATAGAAAACTACTATAATGGTAGTTTGGTATTATCACCAAAAGTTGAAAATGTAGATTAGGCATGCTCTTAGCCTAGCCTAATGGAAAATGGGCTATCGAGTCTAACTCACTACTATATTGTGAGGTCCATTGTTTTTCGACCAAATTTCAATGTTTAGGCATCCGAAATCTCATTTTTCTATTTATGACAACTTTTGACCATTTATTATTTCATTATTTTTTTGGTAGAAATCTCAGATCGAGATACCATTTTGGCATTTTGTCTACCTCGTGGAATATTTCCTTTCTATATATGTAATTCTACATATTTTTGCACTCTGTTGTCTTTTTTAAAGTTTTCTTATTTATAATTAGGGTTTTTGTAACTTTAACTCTCTATATTGTAACCTTTTAGAAGGTAAAGACAATTTTTAGAATTCAATAATATTTCTAAAAAGAAATTTTTTTTTTTTAGTTTTGTGTCTATTTACCTGGCAATTCTAAGACTAAACTGGTTAATAGTACTATTATCAAATTCTTCATTATTTCCGCTATGTCAGCAAATCAATAGAGAATGTTTCAACAATTTCTTTTTCGATATAGAGTAGCAAATAATCAGAAATAAATTTATCTTCAATTTTGTTGCGGAGCTCATTTTTAATTATATTCATTGCTGAAAATGATCATTCCATAGTAGTTGTGGAAACCAGCAGAGCAAGAATAAGAGTCACTACTTTATATACAAGATGATAAATTTCGGACTTTCTTATTTTCACCAACCATTGACATAATTCTAAAATAGTTGACAATTTCTTAAAATAAGAAAGTTGTCGCACATGATCAAAATGCTCAAACTACACCCTTAATTGCATCATCTCATATTCAGCAAAGTACTTAGGATAGAATTTATGTGCCAATTGACAAATATCATCAATTTTAAATGAAGTGTGCATCTCCTTTGGATCTAATGTTGAACTAAGAATAAGCAACTCTATTGTATGATCATTACACTTATTATTCAAGTCTTGCAACTGAGTATCAATAATGACATTGAAAATGTTTATTTCATAATGATGCTCCAATGTAATATTATCTTGTTGATGATGAGCCCTTCCTTTTCTTGCAACATAATGAGCATTTAAATATGAGATAGGTATATTGACTGATCCATAAAAGGATTCATTGTGGCAATTAAATTATCACATCCTTCATCCCCAAGTTTTTGAATGAGTGACTTACTAGTTGAAACAAGATGCAATGCATTCAAAATGTCTTGAGATTGAAGTTGTAAAGTTCGGCATAACATATCATAAATCTCAAGAAATTTTCTCTTAAGATGTAAAATAAAAACAAACTGAAATGAAGTTAAAGCCTCATATGTTGCATTTGAACGTTGAGCTGAAGTAGCTCCATCATCAATAATGTGAAACAAAACTATGCATGTTGCATTAAACATATTGATCAAGCTAGAAACAAGTCTCAAATCTAAACTCCATCGTCTCCAAGCTTTTGCAAAGTACTAATTTGATTTATTCCTTTTTCACTTTGATGTTCATCAATAGCAAGTAAATAAGCAATATTTACAACATGAGATGCTTTTAATTTATCAGTACATTTACATGAGGTACCAACTATATTAATGATGGAACTCAATTTAGTAAACAAATGGTGGATGAGAATAACTTCTTTTGAAGTAGCAGCTGAAGTTAACTACAAACTATGTACCATATAATGGACATAGCAGAAAGCATTAGGACATCATGATAAGGCCATAATTTGCACATAATTTAGTGATTATTCTAGTTATATTTTTATTGTTATCAATTAAATTTGATAAATTTTTATTGTGAAAGATATAATATTTATTATTTCAAGTATGGTTTGACAAGTAAGAAGATGAAGCTTATTTTAGCTATAAATTATGGAAAATTAAAGAAAAATAAAAAGGAGACTGAAGTAAGCTCAAAAATGGAAGAAAATGGCTTCACACACTCATACAAATCACTATACATGTTTATGCACATGAAAAATATCAATGGAGTCAAAAAAATAAAACGTCTAGAAATAAGTTGAAGTTCAGGGCCATGGGCTTCAGAACCCATGACACTGGACTTTGAATCAAATCTATCCAACATTTTTAGTGACAAAAATTGCAAGGTCGGAGGCATTTTAAAGTCCACGACCATGGGATTCCAAAGCCATGACCATAGACTTAAATTTGGCATTGTTTTAAAGGGGATTTTGCAGAGTTTGAGCAGTATAATTATGCACATGTGTTGGGTTTCAAAGCCACGACTGTGGGAAGCTTATGGTGGCTACAACTTGCAATTTCATGCAATTTCTTGTATAATTCGGATTCATAATCAAGAAAAAAGTCCCAAGATTTACCCTAGATCTTTTCCTATTCAAGATAGAAGGCTTCCAAGACCTCTATATAAAGTAAGCTTCCTTCTAAAATCAATCATCAATTATTCACTTCTTCAAATCTTGAAGATTTCTTTGGAGAAGGAGAGAAGGAGGCTTGGTGCAAGGAAGAGATTCAAGTCCAAGAGGAGTTCCCTTCAATTCAAAGAGATTTAGAGTTTGTAATTCCTTGTTCTTCAATTTTTAATGTCTTCAATTGTTTTTTTAATTTCATCTTTTTAGTTTTTCTTCAATTATGAGTAACTAAAAACCCTAAATTAGGATTAGACTATTCAGGTGTTTATTTATGGAGTGCTTCACTATTATTTAATTCAATTATATTTGCTTTGGATTATTTTGTTATCTTTGTGTTTCATGCTAGTAATTACCCGATCAATAATTATTAGATTTGAGATGTTGTATGATAGAATGAGAGTGGCAGTATAATATTAGTCTAAGGACATAATAATTTTAAGTAGTTTTTTCTTAGAAAGAAGAAAAAAACTTAATAGATAGATAAATGATTCTTATAAATCTTAATGAATTGATTTAATTATTTGTGATCATGAGAGCAGACATAAGAATTAAATTCAATATTAGTTTTAATACTTGAAAGAGACCAAAACATAAATTTAAGAGAATCTAACCATTAATCAAAGGAAAACTTAAATTGAATCAAAATTTTAGGAAATCCATGGTAAATCAATTAAGGTAGTCTAATCCTAAGTTCAAAAACATTAGAGTTAAAACCAAAATGATTAAGTTTAATTTTGCTTAATTTATTTTAATTTCAAATTCAATCTTTTTAGTCCAAACAATAAATAATCTGATTGTTAGGTACTTAAAATACCTTTTCTTATGGGATAAAAACTCATTTATCACTATATTACTTGTTCATGACTTGTATACTTGAAGTTAGCTAGTCTAAGCCCTAACAATACATTTGAAATCAAAGATTGTAACCCATTCCACTCTCCTCTCTCATTACTTGCACCATCATATTATGTTTTTTGGGAGAGGACAAAAAGTATTCCATCCTTTAATGTTTATGCAGGAATGTCCTTAGCATGAACAAGCCCAAAGAACCATTCTTTTATACATCCATTTTTATCAACATATCTCAAAATAATAGACATTTGCTCCTTTTTATACTGATCATGAGCTTTATCAACTAGTGTGCAAAATTTACCTTCACCAAAATAATATTTTTTACTTTAGTTGAAAGGACTTGGAAATTTTCTTTTTGTATTGGTGGTGAAGTAAATGATACATTTTTTGACGCTTTGGCCAGAGTAGTTGACACCTCATCATTGTAAGATGATATTAAACTAATTATTTAACAACAATTCCCTAACCTTTGTGATGTTTTAGCTTCATCATCACCTCTAAAAGCACATACTTGAAATGCAAGCAAGCTAGATGCATCAATTGAAGCTTTTAATCAAATTCTATTCTCTACAGCTTGCTGAGATGAAAAGTGTTCAAATCTTTTCTGAATATGTGAAGATTGATTAATGAGATCCGTCCATGCTCTTTTAGTATTTTGATGAGGAGATGGTAGATTTTTTTTTTCCAAGATGTGCTAAAAATGAACAATTTTTACTATCTCTCACCTTTTTTTCAACTCTAAAATCCATATACAATAAATGCATTTGATCCAGAAGGACCATTTTGCTTGTGAAATTAAAAATATGGAAGATAAAATATTGCATCTTTAGTTGGAGAATATTCCAACCATGATGGAAAGAGTTTAAGCCATGATAAATATTGCATCTTTAGTTGGAGAATATTCCAACCATGATGGAAAGAGTTTAAGCCATGATGCTTGAAAGCTCATTTGATGTTTTTCCCTAAATTTTAGATACTTTGAGAGAATGCATTGATATGGACCAACTTTAATATAAGCTCTTCAAACATCATCTTGCAGGTTAATAGGATATTGCCATATTTGTTGTCACAAACCCAAATCACGCTCCAACAAACTCATATTAAAACTTTTGTTGGCATCAAAAGTTAAAGGATCAGAGTTTGACTTCTCATTTGAATTTGGCATTTTAAATTTCTTCCTTTTGAAAAGGCATCAATTTTAGATGGTTTTTCATCTATAAAAAAAATACATATACATATATATATATATTAATTCATATGCAAATGCAACCCACTAAAAAATAGTAGCACTAATATTTACATAAATAATTTAATAAATTATTAAAGAAAAAATTTAAAAAAAATTCACATCAATAGACAAATAGACCACCATCTAAGTCTTCTGGGAGCCACCACCCAAACTCATTGGTCAGATACCTTAAATTGCACAAGAAAAAATTCTGCCATGTATATTGTTGATTATGCTTGATCAATAGAAAAACCTATAAAAAAGATTTTACATTATTGATTATGCCATAAAACAAATTCAATAAATAAATTGACAAAGATTGAGTTTTTATATTTTTCTATCATGAGTTAGAGTTATTTTTTCTTTAAATTTTTTTAGGGAAAATAATCATTAATAATAATTGATAAATAATTAACAATGCATAATCATAGTTAATGAAACAATAATAAAAATAATGTTTTGCTTTAACAAACAAATACAAATTAAAATATGACATCTCTTATCACAATTAAATTAAAAAAATAAAACTATATTATAATTAATCCAAAACCCTAATTTTAAAAAAAAATTATAGATAATAGTATCTCACTTTAAGTGATTAAGAACTAGAGAGAAGAATTTTAAGCAAATATAGAAAAAAATGGGAAGTAAATGTATTTAGGTTAAGGTTTCAAACTTGGACCAAGTTTGTATAAAAGAAATTTATTCAATGGGAGGGGCTCATTTTTAATATTTTATAATATATCCATATCTAAATAAAAAAATTGGGATGGGCCAGCTTCGCCCATGGCTATGCACTTTGTTTCAATTTTTCTCATATTTATTGAAAAAATCAATTGGATCTATAAAATTGTTAAAGTATCAATTTTTCTTAGTTGACATGGACTGCTAAGTTAGATCAGAAAATAGGTTAATTGCAAACAAAGGAATAAAGCTTTAGCATATTTTTAATTTTTATTATGAACTTTTCAAAATATCAAAAAGAGTGAATAAACTATGCACTTCATTTCAAATATATCATATTTACCAGATAAGATTATTTTATCTTAAATGTTGATGCGTTGATTTTATGAAGTATATAAGTTGGAAAGTATGGATAGCGTATTATATTGTATTTCTTCAAAAATAATACCCAAATTAAAAGAAAATGAAGAACCCTATATTTTCTAACCAATGTGATATGGGATTTTTCTTTAATGAAATAAATTCTCTTTAAAAATGAATTTTGATTATGGATTTTAAGTAATTTACACTTTTTCATTACTAAAATTGAATTCGTGTGCACTTTTTCTTATAATTTGGTTTTTATTTTTGAGTTGTTTTAAATGGATTCTAGTGGTGGTTATTAAGAAGTTAATCTCAAATTAATCGTGATATTGAAGTTGATTTTGTACTTTTGTTTATGGCTTAATACATCGATTGCCTCCTGAACTTGGCAGCTTTGGTCACTTTGCCTCATGTATTTATGTATTTGCTAGATTACCAAATATATTTGTCTATTTTATTTTAGTAGATACTTATATAATCACATACTAGTCACTTTGTCCCTTATACTTGTATATTTTGTATTAAATAGACTCTTACATTTATGTGTAGCACTATCTTTGCCCAGGTATCTATTGAGTATGAAATAGACATGTATAAAGGACAAATTACCAAATTAGACAAGCCAAAGGGGCAAAGTCACTAATATCCATGTATACAAGTATTTGTTACAACGAAATGGATAAGTACATGGGTAAAGTGGCAAATGCATAAATACATATGGCAAAATAACCAAAATGGATAAGTACCAGGGGCTGCAGATGTATTAGGCTTTTGTTTAATGATATTCACATGTTTACTTAGCATTTACATGTTAACTCTAAGCATCTTTATGCGTGCATCTTATGATGACAACTACTTGACCCAGTTAAGAAGTATAGTATGTACTAGTCTATATGTATTAGCAATGTCCCATCTTATTAATACTATGGTAGGGAGATATAAACACATTGGATATAATAAAAATCTCATATGATATGATCTGATCATGATTTCTCTTACATTGTATTTTATACTGGAGACTTTATTAATCAGTTTAAGATATATGAAATCAACATGTATTATATAAGAATTGAATAATATAAAATGCCTCAACTTATTAATATAAATAAATATAATGTGCATAAAGCAATATAAAGTGGTTGACTCTATGCATATCTAATAATGGAACAACTGACTATTAAGTTAGTGTCCCCACTAGTTTAACCTGCAACCCGCCAGTTTCTAACTACCGCCATACTAGTTTCATTGATAGCAATATATTCTTTGGTTTATATATATTTTCTGATGTTTATAGTGTTCTTATGATTATTCACAATGTAAATAGATATGTATGAATTATTGTGGAGTGAATGTTTATTTTATTTCACAATGAGTTAGATTCATTGAAGTAAAAAATTTCATTTATAAAATCTAGATTTAATGTAATAAGAAATTTTTGTTGTATAGTTGGTTGTAGTAGGTACTTCCCAATGTATCATTTATTTCTCTTTTGGTTTTTATAAGTTTTAAAATATTTTCCACTTGTTGTGAGTGACCATTTTCTTTATTTTAAATGTCATTATGGATGTTTGTAATTATTTTGTGAATAAAGTGCTTACTTATTTGCCTAATGCATATCCTTATCATATGTTTGAATAATATGATAATAATTAATAACAAAATATGGTATGACCTGAAAAAAGACCGGTTCCATTGAATCAAGTGTGTGAGGATGTTAGATTATTGTTTACTTACCTTTTCAATGCATACCCAACTTTTCGAATCCAATAGTAGTTGAAGATTCCTAAGAACCAAGTAACCACCCTCTTTTTATTTTCCAATCTAATTATGTGTCAACTACTAGTCTTTGAGCATAGGCTAGTACTCTCTAAGATCCCAAACCTAAATAGTATTAAAGTTGCAAGAACTATTTCAATGGGTTTATGAATGAAAGCCCTTATTCATAGACTTTACTTGAATTTTAAACATATTTTGGTTATTTTTATAATGTATTTATATTAGGATATGTTTTATTGGATTTTATTTGGATTTAAAATAAGTATTTTAATTTTGATTTTTAATATGTATAAGATTTGTTAAGTTTCAGGTTCTTGTTATGTATAAAATAAAATGGTTAAAAGTAGAAAATATTAGCTTTAACTTTATATTTTGTGCGATTAATCAATAATTTTCAATTAACCATTGTTATTGATTCAATTGTTTATTTTTTTTTGTTAATGATTCAATTGTTTATTTTCTCTCATGATTCAGTCAATCAAACTATATGCATCCCTACCTCTTTCCCTTTTTTTTTTAATTTTTTTACTCTTGTGTTTCTTTTTTTTAATTTTTTTACTCTTGTGTTTCTTTTTTTTTTTAATTTTACTAGGGAAAAACCCTCGCATTGCTTCGAGATATATATATATATATATATTTGTATTTGTATTATTTATATTTAGTTCCAAAAACTTACTTCATTGCAAACCTTCCATTTTGTTTTAGTTTTTTGCATCCCATTTTTGGAAATTGGCATATATTATTTTGTCAATTCAACTTAACAAAGTGTTAATCTTAAACTAATTAAGGTCGATTATATAAATTTTTTTCTCACTAGGAGCAACTATTTCCCGTATCTTCATAAAAGTCACAAAATTATGTTGAACCACTTTTATCTAAGTTATTTTAATTTATCCAAGTTAATTTAAGTCTACCCTCCATCTGTTGCCTATATCCACCTAAATTTATTCACTTTTTTTTTATAAATTATAATAATAGTTATTAATCTTTACTCTGGATTTATCGAATTAAGTTGATGCAATTAATATTGAAATATAAAATATAATAAATTATTCTATAAAAAGGATTAATATGAATTAAACACACAATTATGCATGTCTTTATTTATAATTGTTATATAGATATAATTGATAAATTGAAGTATTATCTAAGCATTAATTGTTATCTTGTTTTCTTATGATATACATTCTCTCTAATTATTAAAAAAAAATTATCATATCAAATATTTTAATAAAATATTTAAATTAACAAAAGAAAAAAATTAAATTCAAATAATTTATTATTACATTAAAATATATATGGGTAATTTCATAGTATTAATGAATGTGTTCAACATTCATATTACTTTAACATACTTTTCTTTATTATATCAAAACAACATATTTTTCTTTAAAAATATTCTCAAATAACTGTATATATTTTAATTTTTAATCAAACACGAATTTATAAATAAAACAATACAATATAACAAAAAATATTTATACAAAATTAATTAATTTATATTAAATTTTATGTTCTTTTACATGTAAATAAAAGTTTTGTTTAGTTTTGCAAGTAAAAAAAAACATGTTTAGCAAGAGCTTCTATTTCGTATTCTAATATTTCCTCCAATATGCTATTTTTTTTATTACTTATTAAATTATGGTCTTACTTTGAAAAAATATAAACAAAATTAAGTTAAACAACTTGTTATTAGATATATTTATTTATTTAGTTATTGCAAGCATTATTATTTTTTTTTTATCAAATTTGATCTCATCTACTGCAAAATGTTTTCTACATAATTATGCAATATTTACAAATTAATTCAAGTCTTCTACCATCATTTAGATCCAAGTCAAATATAAAATTATAAATTTAATAAAAAATAAATTATTAAAATTTAAAAAAATAGTTGATTTTTAAAAAGTAAAAAACTTGTCAAAGCATGTAACAAATATTCACCAAAATTAGTATCAATGCAAAAAATTCATATGCAAAATTCATAATTTGTACAAACAAAATTTTCATTTGCTATAAATGAGCATAGAAAATGAAAAATAATAGTAGCATAATAACATCAAAATTTTTATTTGCAAAAAAGAGAAAAGGTTTGACAAAAAGGAAGTAAAATCAAAGTTAACCTCTAAAAATAATTAACTGTAGGCCTGGTGTTTTTCCTTCTTTATTTTGAGATTTAGATTTATAAGGAAAGGAGAAATTGATGATTTTGAAATGAACAGTAATCCTTGTGGTAGTTTTAGTATATATATAATTTCATGAAATAGGAAAAAAAAAGAAAAAGAAAAATGTAAATCTTTTATGTTTGGGTATTTTAAGGATAAAAAAAATGATATTACCCATTAAAAAAAGTTATTGGTGGTAAGGAAAAATGTACAAAAATGACCTTTAACGGTATCTCACATTGAATTCTAAATTTTTTTTTTATCTATTTATAATCTTTTTTTTTTTCAAAACAACACATTTTGGACTCTCACGTAACGAAACAACAAACTGTCTTTTATTTTTTATTTGCCAGCATCTTGGGTCCCATTTATTTAATATTTAATAGCATAAAGTGTACTTTTTTTTAATATATATAGATAAAAAATAACTTTGTAATAAAAAAAACTTAGGGCATCCTTCCATAATCCATCTGATGCACAAGATCAGTATACAACTATAAGTGCATAGCATAGATGATTATGAACATATGAATAGTATTTCCATCTAAATCCAGAGCTTAATAAGATTAATTAACTAGATATTTCCCATGTATAGTCTATAACATGGCATTCTCTTAGTCTTAATAGGACAAAGCCTTTTTGATTTATCTGATTAATATCTAAATTAAGCTTAAAATTTAAACTTCATATCAGGATCATTATTTCATTTAGAAATTATGCACAAAAGTAAGTAAGAAAAGAGAGAAAAGGTTTTTAAAAACTCATATTTTATTGATAAGGATAACTTAATGAAGAAGAACCTTGATCTCATTTGTTTACAAGGTGACTCTTTATAGAAATACAGAGTAGATAACAACAAAGTGGAGGTCATAAGCCATGACCTCATACTACACTTAGAAATTATTACGATAGTAGGATGTTAGCCAACACTTAGAAATTATTACAAGCAAACAAAAAGTAAAGAGATATATTTATGGAGAGTGGGAAGGTGATATATTCATATTATGATAATCTGAGCTATATAAGTCATAAGAAGCACGGACCAATGGATTATTTCCATAGGTAATTAGGTCCAAATTTTCTTTCTCTTTTTCTAAATTTAATCTTTTTGACTCAGCTGATGCTAAAGTTTCTGTCATATCTCTTTGTGAAATGGATGGAGCATCTTTCTTGTTGTGACCTAGATGTATCAAGATGAACTTCTTTATTTCTTTGAGATAAAGATGAGTTGGATCCATTAATATCAGTCTAGGGTTATGGGCCACTCTCACATGGACTATCAAATGGACCAGTGTCTTAAAAATATTCACTACTAAGTTGAAAAGGAAAATCTGTAGTGGATTCTTCAAATTTTAGCTTTTCAATAATGAACCAATTTTTCTCGAGAACCAGTGATGAGAAAATTATTGGATTTTTTACTATCAATGAACAAATATTCAATTCAGAGAGATGCATCTTTAATTCTGTCTTCATCCTTTGATCCTTGCAAAGTTGACCAGGTAAAGTACTGTAATGATAAGCTTTATTTATAGACCAGAGAACTCCAATATTTGGATATTGAGAATAAGGCCGGTGAAAAATAAATATACCATTATAGGATTGGGCCTCTGTAATCGGCTTTTTCAACAAATTGTTTATATGTGTTATATTCAACAATTCTTTCTTTCACTAATGGATTAAATCATACTAGCTTAAGAATTTCCATGGAAGAGTTCTAGAATTTTCTTCAATATGCAAAAAGTTTATCATCTTCATGATAGGGATCTCTAAAGCATGGTTTAAATAGGGTGGAGAGACACCATAAAAACTATAATTCTATTGGAAATTGAGGATTTTGTGGAGACAAATTATAAACTAGAAACCATGGGTATTGTAGATAAAACATATTGCATTTTGGATCTATATGGAAATAATTATGAATATATGACAGATAAATAAACAGATGTGTTTTTGCAAATTCTTGAATGTCAATTGGATTTTTAGGGAAAACTCTTAGAGGAAACTCCAAATTGGTGGGTGGATTAATTAAAGGTGGATTGGATGGAAAACTCTTGTGTTTATCATGATCAAAGGGATAAATGAATTGCTTGTTATGAAAGTAATATGTTTGGATGGTCGAGATAAAAGTAACTCTTGTGTTTAAATTCTTTTGACCTTTTACGTATTAGACAGAGTAATCATATTTTGAAAAAAATTATTGCAGTCTCGAAAGTTATGAAGGGGGAAAAGTTTTCTATTTAAATTTTAAAGCTTTTAAAAAGAAAGTATTATCCAATATAACAAGAAAATGATCTCTAATAAAATGGAATTCAAATTTCTTGATACCATATTTGACTGCTAAAATCTCATTGTAAGTTGAGTGGTAATATTTTTCACTATCTTTGAATTGACAACTAGCATGTCCACAGTAGCGAGTTTGATTACCTATTCGTTCCAGGAAGATAGCACCCCATAATTTATCACTAGCATCTATCTGCAAAATCCTTAACCTTGTAGATGTAATATGGAGATGAATAGGTTAAGAAACAACCTATTTAATGGTTTGGTCAGCTTTGGTTTGGACTACTGACCATATAGGAGGGTTTTTCTTTAAGAGTTTGGAAAGGTGATTGATTGACTGAGCAATAACAAGGAAGAAGTCTCTGATATAATTAATTATACTAAGAAACTGTTGAATTTGCTTATGTATGAGATTTGAATTTCGAAACTTAAGTAATTCTTGAGTAATATGTGGACTATGCATGAGAAATATCTAGTTAATTAATCTTATTAAGCTCTAGATTGAGATGTAAATACTATTCATCTATTCATAATCATGTATAATTTGTACTTGTAGTTTTATACTAATCTTATGCATTCGATGGATTACGGATGGATGCCTTAAGTGGCATCAGAGCCATAAAGTCATTTAAAGTTATGTATGGTTGATAATAAGAAAAGAGACCCTTCTTCATAATGGCAAACTCAAGAAGAAACAATCTCTCATACTTCTTCCTTACTTATTCGTACCCTCAATAAGAAACAGTCTCTCATACTTCTTCCCTACTTATCCCTACCCTCAACAAGAAAATAGTCTCTCATACTTCTTCCTTACTTATCGCTCCTTCATCTATACAATCTATTAGTAATAAAATAGATAACCTAGTTGAGATAACTTACCTTCCAAAAGACTCTAAAGTAGATGCTTCTCAACTCTCTCTTCTTAATCCCTATGTTGTGTTTAAGAAAAATAATTATATTAGAAGCATTAAAAATATTGTTACTTCTAAATCTCTTCATGTAAAAGAGTATGTACAGTCATTAAAACTCAGTCAATGTTCTTTGACTTCCATACCAACAGAACAATATGTTACTTTGGAAATTCTATAGGTGTTCATTTCCTAGTGGAAAAAATAGGCTTATACCTATCTTCACTTTGAGGCCATCATAATTGTCCTTTCTTATCATGGAAGGAAAGGATTTCCAGTTACAACTCATCTTTTTCGTATTGGATGCTCAATTTGTAAATTTCGAAGATGTTGTTTTTGTTACTATTTTGACTACACTTAATGTCAGAAGTGTTGTTCTTACTTTTTTTTCCTAGTTACAACATGCCTTTGGAAGATTCATTATTGTCTACCACTTTTAAGATGTAGGTTCAAATTTCAAGTGCTAAACAAGTTTAGAAATCTTTATCTGCTACACTCCATTATCAAATGATTTATATGTTGCAAGATCGTGCAGTCAATATCTCTACCACTAGAGTGTCTATAGATGCATTATACATCTATTCAGACACATGTTCTACACCAATAATTGTTCGACTCCGAGTTAACTTCCTTGTGAAGAATTGATTAAACTCATTCCTCTTGAATGGGTGACCAGTTATGAAAAATTGCATCAAAATATTTAACCTATCTAAACCGTGGATCCCAAATTTATTAGATGTAATGATGGAATGATAAAGCTAGTTTTTACTGCTTCTCATAGTTCTAACAGACTATATCTACTTTTCATAGCTATATGATCCCTCTTGTCTCTTTTCCTAGAGACAAAAAAAATTCTAGTTTATGGTTTTAGTTCCTCTAGTTCACATATTTATACTGCAAAGATGAAAGGACATTTCATCTAGGATGTTCCAGGATCAAGCATGTGTAATCCTGATTGTACCTATCTAGAAGATTTGAATAAAGATTATTATGTTCCAATTAAATTTTCAAAGAAGAAATGTTTTTCTTCTTCTTACAAATCTCAAAGCATAATGATAGACATCCCCTACCAGATGTAGAAGATAAACCTTGGATTGAAATTGACCCATAAATCTAAAAGAAAGCATATCCACTCCCTCTTGAATGCTATAAGGAGGCCCTAAAATTCCTTGAGAGAGAAACACTATTCACTATTCCTGAACCACCACAACCCAAACCATAAATACAAACTAAACTACCTAAACCAGTATAACCATTAATTCCACAAAAGTGTGCTCCACTCATCACGCAACCTATGCTACCAACACCACCATTATGTACGATGTTTTCTCCACCTTCACCAAAATATTTCCCACCTCTTGAAAAATAGACTCATCCTCACACAAAAGTTAGTGCTACACCTTATGTCCAATCAACCACTATTTTACCTTGAGGACAACTTAAAGAACCTTCCCAAGCCGAAGAAGTACTTAATTGGCATTCTCAGAAATGCTCAAGTTTAGAAAAATTATATTAAGATAATTGATTCAAAGATTGACCAATTGTCTATTCAATCTAACAAAATATCATTAATTTTGAAAGCTATGTCTTCTGAAATCCAACAGTATTATATTAGTCTTTTGCTAGGATTACATAGTTAGTCATAGATCTCAGATTAATGATCTAGCAAAAAAGTTTTAGTTTAGTCTTTTCTGAAAAAAAAAAAGAGAGATAAGGAGCTTAAAAGCTCAACTTCAACAAATGGAGATAGACCTTTAATCAAGACAACCCACACCTACTCCTGATGTGTTTTATCATTTTTCACCTATGCCCACATATACTCCCTATTCCTTAATCACACATAAATTTGGATCAGTCCATGAATTGTTTTCATTTCCTCAAATAAGACCTCATAAATCAATTGTGCCATCTTTCTCAGTACCTCTTGTAACTTTTGTTGAAGAAACATTTGTTGTTACTACTTTAGCAACTCCAATAGTTACACTCCTATCTCAACAAATGGCACTCAATGTTGCTCTTAATTCTTCAAGTGATTATGAAGAAGACTTTAATGATGAAACCTATGATGATATTGATCATGCGAAAGCTGACATCACTCAAGTCCTAATGGCAGAACCTACAACTCTTCCAACTGGTGATGACAAAATTTATGATCTACTATTGATGATAATATAGGTCTTTGTTATATACATCAGGCTACTCAACTTTCTACTAGTCCTTGGTTCACTTTTGATGATATCCTTTCTACCAAATTGTGGAATAGAATTTTAGAGTTTAATGCTTGGCTTGATGTTCATTTATCAAGAGAAAATGCTTCTTTGAACCAAGTTTTAAAAGAATTTGCTGCTAGATTTATATGATCTCTAAGAGAATAGTTCATTACTATACCAAAATATCTACAACTTGAATTCTTTGCAAAAACTATCTCTAAAGCTCTATTGAAGATTGATACAGTTTTCATTAGTGATTTCTCTCTTATCCATAAGCAAGAAAGGCAAGAATTCTTTGATATGAAATGTTGTTCTCTTAAAGCCAAAGATATTAATTTGCATTATCAAAGAATGACATCAAAGTTCTGTATGTTGGGAGGAAATAATGATGCTAACATGAAGCTTACTTATATTGCCTCTCTTCCATAAGCAGTTCAACCTAAACTTCAAAGATTTATATAGCTATTAAATATATCAATGAATGATATCTCTTTAGGAGAAATTCATCAAATGACTGATGCAGTTTTAACAAAGCTATGCGAGCAACAAACATTTTTCTGAAAATTCAGGGGAGAAGATGCTTCTGATCGCAAAGTAGTTTATAAAAAGCCAAACCACTTGAAGACTGAGTGTCATGAGAAAAAAAGTTATTATTATAGAAAGAAATCTTATGTGCATAAATATTCTTTGTTTTGATCTTACAAGCCAAAGAAGTACAAAGAAGAAGGTTCAAATTCTTCAAGAGGAGCTTCCATTTTCAAAAAGGAAAGCTAGAGTTCATTGTTATATCTATGGTAAAAAAAGGACATTTTGCAAAAAAATATCCTACAAAACTTGTAAAAGTTGCAAAGCTTATCCGACAATTCAACATGCTTCATTCCTTTACCAGATGATGCTAAAATTGAATCCATACTATCAAAACAAGATGAAGTTGATCAAAGACGTTGTTTACTCTTAAAGCTGATAGTGATGATTGATGATGGTGATTCAGATTCTTAGACTTCAAAAGATGAATCCTATCTTCCTATTTATCAACTTTAACAACACTCATCTTTGCCCTCTAAATATTCTATTGACAATCCTTTGTCAACTTTTTTGGTAAAGATTTTTGTTCTTCTGACAAAATATAACAGGCCAATCCCTTTAATTGCATTCATGGTTATTAGTGCTTATAAATCCATGATGAATCCAACAATTTTGGTTGACTCATGTTGGGAGTCTCATACAGAATATTTTAGAGCCATATGTGGACATGTTTTCTCAACTCATTTGATTACTAAACAAAAGATTAGAGTTCAAATTTTCCCTGATTGTGTTATCTTGACAAATGCTCTTAGTTCTTCTCTTCCAGATAAAGATTTGTAGACCAGTTTCAATGTCTATCAAAATGCTAAAGATTTATAGATTCTTTCCATTAGTCAAACACAAGAAGATATTTAAGCCTTATACTAAAATTAAAAAAATGTTCTCATTGGAAGAATTCCTGCTAAATTTGAAGATGTTGAGGGCTGTCTTACTTCCTTCTTGCATAAAAGCACATGTTAAATTCAAACATCCGCATCATTTATGGAAGAATTATGATTTCTTTATTTCTTTTCATTTCAAGAAAAATGAGGATGTCAATCCTACAAAAGCATCTCATCCTGGAATATCTCCTTCAAATCTTGCTCTAGCTAGACAAGAATGTGAGCTTCTCCTTCAGTAAGGATTCATTGAGCCAACCAAGTCAAATTAAGCATGTCAAGCATTATAAGAGGAAAAACGTGATGAAATAGTTAGAGCAATCAACTTTATTAGTTCATCTAAAGGAGGAACAAATATTTTCAAATTTTGATTTGAAAGTAAGATTTTGGCAACTTCGAACCAAGCCTAAAGATAGGCCCAAAATTGCATTCTGTATTCTAGATGCCCAGTACTAGTGGATAATAATATCATTTGGACTTTAAGTTGTTCTTCTTTTTCTTCTTCTTCTTCTTCTTCTTCTATGCATATTCTCAGTTGGATTGGAGTTGAAAACTATTGGTTAATGCATAGTTTAGCAGTAACATCCCTTATATTTTTAGCAATTGTGATTTAATTTTTAAGAGTTGATGATTAAAAATAATTGCTTGAATATTTATAGTTTAAATTATATTTTCAAAAATAAACTGAGAATAATTGGGGGCAAAGTAATACAATTTTGTTATGTATGTTATTAATAAAAAAATTGCGGCTATTTTTATACTATTCTTTGGTATATTAATCAGAATCTATTTTTCAGAAAGTTGCAATTGATAAATTATGAGTGTATATATTAACACTAAATGATGAAAATAGGAAATGATGTTGGCTATTGGGTTTAACACTTCAATGTTTGCTTTCCCTTTCTTCTCAAAAACTTGATATTTTTTGTCTTTCTATTTTTTTTATAATTGTTATTATATAGAATACATTGTTTTGTGAAAAGATATCATTATCATCTCCATATCTCCAATCACTTCCTGATCAAATGCGAATTAAATCTCTCAATGTATTCACTTGACCTAGAAAACGCTACCTCTATTTTTCTAATTGTGGAAAATCTTTGATATCTTGTATCTATTCGAATGAATTTGAGGTCAATTTTGCATAGTAAACTCAAAAAAATGATCAAAAGCCCAAAATTAGCAGGGAAGATGATTTAAACAAGGAGGAGCTTTAAAGAACGAGAGAGATGAATAAAGAACACTCTTTACACTCTTTTTGTTTTATTAGAAATTTATTTATTTATGTACATATTAAAAAAGTATATTTTATCTAATCAAATGCTGAAAAATGTGTCCTAGAAAGTTAAATCAACAAAATTAAATCTCATTTAATGTTGTATTACATGAGGGTTCAAAATGAGCCCTTTTTGACAAAAAAAAAAGAAGATTATAAATAGATAAAAAAAAGTTTAGGGTCTAATGTGAGATATTATCATATTTGTATATTTTCTCTAATGGTAATAAAAAGTTAATCTTCATATTATGAAATTTTTCTTATTTCCTAAACTCTCAAGGCAAAAAAATAATAAAAATAAAAAAATAAGATTTATGAGATAACAAAATATTTTTCTTTTTTGTATTTTTTAGAGTTACTAAACTCCTAACTAAAGAGTAGTATTATGTTTAAAAAGATAGTATAATACAGTATGGTTAAATAAGAATATTTTTATTTAATTTGATGATATTTTTAAGATTTTAATATGTTATAGAGATGAAAAATTATTTATTAACATGTTTCAATTAAAAAAAATTATTTTGAATATTTTTAAAAAATTAAATTATAAAACTATGAAAAATCATCAAATTTATAGTTTAAAAATTCATAGTTTTCAAATAATGAAATTACCATGGAAAATGAGACCACAGATGATGAAAGTCAAAATAAGAAAGAATTAAATCATACTATATAATATAAAATCATGACAAATTATGAAACAAACAATGTGTAAAGAATAGTTCTTATTTTCTTCTCTCTCTCTCTCTCTCTCTCTCGTTACTTTTCCTTCTTTTTTCTAATTACCAAAACAGGCCTAAAATATTAAGATGTGAATTGTGAAAAATGTTTATATAAAATTATATTTTTTATTTATACCAAAATTATTTATTTTTATCTAAAAATATTGAATTTTATAAATTTTTTCTCTCTACATATAAAATTTGCTAATAGAAAATTATTTTGAATTGAATTATTGCGATATCTGAGTTCTTTTTCTTTTTTTTTTAAATAATAAAACAAGAACGGATAGTTTATTGATTGGATCAATTACTGGAGATTGTTTTTTTTTCAATAAATGTTATAGCTCAATTGAGAGGATCAAGTAGCATTGTGTTCTCGGATATTAGTATGCTAATTACAGAAAGAAATTTGATCATTTCATTTTTCTAAAATATATATATATATAAAGACATAAGAGAAAAGAACAATTTAATAAACCAATTACATACTTATAAAATTTGAAATGCAAAAATCACAAGAAAAGAACTATAATTAGAAGCACATTAACCTTTTACATGTAACAAGAAGTACACAAGAACATACATTACTAAATGTACAACAACCTAATGCTAATTATATCCTGTCAAATCCCCCCCTCCACTTTAAAAAAAGATCAGAAACATTTTTCTGTTTCCCTTGTTTGTATAATGTCTTTCTTTCCCCCCCGAAAATGAAAAATTGCCCATCACTACTTATCTATCAAATATACCACCAACCCCTTTATCACAGTTCTTGGTTTTTGAAAATAATTTGCCTGTCCACAGACTGTAAGAGTCCATTTTCAGCAATATTTGAATATTCATCTTCATCATCAACTTCAACTTCAATGGCGATATTCAAGTCAAGAGAGACAACTTTGTTTCTCTCCTCAGATTCATCTTCTTTACATTCGCCTTCCTTTTCACCAGTTTTTACTCTTCTTGAAGGTGAACAAGCTCTTGAAATTGAGCTAAAACTTTCACAACTGAAAATGATAATGGAATCTTTTAGAGGAACATTTTCACCATCAGGAAGTTCTACTCTTCCATTTTCAATTGCTTTCTTGATACCCTTTTGAGAACAAGAATCAACTTGTTCTATATCCTCCATGAAAAACACTCTGTGAGGATTCTCATTCAAGGCCAGTCCAAATCTCTCATAATAACAGCAACCCAGTTCATCTCTTGCCCTCTTGTTCTTCGATTCTTCAGTTGAATCAGCTCTTGTTGATGAGAAATTGCTTAGACCAATGGCAACATAGTTTGACTGAGAGCCAAATACAAGTCTTGCCAACTCCCTTGAAATCTTTTCCTTTCCTTCAAAATCAACACCTAAGAAAAACAACCATGTTTCTTCTCTTTGTTCTCCGGCATTCGACTTGCATTTTTTGTTAGACCTGCATTCAAGAACGGTTGTTGCAATTTCAGGAACCACATGTTTTTGCCAAGGAACTTTTTTCTCCAAAGTATTACATAAAATCTTCAAGTTTTGATCATTGAAGTCCTTGAAGCTTTGGAGGCCTTCTGTATTATCATCCATTGCCTCGCTTGAAGAAGCTGAATTTGGGCTTGAACTAGGATTTGATAAAAGTTCAGGTTTGGGACCATTTATCAAGTTGGTTTCAGAGTCTTCATTGTTGCCTTCAGACATCAAAAACTTGTGCTCTTTCGAAAACTGTCTCTGCTCAAAAATGACCGGCCAGCTTAAATTTGCTTGTTTTAAGTTAGCATTGCACTCATGGGATGATATTGAAATTGGAGAAAGAGGTGATGAAGCAAACTTTATGGTTTTCTGAGGAATGGAACTGCAAAATGAGCCCAATTTCTTGCATAGATCATCAGTATCAGTACGTTCCTGCAAAACAAATCACAATTTATATTACTATTGTATAAATGTTAAAGAAAAAGGTAAGCTAGTTAGTGATTAAGTTAGGTACCATATCCTCAATGGAGATTCTTTCGGTCTCTTCCTTGTGTTGCTGAAGCCATAAAGGCAAGCTTGAGCTAGTAGAAACTGCAAGGTTGGTAGCGATTATTTCCTTGTTATGCACACTGCCTTCTATGCTTTGAGCGTCTTTATTGACAGAAAATTCTGCGCAGCAAGTTAAGTGGGTAGATTCAAGCAGTGGCCAACTGTATCCATAAGCATTAGATGCTTTGCTTCTGGACTGAGATTGCAGATCGCTGAATAAGAGTAAATTGAATGAAGGATTAGTACTGAGCCAATAGAATACAAGTGATAAAAATGCTCAAAATAGCTTCAAGAATTACATGAAAGTTACCTATCTAGATTGAGACTTAGGCTTAAGCTTCCAACTGGAATTGTGAGAGGATACAGTTCCCAAATAGTCCTCAAAGAAGGATGGCTTGTCTTACATTTTATGTAGGTTTGAAAAGTTGCAATTCCTATCAGCCACAATCTTCCACTTTCGCCAAATCCCCCAACTAATCTTTTGATCTCCATGATTATGTAATCCACAGAGCAGTAATAGCTTCTTCTCTCTCCATAATTCGACAAAGATTCTAAAACCCATTTGAGATCACCCAAATATAAAACAACCCCTCTACTTATATAGCTTTTCACAATGCACCTAAGCTCCACAAGCTTCCGCTCAACCTCTTCTTTTGGAAGATCTCTCAAAAAGAACAGAGGAAAGCTTATGAACCGAACAGATCTTAACTCTCCAGGCGCAAGGCCTCTCTCAATATTGTCCATAACTCCTCTAACAACACTCTCACTACTGGCTAGACACTCCCCGATAATAACTATATTTCTCTTTTTGACTATTAATGAGTTCAAAACACTCATTATATCATCATTACTGATAACTTGATTTAATAATGGCTTGCTTAGTGTGACTCCAAGCTGAGTAGAAGGTAAAGTTTGAGACAGAGACACATTATTAGTACTAAAAACACGAGGTTTGGTCATTTCTTTAGACTGGCAACTTGTATGAGCATTATAATTTTGAGAACAGATCTCCAAAGAAACATTCTGTTCCACCTTATTCTTCACTTGAGTACTCGAGAAACCAGCTTCTCTCATGACTCTACTAACACTAGGATCATCTAGAATAGAAATTATGAGCTGTTCTATCTCAATCTTTAAAGCTAAAATGGGTTGTTGTTGGTTTTCAATGGAGCCTCGCCGTTGATGAGCCTGAGCACGCTTAAAGGCTGCAACCAACGCATTTGACAGTGAAGGTAAAGAAGAGTGAGGGCCTAATAGAGCACTGGAAGTAGACGCAGGAAGGCGATTAAGAGCCACATTGAAACAAAGCTCTAAGGCCTTACATTGAAGAGGATGGGAATGAGATTGAAGGCAAGCACTTCTAAGAAGGCCATTAGAGGATGCAAGCATAGCGCTTGCTACGTGAAGAGGAGTGACGTGAGCATGGCCTCGCCGCCTAGCGAGACCAACTGCTTGTTTTACCATACTTGCAGCCTCAGTAGTAAGAGCCTGCTGTACACTGCAAATTCCTGATCTCATTTTAATGTAATGTTGCTATCGACTCTCCTCAGTTTGTCTATATAACTAGAGTAAATTTTCAAAAAAAGAACCACTACACTGTAAGAGATTTCAGTTTAATGGGTGATTTTCTTTTGGATATAAAAGGAAGAGAAATTGTTATACAGTAAGCTATACAATAAGTGGAGTTTGCCAATATTTGTAGAGAAGTAAGCAAGTTTATATGGTGGAATATGGGGTTGGTGCTTTTCTTGTTATAGAGGCAAAATGTTTAGTCTTTGAATGTGAAAGTGGCTTGCATGTGATGCGCTCTCTCTCTCTCTCATCATATAAAGATTATAGTGGATAAATAAAAAATATGTACACATTTTATAAAGCACTAACCTTTGACAACTATGAATAATGGAATAAACACTTTGTCTTATTCTTTATATAAAAATATACATATTTGTACCTTACTCAAAGACATGTCTAAGAAGGAATAATAAGCTCAAAATTAGATGATCAACAAAAGAAAAGCAGATGGAAAAAGAGAAAGAGGAAAACAAAAATAAATAAATAAATAAATAAAGGAAAAGAAAAGAAAAGGCTAACCCACCAATAACGAGGACTAAATAAAGAGTGGAGGGATTGGACTGCCTGTCTCTTTGAAGAGAATTGGGAAATGTGGATTTATTATTGCTTTTTTTTTCTCTCTCTTTTTTTTTGTCCTCTTTTATATTTGTTTTTTTTTTCTTTATTTGCCCGATTATCGAAGAAAAGGAATAATGCCTTTGATGATTGAGTTATGGATGTCACAAACTTAAACAAATGATAACGGATTGCATGAAATCTATGTAAAAAAGCACAATCTCTCTCTTTAAAAACATTCTTAATTTATCTCTCCCTCTCTTTCTCTCTTCGCATAAAGTTGTCTTTGAGAACCTTTATTTCAAATCATCTTTTATTTTATTGTTATTTTCTTGTCACTGCAAATTATATAATTTCCACTACAAGTTTTTCTACATTTGATAAATAGCCAATATTATATTTTTTTTATTAACGAAAAACTCTGTTTGACAGGAAATCAACCATATTCTTTTAGAACCGATATTAATTATTAAATAAGTTAAATTTTAAGAGAGCTAAACCTAATCATCTACAGCACTAAAGCTTCCCACTTTTACAAGATGATATTTTTTTAAGTATTACAATCCCCCGGATATGTTAAAAAAAATTACATTTGTCGGTAAGTTATGTTTTAGTGTCTATAACCAAGATGAAATTGATAATCCTTTATTAATACAATTGAATAAATTAATTAATTAATGATTAAGCGGATAATTCACTAATGTATTTAACAAAATAATGACGAAAATATCATGCCTATATATATACTGTATAAAGACTCAATAATAAATTAGATTAATTGAAAAAGGAAAAACAAATATTTTAAAACAACAAGAATGATGATGTTGATAATCAATAATTATACAAGTTATATGGATGTAAGCTCCTTTTACACAATTATTCAAGTACGTATAATATTATAAATCTATTATAATATAACTAAATATATATATACAAATATGAAATGTTATCTATTATAATATATAAGTGAGCATAATCCTTATTGTTTTATCATATAAATATACATACTTAATTCGAATTAGAATGTCTAACCTATTGTTTTATATAATAACAATAATATGTTTTTTTTTAATTTTCCAAGTATGAAAATACATCAGACAATAGTACTATTATACTTATTAATCCAGAACATATTAGCAATTTAAGAGAAGAAAGCGTAAATCATATTTACATTGGAAATTTGATTATATATTATGAACAATAAACAAATTTATGAATTTAAGATATATAACCCTTTTTTTTAATTATTGTACAACTTTATGTAGCTCTTGTACTGATTGTAATTAAGATGTTTTCCTGGGTTTATTAATTAATTATTTAACTTTCTCTAATCAGACAATATATATATCGCACATAAAATTCTATAATAACTAATACATATTAAAATTTATTTAAAATTTATTAATACACATATTACTACAAGAAAATTTCATGGCATAATATAAAGGTTAATTTCCATTTGATATTCTATTTCAATGAAAACAACAATGTGTACCAAAAGAATATTCAAAATGATCATTTAGGCTTAGTCTCATGCGACACTACCATATATGATCTCCAATCAATTCGGCAAGCACGGGTTTAAAGAAAATAATATTTTCTATTTTGAGAAAATAATTTACTCTCATTTTTATTATAAAAAAGAGGAAGTGACTTTTTATTTTGAAAAGTAAAAATTGGAGAATTACCATCTTAAATTATTATGTTTTTGAGAAAATTCAAGGAAAAACTTATTTAGTTAACTCCATTAAATTTGATTAATTTTCACCCAAAAGACACTAATTCGAAATCAATCACGATGAATTTCGAGCCAAACCAATTTTAATAAAAATAATTTTCTCTCTTTGACTGATAATAATAATAATAATAATAATAATAATAATAATAATAATAATAATAATAATAATAATAATAATAATAATTGCAAAACTCATCAAATTTGTAATTTAGTTTCCTTTTGACAAAAGATTGAACAGCTTTGCCACTTTATAATCATGTAATCAAGTGAAATTGAAATAATTGTAGTGATGATAATCAATTAGAATGTGTAATATTTCAAAATTTTGAAAATTTTTAATTTTTAAAAATTAAATTAAATAAAATTTAATTTAATTGGATAAATTAAATAAATAATTTTAAATGAAAAATAAAAAATTTTAAATAAAAAATTGGAATATATATGAAATATATATGCAAAATATATATAACATATATAAAGTCAAATTTTAAAAAAAGTCAAAGTCAAAGTTCAATGACATTTTTATAAATAAATTTTAAAACTTTAATATTATTAAAATTATTCAAAAATAATTTATTTTAAATGAAAGATGATTTTTTGGATTTTTAAATAAATAAATAATTTATTATTAAATTATTAAATAATATATATATGGCTTAAAATGAAAGTGGAGAGAAAGAGTAAATCACTTTGTTCTTCTTCATCATCTTCTTCTTCTTCATTAGACCGAACTACCATGGAAGCTTGGCTAAGGATTTTGCTTCTTCCATTCTCTACAAAATGAAGAATTTCAAGTATTGAAAGTAGATTTTTGGTGATTTTCACCAAAATTAGTAAGTTTCTAACTTATTTCTTTGGATTTCATGAAAGTTTGAATATATGTGTTTTTGGTATGCGAAGTGGTATGATTTAATTATCTATTTTGGATTGAATGAAGTTATTTTAAGTGATTAATATTGATTATAAGGTTGGATTGAAGAAATAGTTGAGTTTGAGTAAAGATTGATAAAGAGAGAGAATTTAGTGTTATGGACTTTTAGGATTTATGAAATCATGGATTTTAATTGTGCAAATTGGTTCTAAATAAATTGTTTTGATGCATAAACAAGTATTTTAAAGTCAAATATTGGATTTGGTTGAGTTTGATTGGAGTTTGAGAATGAAAATGGTGATTTAGGGTTTTGAAAAAGTGATTTTTTCAAAGTTGTTGAATTATTTGATTTTATTAGTTTAAGCATGTTCTTTAATGATATAAGTGATGAATATAAGCTTGAAATGATAAATGGATTGATTTGGAATGGAAAACCTTCAATAGGGGAATGTTATGCCATTTTAGTGTTTTTGTCATAAGTGTGTGTTTTTGTAATGTAATTATTTAAAACATGTTAAAATATGTTTTTAATAATATAAATAAACTTAACTCACTAAATAGAATAGCTTAGTATGGTATTCCAAAGTTAAAGTGAGGTTAGCCTTAACTTTGGAATTTTTGTTTGAATGATGTTTAATTATGATTTAAGATTGGAAATGCCTTAGATTGTGATACTAAATGATTATTTATAATCACATTATGCTTAGGTATTGAGGAGATTGATTTTCCCAATCCAAGGGTTGAAGGGCAAGTTGGAAGAGAAGGTTGGATGTTGTTTTACGCTTGCTTTTGGGTTGCTTTTAGAGGTAAGTACAAATTTTGGATGAATTGGACATATTTACATTACATTGGGCTAAACACATTTTGAAATGGAAAATGTGTTAAGTTACTGGATGTTTTGATTATTTATGAATAATGTGCTATGACATGTGTAATGTCATATATGCATTAAATGCATTGTGAAAAGCCATTGTTAATGGCTAAATTGCGTAAACCGTAAAATATGTGTATTATGTGAAAATGACTAAAGTGTTTGGGTAATGCCATTTGTTGTGTATGCATTGAGGGCATTATTAAGAAGCCATTGTTAATGGCTAAAGTGCATAAAATGTGATTCATATGTGAATTATGTGAAAATATATAAAATAATTGGGTAATGTATTGTAAATGTAAAATGTGGTACATTATGACTGTATATTGATATATGATGATATGAAGTGAGATGACATTAAAATAAATGAGAAAATAAGACAATGTGCCTAATTAATAATAAGAAAAGAGGCAATGTGCCTAATGAATTATGAGAAAATGAGAAAGAGATTAATAATGAAATATATATAATAATTGTGCGACTAGTATGTTATTCAATTTTTAGAGTTCTGTATTTGGTAGCATGCCTATGAGGTTATCCTCATTATTTACCTTCGGAGCTAGTTTTTGTGCAATTATTTGATTTGTCTTCGGGCTAGACATTGGACATCATTTGCTATCAGACTAGATGTTAGGCATCACTATGAAATCGGGCTAGACGTTGGGCGTCACTTGCCTTCGGGCTAGAAACTGGGTGTCAATATGGAACAAAATAGTAACTTTTGGATTTAAATAATATATTAAATTATTTGGGCCCATGCTTGTGTTAGTTGTTATGTGAATTGTAAAATGATTGAAAAATATGTTGAAAATGGAATGGTATGTCACATGGTGGCATGATATATATAAGCATTATGCATTGACATTGCATTTATTTTTTATTGTTATCAAAGTTTGTATCACTAGGCTTTTGGCTTAACGTGATTGTAATTCATCGCGCAGGTGATAAGGGAGATCCGGTAGAGCTGGAGAGTTCGTCTAGACTGGATCGGGTCTAGATTTGATTTTTTAGTGTAAAGTTGATTTTTGAGCGTCAAGATCAGAAATATTGCCAGCATGTATATGTTTGCATTACATTTTGATATTTCATATATTATATTATGTTTTGAAGTATATATATATATATATATATTGTAAATTCTAATGAATGTGTTAAAAAAACTTTATAATGGGGGTTGATATGTGTTTTGAAATATATATATATATATGTATATGTATAAATGTGTTGTGAAATTTGGAGAAATTGAAGAGTATTGGAGAAATGTATAAATTGATTATTAGAAGTTCTTTTGTGTGCAGGTTGTGGTTTTGTTGAATTTGGGAATGTTCAAATTACAGATAAAACGTTGACGAATTTTTCTCAAAGATTTTTGTGAAAAATGTAGAGATTTTATGAAAAATACTTATTTTAGGACCTATGATTTATAATAATATTTTATTTATTTTTTAAATATACATTTTAAAGTATTTAAGATTTTTAAATTTGAAATGTAAAATTTTTTTATTAAACCAAACTGTGACATTTTTGTACCATATATGCATATTTTACATATACTGGGTGTATGTATTGTATGTATATAGGATATAAGGGTTTTATAGAATGAATGAAAGAATACATATTTTAATTGATATCTAGTCAGAAAGTAATTTTGGTAGAGTCTCAACATCATAAATCGACAATGGCTGCACCTGACATGGATAAGCGATCTCTGGCTCGATCCGCTGCACCACGTGGCAGGACCAGGCTTTTTTTTTTTTCAAGTGCAAAATATTTTTTTCCAAAAATTTTCTAATTTTAGTTTTCCCAATTTTCTAAATTAGGTGAAAAATTAAGGGTTCACAACTTGTGATTGTGAGGTTATTTTGTTTCGTGTCATTATCCATTGTCACCTACCAATTGTCTTTTCAACATCGTGGTTGCCATATATTTTAATCATAGTCACAATGCACTTTTGGCTTCAATAGCAAGTCCAAGTGGTGCTAAGTGTTAGCTTTCCATTGACAGTACAAATTTTTGTTCAACACTATATAAACTTTGCAATTGTGATGTCCTTGTCACAGTTGGAGCAGTTTAGCCAATGCTACATTCACCGCAAACTTTATTACCTCTTGTTGCAGTTTACCTTCTTTTGAGCTTTACACATTGCTCTCATTATCTCCTTGTCACAGTTACATTGGGACTGTCACGTCCTGTAATATCCCGGAATAGACCCTAAGAGTTTTGGAGTTATTGTTGTTGTATTTGGATTTAATGTATATGTGTATATGGGAAATATAAAGATAATATATATAAGACATATACATATACATCATATATACATGGGATATAAAATGGTGTAGGGAAAGTGAATTGTATATATATTTGTATAATTAAGTAATAATAATAATGATAATAAGGACAAAAAGAAAAGAGAAGAAGAAAGTCAAAGAAAGAATATGTGGTGGAGATTTAAAGTATTAGTATTATTATTATTATTATTATTATTATTATTATTATTATTATTATTATTTATATATATATATATATAAGATAAGAACGGAAGAAGCAAGAAGTTTCTTTCTTCTTCTTCTGCTTCTTCTTCTTTGTGGTCGAGAGAGAGAGAGAGAGAGAGAGAGAGATATGATGATTTTGAGAAGATTGAAGATTTTTATTCAAGATTTGGCAAATAACCAAGTAAGTATTCATTCCTTTACATTGATTTCTATGGTTTGAGTTTGAATTTGATGTGGGTAGTTATGAGGATGATGATGAATTGTTGAGATTATTGAATAAGTGTTTAGTGTTAATGAAGTGGGGATTTGAGTAGTTGATATATGAGTGATGTATGTTGGTGTTTAAGGAAGTTGAAAATATAGAATATATGAGTTTGGTTATTGAATATTTGTATTGGAATTCAAGTATCTTATTATTTGATTTGATTTAGGTTGTGAAGGAAATGGATTGCTCTAAATTAAATGGGTGAAGAGATCTTGGAAGGTAAAGTGAATAGATTGAGAATGGTTCTTAAGGTAAGTAAACTACCTAAATTCATCTATTAATAAGATATTGAAACTTAACACATATTCATTTGTAAATGTGTTAAGGAATTGAATGTTTGGTTGATGTGTTTTAGCAAGGTGAATAATGTGAGAAATATGTAAATTATGTGTTTAGGACATTGATTATGTTCATTTGTGTGGTGTCATATTATGTATGAAGTGTTTGAGTGCAACCAAAGGGGATTTATAAATGTTAGGGTCTTAAATTCATGTGTGACACGGCCAAAAACAAGGAGAGACACGGCCAAGTCAAGGGAATTGGTTTGATTTTGGAGAGACACGATCACAGTCTCAGCCGTGTTCTCTGCCCGTGTTTGTCACTGCCAGATTTTTGTGGAGAGACACGGCCGTGTCCCTTGCCCGTGTCTGTGACTGTATGATTTTTGTTGTGAGACACGGCCACTGGCTCAGCCGTGTCACTTGCCGTGTCACCTACTGCCTGAAATTGTGTTGAGAGACACGGCCGTGTCGCCTGGCCGTGTTCACTACTGCCAATTAGGGTTGAGAGACACGGCCACAAGCTTGGCCGTGTCCCTCAAGTGATGCTGGCCGTGTCCCTCAAATTGGTTAGTTAATGATTCTTATTCTTGATTATTCTTGTATTGTTGGATCCTCCAAGGGTTTTGTTGAATCTATACTTCAAATATATATGAAACAAATGTATGTTGAGGATTCCAAATCTAAGAATAAGGTAAATTATATATGTGTATATCAATGATGATCATTCTTGATGAATGTTAAATGTGTTTGATTATGAATATGTAAATAATGAAGTATTCTAATGTGAATTAAGACCAAATAAGATGTGATGTAATTGTGATTGATAATGATGTTATATGAAATGTGTAGTATATGAGATAAATGATTGTGTATTTGAAAGATGAAAAGCTATGATATGAATTGAGATATGATGATTTAAATGATATGAGAAGCCATTGTGATTGGCTATGATGATCTAAATGATATGAGAAGCCATTGTAATTGGCTATGATGATTTCAATTGAAAATGAAATTGATAATAAACTCATAAATGAATTGTGTGTCTAATATGTTATTCATTTTCAGAGTTTTGTTGTTGGTGGCATGCCTAATAGTAACAATCTCTTGAAGTTAGGTTGGTTTGATCCTTGAAGCCAAGTTGGGTTGAAGTTTAACATGTTTTACTCCCCTTGAAGCTTGGTTGGGTCAAAACCTTGAAACCTAATTGAGATGTTACCACCCTTGAAGCTAGGTTGGATTGGTTCTTGAAGCCAAGTTGGGTTGATACTTAGCATGCTTTGTTCCCCTTGAAGCTTGGTTGAACCTTAATCCTTGAAGCCTAGTTGGGATAATGATAAATGTGATAATTAAACCAAAACATTAACTCTGAAAGTGGAATGGCATATTAGTGTTCTTGGGCCCATGTGTGTGTTTGTATATATATATATATATGTGATTCCTGAATAATGAAAATGAATAATGAGATATATGTTTGTCCTTATTTTAATGTGAACTATGGAAGGAAATTAATGTTGTGTGATATATAGTGATAACTATGGAATGAGATGCATACAATACATAAGTGAATTATTGAAGATGAGTATAGCTTGAGAAGCTATGTGAAATGATGAGTTTATGATGTGTAAATTGTATATGATGATATATGATGTGTGAAATGTATATGAATGTGGAAATAGTGGATATTGTTTCATGAAGACTTTGATAAGTCATTGGATTGTGAATTACTGAAATAAAATGTATGAATATGTATATTGGTAAAACATTAGTAGAAGTATATATATATATATATATGAAAAGTATAGCCAAAAAGGGAAAAACATGGTAAGAAAATAATGACATAATAAGTTAAAATGAAAATATGATTTTCTCTATTGTATGTGTATATGATTTATTTGTATTACTAAGCTCTCGGGCTTAGCGCGGTTGTGTGATCGCGCAGGTGATTATGCGGTTGATCGAGAAATCAAGCAGTTATGCCACGAGAAGGGTAAGAGTGTTCTGAGACCAACTAGAAGGTGATGCATACATGTAAAGTTTAATTTTGTTATATTATTCACAATCATATATTCATATGTATAATGATTTACTAAATGTTATTAAAATCTAAAGATAGTATTGTTTGAACTTGGATAAGATTTTTAAATTAAAACTAGAAGTGACATTCTTACACTCTATATACGTATTGTATGTATACTAGGTATATATATAGTACCTATATAGAGTATGAGGGTGTTACACGTCCAAAATGAACAATGTGAAGATCAATGTGAACTCTGTTATGCCTGAAATGATCTTATGTATTTGGGATTGCCCTCATAAGTTGCTCATCATGGTCGTGAGGTGCTTTTTCGACTCTTTAGTCCCTTGTGATTCTCAATGCGGTCTCTATTGTGGCTCTTAAGTATAGGTGTGAACTAGGTGTACTTATGAAACTTTGTTAAATTAGTCATCTTTTATGAATTGTGTCATTTTCCATGCCTAAGTCTTGCCATAAGATCATGCAGTACACCATTACTACCATTCGATTTGATTACCAAGATAAAAATATTGTATTTACTAAGTTTTTGATTAATAAAACAATAACTTGAAAGAAAGGAAAAATTGATCAATAAACATCAAGAACCTACAGCTTCTTAATGTTGGTAGGGTTGAGGCCATAAGCAATTTCCATATTCTAATATTAGCTTAAGACTTCTTTAGTTGCTTTAGGACCACGTTATCTTACTCCTCTTCCTCTTTATTCCTCATTGGAGGCTCAATTTCAAGCTCCACTCCTTCATAGAATCTTTCTCCTCTTGTGATCCCTTAGACCTTCTCAATTTCTTCTTCTTGCAAGTCCAATCTTCTTTTGACCTTATCGAGCCTTATGGGCTCTTCATCACTGAAAGTCATCCCAAAAGAGGGCCCATTTTAGCTCCACTATCTTCACTACTATCTTATATGTCAATTGTTGCAATCATAGGAACTACATTATGGAATGACTGGAGCATGTATTCTTCACTGAGGCATGACCTAATAGCAAGTAGGTCTCTTGGAGGAGAGACTGCATTGTGGTTAGGCAATAGATTTGTCTTGGTACTTGGTCTACTCTTTTCTAGATCAAGTAAGGTCCTATTAAAATTAGATCTTGAATTTCATTTCTCGATCAAGCACACTTATCCATATCATACCTAGCCCTTTGGTAAAACTTGCAATATGTGTTAATATTCCAATTTAGAGAGGAGAATTGGGAAACTTTCTAGCATTTAAGGGCTTTAAGATCCCTTTCTTCACAAGAATCTCAAGTACCTTAGACATGGGCTTATTCAAGTTTAAAAACTTTTAATTTTGGACTGAATTAATATCAACAAGATCAACATTCTGAATCCCACTACTACTGGACCTAGTACGATTTTATAAGTAGGCTTCTTCTTCCCTTCAATATCTTAAGCATCATACACATCAAAGAATGTTTTTTAGGCCATGTATTGAAGATTATTGGTGATGTAAGGTAAGAAATTATCCACCACTATGCATACTCGATCCCTTTCTAATGAGACCACCTTCATTTTAGCAGCCTTACTTCTCCAGCTTGCTAGATAATCAATAAAGCTTTCATCATTCTTTTTCCTTGTAAGTTCCAAGTCATGCAAAGTGACCTCAATTTTGGTATTGTAGGAGTACTGCTTTAGAAAGACTTTGGCCAAATCCCTCCATTCCTTTGTAATGGAATTTTTGAGCCCATGATACCAAGTGGTTATGGGCTCATCGATAGATAAAGGGAAGATATGAGTCACTTACCTTTCTGTTAGCCTAGTCATAGTCATTATAGTGACATATTGCCTCTAATACATCTTAGGGTTTCCATTTCCATTGAATTTAGTTAAGTTAGGCAATGGTTCATCCCCCAAAAGGTTTAGGGAAGTAAAATACTTCACCTTATCTTTCATCTTTCCCTCAAGCAGCTTCTTGATTTCTTCAATTTCAAATCAAACTCTACTTGGGATTGTTGCTTCTTTTTATTTTCTTGGTGAGGAGATAGTCTTCAAGGTCATTAACTTCCTTTTCTTTCTCATCCTTCATGCTTGCCACTTCTTCTTAGGGGTGGGCCCCTATAGCTTACTCCTTTCCCTTACCCTTTCCCAGATTACAAACTAAACTCATTTCTCATTTGGTTAAAGACTTAAATGTGCTTCTTTGTTTTGGGTTTGATCTTAAACAAAATAATGGATTCGGGGGCTAGGTTTTAGCTTATTTTATGCAAAAATAGTTTAGCCTTTAATTAAATTAAAACATACAAAATAATTTTTATGAAAATTACAATAATAAGAATGGAATGACACATAATAATTCATGAACAATAATATACATTAAATGACAATATTAATATACCTAAAATAATATAAAATAATCCATCTAATAAGAAAAGAAACATGAAGTTTAAATTACAACTTAAAACCCAAAATAATGAAGCAAATTTTAGGAGGTTTGCATTAAAAAAGCTTAAACTTTTTCATTTTTTAAAGAAAAGTGGAGTAGGGAGAGAGAGTCAACTAGAAATTAGGTTTGCTTGGTTGGATGGCGTGTGAATTTTTTTTTTTGGAGGGAGGGGGGGACCTGGCTATTTATAATGTTTTAAAGGCTAAACATCAGATAAGAATAAGCAAGGGATGTTGCCTATCAAAATGGCTTGCTATAGCAGCAAAATAGGCCTCTATAACAACCATGACTACTGTAGAGCAACTTACAGCTACCACAAGGAGGCCTACGACAATTGCAAGACAATTGCGGCAGGGGCTACTGCAATTGGCCTATCATGTGCAACAAATTTTAGAAGGCCCATTTGATCTCATCTGATGTCTGATTTAGGTTGTTCTTGATTACACCCATCCATATCAGATTGAATTTTAATATGGTAGTAAAAAATTAAGGATTTACAACTAGTCTCATAATGTTGGCCTTATTTTTTATTTCATGATGGTTATGAACTGATATAGAAAATTTATTTTTTTAGAACAAAACTCGGCCTTTTAGGTACTCAAACTGTGGTAGGATATACGTACCCGATTGGTGTGATTTGATTGAATTTTGATTAGAACTTCTTTCTTTTCTATAGTTAACTTTAGTAAATTGTCTATTAATTTTGCCACTTTTCATAATTGTAGTTGTCTGCATAGCAAAAGGTCCTAATTGAGATCATGTTAGTTCACAATGTTCGCAAATCGAAGTTAAAATAGTCCCGAAAAAGGACTTTTAAATGGTTCACCACTTCATTTCTGGAAGTATGCTTTACTTCTTTTATTCTTCTATTAAAAATATTTTGCATTCACTGATTTACTTCTTTTTTTTTTGCAGGTCTAGGCTTATATATACTTTTGTTACACACGACCCTTACTGAAAGATCTCGTTACCTCAGTACTTCCTATAGTGACAAGGTGAAAAAAAAATTTGGAGGAGTTTATGATGCAAGCATGGCTATGTAACCTATAGATGGAGGCTTAAAGATTCCTGTTGGACCAATCACAAGACAAAGAGCCAAGAAGATGGAGGAAGATTTACAAGCCTAAGTTTAAAGCTTCATGGATGCACATATATGAAGCCATCTTGGTCAAGTAAAGATAAAGAGAAGCTGATTAACTTATTGGAAGCATCAGGATAAGAATATTTGGAGACACAAAATGCTTAGCGGTCACCTAGGAAGCATCGCACTCAGTCATGTGGTCACGAGAGTCACCACAAACCTTACTATCTCAATTTTTCATCTTGAACAATTATTCTATTTTTATGTAATTAATTGAATATTTAGCGGTTGTTCTATTGTTTGGACCCTATGAACTACTATAATATGTGGTACATATATTTTAGGCCTAATGGTTTGTTAAACTAGTTTAGTAGTTTGAGGTTAGAGTTATTCTTATTTCTAAATAATCTAAACTAGGTTTTTTTTTGTAACACTATTTAAATGCTTCCTTTCCCTTGAAAAGAGGTTAGCCAATTTCGATAATTGGATATAGATTTCTTAAGAAATCATCATATCTCTTAATTCTTGGTTCTTATTGGATCAAGGTTTTCTACTGCAAGAGTTAATCACTTTATATAAGTTAATTCCAATATTCTCTTCAATAGGTTGGATATATGTCGCAGACTTGGCAAAGGATTTGATTTCATTTTCCAAGGGATTGGTATCATGTGTAATGGCAAGTGGGTCTCTAGTGGATATACTAGGGGTTTACATTAGTTTGGTATCATAGCTCAGGCTTGAGATTAGGTTCCAACTATCTATCTAACTTAATTATTTCTATCTCGTTATTGATATTCCTATTCAAATATATAAAAAATTCAATTTATTATTATCTTTAATTCTTCATTCTTTACATTTGTTTTGTTTAATCAATATTCCTTAGTTCTAAAATAAGTTATGCAATTGCGTTCTTATGTTGTTTAATTCAATTAAAAAAAGATTATTGTATGAAGTCAATTTCTTCAAAAAATTGCTTCAATTGTGTTGTAGCCATCAAAAATAAGTCTACAGATCTTAAAAGGCCACAAGAGAGTTAAAAATCCCATAAAACTCTAGAAATTTTTGTAACTCTATTCATTGAGCTTCTAGCAGTTGCTATTTCTTTCTCTTGGTCATACCCAAGCCCGAATGGTCTCCCAACTTGCCACACTTGTTGCTATAAACTCTTCTATCAAAAGTTGAAAATCTCACCCAGGAGTCTAGTGGTTGCATATCCTACTTCGCATTCACCCTATTGTCTCGCAGTCACTCTTTCTGCTGTGATTATAACTACAAACTCTATTGCCAATTTAGAAATTCTTTAGGACTCCTTGCAGTTGCATCATCCACCATAACACTCATCATGAACTATTTTGCCAAAAATCAGTAAGTCACTTGAAGACAAATAGCAATCACATCAGTCATCTCTCAGTTGCACCTAAGTCCTAGTAGTTGCACCTCTGACCACAAACGGTATTGTAAGTTGGTCTGATACTTATATAAAAAAGATAATATAGAAGAGGCCTTCCATTCTAGAATTAATCTATCAAATTGTTATAACAATTCTTTATAGATATTTGTTCCGTACAACTAACTTTAAAATGAGAATTTAAGAGGTAAAATGCAAGAGTACTCAGTTAGAGAAAAGCTAGGTTTTGAGTGCAAACATGAGTGAATTTGAGTAAACATATTATTTAAGCGATAAATGTAAGGGAGTGAAGTGAGGAATATATACACATATTTGTTTCTTATTTTACTAACCTTTTTGCTGGAACTCATAACAAAGTTATAAGATGAGTAGAGTAGGTAGGCACACTTAAGGAGAGATTGATTGGATAGACATGATGTCCGAACACCATCAAGCCTTGAGACGACAATTTAATGAGATGATGGATAGAATGGAAAAGGCAGAAGCTTTGATCATAAGGCTGCAACCTAACAATAACTCTAATGCCCTTGGAAAGAGAAAGAATAGAAGAGAACAAATAGAAAATGATTCATAGAGAGAAGAATCATTATAAGATAATGAAAAAAAAGAGGAAGTAAAACCAGGAAGGGGACATAACTACTGAGATGGTGGAGGAGTGAAGCTGAAGATACCATCATTTCATAGGAGGATGGATCCCCATGCATACTTGGGTTGGGAAAAGAAGATATAACTAGTGTTTGATTGTCATGAATACACTTAATCTAAAAAAGTCAAGCTCATTGTTGCTGCATTTAAGGATTATACTATCACTTGGTGGGATGACACCACGCAAAGGAAGAGGAGGAATAGGAAAAATTGAAGAGTGGAGAGACCTCAAATCTATAGTGAAAAGAAGGTTTTTACCACACCACTACTTCAAAGAGTTGTACAATGAACTTCAAAACCTCACTCAAGGGTCTAAAAGTGTGGAGGAGTATTATAAAGGGATGGAGGTAGCTATGATTAGATCTAATGTTGAGGAAGATAGGGAAGCCACCATGACTAGGTTCTTGAATGAATTGAATAAAGATATAACTAATGTAATGGAACTATGACCCTACATGGGAATTAAGGAGTTACTACATTTAGCTTTGAAAGTGGAGAAGCAGCTAAAGAGGAAGAGCGACTCAAGTTGGTATTCATCAATAACTTCATCATTCAAACCTTCTTGGAAGAAAAAATATAAGGCTACACCATCAAAGCCTAAAACTAATCTCAAGGAAGTTACCAAGGCCCCTAGTACTAGCAAGGATAAAGGAAAGGTTGAGACTACCTTAACTTTAAAAATCAAATGCTTTAAATGTGGAGGTGTTAGTAATTGTGATTGTAATTGTGTACAAAGAGAATTTTCTGAATATAGCAAATATTGACTCTTTGCCTAGCGTGGTTGTTTATTTTTTATAGGAGTTTGAGGACATGTTTCCTGAGGAGACGCCAAAGGGACTCCCACCCTTGAGAGGTATTGAGCATAAGATTGACATCTTACCCAGAGCTCAAATTCTAAATAGGCTAGTCTATTAGAGAAACCCAAAAGAAACTAAGGAGCTACAAAGGCAAGTGGATGAGTTGATGGAGAAGGGACATATTTGAGAGAGCTTAAGTCCATGTGTTGTACCTGTATTGCTTTTTCCTAAGAAGGACGGGTCTTGGAGGATGTGTGTCAACTACATAGCTATAAATAAAATCACTATAAAATATAAACATCCTATCCCTAGACTTGATAATATGCTAGATAAATTAAGTGGTATATGTATTTTTACTAAAATTGATCTTAAAAGTGAATATCACCAAATAATAATGCAACCTAGAGATGAATGGAAAACTACTTTTAAGACTAAATATCAGTTGTATGAATAAACGGTTATGCCTTTTGGCCTAACTAATGCAATAAGCACTTTTATGCTACTTATGAACCATGTTTTGTATGAGTTTTTAGGGAAATTTATAGTTGTCTATTTTGATGACATATTAATTAATTCATAGTAAAACAATGGAAGATCATCTTAAGAATATTAGTGTTGTCCTAAAAATACTTAGGAAGGAACAATTGCATAGTAATGCTAAGAAATGTATCTTTTACAGTGACAAGCTTGTTTTATTATGGTTCATTGTTAGTAAGGATGGACTTCCTGTTGATAAGGAGAAAATAAATGTTATAAAAGAATGGCCTAGACCTACTTCCATTAGTGAAGTTAGAAGTTTCCATGGACTAGCTAGTTTGTATAGGAGATTTGTTAAAGACTTTAGTACTATTGCTGCTCCTTTAACTAGTATAATTGAGAAGGATGTAGGATATAAGTGGACTGAAATTTAGGAAAAATCATTTAATTTTCTCAAAGAGGAATTATGTGTTGCTCTTGTTTTATGTTTACCTAATTTCAGTAAAACTTTCAAAATTGAATGTGATGCCTTTGGAGTACGTATTAGTGTTATGTTGTTTTAGGAAGCTTACTTTAATGAGATGTTGAATGGAGCACAACTCAACTACTCAACTTATGATAAAGAGTTGCACGCTTTGGTAAGAGCATTAGATGTGTGGTAGCATTATTTGCTACCTAAGGAGTTTATGATCCATATTGATCATGAGTCACTTAAGCACCTAAAGGGGAAAGGGTAGTTGAACAAGAGGCATGCATGATGGGTTGAGTTTACTGAGACCTTCTTATATGTGATACATTACAAGCAAGGTAAAGAGAATATGGAAGTAGTTGCTTTATCTAGAAGGTACACCATACTCTCTACCTTAAACTCTAAATTCTTAGGATTTGAGCACATCAAAGAATTGTATACTAATGATTCTGATTTCTCTAATGTCTATAATGCATGTGAAAAGGTTGCATTTCAAAAATATTATAGGCATGATGAATATTTGTTGAAAGAAAAGAAATTTTGCATACATATATTTTCTTTCAGAGAGATACTTGTAAGAGAATCCCATAATGGCAGGTTGCTAGGAAACTTTGGAGTGACCAAAACTTTAGAAATTTATAAGAACATTTCTATTAGCCAAATATGAGGAAAGGTGTTGAGAGAATTTGTGCTAAATGTCTTATATGTGAACAAGCTAAATCTAGGGTTCTACCACATGGTTTGTATGCTCCTTTACCTATACCCATCAAACCATGGGTTGATTTATCAATGGATTTTGTATTAGATTTGCCTAGAACTAAGGAAAGGAAAGAAAACATCTTTGTAGTTATTGAAAGATTTAGCAAAATGACACACTTCACTACATGTCATAAAACTAATGATGTTATTCACATTGCTGAATTATTCTTTAGGGATGTTATGTGTTTGCATGGTATACGTAAGACAATAGTTTTAGATAGGGATGCGAAGTTCTTGAGCTGTTTTTGGCGGGTTTTATAGGGGAAATTAGGAACTAAACTAGTATTCTCTACTACTTGTCACCCATAAACTGATGGTCAAATTGAGATTAGTGAATAGGACCTTAAGAGCTTTACTAAGGGCTATTGTAGGCAAGAATTTAAAAATTGAGGAAGATTGTTTGCCATTAGATGAGTTTGCCTGCAATAGGTACATTCATTCTTCTATGGGTTATTCACCTTTTGAAATAGTTTATGGTTTTAACCCACTCTGATAGAGTTATATTTTGACTAATATTTTAGAAGATTCTAACCTTATTTTTAATTATTTTCAATTGAATTTGATATATTTTCTTTGATGGAGTTATCTTATTTTAGCACGGAAAGTCAACATATAAGATTTTAACTAAAAGTGGTGCAAAATTGAAGAAAAAGTGCAAAAATGCAGAGAAATCAATTGCCACACCCATGGCCTTAAATGTCACAACCTTGGACTTCAACTTGAACCTGCCAAAAAGAGAAAAGAAGAAAAAGAAAGAAGTTCCAGAGAATATTTCAAACCCACGGTCATGGAAACCAAAAGCCACGACCATAGGATCAATTTTCCTACTATCCAAGAGAAGAGAGCCAAAGTTCCAATAGTAGCATGAAACCCACGATTGTGGTAACTAAAAGCCACGCCAGTGGGAAACAAAAAGACATTGCTCAAAAAGAAAAATCTTGTGAGTCAGCTCTAATCCACTTGGGCCACATGCATAAAAAGCTAGGCTCTTGGGAACATAAATTGGTTGGTAACCTGATTTTAATGAGCAAAACCCTCTATGATTCAGGAGAAGTGATTGAAATAATTTTTTCCTACTAAGAAAAGAAGCCTTCAAGCCCTCTATATAAACAAACATTCTTCTAAGCTTCAATTCATCCAAGAATCAAAGAATTCATCCAAGAATTCATTCAAGAAATAAGAATCCATTTAGTTTTCTTAAGAGTTTTAGAATTTCTTTGGAGAGAAAAGAGTAAAGCTTAGTTCTAAAAAGAAGATTCAAGTTCCAAGTGGAGTCCTTACTCATTCCAAAAAAGAACTAGAGTTTAATTTTTCTTGTTCTTTAATTTATAATGTTTTCAATTATTTTCTTTAATTTTTGCATTGTTTTAATTTCAATTATGAAGAACTAAATTTCTACTTAGGGTTGATCCCTTACATTGAATTTACTATGAAGTGATTCATGTTTATTTGATTTAATTATGTTTATCCTTTGGTTATTTTTGTTATTTTTGTTCTCAATACATTAATTATCTGGCCAATAATTAATTGATTTGAGATGTTATATGATGGAGCAAGAGTGAAAGCATGACATTAGTCCAAGAAGGTGATAGTCTTAAGTAAGCTTTCACTTAAAATAAGGTAAACACTTTAAGAGGTTGATACGAGATCTTCACAAAAATTAATGAATTAATTAATCACCTATAATCACGAGAGTAGACATAAGATTAAATTCAATATTAGTACTTGACAAAGACTAAAACTTAATTTAGCAGAATTCAACCACTAATCTAAGGAAAACTAAAATTAAATTAATACTTTAGAAAATCCATAGTAAATCGATTAAGGTGCATAAGTTCAAAAATATTAAATTAAAACCAAAAGCAATTCATTTTTTTTAATCAATTCACTTAATCTTAAAATTCAAACTTCTTTTATCCAAATAATAGTAGGTTTAATTATTTGGTACTTAGAATACCCTTGCTCATGGGATGATACTTTACTCATTACTTTATTACTTGTTAATGACCTGTACACTTACACATAAGGCAATAGCTACCATGGCTCTAACATACTCCAATATATTTATTGCCTTTACCTTTGAGCTTGTGACTACAGATGGATAAAAGAAGGGTTAGAACCATATATGAGAAAGCAAGGTTGCACATCAAGAATAAGAGGTAACACTATGTACACCAAGCCAATAAGGGGAGGAAGGCCATTGCTTTTGAACTGGTGATTAGGTATGAGTGCATATAAGGAAGAAAAGGTTTCCTAATCACATGAAATCTAAGCTTGTTCTAAGAGGTGATGGTCCATTTCTAGTATTAGAAAAGATCAATGACAATAACTATAAGATAGAACTTCCTGATGAGTATAATATATCTACTTCTTTTAAAGTTTTTGACCTGTCTCCTTTTGTATTGGATTCATATTTAAGAGTGAATCTTTTTTGGAAGAGTGGGAATGACATGTGCATGGCCATGGAACTTATAGATGGAGGCCTGAGAATATAAAGCTTGAAGATTTGTACTGGCCCATCACAAGACAAAGAGCCAAGAAGATGGATGAAGCCTTACAAGCTTATGTTCAAAGCTTCATGTATACACATATGGAGCCATTTGGGCCAATAAAATAGAAGGAGAAGCTGATTAACTTGTTGGAAGCATCAGGACAAGAATATTTAATGATATAAAATACTTCGCGTAACAAGCATCATGGTTGCTAGCCTTGTTTTGCACTCAACCATACAGTTGCGAGAGTCGCTGGTGAACATTACTATCTTGATTTTGCATCTTGAACAATTATTCCATTCTTTTATGTAATTAATTTCATATTTGGAGGTTGTTCTCTTATTTGGACTCTAGGAACTATGGTAATATGGGCTACATATGTTTTAGGCTCAAAGATTTGTTAAAATAGTTTAGTAATTTAAAGTTAGAGTTGTTCTTGTTTCCAAACAACCTAACCTAAGGTTTTTTTTAACACTATTTAAACACTTCTTTTCCTCTGAAAAGAGGTTAGACAATTTTGATAATTTAATACATATTTCTTGAGAGATCATCCCACCTCTTAATTCTTGGTTCTTGTTGGATCAAGGTTTTCTGCTGCATAGTTAGTAATCACTTTGTGAAGGTTAATTTCAAGGTTCTATTCTGCAGGCTGGATTTGGGTCACGAACTCAACAAATGATTTAATTTTATATTCCAAGGGATTAGTATCACATGTAAAGGTGAGTGGGTCTCTAGTGGATATACCAGATGTTCATGCTATTATGATTTGCCTTGGTTTGGAGCACTATGATCTTACTTTGGCCTACCTATTTATACTAACCTAGGGTATGCCTACTATGAATGCCACATTGTCATCCTTTACTATTATTGATAATGTTCTCCGATTTTAAATTCTATTAATTTTCTTGAACACTTTGAGTGTTCCTGTTTTAGCTCAACATCATTAAATTGCCTTTTATTATGATTGGGAATTATTGATAAAATTATTATAGTACCACATTATTAGAATAACACATAAGAAATTTGTAATGAACTAGTTAAAAAATAATAGGTATAACATTTAAAAATACTTGAATAGAGCCATAAAACATTTGATGTGATATGGAACATGACAAGGATAAATGGTTTCTCTAAATACACAAAAAGAAGAGAATAATAACAAAAAACCATGGAAAGTTACAAAAAGAAGAGAAAATGTAATAAGCTGCATAATGAACTTTAAGTGGCTAGAACTAAAGAGCAAAAAAAATTCCAAGCACTCACTGTGTTCATGGCTCACCCCTCGCCTTTGTTGTTTTAATGTTGTTTTGCAGGTCAAGACAACTGATAATACAGTTTAGTGGCATAGCTATTATCCAAGTGGGTTACAAAGAATATGAGTGATAGATGTAAAAAAAAGTGATTCTTATGTAATTATATTACTGATGTAATACTTTTATGTAGAATGTTTACTAATTTAATAAGATTTTATTTCAAGTTTGTTTGGTTTTGATGTTCTACATGGTCTTGACTGCCTTAAGCTGAATTAAAACCTAGGATCATAGCTGATGTATTATACCAACCAACTAAGTAAACCTAATTGCTAGATGTCTCTCTCTCTCTCTCTCTCTCTCTTCTTTTTTAAAAGAATGTTCAATTTTTTTTAGTGCGAATCACCTAAAATTTACTCTGTTAGAAATTTGGTTGCTTGGTCCTTGTTTAGGTGTTTACTTTCTTTAAGCAATCCTAGAAATTATTTATTTAGCAATCCTAATCCTAATAAACTATGTAATTAAGGTTTGGTTATAAGTTAAAGCCCTTGCCACCCAAGGTATGCTGTGAAACCCTAACCTTAATCTTTACCATCCTTTGGTTACTTTTGTTATTATTCTTAATGATTTGAATTGGACTTAAATGATTTTAAATGGGGCTAAATGAACTTCCATAATGGGACTTAAATGGACTATTTGGACTTTGAACATATATGAACTTTAGGTTTATAAATCTAGACCTTGTTTTTAACTTAAGTTTTAGATTGAACCTTAATTTTCATAATTTGGACTTAGATTATGAATTAACCTAAAAGAATTAAACATTAATGAGACTTAGGAATTTAGCCTAGAAACTTATTAGGTTTTACCTAAACCCTAAAGAACTTTCAAAAAATAGTTCAGACTTTCAAAATCAATATTTTCCAAAACTATATTTATAATAAACTATATTGAATAAATAAATAGTTATTGATTTATTACTAATCAAAGTAATTTTATAATTAAATATAATTTGTTAACTTTTCACAATTTACATATATCATCACTTTTAGCCATTCTTAAATGGCTTATCATGCCACATTTAAATTATACTAAGCATTGTTATTTCAAACAATGCCTAACACACACACTCATAAAAACTCAAGTATCATAACATATTCACGTTATGCAATGTGTCTTGGTTAAAACCAATGCAATCAATTAAGATAAGTGCCAAAGTATGTACTAACCTCTCTAAAGCAACAATGGGAGTCAAAACTCCACTCCACTCTAAATTCTCCTATTATCCTTCACCACTTAATTGTAAGAATTTTTATCTACTCAACACCTAATCAAAATGTGAGTGTTTATAATTATTTAGAATCACATTTTAAAGTATTTTAACCATTAAACTTAATTAAACATAATTCCCACCAACTTTTAAATTTTTGCCCTAACTCTCCTCAATTTTAGAAAATCATTCTAACCTAATTCAAATTACATTTTATGTTTATTTCCATCATTAAAATCATTTTATAACATATTTTAAACAAATTTAATTCAATTAACATAAATTCTTTGACAATTTTCTTTCAAAACCCTAAATTTGATACTACCTCTTTCAAAGTTCAACCAAACTCCATCCTTTCTTCAATCTAACCTTCAAATCATTGCTTCTATATTAAACTAACATCTTTTCACACCATTTATACAATTATAACATCCACCATCAATTTCTCAATTTATACATAACCATATACTTAAAGAAAGCCTACCAAAACCAAAGAAATCTTACATCTTTCTTGTAATCTCCTTAAAAGCTACTGAATTCCTTTGGAAATTTGATAAAATTTGTTGTATGGAAGAGCATAAATCCTCCCTTAAAACCTTCAAAATTCATCCATGGCTTGAAGAGAAGAAAAAGATGATGATATATATGGATTTTTGACTTTTCTCCTTCTTAGTTTTTAACCACACACACACATATATAATAATAATTAATTAATTAATTAATTAATTATTTATTTAAGAAAACTCTAATTTTTCCTCTTTCATTAATAACTATTTTTTTGAATTTTTTTATTAATTTTTATTATTATTAATTTTTAACTTTTACTATTTAATTTTTGACTTTTACTATTACCATTTAACTTTATATATTATTTATATTTTCTTTATATCTCACATATACATTTAATATTTTCTCGCTTTCAACATCTTATTTAACTATCCAATTTATTAATTTAATTTAATTTATTTTAGTCAATTTACAGATGTTACAAACATATTTGTATGAATAATTTTTAAAATAATTAAATAGTATTATGTTGCTTAAATTTGAAAAAAAAAATTCCAAATTACCGAATCTTTGAACCGGAACTGCTCCATTAGAACCAAATCTCCAAACCATAATGTTTCAATTTTTTTGAAAAATACAATATGGATTTTTTTTATTTCAGTTCAATTCCAATTCTGAGCATATTAAAATCTCTAAACTTCAGTTTGGTTTCAGAGATTTTCAAATCTCTATATTATACCGGACCGTGCTCAGTCATACACTTAACTACTTATATTAGTGATGTAGCGAAAGTAAATAAATAAAGGACAAAAGAGTGTTATTCATATTTAGTCTGAGATTGCCTAGGCAATAAACATAACACGAGAGAAAACTTCTCTACTAAATTCTTATTAAAATCTGAACAACCCCTTACACTCTTAAACATTGCAATATTAGGGTAACAAAACCTTAATTTTCAAATAAGAAAACTTTTAAAAAAATGCATAAATTGCCAAAATAAAAGGGATTACAAAAATAGAAAGATATTATTTGACGAGATAGAAAAAATGCCTAATCGATACCTCTATTCACATGCTGTAAATAAGGAAATGAAAATTTGCTCTAAGCCGCCATAACAGTAATGCATTTTCAGAAGCTTAAACGATGGAATTTGGCTAAAAAATGACAGACCTCGCTCAAAGCAGCGAATTTGATTATTGGACTATTTTCCATTGGGCTAAGCCCTTAAAATGCCCAATTTACAACTTCAGCTTTGGCAGTAATTTCCAAACTACCACTATGGCAGTTTTCTGTCAAACTACTCCATAAAAGCTAGGGCTCTCTGTTCTACATCAATTAGTTTTAATTTTACTTTAACCTTTCTTTAACCAAGCTAGTTTATAGGTCCTAGGATGCTTCTCAGTATTCATTCCCAATTTTTACACTGCCTCTGCTGCAATAATATTCTCACAACTACCATCATCAATGACAAAGCAACAAACCTTACTGACAATGATGCATGTAGAATAAAGAATGTTACTTTGTAGCCAATCATTTTCAACAACCTTAGGTGTCAAACAAGATCACCAAATGTCTAAGGTAATTCCTGTATCTCCTGCCATCACCTCTTCATCAACCATATCTTCTTCATCAAAGCTGGCTCTCCTAAAAGGTCTACACCTCCATCTTTATAGTCATTTGTTTCCACAAAGAATGCCTTTTTCCATGCTATTTTCTTACATTTAAACAGCTTATGCCCAATCTCACCACATCTGAAGCACTTCAAACCACTACTAGTTGTTTTGTTGTACTAGTTTGAATTGGCAAAGCCTTTGTTATTCACCCCTCCTGCACGGCTGGTTGCACCATTGCCACCACCACTGCCACTGCCTCCCATATTGGCAAAGGATACCAAAGTACTTGTTCACCTAGAGTGCTTCTATACCTATAAAGCTTTCTGATGAGTAACAAACATAGAGACATGATAAAAAAAAAATTGACAGTATCCTGAATCTGCCCCATTAGACTACTAATATATCTCACCACCAACTGATCCTCTGTCTTGTGTGTATCATTTCTGGCTATAAATTGGTAAAATTTAGTGGTGTAATCATCCACTGATATAGCTCCCTGACTCAGATTCTGTAATCTTTGGTACATTAACCTCTGAAAATTGTAAGGCAAAAACTTATATTGCAAATGCTTCCTCATTCTTTCCCAACTAACGATCTTAACCTTGCCTTGCCTGTTCTTGGTTTATTTGGACAGCTGCCACCAGGCCGCTGCCCTATCGCACAACCTTATTGCAACTAAGGAGGCACGTTTATCATTGGGCACTCCTTTAAATTCCATTATCTCTTCTGTTGTAGCCAACCAATCCAAAAATTCTTTTGGTTTAAGGCCGCAATTGAATTATGGTATTTATTTTCTTTCCAGATTCCCAGTGCCTATCTTTAACAAGAGCTTTGTATCATTTACATGGATCCTCTTCATAATAAGCTCCTCCTTCAACGTCAAAACCTCCATAAGATCCATCTACATTAGGATTCCCCCGCTGGTTAGGGTTTACCCTATTCCATGTGCTGCACCATTCATACTGTTAACTAGTCCATCATATGTTCCATTCATTCCTCCATCATTTTCCCCATCTAAACCCCCATCATCTGTTCAATTTTCTACTTAAGGTGGGCCATGTGGTCACGCCCATAAACCTCCTTTATATTTTGTTGTGGTTGTCTTCGTAGTACCATCATTGTCTAAGAATGAACTACATTTTGATACTAACCGACTTAGCAAAAGTAAATAAGCAAAGGATAAAAGAGTGTTATTCCTATTTAGCCTGAGAATGTCCAGGAAATATATACAAGATGAGAGAAAACTTCTCTACTGAATTCTTATTAAAATATGAACAACCCATTACACTTTCTTAATCATTACAATATATAGCATTAGGGTTACAAAAACCCTAATTTCCAAATAAGTAAGCTTTTAAAAATGCACAAATTGCCAAAATAAAAGGAATTACAAATATTAAAAGATATTATTTAACGAGGCAGACAAAATACCCAAACGGTACCTCGATTCACTGATTCTAAATAAGGAAATGAAAATCTGCTCTAAGCTGCCATAATAGTAAAATGCATTTTCAGATACCTAAATGATAGAATTTGGTAGAAAAATCATCCTCACTGTAAAGCAGTAATTTTGACTTGTTGGCCCATTTCCCATTGGGTTATGCCCTTAGAATACCCAATTTACAACTTCAGCTTTTGGCAGTAATTATCAAACTGCCATTATGGTAATTTTCTGTCAAACTACTCCATAAAGGCTAGGGCTCCCTGTTATGCATCAATTGGTTTTAATTTTACTTTAGCCTTTCTTTAATTCTAGTTAGGAAGTAATTTATATAGTTAAGTTTATCCAATTAGATTACTGTGGACTCTTAATTTTGGCCCAGTTCAAATTTAGTTTTAATTAAAAAGGCTAGATTAAGTTTACTTTTAATGTAAAGCCCAAATTAAATTTAATATGATTGAATTAGGTCCAGTTGAAGTTGTGCCAAATAAACATGAGCCAAATAGACATGAGTTTAATAGATATGAGCCAAATAGACATGAGCTTAATAGACAAGAGCCAAATAGACATGAGCATTGCTTATGTCAATTTGGACCCTCCAAATCGACATGAGATCCAAATCGACATGAGCACAACTCATGTTGATTTTGACACTTCAAATTGACATGAACCCTATGCTTATACGATTCTAAATGAGTTCGAATCCTAATTGTGTTTAACTTGTGAAAAATCTCAGAACTGGATTAGGATTAACAGTGAGTGTTAATTCTAATTGATGCATTATAAAAATAAAGGAAGAGAGAAAGCCAAGAAAGGTAGTAGTGATTAAGAAATAGGGGCAGCAATTAACTGTGAGCATAGATTTTTGCCCCCACTCCCGGTGGAATGGTTCTTGCGACTTTGGCACTGTTAGGCTCAGGGCTTTACAAAACAAGGGCCTAAACCGGGAGAAAATGGAGTCGCCACCCGAATGGGCCAAGAAAGTAAAAAGGGGTGGATGACTTCACTACAAGGAAAACTGAATCAGACAACGCTTTCTGGCCGTTGTCTGATGAAGACAAAAATGGTTGTCTATTGAAGCGATGTCTGATAGCATTTCAAACAATGGTTTTAAAGCCGTTGTCTGATGTTAGTTTGCACAACGGTTTTTAATTTTATCAGACAACGGTTTTTGGCCGTTGTCTGATGATAGTTCAGACAACGGTTTCTAATTTTTCAGACAACGGTTTTTAACCGTTGTCTGATGGTTTCAACAATGGTTTGTAAATTTTCAGACAACGGTTTCTAAATTTTCAGACAATGGTTTTTAACCGTTGTCTGATGAATGTTTAGACAATGCTTTTTGACCATTGTCTGATGAAGACAAAAACTGTTGTCTATTGAGGCGATGTCTGATAGCATTTCAGACAATGGTTTATAACCGTTGTCTGAAGATGGTTTCCACAATGGCTTTTAGTTTTATCAGACAACGGTTTTTAACCGTTGTCTGATGAAGGTTTAGACAATACTTTTTGACCGTTGTCTGATGAAGACAAAAACCATTGTCTATTGAGGCGATGTCTGATAGCATTTCAGACAATGGTTTATAACCGTTGTCTGAAGATAGTTTCCACAACGGTTTTTAGTTTTATCAGACAACGGTTTTTAACCGTTGTCTGATGAAGGTTTAGACAACGCTTTTTGACCGTTGTCTGATGAAGATAAAAACCGTTGTCTATTAAGGCGATGTCTGATTAAGGTTTATACAATGCTTTCTTATTAAAAACCGTTGTCTGATTAATATGTGCACACTGAATATTAGACAATAGTTTCAATGTTCATTTTCATTTCACCACCATTATCTGTTAAACTGTACATTATACATATTAGACAACACTTTACAATGGAGGATTGCAAATTTGGGAATAAAAAAACCTCCATAAATTCAACCATTCAACATATTAAAAAACTAAAAAAAAATCAACACTATACATATATCACTGAATTATACTATTAACTTCAACTTGAATGACGCTTCATGAAATATTTGGTGAAGTCAATCCTAATCTCGTTGATGTCGGCATCACTATACTCCAAGTTGCCTCTGCATAGCCACTTAAAAATGAATAAAATTCTGGTTAGCCACATGTGGTAAATACAAAACTATTATATAAAAAATGAAAATAATTAAAATTCTCACCTTAGCTGCAAACTGAAGCTCCTTGTCATAACAGATTTCCTTCATGTACCTCATGACAAAGAGGCCGCAGTCCGTGGCCTCTTTCTGCACAGGAACCCCCTGAAATAGCAAATGAAAACAAAAATGAAGTACCACATGTTACATCCATATGTAAACCCATATGCAAACCAACACATCAACCTAATCACACAATCTAACCTGAAAAAATGCAATCCAAATATATACGAGCAAGTATACAAGTAATGCCAGCAGTGCTACAATTGGAAATGAAAAAATGCAGACCAACTGAAAATGCTTTGTGGACTCCAAGTTTGTACTGAAATGAAAAAATGCAGTCCAAATTTTGCAATATTTCTTTCATAGAACAAGCAATTAACATATTGTATAAATGTATAAATCAGAAATGATGAGAAAAACAATACCGCCATGTTCTCCCATAAAATTTTCCTCCTCACATTCTTGTTGACACTCTCTTTGTATAACTTTATGGCACTACAAGAAACACAATATAAGTTAACAAAATTGCAATTTCCCCAAATTTAACAACTTAAGACTAAATAGGCAGAGTCGCAACTTACTTGTCAACAACCTCTATCCATTCCTGGCTAGCAATGCGACGTTTAAGAGGGTCCATGTGGTAGACTACCTCTCCCGTCAGATTTACAACAGTCAATACCTAGTGATTCCTACGAAATAACAAAATAAAATACAAGCAATTCTTCATATTTGGAAGAACATAACGCCAAACAATTCATTGAACAAAAAGATCTGAATAAATACAGAACCGATAATGAAACAGTGATTTCAATCACCAAAATAGCAATCACAAAGGCTCAATTCATAACATCAATCACAATCACATACAGAAGCAGCGTTATTTAGCTACTAACTCTCATTAGCTACAATAGCAGATAAAAAAGAAAGGTAAAGAAATACTCACACATCGTTGAAAGGCAAGAGAAAGTATTGCCCTTCTTTAGCCCCCTTAAATCGACTCGCAAGTATACGTGACCTCCCCCCTGAATTACCACATCCAATGGCACCAATCATGCTGGGATCCACAAAGCCAATCATATCAACCATTTTATGCCTTTTGACATATTCATACAAGTAGCTGCATACAAAATGAAGTAATAGTTGGTACATATTATTAGTTTAATTCCAGCACAATTAACAAAGAAAATAAAAAGCTATTGTACTTGGAAACTTACTGAATAAATATGGTAAGTATGGATCCGGACATTTCACCTCCGGCGCACACAGCATGTAGATCTTGTAAGAACACAACTTGCTTTTTGCTCATACCAAATGCTTCTTCACTTAGGGCAAAACTAACTGTTCGATCATCGCTTAAGGCATCCTTCGCCCACAGCCACAAACGTTTCAAAGACGCTGGATAATCAGCACCCATCTGAACATGCAGCTCCTCCTCAAACATATCAGCTTCTATAACAACAGGCTTCTTTAATTTCTTGGAGGCTTTTTTCTTCACACAAGCTTTTTTAAAACCCTGAAAATAAAGGGGGGCATGTGAACACAGTAAATAGCAAAAAAAAAAAGCAATTATGCAAAGTTTCATTTCTCAAAACTTAACCTTTGGATTAGACACCCCATCCAGCACAATCAAATTTCTCGGCCATGCTATAAAAGTACCCACGGCTTGGTCCATAGTAACAATTTCATCGCTGACTGGGAATGGGATATTGACGTCTGTAAATATAAAAAACATGAAAAAATTACATTTATTTATATGTTTGAATATAATCATTATAAGTTTGAATAAATATTAAGTAGTATCCTCAAACCTTGAATTGTACGAGTGATCGACACTCTTGCATTCTCTTGTGCAATCTTAACTCCATGGAGAGATGGCTCATGTCCTTCAACAACCGGGACTTCAACAACATTTGCATAAGCAACAATATTGCTCGGTGATCCTATGGCCAGCTTCGCCAATTTCACTTGATTATCAAACCCATCATCATAATTTTTTTAACAATGTCATCATTTTTTATTTCAACCTCCTCATTATTGGGACCTTTGACATCAGCAGAAACCTCAATACCTTCTGCCTCCTCAGCATCAGCAACCATAGCAACAACCTCGATACGTTCTGCCTCCTCAGCAGCAGCAACCTCATCAACATCTGCAACAATCTCAGCAGCAACCTCATGAACATCATCCTTATCAAGCACCTCCAGTTTCTCCAAAGCAAGGACCTTCTCATCATCAACAGAATTGGGGCTCCTTTTTGCTTCATCTGAATTGAGACTCCTTTTTGCTTCAACAGAATTTGCATCAAATTCAGGACTCAAATTCTTCCTCACAACCGGCACTTGCGCCTCTTGATCCTTCACAATAGGAATGGAATTGGAGCAACTTGCTTGTTGGGAAGGCATGTTTGGACTAGACACAGGCTTTGACAAAAATTCTGCTTAATCTTGGCAATTTCAGCAGCCCAAAATGCATCTCTATGTGCTATAATTTTCTTGGTCTCCTCCTCCATGACCATTTGAACCCCCTCCCATATCTTTTCATCAAAATTCTTTGCTTTTCTCTGTCTTGGGAGACCAAAATAGACAGATTGCTTCACATGCCTTCCCTGGCCACGTACTCTTCCAGAATGCTCCGGTTTACCAAGCGCCTTCGATAACACATCATCAGCGCCTTGTTCAACTACTTCACCTGAACTAACTTGCTCCTTTAATGACTCCTAAAAAATAGACCCAAAATGGATGTAGTTAATAAATTAGTAAACAATAAAAGCTGATTAATTGAGTTGAAACTTGAATCGAAAATCAGAACTTACGATTTCCTCAGCTTTGTGCTTCACTCTCTCATCTTTAAACTTTCCTTGTCTGTCCTGCCTTGCAAGGATCCAAGCCTTCGATCGATCGATCTCTGAAATCCCTTCAGGATGAGATTCAGTCTGCATGTATATATATAGAGGATGACCTTATTAGTAATATAAACATGTTTTAAGAAGCATTATAAATCGATATTGACGATACACAAGTCATAGAAAGCAAAATTAAATACACAAGTCAACACTAACCCATTCACTTTCCAAGTTCGCATATCCTTTTCGAGACAAACGATGAGGATACTCGTTCTGCATACTTCTCTTGTGTTGTTCTTCATGAATTTTCTAAGACAAAAAGGAACAAAACATCATAAGTATGAAAAAGGAATCCAGATTACCATTTGGAACTAAATTAAGAAATAAGAAAATTGAAGATTTCCTTACGCTAAACTCGACTCCCAGACGATCAGCAACAAAAATGTCCCAGTGCGACTGCTCAATGAATGTGAAGTCAGCTGGAGGAAACCGCAGCTTCTCTGGTTCATCACGGTGTGGAAGAACATAGAGTCTCATCAACCGACATTTGAATTTCCTCCATTTTGACCAGCAGACTGCAGTACCATTTTCTTGGAAGTCGGTGGTACAACGAAAGCCATCTACATACATAAACCACAAAAATAAAATTAGATGAATAAGTTACTGAAAACCCAACGTGTATAAAGCAATTGAAAAACTAATGTATATAAATTAATTGTGTGGGAAGGATTTTGCATAACCTGGACAAAATCCCAAATCTTTGTTTTGACGTCTTCAGCAACTTCCTTCCAGGAATCATGCCATATCGGGGCTTTAGACCTTGTTAAAACTCCGATATATGATTGCATCTCTAAAGCAGCCCTGCCAAATGGTGCTCCCTTTGCATTAAATGTAATTGTAGGCTTTTGACTACTGATCTTCCGTCTAACAATTCGGTGCATGAGACACACCCTCGTTTCAGCAGTTTTAATCCTACAACATCGTCCTCGTTTGATTTCGGCTTAACCTTATCCACTCGCTTTCTTTTCTTGGACAGTTTTTTTTCCAAGTTTTCAGAGATCGACTTCCTCTTCGAAGATACGGGGGAAGAAGTCGATGGCTTTTCTGGGTGCATTGTCCGTGTCCTGGAGATAGCCTTCACCACTCTCATTGTGGCTGGATTTGGGGAAGACCGGGCTTGTTGTTTACATACACGGGGAGAAGAACGGGTGGGTAGTTCATACGATTGTTTCTTCTTCGAAGGAGCCATAATCAGCACCTGCATTCACAAATTAAAAGTTACATTTTGTACGAAATCATCCAGTTTAAAAATTGGAAATCACAGGAAATAGCTGCAGGTTTGATAACCATCAGCCAACAGGTAAGAATTATATGTGAAAATGCATTTTTGTAGAATGTTGATGTAAGCCTGCATTTTATCACGTTGCTAAGCAAATAACTCATAATTTAATTGGGACACGGCTAAACTAAAATCCTACTACGAGACTAAAACAAAACAGAATTAGTAAAAAATAAACTATAGCTTGCATAACAGACAAGATAGCTACAAGTTCTTTAGTCGATTAGATTAATGAAAGTGTTTAAGGACTTATTTCAGGTGCATTTGAAATGACACCTATTCTAAAGCCACATTCAACAAGACCTGTGTCCACAACCATGAACCTGAACTGTATCAAATCAAAGAAAACCTATGCATTATTTAAGTCAAATCTCAATATTTCAAATTCCTCTGTCCAAACCAGTGAAAGGCTTATCTATCTCTTCGAGTAAAAAAATATTCACATGGCTAAAATTTAGTCAAAGATTAACAAACAGGACATGGGTTGTATTTCGAAGCAGGAAAAAATATTAACAGCGACATTTGCAGTATTCTACACATTGCAGCCGGAAACAAAAAGAAGCAGCATATACAACAGCAACTAAGTCTCATGAAAATGGTTTATAAAACAAACTTCTAAGAACTAAGAAGAGGAAGAAAAATATTATACAATAACATAATAACAGATAAAATTAAAAAAAAATTACAGAGCGACAAAAGTATATAACGAACCTCAAAGGCTGGAACTGAGGGAGTGAATGCAGAGCCGCAGTGAGTGGCGGGCGGGTTAGAGAGAAAGGTATAAGAGGAAGAAGAAATATGGATGTGCCGTGCGTTTTTAGGTCAAGACTGAAGATTTCGAAAGAGGGAAGGAAGAGAACAAAGTTAGGTCTAGCAATGGAAAGAGGGAAGGAGGAGAACAAATTTAGGTTTAGTTTCTGAAGCTTTCTACCTGTGAAAATGGAAACAAATTAGGTATACACAGAGAAATCGAAAGAGGGAAGGAGGAGATAGGACAGAGAAATCGAAAGAGGGAAGGAGGAGATAGGACAGAGAGAGAGAAATCGAAAGAGGGTCTGTTTAGGTTTATTGTTAAATTTCAAAACGGCCGTGTTTTGGGTAAAATGGGGGCAAATGAAAATTTTTTTGGGAAATAAAGGGGGGAATTTAAGTGTTCAAAATATTGCTCAAGTTTTGACATCCCTCTTTTGAAACAAAATGAAATTTTCAAATTTTTGTTAAATTAACTTTACAAATTCACTTATATAGATGACTCATAAAATTCAATTTATAATTCATCCATAAGTGCTTAAGGCAATACAATTTAAATAATTAATAGTGATAAATTTCTATGGAACCCTATATAATTATAAAATTTAGTGTTGATGTAAATTAGATTGAGCAAAAACTAAATAAGTCTAACATTGAAAAATTTTAACGAATACTTGTATATACTTATATATACTTGTATATATGAATAAGCAAGTCCACAAGAATACTTGTATATATATTTGTATTTGTGATTGTGTTCTTTTATCAGTTAATTGTATTGGAAAATTTGAGTGCAAGGGAAGTAGGTTTCACAGGTATATACTAATATATACTTGTATATATACTAATATAAACTTGTATATATTTGTATATACTAATATATATACTTGTATATACTTGTATATTTACAAGTATATATATTTGTATATACTAATATATATACTTGTATATACTAATATATAATTTTATATACAAGTATATATACTAACATATACTAATATATATATATATTATATACTAATATAATATATACTTATATATACTTGTATATATACTAATATAAACTTGTATATATTATATCTCAATCATATTATATCATATTATATCTAAATCATTATTTAACATATACTAATATATATATATATTATATACTAATATAATATATACTTATATATACTTGTATATACTTGTATATTTACAAGTATATATATTAACATATACTAATATATTTACTTGTATATATACTAACATATACTAATATATATACTTGTATATATACTAATATATATTTGTATATATTTATATATATATAAGTATATACATGTATATACTTATATATATTTATAATATATACTTGTATTCCTACTTATATAATATCATATTATATCTAAATCATTATTTAACGGTGGACTTTAAAATTTCTAATGAGTTTATGAAATATTTATAAATCCAAACCTTAGCTTTTAATACTGAGTCAAGTTTATTTGGCTTAAAGAAAGCCTAACTTCCATACATTGCAAATAGCCATTAAACATGTTATTATTATAAGAAAATCTAACTTCCATTAAACGTCCAAGCTTCTATTTCTGCTTCATCTCTCATTCATCTTTCAGCTTCATTAGTCGTGGTTCTCTCGCTGCCAAACCCTAAGCACCACTCTCCTAAGCACCACTCTCCTTGCTGCGGTCTTCATTAATGCCGGCCGTCTCCTTGCTACCGGCCGTCTCCTTGCTGCCGGCCGTCTCCTTTGTCAGTAACTGCATTGTCCCAATTATGTCGAAAGAAGATTATTTTTTTACTTATGAGCCGTAAGTAATCGTCCCATAGAGATCGTCCCTCTGTTTAATCTAATTGAATTATTGCATTGTATTTTCAGATTACTATAATGTTGCATTGATATTTTCAGGTTACTATAATGTTGTTCTGTCCCTTCAATTTTCTGCTTAAATTTCAAGATATGTGTCCATGCTTCTGATGTCTCTGCTTGTTTATAAGTCTTTGGCTAAAATTTGATGTCTATCAGTTGAAATGGTATGTTGAGTTGTGTCAGTGAATTGAGGATTATTTGTGGATTCAGGTTTTTCTGAATGAAGTTGAATGTCTGTTAAAACATCTGTTAAAATTTATTTTGTTGTGAGATCTATAAACAGAAAACCTTTCACTCCTGACTTGTAACCAAGAAATACGCCTTTCCTTGCTCTTGGTGCTAGCTTTTCTATTCAATGACAACTTTTAAGTTCTATATGTGAACCCTTTTTCTTTCTCCTTCAGGTTGAACAATTACATAACAGTCCAAGCTTCCTCATGCAACTTTATTCAAACCACAACAACCATATGATAGCTGTCCTCGAGAAACCTTCATAGAAGTTAGCTGCAACATCTGCTCTCGCATCTGAGGTGAATATACTTCCCTTCCAGGTTCTATTTGACTTTTGGGCATAATTCAGCGGTCCAACTAACTGAATTATTGCTCAAATTGCAGAACTGGTCCAACTCAAAGATGGATAGATCTTGGTTGAAGGCTGATAGAAGAACAAGAGAGTTTCAAATAGGTGTGGAAGAGTTGTTAATGTTTGCATTTGAGAATGGGTTTGATGAAACAAAAATTAGTTGTCCATGCTTAAGATGCGCTCACAGTAAATCGTGGAAGGCTCAAACTGTTAGGGATCATCTTTTCCAATATGGTATTGATCAAACCTATACTTGCTGGATATGGCACGGAGAGTCAAATCCAGAAGGGAGTCCTTTAGTTGCTGAAACCGATTGTTTCTCAGAATCAATTGATTAAACTGGTATATGAACGGGGCATGATAATATCAATGATGATGATATTTCATTAGATTCCTCTGATTTCATTAACCATGTTGAAGGTGAACATGAACCCCTTTATCTGGGATGCAAGGGTTATACTAAGATGAAAGCTTTAGTCAAGTTATATAACTTGAAAGCAAAGCATGGCATTTCTGATACATGCTTCTCTGATATTCTTCTTTTGCTTGGGTCAATGCTTCCAGAAGGCAATAGTATCCCTTCTTCCTTCAGTGAAGCCAAGAAAACCTTATGTGCTATGGGTATGGAGTATGAAAAAATACACGTGTGCCCGAATGATTGTCTCTTATATCGTGGTGAGAGAGATGAAGATGAGACAATTTGCCGCATATGTGGAGCCTCTAGATGGAACTGGACAAGAAAGGAAAAGAATTGGAAGGGGTCCCTGCTAAGGTTCTATGGTATTTTCCATTAATACCAAGATTGAGGAACTTGTTCAATACAGCTCAAATTGCAAAGGAAATGACTTGGCATGACACCGGGCGACAAAAGGATGGTAAAATTAGACATCCGGCAGACTCACAAACATGGAAGGTGGTCGACCAAAAGTGGCCTGAGTTCGCTTCGGAGACAAGAAACCTTCGGTTAGCTTTATCTACCGATGGAATCAATCCCTTCCGTGGATTATCAACTGATTACTCATGTTGGCCTGTTTTGCTATGTATTTACAACTTACCACCTTGGCTTTGTATGAAGAGAAAGTATATTATGTTAATTTTGTTGATATCCGGACCGAATCAGCCCGAAAATGATATTGATGTGTTCCTTCAGCCACTTATAGAAGATCTTCAAGTGTTATGGAATGGGAAACAAGTGTATGATGCATATAAGAAAGAGTTCTTCATACTAAGGGGAATTTTGTTGTGGACAATTAGTGATTATCCAGCCTTAGGCAACTTGTCGGGCAATATCATTAAAGGGTATAATGCTTGTACTGTCTGTGTTGATAAAACAAAAGCTACCAGGTTGGCAAATTATCGTAAGACGGTGGTTATGAGGCATCGTAGGTGGTTGCCCCGTTATCATCCATATCGAAGGCAAAAATTAGCCTTTGATAACACCGTGGAGAAGTTGTCGGCTCCTATTCCGTTAACTGAAGAGGAGGTCTTTGAAAGGGTACAACCACTAAGGGGCCATGTCTATGGTAAGACACAACGCCAACCTCGATTGAATAAATGTGAACCTCGACCTATTTGGAAGAAGATGTCTATATTTTTCCAACTTGAGTATTGGAAATTTTTGCTGGTTAGGCATGTCCTTGATGTGATGCATATCGAGAAAAATATATGTGAAGCTTTGACTGGTACCTTGCTAAATATACCAGGGAAGTCAAAAGATAAGGAGTCTGTCCGTCTTGATATGGCTGAAATGGGAATAAGAACGGAGCTGAGGCCAAAAACTCCGGGAAAAAAAGAGAAGTTGCCGACGGCATCTTGGAACTTATTGCATAAAGAAAAGAAGATTGTCTGCTCCTCCTTGGTTGGCATGAAGTTACCTGATGGTTTTTGTTCAAACATTAAGGGTCTAGTATCAATGGAAAATCTTCGACTTGTTGGAATGAAATCTCATGACTGCCATACAATGTTGCATCACTTACTCCCCATCGCAATTCGGTCAGTACTACAAAAACAGGTTAGGTGCACTATTATTAGGTTTTGCCTCTTCTTCAAGGCAATTTGCAGTAAAGTCATCGAGGTGGATAAACTGGAAAAAATGCAAGCTCAGTTGGTGGAGACCATATGCTTGCTAGAAAAGTACTTCCCCCCTTCCTTCTTTGATATAATGATCCATCTCTTAATTCATCTTGTGAGAGAGGTTGAGCTCTGTGGGCCAATCTTCCTTCGCTGGATGTACCCTTTCGAGAGATATATGAAGACTTTCAAGGGTTATGTATGGAATCGGGCTCGTCCGGAAGGGTGCATTGCTGAGGCCTATGTTGCAGAAGAGGCCGTTGAGTGTTTGGTCAACTTTGAAGAAGCAACTGTTGGATTGCCGAAAAATAGTAGGGATAAGAATGACGCAAAATACAGACCCTTATCTGGTGCAACAATGATAACGCCAAGTAAGAAGGACTTGCACCTAGCACATTTGTGTCTTCTCCAAAATTGTAATGACGTTCGACCATATTTTGAGTAAGTTACTTCAATTTGTTTTTGTTATTTCCTTATTTTCTGCATTTTGTTTCAAAAATTAATAAAGTTGATTTTACTTGCAGTGAACATATGGCTTCTTTGGTGAAAATATATCCACAACATGAAAATGATGAAGAGTGGCTAAAGAACATGCAAAATGAAACATTCCCTAAGTGGTTTCATAAAAAGGTTAAATCTTATAGCCCAAGTATTTTGCTGCAATTTGCATCAAAAATAGGCCTGTTTCTTTATATATTTTACTGAAAAATAATGAATGCCCTGTACTTGTGAATTCTTTTGAAATACTACAATATTTATCTTCTCTCAAAGGCTATATCATACTTATGGCCAATTTAATTTTTTGGACAGATTGCATCAGAATTACTTGATGAGAAGAATACAGTAACTAAGGATATAATGTGGATTGCAGCGGGGCTTAACAAGGATGTAGCTACATTCAGTGGCTATAGAATCAACGGTGTTACCTTCAGCACCAAAGAACGTGATGATACTCGGCAAGTTCAGTGCAGCGGTGTTTGTGTAGATGCCGATACAATGCTTGTGAAGGGTAAGGATAAAAATATCGAGCATACTTCACATACATTTTATGGAGTTATTACAAGTATTTGGGAGTTGGACTATAACCACTTTAGGGTTCCTATCTTTCGTTGTAATTGGGTAGATATGAACAAAGGGGTTAAAGTAGATGACTTGGGATATACATTGGTTAATTTGAACAAATTAGGTTTTCTAAATGATCCTTTTGTGTTAGGAAAACATGTCAAGCAAGTTTGTTACATAGATGACCCTCTTGAAAAATTATGGTCAGTTGTCTTAAAATTACCTGACAAGTACTATGATGAAAGTGATGATGAAAATGAGGGATCTGTAGAAATAGAACTTGAGAATGAGCTACATTTGCCAACGTTCCCATATGTTGATGAACTCGATCAAGAAAACAGTAGTTACATGCGGGAGGAAGAAGAATTGATTCAGCTGTCATGATGGTAATAATTTCATTTGTTTTAAGTTCTATTTTGAAATTATGTCCTGCCATTAATTTTTCCATCGTTTATACTTGCAGGTCCAACATCCTTAATGCCTGTCACAACTCCCTGCTGCCTGTAGAATAAATTGTTTATATCATTCACAATTTAATGAAAGATTGTTTGGACGCTTTGTTGAAAGTTTTGTGTTTCTTATTTAAATTTGTTGAAAGTTTCATTTGTACCTATCATTCGATTTGTATCTTTATTTTACACTTTGTTCAAAGATTTGGTTATATAATTTATTGAATCATGTGGTTTTTGCTCTGACACCATGCTGGTGGATTTGGTTTAACACTTGTCAGTGGAGGATTTCATTTGATTTGTGTTTTTGGATTCATTTGTGTATAGAGATTACCCTCTTGAATGAAGGCATTTTTTTTCACACTCAGTTAATCAGACAACGGTTTCTTACAAAAAACCGTTGTCTGAACATATATTATACAATGGTATGAACAGTTAATCAGACAACTTTTTAAATAACCGTTGTCTGAAACATCTTATCAGACAACAGTTTTTTTTGACAAAAAAACACTTGTCTGAACGTATATTACACAACGGTTTTAAAACCGTTGTCTGTATGCTTAATTCAGACAATGGTTTTTTAAAACCGTTGTCTGAAACACTGAATTATACAACACATTCGAAAAAACCGTTGTCTGAAATATCATATCAGACAACGGTTTTGTATTACCAGAAAAACAGTTGTCTGAACATATATTACACAACGGTCCCTAAAACACCGTTGTCTGGTGTGACCAAAATGACAGCTAATAGACAACGCTTAAAAAAAAACCAAAAACAGTTGTCTGAAAACTAATCAGACAACGCTTTTTTGGAAAAAAAAAAACCGTTGTCTGTTTTTTTCAGACAATGGTTTTTTCCTTAACCGTTGTCTGATTTAGTTTTTCTTGTAGTGCTTGATTCTAAAGAAATTCCAACCTCCTAATGGGTTCAAAAAGTTGGGTACGCATAGGGAAGGTAAGAATGACCTAGCACCCCCATAGCACCTAATTCATTGGAACAGACCTCCTTTTTAGGTCTAAATATTATAAAATTCTTAAATATTATATTATTATCCATACTACATGCGATTCAAAACAAATAAAGAATTTATTCCATCAAGAAAAAATAATAAATAGGCACCCATCCGAGGATGAAAACATGCCCTTACAATGTCCAAATGTCCATAAAGAAAATGAAATAGGACACCCATGAAAAAGTAGAACTATGTCCTTTACAACAATCCCAAAATCTTTAAATTGCAAACTAAATTACATAATAAAAACTGAGGCACCCACAAAGTGGAAATGTGCCTTTTACTTTCAAGAAATCACATAAATAATCAATTAAGCAAATTAAATCATTCAAGCACGATAATTAAAATGAAACATCCATCATAAACTTAAATAATCATCCATCATATAAAAAATAGCAAACTGAATAATAACTAAAACTAAAGTTTAAATCATTAAACAAATAAAATTAGGGTCTAAGGAATTAGGGTTTGGAAACTAGGGTTTATGGTTTTAAATTATTGGAATTAGAGTTTGGACCTAGATTTGGGAATTGAGCCACTGGACTTAGGGTTTTAGGTTTTAGGCTCTTGGTTTTGGGAATTGGAGTTTAAGAATTTTAAGGCTCATGGATTAGGGTTTGGGAAAAATGGATTTTGATATTTTGTGAATAAATTAGGGTTTTCTCGAATTAGGGTTTTAAATTTACAAGATTAGGATTTTGGTGTTTTGGGTAGAATAATTTGGACATAGGGTTACTGGATGACAAGTTTTAAATTAAATTAGGGTTTTAATTTATTATTTTAGAAAAATAGTAATTTGGGAAAATAAATTAAGGTTTTGGAAAAATAATTAGGGTTTTGGATTTTAATGAAATAGTGTAAGGTTTTAGACAAAAATAATTTAGGACTTTGAGTTTTAACAAAATAATTTAGGGTTTTTTTGGGTTATTTAGCCACTAGGATATTAGGGATTAAGGGTTTTATGTTCACTGGATGAGGGTTTAAGGGTTTAATGGATTAAGGTTTTAGGGTTTAATGGATTAGGATTTTAGGGCTTGCTAGATTAGGGTTTAAGGGTATTTCGGAATTAGAAAACTGGTTTTATAAATGGAAAACAATTTAGGGTTTTGTAAATTATAAAATAAATTAGGGTTTTTTGAATTTACAAAATAGATTACGACATTTAGAAATTATAAGGCAAATTAGGGTTTAGATATTTAAAATAGATTAAAATTTTGGACAAAGACAGTTTAGGGTTTTATTTGGGATTTAAGAAAGCAATTAGGGTTTTAATGATTGAGCCATTGATTTAAATCAAACTTTAAGCTACTGGTGAATGAATTGAACCTTGGCTTATAAAACATATAATTCAGATTTAACAATTTTATGCTACTGAAAAAATTAATATCAAAACAAATCAACGAAACTTTTAAAAGAAAGCATGCTATGACTGTTGTGAATGGAAATAAATTATTGATTAAGACCAAACCTTAGTTGTTGGTTTCACCAAAATTGACGACTGATTCTAGCTGGACAAAAGATCAAAGATAGTGATTGCTACCTTTGAAGTCTTATGAAGTATTGCTTGTTATTAAGTATTGCTCAATGTTGCTTGCTTGATTGTTGCTAAAAATTTTTTTATCCCTGTTAAAGTATTAAACTTCAATATTTATAGGCAAAATCAGGGTTAACCTAAACCTAATCTGCCTAATCCAAGACATAAAAGGATTATAATTTAATTAGGAAACTCAATTGTTTGCTAAGATTGCTTCAGAATCAAAGTCCATGTCGATTCGGGCACGACCATGTCGATTTGGTGTGCAAAATTGACATGAGCCTTTGGCTCATGTCGATTTTAGCCACCAAATCGACATGGCCTTGGCCTATGTCGATTTGGGCAACCAAATCGACATGAGCCATGGCTTATGTCTAATTTGTCCCCCGGGGTCTACAAGAACCATGGTGGACCCAATTTGAGTTCTAGGCTAGAAAAAATAATTTTAGGTTCTAGACCCAAGTTGGTTTGGATTCTAAACCCAGTTTGAGTTCTGGACTAGAAAAATGATTTTTGAGTTCTGGACCCGAGTTGGTTGGGTTCTTGACCCGATTTGAGTTCTGGACTCCAAAAATAATTTTTAGATTATGGACCTAAGTTAGTTTTGGTTCTGGACCAGGCTTGAGTTCTTGACTCAAAAAATAATTTTGGGTTCTGGACCTGAGTTAGTTTGGTTTTTGGACACGATTTGAGTTTTGGACTCAAAAAATAATTTTTGGGTTCTGGACCCCAGTTGGTTTGGGTTCTAGACTCGGTTTGAGTTCTGAACTCGAAAAATAATTTTTAGGTTTTGGACCTGAGTCGATTTGGGTTTTGGATCCGGTTTGAGTTCTGGACTCAAAAATAATTTTTGGGCTCTAGAACCGAGTTGGTTTGGGTTCTGGACCCAATTTGAGTTCTTGACTCAAAAAATAATTTTTAGTTTTGGACCCAAGATACCTGCATAAATTAATTATAATTGGTTAAAATATTTTGCAAAAAATTAGGCTATTTTTTATTGTACCTTTTTAACCTTGCCCCCTGCATGAAAAATTATTTATAAGTATAAAATTATTTTTTAGACACGCATAAAATATATACCCACGATAAATATCTATTTACTGTACACGGTTGTTGCGCTCGAATTAACTCTACCACAAAGCGTCACTCGCAAGTATACGAGGTAGCTGTAGCAAAGGTGATCGCCCCAAGGTCGTCTCACAAGGAAGCTGAAGTGGCTAATTGATTATTAGATTATGAATAACAAGTAATGAAGAAAATTTAAATTGTTAACTAATGAAAAAGAGTGATTGAAGTTTAAAAATGAATAAAAGTAAATTAGGCTGATGTTTTGATTCACTTGATAGAAAGGTCTAGGGTTTGCACTTCTCTACTATTTATATGTATGAATGGTTATTCCTCTTAACTAATTTAATTTCAAATATTAAATCTCAAACAACTCAATTAATCAAGTCAAGGAAATAAGCTTTCGCATTCAAACCTCTTTCAACTAATCTTGCTATAATTGAAATAATCATTTTAATAGGTTATATCTCTAATTCACCTAAGTCCTTAATTGAATTGTTCCAGCATTAGTCTTCATCTCTCAATCCATCATCTAATACCTAAAACACATAATTGGTGGCCAATCAATTATATATTAACAATATTTCATTCAATCAAGGCTAAAGAAATTATTAGCTAAGAGAATAACCAATTCATACAATCATAGCAGATCCATACAAACCCTAGACTAGATCAAATTAGTTCATAATGCAATCAAACATACTCATCTCATTAATATTCAAAGAAATCAATTCAGACATGATAATATCCATTAATACAATGTCAATGAAAATAAAGAGAATAAGTTCGAGAACAAAACCAAGTTACAAACTCCTTGAAGCTTCTGAAGAATCTCTTGATCAAATCTTGCAAGAAGGATGTATCAATAGCATGAACAATCTAATCTAGCTAGTTCAATCCAAAGTGTAATTAAAAATTAAAGAAAACAAAGTTATCAAAACCCTAATCTCTTTGACGGCTCAATCTGCTCTCAAAATCACAACCACCCTAAAACCCTAGCTTCTTTTTCCTTTTATATGAATCGTCGGCTTTAAAATCCGCTACGGTTTTGGTTCATGAGAGACACGGCCAAGTTGGATGTGACTTGGCCGTGTTGGTGGTCTTTGGAGGGACACGGCCAGTGACTTGGCCGTGTCCCTTGCATGTGTCACCTACTGTGAGAATTTCTTCTTCTTTTCTTCTTTGGTTGAGCGACACAAGCAGTTGGAGGTTGACTTGGCCGTGTTGGACCCCTTTTGGAGGGACACGGCCACTGACTTGGCCGTGTCCCTTGCCTGTGTTTGCTTCTGTGAGATTTTAGTCTTCTTTTCCTTGGATGTAAGTGAGACACGGCCAAGTCAGAGTAACTTGGCCATGTCTGGGCTTCTTTGGAGGGACACGGCCACTGACTTGGCCGTGTCCCTTGCTTGTGTCCTTCTCTGTGACTTGGTCTTCTTCTTTAACTTGGTATGGGACACGGCCAGTGACTTGGCTGTGTCCTCTGCCTGTGTCAGCTACTGTCCATTTTTCCTTCAGTCTTGGTTCCTTGGTTTTTTAACCTAAAACAAAACTTCAAACAAACTTTAAACAAAAAGTAAATAAACAATAACCAACAAAAACATAAACACCATACTAAAAACTAGATAAAAAATGACATAAACACTGAAATAAACTAAAACTACCAAAATTAACAAAAACACTAAATAAACCGATTTAAACTAACAAAATACCTAAATAAAACAATAATTATCATAATAAACAGGACACAAATCTATAACAAAAACTAATAAAACAACTACCCCACACTTACAACTTTGCTTGTCCTCAAGCAAATTCACATGGCATAAATTAAAAATTCAAACAACCTTAACTATAATTCCAGCATATAAGATGAAATCCTTTAAGACATAACATAAATAATTGCACTTTACTTCAATCCAGGATTTTCTTAACTCATTCATTAATCCAGACATACAAATCTCATCTCTCATCTAAGTGTTTCACTCGATTTCAAAGGTTAATCACTCAAACCACTCATGACTGCATACTACCATAAACTTGCTTAATTATCCAATGTCTCTCACTGATTTTCTGAAGAAATAATCCGAAGGTCTTTCATTTGGATGTAATGGGGCTAAGGTAAAGGTGTGAGAAAAGACATTTAGGCTGGAGCATCAAGAAATGGAGTATCTAAATTAGACACTACTCTTGCTAAGAAACTCATAACTCCGTCAAATAGCATACTCACCAACCCTTGATACCTCACATACTTGCATACTTAAAGAAAAATACATGAGTCGACATTCCTATTTTGATAACCAATGCTAGAACATATTTGACTTTTGTATATATATATCTCTTTTTTTTTAATTTTCTCTTTTTCTTTTTCTTTTATTATATATAAATTTTTTTAATACATATATATACAAAATATAACATTGCATAGATCATCTAGCTTAACATGTAGAGGAAAAGAATAGTCAACTCTTAATCAAATACAAAGTGCAAAGTATGCATTTCACCCCAAATAGCAATACCATATTTTTTTTACTTGCTTACCCCACACTTTGAAATAAACCACCCTATTGTCATATAATAAGAACTCCATTCCTTAATGCAGGTATGATGATAATAAGAGAACGTTGAGCTGTGAATTGTGTTGATCAAACAAGAAAAGGTCAAAGGGTCAACTTGGCTCACTAAGGAATTCAATATTAGGGAGGTCTTTTTAAGCTAAAGGGCTAACCTAATTTGCCTTCATCATTTTAAAACTTGAGATTAAATCATAATGTGAGTTCAATTAGTATGCAAAAGCAAACTCTAGAGATGCAAAATCATGAAGGTGCACACTTAAGAAAAGAAAATCAACTGATAATAATATCAAATTATGAGGCTCAAAACTCACACAGGTGGGTTCACAAAGATTTATATGTCATAAATTGCAGAATGTGAAAATTGATCCTTAATGAATTCAAATGCTCATTTCTATGCTGATACTAAAGTCTCAACTACAAAGCTAGAATCAAAGAAAAGATCGATAAATTTTCAACAATTATGCCATGCATATCACAATAAAACACACAGCGACAAACAAAACACGAATTAAAGAAAAGCTTAAAGAGTACCCCACACTTAAAATTTACATTGCCCTCAATGGAAAACAAGAATAATAAATAAAAAGAGTTAAAGGACAACCTGTCTTCCATCGTACCTGGTGAGGCAAAATCCTAGCTTTCCATCACAAACACAAAGTTCAAAAACAAAAGTACAATATATAAAAATAAAATATCCAAATATAAAATGTTAACATGAAAACAAAAACAAAAAATAATAACAAAAAGACACTAAACATAATAAAGCAAGGAACTCAAAATCTATGGAAAAGGCGGGTGTGAAGATGATGCAGCCGAGGGATGGAGACTCAAGATCTTCGCAAGGTTGCTATTAATCTGTTCCAACTGCTGCAAGACCTCAGCATGGTTACGGTCCACCTTGCTATCCAGTCGATCCACTTTGCCCTCCAGGGCCTCAATCCTCAGAAGTACCTCTTGATTTTCCAAAATCGGAGCATCCTCATCTAGGTCAAGAGAATCCGAGTCGGACTCCTCTTCGACCTGTGCTCTCTTATGCCTGTCCCCCGGTGCTTCAGGCTCATCTGAAGGCATCACATAAGTCCCTCTCCTATGCACCACCATGTGCATTTTCTCAAGTGTAGCTAAATCCAAAGAGTCATTACCCAAAATTCTAGTCATGCGACTAGTACTCGGGTCAAAATCCTCAACAAGGGCTACTGCTAATGTGGTAATCAACCCTCCAACACAAATTGCCCCCTTCCTTTTATTAGCCACAGTATCAAAAATATCGGCTAACCAATAGCCGGCACTAACATGCATTGCATTCAAAGCATAATCCAGGAAAAATAGTTCACTCAATTCAACCACACCCGTGCTCTCCTTCCGAGCAAAGAATCCGCAAGACATAAACCTATGCAAATACCTCAAAGCGGAATTTCTTAATTTAGATGCTTTGGCCGATTTGGCCACATAAGTACCCGAGCCTAAAGCTCCCCAAGCAAATTGTTGTTTAAATTCTTTGGGTACCGACCTTTCCCCATGCTGATGAAAACCATATATATCATTTAACTGGTCAATATTAAGCACAAATGATTTACCCAGCAATTTAAACATCATTCTAGTGCAGATTTTCTTATCATCTCTTTCAACCTTGAGAGATGTCAAAAATTCTAAAGTAAGCTCCTCAAACTTCAAAGGTCTCAAGGAGACTAGAGTCTCCCACCCAAGAAATTGCACATATCGATCAAAATTAGTCCTAATTTACAGGGCATCAAGAGATTCATCATTAACATACCTTGTCGGGAAAAAACCCCGAGCCAAAAGACTTGCTCTCTTCAAAGATAAAGTTGATGAAGAGGAAGAAGCTCCTTCGGTTGTAGGCCTCTTCTTCTTGCGGTGTGAAACAATTTTTGTTCTTGGCATCTTTAGAAATTTGAAAAATTCAAACCAAAACTTGATCAAATCAAAATTTTATGAGAAAAGAAGAAGTTTTAATGGATTATTTTTAGTTTTGGTGAAGAAATTTTAGGTTTAATGGAAGATTTGGAGCTTGGAATAAAAAAGGATGGAGTTTGTGATACAGAGAGCGAGAGAGCGAGAGAGATTAAGAAACAGGAAACTGGGTACTGAATGAGGAAAAAGGTGAAATGATCGTGTTTTTTAAAGTAAAAAAGTGAGAGACACGGCCAAGTTAGGGTGAACACGGCCGTGTCTAGTGTGTGAAAGTGAAGAGACATGGCTAAGTCTAGGTGACACGGCCGTGTCTAATGCTGTTGGAGGGACACGGTCGTGTCCCATGGGTGTGTCCTCTTATGTATAAAAATTTGCAAAAACGAAAGAAATTGGATTTGGTGGTGAAGCTTGGCCGTGTCCCATGTGACACGGCCAAGGGAGACGGCCAAGTCGTTTGGCCGTGTCACCTACTGCCCTTTTTACCCCCTTTTTTTTAATTCTTAAAGATTTTGCAAACCTTCTTCTTTAAGCACCCTGAAACACGAAATAAAAATTGATCAAAGCACCCATTCCATTTATTTAAACCGAACATAAAATCAAAATTTGCTAAATTTAAAATTACAACTATGAAAAATAAATGCAAACCTATGGGTTGCCTCCCATTTATCGCTTCTTTAATGTCATAAAGCTGGACATCATGCAAGGCCTATGGATCATGGATCAAAGTGCTGTCAATGATCCTCACTTCTTGAAATCCTTCATTGTATGGCTTAACTCTTTGTCCATTCACTTTAAAAGTCTCACTTGTTCGAGAGTTAAGTAATTCAATGGCACTAGAAGGATACACCCGAGTTATCTTGAAAGGACCACTCCATCGAGACTTGAGTTTACCTGGAAAAAGACGGAGTCGAGAGTTAAAAAGTAAAACTTTCATACCTGGACTCAATGTCTTTCTCACTATAATTCTGTCATGAAGTGCTTTAGTGCGATCCTTGTAAATTCTCGAGCTCTCGTACGCCTCATTTCTTAGCTCATCTAACTCTGAAATTTGCAGAAATCGTTCTCTTTTCGCTTTGTCCAAGTCCAAATTCAGAGTCTTGATTGCCCAATATGCTCTGCGCTCCAACTCAACTGGTAAGTGACAAGCTTTTCCAAACACCAATCGGTATGGACTCATACCTAGAGGAGTCTTTAAAGCAGTCCAATATGCCCATAGTGCATCATGCAATCTGTTTGCCCAATCCTTCCTTAATGTGTTGACTGTTTTCTCTAGAATTCCTTTTAGCTGCTTGTTTGATGTTTCAACTTGCCCAGAAGTCTGTGGATGGTATGGGATTGCCACCTTGTGCTTCACACCAGATTTGTGCATTAACTTTTCAAAAAGTCTGTTACAGAAATGGCTTCCCCCATCACTGACTATTACCATTGGCGTACCAAATCATCTAAGAATATTTTCATTCACAAATTTAACAACTACATTAGCATCATTAGTACGGGTGGGGGTTGCCTCCACCCATTTGGAAACATAGTCAACAGCAACTAAAATATATTCAAAACCAAAAGACTTGGGAAAAGGACCCATGAAGTCAATTCCCCACACATCAAACAGTTCAACAACAATATATGATTGAAGGGGCATTTCATTCCTCCTCCCAATGTTACCTACTCTTTGGCAACAATCACAGTGCTTACAATACTCTTGAGCATCTTTAAATAAGGTAGGCCAGTAAAAACCGCTTTGTAGCACCTTTTCTGCAGTCTTTCTTCCTCCAAAATGACCCCCACAGTGAAGGTCATGACAAAATTGAAGAACACTCAGTTGTTCTTTCTCAGATACACACCTGCGAACTATCTCATCTTTGCATATTCGGAATAGATAAGGTTCATCCCAAAAATAAAACTTACTCAAGTGTAAAACCTTTTCTTTTCCTGAAATGACATGTTAGTACGCAACATACCACAAGCAAGATAGTTAGCAATATCTGCAAACCAAGGTGCATCAAATACCACAAACAGCTGTTCATCAGGAAATGCTTCTAAACTTTTATGAATGCTATCAGATGCAAGATTTTCACTAAAGAAGGGTAATCTGGATAAATGATCAGCAACAACATTCTCACTACCCTTAGTATCCTTGATTTGGAAATCAAATTCTTGCAATAACAACACCCATCTAATTAAGTGCGGTTTAGCATGTTGTTTTGTTAACAGATATTTAAGAGCTGCATGATCAGAATGCACAATAATTTTTGACCCAATTAAATATGCTCTAAATTTGTCTAAAGCAAAAACAACAGCTAACATTTCCTTTTCAGTTGTGGTGTAGTTCATTTGTGCACTATTCAGGGTTAAACTGGCATAATATATTACTCTCAAGTATTTATCAACCCTTTGCCCAAGAACAGCTCCTACTGCATGATTAGAGGCATCACACATGATTTCAAAATGTAAAGACCAAACAGGAGCTACAATCACTGGTGCACTAGTCAATTTTTCCTTAAGGGAATTAAAAGCTTGCATGCATTGTGCTGTAAATTCAAATGGAACATCTTTCCCCAACAAATGGCACAATGGCTGGCTTATTTTGGAAAAATCCTTAATAAACCTCCTGTAAAATCCTGCATGCCCTAGAAAACTTCTTATTCCCTTAACAGAGGTAGGTGGGGGTAACTTAGCAATCAATTCAACTTTAGCCTTATCTACCTCAATCCCTTTACTTGACACCACATGACCTAAGACAATGCCCTGAGTAACCATAAAATGACTCTTTTCCCAACTTAAAGTGAGGTTACATTCAATGCATCTCTCAAGCACACGAACAAGTTTATTGAGGCAATTATCAAAAGAATTACCAAAAACAGAAAAATCATCCATAAATACCTCAATAAAATCATCTATCATGTCAGAGAAGACAGACATCATGCATCTCTGAAAAGTTGCAGGTGCATTGCACAAGCCAAAGGGCATATGTCGAAATGCATAAGTCCCAAAAGGGCAAGTAAAGGTTGTCTTGGACTGATCCTCTGGAGATATTGGCACCTGATAGTAACCTGAAAGGCCATCCAGAAAACAATAATGTGAGTGTCCAGAAAGTTTATCTAACATCTGATCAATAAAAGGAAGAGGGAAATGATCTTTCTTTGTAGCATTGTTCAACTTCCTATAATCGATGCACATTCTCCACCCAGTAGTAGTCCTAGTAGGAACCAATTCATTATTCTCATTTTTCACCACAGTGATTCAAGATTTCTTAGGAACTACATGTACTGGGCTAACCCACTCACTATTAGCAATTGGATATATTACTCCTTCATCCAGCAATTTGAGCACTTCCTTCTTAACCACTTCACTCATATTTGGGTTAAGGCGCCTTTGGGCCTCCCTCACAGGTTTAGCTCCCTCCTCTAAGGTGATTCTATGTATGCACATTGAAGGGCTAATACCCTTGATGTCACTCAATCCCCATCCTATTGCTTTTTCAATCTTTTAAGCTCACTCACTAACCTCATCTCCTCCTCTTCACTAAGTTCACTAGATATTATCACAGGTAAGGTATTGTGATCTCCTAAAAACACATATTTTAGATTCTTAGGTAACTCTTTCAGCTCTAACTCAAGTGAAGGGTTCTTCTCTTCTTTCTGAATGGAGGGAAGCTCACAAACTAGGTCCTCCTCAAGCTCCTCTATTTCAGCACCCTCTAAAGTCTCAAGGCAACTGGCTATTTCTGCATCAAAAATATCCACATCACTCTCTATGGTCAATGCCAGTTCCAATTTATTAGAGGAACCTGTCTGCAAGAAAACATCTGAAACAACTGCATCAACACAATCAATGAAAGAACAATCCTCATATAAAGCAGTTGTAGGAACAGGAGAAGTGTTAAAAATGGAAAATTCAACAGTTTGTCCCAAAATAGCCATTGATAATTTACCATTTTAACATCTATCAAAGTGTTGGTAGTTGCCATAAAAGGCCTACCCAGCAGAATGGTGTGTGCAGATGGTGAAGAATTACTTACTTCCATGTCAAGAACAATGAAATCCACAGGTACTATCAAACCACCAACTTTAACTAACACATCTTCTATAACCCCTTTCGAAAATCTAAGAGATCTATCAGCTAATTGCAACACCATTTTTGTTGGTTTAAGTTCCCCTAGTTCTAAATCAAGGTACACAGAATAAGGCATTAAATTCACACTGGCTCCCAAGTCACACATGCCATCAGTACCCTTTCCATTTCCCATAGTAATTTGAATGATAAAACTTCTAGGATCCTTTAGCTTAGGAGGTAGTTTATGCTGTAAAACAGCACTAGCTACCTCTGAAACTATCACCTTTTCATTCGGCTCATACCTCATTTTCTTGGTATTCAGTTCTTTGAAGAATTTAGCATAAGCCGGCATGTTCTTAATTGCTTCAAGTAAGGGTAAGTTAATACTTACCTTAGACAGCATGTTGAAGATATCTGAAAATTGCTTATCTTTTTTATCATCCTTCAACCTGCTGGGGAATGGTATAGGTGGCCGGTATGGATTGCTTGCCTTGTGCAAATCTACTGTAGGGGACTTCTCCATTGATCTTTCTTCAGCACCTTTGTTCTCTAGTTCTCCTTCCTTTTTATTCTCTTGCTCACCTGCATTCATAGAATTATTTTCAACATTATTATTAATTACCTTGGCACTCCTAAGAACAATCACTGATTGTGCCTGCTCAGGTTGACTTGGGAACTTCCCCTTTTGTTGAATCTACATCTGTTGAGCAAGTTGCCCCACTTGGGTCTCCACCTTCTTAAAAGATGCTTCTAGTGAATCTAGCCTCTTGTTGTTCATCTCTTGATTTTTAGCACTGACTTGGATAAAAGCCTGTAAACTTTCCTCCAAACTCTCTCTCTAAGGCTGTCCTTGATTTGAGGATTGGCCCTGCTGTTGGTTCTGTCTCTGAAGCAAATGGAAAGGCTATTGAGCATTATTTGTTGTCCAGGAAAATTTTGGGTGACTCCTCCAACCAGGATTGTAAGTATTGGAGTAAGGATCATTCCTGGCTCTTGGTTGAAATCCCCCCATAGCATTAACTTGCTCAGCTTCATTCCCATAAGACTCATATGCAGAGGGGCCTATATTTGCTCCATGTCCGAATGTCCCACAGATTCCACACACTTCTTAAGTAGATGAAGAAATATTGTTCTTCATGTTCAGCATCTGCACCTGTCTTGTCAATTCAGAAATTTGACTAACCATTTCACTATTAGCTTCCAATTGATTCACCCCTTTACTTCTTTCCCTTACACTCTTTTATTGAGAATTAGCTCCCAACATCTCGAAGATCTCATAAGTCTCATCAGCTGTCTTTTCTCCCATGGCTCCCCCAGCTGCATTGTCAACAGTGTTCTGAAATTGCTGGGTTAGACCATCATAGAAAAACTTATTAAGAAGTTGAAGTGGGTAATGATGATGTGGACACTGGATCAATAGCATCTTAAATCTGTCCCAAGCCTCATGAAATGGCTCTCCTTCAAATTGAGAGAATGTAGCAATCTTCCCTCTCAATTCAGTTGTCTTTTTGATGTGAATAAAACTTGCCCATGAATTTGTTATAAACTTGCTCCCAAGTTGTCAAAGAGTTTTCGGGCAACATCATAAGCCAGCTCTTTGCCCTATCCTTCAAAGTATATGGGAAACACCTCATCCTCAACTGATCCTCTGTTAATCCTCCCAATGGAAAAGTGTTGAGGGTGGAGTAGAAATCCCGAATAAAGTTCAAAGGATCTTCATTTGGAATTCCATAGAATGATGGCAGCATATTATAATGGATGTTCTTCAATTCATAGTTTCTTGCTGCATCTGTCAATCTTATGCAAGAAGTGGAAGTTCCAATGACAGGTCTAGCAAAGTCTCTCATGGTTCTTTGTCTTTCTTCTCCCATGTTAACTGATTGTACAGTATCTAACTCAAATTCAGAAGTGTCCTCCTCTGTATCAAATCCGGTGTAGAGCTCAAACTCTTCTCTGCTCCTTTTCACTCTCTGAATTTCTGGAATGAATGGATGTAGCTCTCCTTCGAGTGATCTCCTGCCTTGCATAAACATAATTTTTCTAGAAAAAGAAATTATTAAAAGCAAAAGAAAAATAAAATCAAAAGTAAACACTGAAAAATAATCTAAAATTTCTAAAACTAATAAACAATTACGCCAATTAGCCTTTCCGGCAACGGCGCCAAAAACTTGTTGCGCTCGAATTAACTCTACCACAAAGCGTCACTCGCAAGTATACGAGGTAGCTGTGGCAAAGGTGATCGCCCCAAGGTCGTCTCACAAAGAAGCTAAAGTGGCTAATTGATTATCAGATTATGAATAACAAGTAATGAAGAAAATTTAAATTGTTAACTAATGAAAAAGAGTGATTGAAGTTTAAAAACGAATAAAAGTAAATTAAGCTGATGTTTTGATTCACTTGATAGAAAGGTCTAGGGTTTGCACTTCTCTACTATTTATATGTATGAATGGTTATTCCTCTTAACTAATTTAATTTCAAAGATTAAATCTCAAACAACTCAATTAATCGAGTCAAGGAAATAAGCTCTCGCATTCAAACCTCTTTCAACTAATCTTGTTACAATTGAAATAATCTTTTTAATAGGTTATATCTCTAATTCACCTAAGTCCTTAATTGAATTGTTCCAGCATTAGACTTCATCTCTCAATCCATCATCTAATACCTAAAACACATAATTGGTGGCCAATCAATTATCTATTAACAATATTTCATTCAATCAAGGCTAAAGAAATTATTAGCTAAGAGAATAACCAATTCATACAATCATAGCAGATCCATACAAACCCTAGACTAGATCAAATTAGTTCATAATGCAATCAAACATACTCATCTCATTAATATTCAAAGAAATCAATTCAGACATGATAATATCCATTAATACAATGTCAATGAAAATAAAGAGAATAAGTTCGAGAACAAAACCAAGTTACAAACTCCTTGAAGCTTCTGAAGAATCTCTTGATCAAATCTTGCAAGAAGAATGTATCAATAGCATGAACAATCTAATCTAGCTAGTTCAATCTAAAGTGTAATTAAAAATCAAAGAAAACAAAGTTATCAAAACCCTAATCTCTTTGACGGCTCAATCTGCTCTCAAAATCACAACCACCCTAAAACCCTAGCTTCTTTTTCCTTTTATATGAATCGTCCGCTTTAAAATCCGCTACGGTTCTGGTTCATGAGAGACACGGCTAAGTTGGATGTGACTTGGCCGTGTTGGTGGTCTTTGGAGGGACACGGCCAGTGACTTGGCCGTGTCCCTTGCATGTGTCACCTACTGTGAGAATTTCTTCTTCTTTTCTTCTTTGGTTGAGTGACACGGCCAGTTGGAGGTTGACTTGGCAGTGTTGGACCCCTTTTGGAGGGACACAGCCACTGACTTGACCGTGTCCCTTGCCTGTGTTTGCTTCTGTGAGATTTTAGTCTTCTTTTCCTTGGATGTAAGTGAGACACGGCCAAGTCAGAGCAACTTGGCCGTGTCTGGGCTTCTTTGGAGGGACACGGCCACTGACTTGGCCGTGTCCCTTACTTGTGTCCTTCTCTGTGACTTGCTCTTCTTCTTTAACTTGGTATGGGACACGGCCAGTGACTTGGCCGTGTCCTCTGCCTGTGTAAGCTACTGTCCATTTTTCCTTCAGTCTTGGTTCCTTGGCTTTTTAACCTAAAACAAAACTTCAAACAAACTTTAAACAAAAAGTAAATAAACAATAACCAACAAAAACATAAACACCATACTAAAAACTAGATCAAAAATGATATAAACACTGAAATAAACTAAAACTACCAAAATTAACAAAAACACTAAATAAACCGATTTAAACTAAGAAAATACCTAAATAAAACAATAATTATCATAATAAACAGGACACAAATCTATAACAAAAACTAATAAGAATGTCCCATAAAAGCCAACTTTGACTACTGTCATCATAAAATAATAATACTAACTAAAATGACTTTTAATTGAAATGGACAAGAGAGGGACAAGGGCATGTGACTTTGTTCTTTTTTTATATATATAAGGCATCAAGCAAAACACAGAACCCTTTCATCTTCACCTTTCTACTTAGAATTTGAGATTTTGAAAGCTTAAATACTTACCATGGTGGGCATCCAACACTCCTTAAGATATGGTACCCAATCAAATAATGAATTGATGGCTTACCTCTGAGATAACGAGATGGAGTGAACTCCATTAATACTTGGGATGCATCTTCACCAGAGTTGCTGTGAAAAAACACTCGTAAGTGTTATTTTGTTGTCCATTTAATTACTCAAAAAAGGTAAGCATAAAGATATACATGAAGGATTTATGCTTTAAAATTTTATTGAAATTAGTGGAGGAGGTATAGATATTAGTGTACAAGATATATATAACAAAAATTTATTCATAAAACTGTTGGTGTATTAGAAATATACAAAAGTATGTACATGAAATTATGTAATAAATGCATAGTAAAATTAATGTATAAAAGTTGTTGTAGAAATACGTAAGAAAATTTTACAAGAATTGTTGTACATAAATATGCATTAAAAAAATTAATGTGTACAAAATTTGCATAATAAAAATTTATAGAATTGTTGCATAAAAACCGATTTGTATACAAAATTTATACAAGAAATATTATACAAAAATATGTGTGATAATTTACGTGTGTACTTACCTTGACTTACCTGTATTTGGACAGCATGACAGTTATGATATTAAGGTGGGAGGAAATATTCATAAAGCTCGCAAATGGTATGACCAGGCCCTGCCTGCAGCAAAGAGAATAGTCCAACAAAGTGGTTTCAAGGACTTTGTCTTGCAATTACCAGCCCGAGATTATCAAATTGATCAGAATGTGATCCAGGTGCTTGCTGAGTGATGGCTAGACACAACCCATACTTTAGAGATGACAATTGGTTTGGTCGACTTTGCCGCCATAACTGGTCTCTGCTATGATGGAACGCCTGTTCCTTTAACTAATAATATCTTAGGGGCAGAAGAAATCTAATAGCTGATCGGTGTTAGGCCTCAATATAGAGGGTTATATAAAATTAGGTATGAGCTCATCCGAGAGTATTGGGTAAAGTATACTCTACTCGTGCAAGGCGAGAGGGTAAAACAATACACCCGAGGGTTCTTATTATATCTGTTGGGGTGAACATTTTGAGCAACATCAAGTCTGCCATTCACTTATTAGTGTTGCGCACCCTTTCTGACTTGGAATATGTATCTTCTTATGCATGGGGGGAAGCTGGTCTCGCTTATCTTTATCATGGTTTTGATGCACTCTATAGGAAGAAAAGATCCTTCATTGGTTTTGCAGCCATGGCCGAGGTATTACTTTCTTTTAAAATTATTCATGTAAATGATGCACATGCATAAACTTGATTGTCCCTTTTATATGCAAGTTTGGGCATATGAGCATAATTTGGTGAGGAGTCCAAACATTACTCGGCCATGGGTTGGATATCCAAGATTAGGTGTCTGGTTTTCGGGCTGTAAGGAAATACCTGGAAGCCACCATGTGCATACTTGCCACTACCACTTGAGTTGCGTAACCTGGGATCAAGTAAGAAAAAATATTAATATTAATATCAAACTTATGATCAAAATAAATTACTTGTTGGCTTTTGTATAGGTGGATACAGCCTAGTGGAGAGCTGAAGAGAGAAATGGTTGGATTAGATGTATGACTGATGCAATGCCCATGCAAAACTCCCATCGGATTGTTACTAGTTAGATCTCTAGTGGCTAGTTTCTTAGAGAAAGAATACATGATTAGTTCCTCGAACCTGACCGGTAGAGAGTACCAACTGATATTCCATTATTTATGCTAAACACTATGTCCATGCCATAACCATATTGGAGTGGCTGCCGTGACGACCTTGATGTTCATGACTTCCTGCTTTCACCGAACACGCCATATGCTCAATTTATCTAGCAGCAGTTGTTAAATTTTGAAGTGTCTCCTGTCAATGTTTGCAGGGTTTCTAGAGGTGAAGAAGAGGAGATAGAAGTGACATAAGGAGAGGAGGAAGAATATGAAGGAGAAGATGAAGACGAGGAGGAGGAGACAGGAGACACTTCTCATTCCCATGGCGATCCCGAAGCTGGCACTTCTCAGGTATCTATCTTATTGTCATTGCAGCTGTTTAATTTGTTCTAACTATTTGCATGTTTATTATAGGCTATTGGTTCCCTTGGTCATGGAGCTATCCCTCTGTATGATACTTTGATACCTAGATATGTCATCCTATCCGCAGGGCTTTCAGCCAAATGACTTGGTCTATCATCTTGTTCCATAATAGTTTATGCTTGTATGTATACATGAAAATGTATGGACTTACCCTTTCCTTGTTTGGCTCACAACAGATGCTCGAGGAGTAGAATAGAAAGCTTCAAGAAGAGTTAGCCACTAGTCATCGACACATTGCCCATTTTGAAGAGTTATACCAACAGGAGGCACGGGACTTCTGATACTTCCTATTTCAAGGCTTGAGAGATACGAATACTTCTTCATTAAGGGGCCCCCGAACTGATATCCATGGTATGCCTACTCCCTTTTCAAGTGATGATAGAGTTGGTTTTCAAGGTGATAGAACTTCAAGTGCTTCCTCTTCAAGTGGACATTGGACGAATGATATGCTTCCTCCTCCAACAGGCAATGACTTTCTTAGGGCTTTGTTCGATTATGGACCGCCTCCTTCTTCGTAATGACTGGCTTGTAAAAACTTGTATCATATTTAAATAAAAAATTATAACAGTAATAATAATTATAATAATTTTATGTTATTTTGATTTTTTTGTACTTTTTTTTTGCTCAATCCAAATTTGGTCGATTATGAATCCAAATTTGGATTCGTCATGGATTAAAGTTTACAAAACTTTAAAATATTTAGTGTTCAAATCACTGCTCAATCCAAAGTCCATTCCTCACGCATTTTGCAGTTAACTCAATGCTCTTTCCTTGTGCGCCTCGATCTATATGCCATGACTTATGTAAGCCAACCATAATTTTGGCCACTCACGCCACTTTCTCGACCACAGCAAAAAAATACTCACATTATTCTGCAGACCCTTAATTTTTGACACGGTCTGATATTTTTAAATAGTCCAAAATAATTTTTATGGAGTTTTAATTAAATTTATTACTTATAATATTTATTTTTAATAAAAAAATAATAAAAGGATAAAAAATAAATAAATAAAAATCGGCGACGGAAGAATCGACGATGAAAATTTTTCGTCGCTGGCGATGAATTGGCTTGAGCCAATTTGCCGCAGGAAAAACCTACGATGAATTGGCCCCAGGCCAATTTGTCGTAGATTTTTCCTGCTGCGAAATGGCCACAAGCCAATTCGCAGCAGGAGTTGGCCCATGCCCAGCGCCAGCAGAACTTCTTTGCCAGCACACTTTCGGCCTGCGCGCGGTTTTGCTAAAACCCTATTCTACTTGGTTTTTAATTTTATTTCCTAAAACCAATTAGTATTAGGTTTTTTTTTATTATTTTTTCTTATAAATACCACATTAAAGACACAGAATGAGGGATCTGAAATTTTTTTATCGGACTTTGGACTTTTAGATTTTTTCAGCCGAAAAAGAGAACCTTGAAGGAGCAAGAGGTAGTGAGCAAGCAACAACAATCCATCAAAGGCAACCTACACTATCTTTATTATTCTTCAACCAGAATTCAAAGATTGTGATGGAACCAACAACGGAGGTCTAAATATCTATTTCTTTGCTTATCTTTACAGTAGCTTCATTATACAATTTGATTAATTATTTAAATGTACAATAGATGATCAATTATTCTACTTACCATCCAAACTTTATTTAAAACCCTAAAAATTATTTTTCAAAACCCTAATAACTTAATACCTATAAAACTAATTTTTGAAATCTAAATAATTACACTTTTCTAAAATCACAAAACAATAATCTGTTTTCTCAAAACCATAATCAATTCTATTTTTCTAAGATTTACAGTAGCTTATTTCTTCCAATTTTGAAACCCTATTTTCTAAATCTTAAACCCTAAAATCTTAATTTTCAATACCAAAACCAAAACCTACCACCATATGGGCTCGTCGAAGGGGTCAATATTTATTTGTGCATTATGAGTCTGTGTACTTAACTTTCTTTTTTCCAAAGCCCTAATTTAGTAATTAAAATTCTAAAATCTTATTTTAAGATGTAAACCCTAAATTTATACATTTATTACTTTATTTAATTTTAAATTAGATTATGTAGTTTATTATATGTTTTGATGATTGATTTATTTAATTTTGATATTTGATTTGTTTATCATGAATGGATGTTTACTTTTATTGATTTGTTTTGATTTCAAAACTTTGTAAGAGGTATGTTTTCATATGTTGGGTACCTCATGTATTAAGCATCATGTAATTTAAATTGCTTTTATATTTTGGACCAATGTAAAGGACACGTTTCCTTCTTTCGGTGGGTGTCCTATTTAGTTTTAGACATGGACGATATAAGGACATGTTTCCATCCTTGGATGGGTGTCCATTTATTTATTTTGTTTGGACATTGCTTTGATTTTAATATAATGATGCTTTATTTTAATTATTACATGTAGTATGGATAATATTATTATATTTAAGAATTTTATAATATTAAGACCTGCAAAGGAGGCCAGTTCCAATGAACCGGGTGTCGTGGGGGTGCTGGGCCATTTCTCACCTTCCCTATACGCACCCAACTTTTCAAACCCATTAAGGGATTGGGGATTCCTTAGGAATTGAGTTATCCACCCCTTTCTTTTTCCCGGCTCGTCCGGGTGGTAACTCCATTTTCTCTGGGCTTAGGCCATGTTCTCTAAGGCCCCGAGCCTAAATAATACTGAAGTCACAAGAACCATTCCACTGGGAGTGGGGGTGAAAATCCCCACTCACATATTAGAATTTCATTGCAGCAACAAAACAATTTCAGCAATTTCTCAACTCTTCCTTATAAATTCAAATTAAACTCAATTGTTATGCTTTTTCTGGATGACAGAAGCTAACTTGAAAACATCAAGAATTTATTCAAGATGATCAAGGATACACATTGGGAACAATTGTCATGGTCTCAACTCATTGTCTTGAAATGCTTCCAAAATATCAAAATAGACCAATCATTCTTACATGCCATGGCTTCATTTTGGGATGTGAAACTAGGACTTTTAAGATTAACAACTTTGAAATATGTCCCATGGTTGAAGAATTTGAAGCCATCCTTGGATACCCAAGCAACCAACCAATGGCGTTACTTATACTGACTTCCAAAACCCAACAAAAAATGCAGATGTTGTTCCAACTTTCAAAACCCAAAGTTTTACAATTAACCAGAGTTGAGAAAATTCTGCTTGGTCTCTTGATCAATTTTTGCACTTTTCATTTGGCTCCTACCAGAGCTTGGGTACACATATTTTGTTTATGTTTGCTTGGCCAATTTTGTTTGTTTCTTCTGACGGTGACATGGATCCATAAGTTCTAGATATCATGGACCAAATGGAAGGAGGCTTGTCACCGATACCCGTGATCTTGGCTGAGACCTTAGTTGGATTGGACCAATTTAAATCATAATCTTCGCGGAGATTGACTGGGAGTATGCTGCTGCTTCAGGTATTTACTAAAATTGCCCTTTCAGGTTTTCAATTTAGGCTTTTATTTTTATTGATCTAATTTTTGCCTAACCCGCCCTTATGGGTTTTCAACCTAGTGGACTTTTTTTTATATTGGATATAATGTTTGCCTAGCCTGCCCTTATGATTCGAAACTAGCGAACCGCCCTAATTTTTGCTTAGGCCGACCTTGTGAGTTTTCAACCAAATGAGCTTCTTTTTTTTGAATGAGTATGACTATTATTTTTTTTCAGATCTGGCTACAGAAGCGCCTTTGCTTACTCGACACCCATTATATGGATTTCACCAAATATATGCCGCGACATAATTCTGTTAGGAAATTACTCCATCCCGCTTCTTCTAATACTGACTGGGTTGATTGGATCCACTCACAAGCTGTGATCAACATCTGTTGGTTGTTGCCCTGATGGAAGATTTCTCATGTCACCATTCAGAAGTATCTGATGGATATTTCTCTTACTGCTCTTTATCGAGGCACTTGTTATGATCCTCATCATCTTGACCACCAATATGGAGCCGAGGCTTGAGGTTCTGAGTTCACACCTGATTTGGACTTGCCTCATCTCACTAAAACCTTCTTGGACTGACTGAAGCATAGTTGGCCTACACGCTACACTTATCATCTAATGTAGATTTTACAGTTGTCAATCTTTTAGGAAAATAATGTTAGGATGAACAACTAATAATAATAAAAGATGTTTTCTTTCCTTTTATAATTTATCATCACCTTTTGCTATTGTTATATTTATTTTAGTATAATGGTCAAATAATTCAAAATAGTGCACATAGAACAAATTCAAAATCAACTCTATTTATTAAATTAGGGAATAACCAAAAACATTAAGCCAATATGCAAAAGATCACTCTTGTCGACAATTTTCACTCATTTAGCCCTAATTGTTGCCTAGCCTGCCCTTTCAGGTTTTCAGAACTAGCAGACTACTCAAACTTTTTCCTAGGCTGCCCTTTCAAGTTGTCAACCTAGCAAGCTCTTTTTTTTTCAAACATAGAACCTCTTCAACCTGTCAATGTTTACTAGCTCACTAAAATCATTCACATCCATGTCTAACAACTTGAATGCACTCTTGCTCATGACTTGCTTTACAATGTACGGTCCTTCCCAACTAGGTCTAAACTTTTCTCTCGAGTCAGGGACATTAGGCTTGCACTGCTTCAACACTAAGTCACCAACCTTAAGCTTTCTAACCTTAAATCTTCTATTATAAGCCCGGGCAAGTTTCCTTTGATACAGCTGGTAATGATATAATGCCTTCAACCTTCTTTCTTCTAACAAGGCTAATTGTGCATATCTGCTTGCTACCCATTCCATTCAGGCAATTCTTCTTCTAAGATCACCCTTAGTAATTTGAATTCAATTTCAATTGGCAATACGGCTTCCATCCCATAAACTAAGGAAAGTAACATCATTCTAGTCGGGGGGTCTCACAATCATCTTGTACCCTCATAAAGTAAAAGGAGTCATTTCCAACCAATCCCTATATGTCTTGGTCATCTTGGATAGGATCTGCTTAATTGTCTTGTTTGTCGCTTCTATTGCACCATTAGCCTTTGGCCTATAAGGTGAAGATCGGTGGAGATGGGTTTGGTACTTCGAGAATAAATTCCTAACTACTCCTTGAAATTGCACCCCATTGTCTGATATCATACTATACGGGACCCCATTTCTGCATATAAGGTTCTTCTCAATAAACTTGGCTATTTTTCTGTCCCCCAGCTTGTTAAAAGTCTCAACTTCAACCCATTTTGAAAAATAATCCATTGCCACTATGATGAAATAGTGACCGTTCGAAGCCGTTGTTTATATTTCTCCAATAATGTCAATCCCCCAAGTTGCGAAAGGCTAGGGTGAAGACATAGGATGTAATTCTTTGGTAGGCATATGGTTCAAGTTACTGTGCATCTATCATTGCTGGCATTTTCTTACAAAATCAATATAGTCTTTTTCCATGGTCAGCCAATAGTAGCCTTGTTGGATTATCTTCTTAACTAAGGCCAAACAGTTCATGTTGGGTCTATAATTTTCGGCATGTATTTTGGACATGATTTGTTCGACTTGGGCTTCCTTAAACATCTTAAATGCATTTTGTTAGGCCATTTTTTATACAACTCTCCATGAAAGGTGATGTACTGCAATGACCATTGCCTTATAGCTCTTCTCTCTTCTTTAGTTACATCGTGTGGGTATTCTCTACTTTCCAAGAATCGTCTTATGGTTTCATACCATGCATCATGGTCTGTGTCAGTTTTGATGACTATTTCATACTCATAACAAGGAGTCAATGAACTAGTCAAAATTAGAGGCTTAAGAAACAACTTTACAGGATCTTGCCACACCGAAGACAATGTGGCTAAGGTATCGGCCATCTGGTTTTTCTCCTTTGGTAAGTGTATGAATTTGTACTCCTTGAAATTCTTCTTCATTAAGGTCAAATAGTCATGGTATGGTTTTAATCTTTCTTCCTTCAACTCCCATTTACCATTTACTTGTGATACCACTAGCAAAGAATCACCAAACACCTGCACCTTATCCACATTCATGATCATTAGGGTTTTCAGGCCAAAAATGCAAGCCTCGTACTCGACCATGTTGTTGGTTGCCCTAAATTTCAACTTTTTAGCAAGAGGAATGAGCTCCCCTTCGGGTGATTCCAAAATTACCCCCAACCCAACACATTTTTTGTTTACTACTCCATTAAAGTACATTTTCCATCCCTTTACCTCTATGGCCTCTAAATGTTCATCAAAAAATTCTAAAACTACTTCCCCCGGAATGGCTATTGGGCCAGAAATTCTGCTACTGCTCTACCTTTAATGGTTTTTTTTAGTTACATACTAGATTTTAAACTCTTCCAAAATGATCAACCATCTGCCATATTTTCCAATCAATGAGGTTTTTCCCTTAAGTACTTCACTGAATCCATCCTGGAAAATTGCTTGCATACTATAAGATTGAAAGTAATGTCGCAACTTCTTCAATGATCAAAACACAACTATGCATATCTTTTCTATGATACTATACTATATTTCATAAGGCAGGAGCTTTCTACTTAAATAATAAATTGCATACTCGTCCCCTGATTCATCGGCTTGGGCGAGCATTGCTCTTATCGATTCTTCCTCTACTACTAAGTATACTAGCAAAGGTCTACCAGGCTTAGATGGCTTTATAATAGGTGGATTCAATAAATATTCCTGAATACACTCAAAAGCCTTTTGACATTCATCATTTCACTTGATTGGCTAGTTCTTTTTAAGCAATTTAAAGATCGGTTCACATATCGTGGTAAGCTTCACGATGAATCTGCTAATGTACTGTAATCTGTCAATAAAATCCTGAACTTCCTTTTTCGTCTTAAGGGCCGGCATATACCAGATTGCTTTAACATTGTCAGGGTGGTCAATCTCAATGCAATTTGGTCCTATCACATGTCCCAAAAACTTACCGGAAGTAATCCCAAACACACACTTCTTTGGGTTCAACCTTAGCGTATACTTTACTGCCCTCTCAAAGAATAATTCTAAATTTTGGAAATGCTGCTCCCTTGTATCCAACTTAACCATCATATCATCAACATAAACCTCGATTTCTTTGTGCATCATGTCATGAAACAAGATGGTAGCCATCCTTTGATAGGTTGCTCCAACATTCTTTAACACAAATGACATCACTCTATAACAAAATATACCCCATGTAGTGATGAAGGCAGTTTTAGCTTTATCCTCTTAGGCCATTAACACTTGGTTGTATTCGAAAAATCTATCTACAAATGAGTGTAGCATGCTAGAGGCTACACTATCAATAAGGACATCCATATGGGGTAAAGGAAAGTCATCATTAGGGGAGGCCTTGTTCAAATCTGTACAATCCACACAAACCCTAATTCTTCCATCTTTCTTTGGCACAGGAACTCTATTAGCTAACTACTCTGGATAGTCTATCACCTCAATGAACTTGACTTGTATTTGTTTAGTGACTTGTTCTTTAACCAATTCTGCCCATTTTGGCCTTAACTGTCTAAGTTTTTGTTTGACAGGTTTCATGTGAGTATAGGTAGGAATCAAGTGCTCGGTTATGTCTCGATCAATCCCAGGCATATCCTCATAAGACCAAGCAAAGACTTCTTCATATTTCTTAAATACTTTTTCAAATCTCTCCCTCTATTCAGGAATAAGGTCGGATGCTATGCTAATATATTTAGAATTATCGATTGTTCCCAAATTTAATGTTTGTGTGTCAACAGGGTTAATATTAAAAATGCTTATGTAATCACTACTTAAATGTATGCAACTATTAGGAAAAAAATCACACAAGTAAGCAAAATTAGACTTTATTGCATTCATCTTGGAAAAGAAAATATTGTCATCCTCATACAAAGCGGACAAATCAAAATCAAAATTAAAATTAGTGTTCTCAAAATCATAAACTAAAACATCTTCAAATTTTTCTTCAACTAAAGCAGCAATTTCCTCTGGAGTCTTATGGACTTTCAAGAAAGCTTCCTTCTTCTCTTCTGGACTAGGCTCCTTGTCAGTCGGCAGGATGAGGTCTTTCTTCATTTGTTCCACCAGTTCAATAACATCGGCAAAAATATCAAAATTGGGGATCAATTTTCCCATAAACATAACTGGCTTGGGCTTCCCTTGGAGTAGTCTCATGTTTGGAACTTTAATAAAAATCTCCTTAAGTGGTGGGAAGCTCATCTTCTCATTCTTCTTTGGCTGAACATCTTTGTTAGCTTCATCATACCCCAACCCTTTCTTGGTAGTTTAAGTCTTGAAGTCTGGAAGCTCTATCACACCTGTCTTATCCTTTCCAAGACCAACGCTAGGTAAATAGTTCATGTTCTTCATTGTAGCCAAGACCTTGGAATCTGCTACTTCATCATTAGAAATTAGTGCTACTTAGAACCCATTGAGAGACCTTTCAACAATCAGAGCATTTACCACTTCATTGTCCTCAGCTTCGATGACCACTGTCTCATCCCTATTTGGGAACTTGATATTTTGATAGAGTGTAGAAGGAACTGCACTAAGAGGATGAAACTAGGGTCGTCCCAATAGTAGTGCAAAAGTGACGGGGATATCCAAGACTACGAATTTAACCATGGATTCAATGGGACCAGCCTTCACAACAGCTTTAAAGGTTCCTTCAGCATGCCTCTTGGTATTATCAAAAGCTCTAATTGTTACCTCGGTTAGGCTTAGATCTCTTGTTGACATGGAAAGTTTTAGTAAGATCTTGAGTGGATAGACATTTATGGCGGACCCATCATCAACCATCACACATGGAGTCCTTTTCCCTTTGACCTCTACCTTGATAAAGAGTGGGCGGATATGGTTTCTCCCTTCCTCTGGCAAATCAACATCTAAAAATGACATCATGCCCATATCAACCTTGTTTTACTTCTGATCATGCTCACATTTCATCACTTCTTCGACTTTCACAAAATTAACCAGTTCCTCTGGTGTTATAGAAGTGGAAATTGGCATGCTAGCCATAGCCTTGGCCATTGTTTCTTGATGGTTTTTAGATGTAGTAGCAAATCCCATATGCTGATACTAGCTTGTGTTCTCTTCAACTGCTTAAGAACAACATCATCTTCTTCTTCTTTATTCCTAGTTTCAACATCCTTTCTCTTGTCAGCTTCCACTTCCTTTGGTGGTGGCCTTGCATAAGGCTTACCATATTGGGTGTTCATCACCTCATCTTCTTTAGGATTGGACCAGGTCCACTCTTTCTTCTTGGGCTCAGAATTATAATCACTATCAATTGAGTCCCAAAATTTGCTCACCATACAAATAGCTACTTCTTTTCCAACTACAACTTGATCCTTCTTGCTAAATACCACTTCTTCTTTAACGGCTTCACCACCTACATCTTGAAAAGAAGAGATGACAAATTTCTCATTTAAACCACCCCCAATCATGAAGTCGCCGGTGGTAGCACCCTGTTGAACCTTGGCAATGGATTATCCTTGGTGCTTGGCTTGTTAGGTTTGAGCAACTTCCCACTATTAATCAAGTTCTGAATTTCATGTCTCAATCTTAAACACTTGTCCATCTCATGCCCTTGCATCTGGTGAAATTGGCAAAATGCCTTTGCATCAAAATTAGATGGCAAAGGATTTGGTAATGGGAGTAGGGCTAATGGCTGTAACAACCCCTTTTTCTACAGTTTATTGAGAACACAAGACAGTTGTTTGTGCAACTCTGAAAATTGTCTTCTACCGCCTTGGCAAGTTGTATTAACATCAACCACCTTTTGGATGCTTTGGTTTCCAGACTGGTAATTTCCTTTCTCATTTTTTCTTAAAGAAAAGTAGTTCTTCTCCCTCTCCCACTCTTTAATTTGTAAACTAGCTTGAAGAAGATCCTTGAAATCCCGGATGAGCATGTGAGACATCCTTTCATGAAGGCTAGGTAGCACCACTCTTACAATCATCCTAATTTAGATTCATCAGGCCTCTTCTTGTGCAATGCAGCCTTGTTTCTCCATCTCTTCACCTAATCAACAAAGTTTTCATTTGATTTCTACCTTATTGATTCGATTTCCATCAACGAGACCTCCAATTCAGCATTTACCCATATTATTGGATGAAAGCCTTGTACAACAAATCCCAGCTCTTTTGAGTATTATCCTCTAAGGTTTTAAACCAATTATGCACAACTGGATCCAACAAAAGTATGATGTACCTTAGAGTTTGAGTCTTACTAACTCGGGGAGACTGCATAGCTTTGATATACTGCTTCACATGATGATGAGGGTTGCCGGTTCCATCGAACTTAGCAAAAGATGGCATCTTGAATTTATAAGGGACCTCATCATCTTGCTCAAACATCTTGTCCACTTCTGACATCTCTTCAATTTTCAGCATCTTCTTAAACTTCTTCTCCAAGTCAGCAATCATCTTCTCCACATCAGAAGTCTTGGTCTTTTTCAATAATTGATTTCTCCGCTACCTTTGGCTCCTTGTTCTTATCTTAAGGATCTACAAAGTACACAGCCCAGTATTCATCATCATCCATAACCATTTTTCATCACCAATGACTACTTCAACAATTTTTGCCTTTCCCTTATCTTTTTGCTGCTTGGTACTAGCAAATGCTTCAGCAGTGTTCCCAAACATGGCAGCCATTTGGTTTTTCATGATCTCAGCCAGGGCCCCATTTAGTTCTTCCATCTTGACTTTAAGGGCATCATCCAACACTTTTGAATTTACTCTGGTTCTATTGCTTTTGGTGAAAAGGTAACTGAGTCATTGTTGGATTCTTCATTACCAGCATAGGTCATATTGTTGTAGGCTTTTGAACTATTGTAATCTAGGGTTGTGAGCCAGAAAGGATCAATGATATGAGATGCAAATGTGTTTATACATGTATGCATGGATGCACAGACAAATCAAAAGAGTAGGAACAATCCTTCCAACCTTATAACTTTCACACATGAATGATGAGTCTCTTTTCCTAGGTATATGGTTAACAAAAATACCAACATGGGGTATCTTATTTTTGAATATTTCCCTCGAACGTTTCAACCAATAGTTGAATTTTCAATTTTAAAAATCGGTCCATGATAATTCCCATTAATTAGGTCTTAATCCATTGGGCCAAGTAAAAATAGATTTTATGCTATATTGGGATTAAAATTGAATTAAAATGTTTATCATAAATAGATTTCCCATTTTGGAAAAACAATTAATGGTGCATGCTTCAAACAAGCCCATGGTTAATAAGTCTTAGTATAAACTCGGCCCACAATTGATTTGAAGTGTTCCATAATTGACTTAACTAGTTATAAGCTAATTTGAGAATAAGGTTTTGACAAATATTTAAAAGTCCATGAAAAAGATTCTTTATTTGAATGAAGTATAAAAATTATTTTGTTTCAAAGTCTATAGTAAAAAGGTTTGTTTAAAAATGAATCTTAGGCTTTGTACTTCGGCCATGAGTTGGAAAATATTTTTATTTCAAAGCTCATTGTGAAAGATTTTTTTGAAAAATAGATTTTGGGCTTTGAGCATAGGTCATGAGGTAGAAAGAAGGTTTTATGTCAAAAGACCAACTTTAAAAGTCTTGAAAATAATTTTGGTCTTTTAGGTTTTAAAATTTATTTTGGGCTTTCAAATTATTTTGGGCTTATAATATAATTAGGTCATATTAGAAAATAACAAACCAAATAGGTCATGATTCAAGCTAAGATATATCAAACATAGTCAATGAGCAAGCATTTGGGTATAAACCTAAGGAAAATAACTAGGCCAACTACATGAGCTTTAGTTTTTGGGTTGAAAAGGCTTGGGCTCCATAGCAAGTATATACCAAATGGTATGAGGCTATGAGTGGTTATGTCATGATTTATCTTGATACATTGTGTAATATCCTAAAGTATACCCTAAAAGTGTTGAGGTTATTGTTGTATTTGGATTCAATGTGTGTATTGAAGGGAAAGAGAAAAGAAGTGAAGAGAAAATATGGGAATTATAAATGCAATATATATATGACATATACTTATATCTATATATATCACATATACATGAGGTATAAAATGGTGTAGGAAAAGTGAGTTGTATATATATATATATATATTTGTATGATTAGTTAATAATAATGATGATAAGGACAAAAAGAAAAATAAAGAGAAAAGCAAAAAGAAATTTGTGTGGAGGAGATTTAATTGTATTATTATTGTTATTATTATTATTGTTATTATTATTATTATTATTATTATTATTATATATATATATATATATGATAAGAACGAAAGAAAGAACGAGATCTTTCTTTCTTCTTCTCCTTCGTCTTCTTCTTCATAATAAACGAGAGAGAGAGAGAGAGAGAGAAGCTAGAGAGAGAAAGGTGAATTTTGCTTCTAATTACACCAAAGATTAAGGATATTAAGAGGCTTGCAAGTGGATATTGAAGATTTGGCAAGCTATTCAAGTAAGTACTCCTCTCTTGAATTGATTTTATTGATTATGTATATATAGGTTTTTATCTTCTTGTTTTGGGTTTCTTTGGATTGAAGTTATGGTTGGTGTATAAGATGATGGAAATGAAGGATTGAAGTATGTAATTGTGTTGAATTGATATTAAGCATTGATAAGTTGGGGTAATTGTGAGGATGTTGATGAATTGTTGAATTAGGATTTAATAAGAATGAATTGGTATTTTGAGTAATTGGTTATAGTGATGTATATATATATATATTGATTATTATGATGATTTAATGAAGTTATATAAATGTTAAAGTGATATGGAATTGATAAATATGAACAAAGATGATGATTAAAATGGTGTGGTATGAATTTTGGAAAGGCTTGGTCTTTGAATCCTTGAAGGACACGGCCAAGTTATGAGAGACACGGCCAAGTTAGGGCAAACATGGCCGTGTTGGATGGATTTTGGAGAGACACAGCCACAAGCTTGGCCGTGTCCCTTGGGTGTGTTTGTTACTGCCTGACTTTTGTTGAGAGACACGGCCGTGTCCTTTGCCCGTGTCTGCCTCTGTTTGATTTGGTGTTGAGAGACACGGCCACAAGCTTGGCCGTGTCCCATGCCCGTGCTTGCTACTGCCAAAATTGTGTTGAGAGACACGGCCACAAGCTTGGCCGTGTCCCTCAAATGTGCTGCCCGTGTCCTGTGAGGGTGTTAATTATTGTGATTGTTATATGTTATTCTTACATTGTTGGATCTTCAAAAGGATCTTTTGGTACTTAAACACACTTAAAACAATAATGATCCAACCAAAGATGTATAGAAGATTATAAATCCATGAATGATGTAAATTGTTATGTATTTAACAATGATGATATAGGAAATGTGGAAGATACAATGATCATGGAAAAAGGTATGTACCATGTTATTGATTATGTGTATTTGAGTGATGAATTGATCAATATGATTTGATGATACTATATGAACAATGTTATGTTCTATGCTTTGTAAATTGTAATGTGTTATATGAATGATGTGAGATTATGATGAAATATGAAATATAAAAGATGTGATGTTGTGATGAGAGATGAAATGTGAGTTGAAATTTAAGAAGATGTGAAGCCATTGTTATTGGCAATGATAATTCAAATGATATGATGATTCAAATGAGATGTGGGCCATTGTTATTGGCTATGATGATTTAAATGTGATGTGATGAAGCCATTGTGATTGGCTATGATGATTCAAATAAAATGAGAGCCATTGTTATTGGTTATGATAATTCAATTGAGAATCAAATGAATTGTGTGACTAATGTGTTATTCCATTTTCAGAGTTTGTTGTTGGTGGCATGCCTAATAAGTGTAACAATCTCTTGAAGTTAGGTTGGATTGAATCCTTGAAGCCTAATTGAGATGTTACCACCCTTGAAGCTAGGTTGGGTTAGTTCTTGAAGCCAAGTTGGGTTGAAGCTTAGCATGCTTTGCTCCCCTTGAAGCTTGGTTGAATCAAATCCTTGAAGCCTAGTTGGGTCTATGATATTGATAAATGTGATAATAAAACCAAAGCATTTACTCTGAAAATTGAATGGCATATTAGTGGGTTGTTTGGGCCCGAGTCTGTCTTTGTTGTTAATGTGATTCATGCTTGATGAATTGTGAATAAAGTGATGTTATGAAGTATGATTTTGTAATATGTGCATTGATGTATTGAAAAGGAATATGTTTGAGGGATTTTGTTGAGATATGGGTTTATGAAAATGTTGTATGATGTGTAAAATGTATATGAATGTGGAATTTGTGAGAATTGCTTTCATGAAGGTTTGCATAGATTGTGGAAATGATGTATTTACATGTATGTGAAATAAATTGTATGTTACATGTATGTGAAATAAATAGGGCAAATATTGGGTTATGAATGTTCCATGTAATTCTATATCAAATTTACAAGGATAGTAGGAACTTTTGAAGAATGCATTGAGAAAGGAAAAAGTGGTAAGGAAACAATAAAACTTAATGCTAAAAGTTTGAGGTATGATTCTTTTGGTAAAGTGTATTTATTATTGTTTTCTTTTGTACTACTAAGCTCTCGGGCTTAGCGCGGATGTTTAATCGCGCAGGTATTATGCGGTTGATCTGGAAGTTTAGCTGTTATGCCACGAGAAGGGTAAGAGTGTCTTGAGACCAACTAGAAGGTGATGCATACATATGTTATATTAATTATGTTTTATTTTTATAAGAATAATGTTTCTTGGATTTGGTCTTTATAATTAATGCAATAGTACTTGAACTTGGATAAAGGTTTTGAAATTAAAACGAAAAGTGACATTCTTATACTTTATCTACGCATCGTATATATATACCAGGTATATGTATGGTGCTTATATAGAGTATGAGGGTGTTACAATTATTTTGGTATCAGAGCTTAGGTTCGAGATTCTCGGCCTAAGTAGAATTAAAAAGAGAAAGTTTTGAAAAGTTTAAAGAGAAGTGAAAAGAAAAGTTTTGAAATGAAATTTGTAACCCATGCATATGCATTCACATCTAGGTTGGTCTCGAACGTGGCATTATGTGAATTGTGATGTATTTGAATTACATGAGATAAATGATAGTATGTAAATGAGGTTTCATATGAAAGCAAATTTTAAAATGTTGATACTTGAAAAGTGATTGTGATATAAAGAAATGATATGGAATTTATAAGTAAAAGTGTGATTATTGATATGTGTATGATATATAAAGAAATGGCTAGAAGAATAAAGTTGGAAATGAGTTAAAAACAAAATTTAGATTAAAGTATGTAATCTTTCCTTTATTACTTGAACCTCTTTCTAATAAACTTATGTTTGGATTTCTAGAAAGAGGAAATATTGTTGGATGAGTAATATGGAAAGATATAGCATTTAAATGCAAAGAGTACAGTGAATTATTGAATGAGTTGATTGGTATAGATTAAGTATGATAATTTAAGGTATGGATATAAAAAGTTAAGGTTTTGCTTAAAAGGAAAAAGAGATGATGTTGGTTAAGTATAAAGAGATATTGGTGTTGTTTGTATTGTTAATTTAATGCAAACATGATGATGATATGTAATATTTAAATTTTTTTGGAAAGAGCTTGGTAATGGTGAAACATATATGTTTGATATTGCTTTGTAGTATATACATATAAGATGTTTTGAGGTTGATATTAAGAGGATGAGATGAATAAATTGAAGTTTAAGTAAATTAGTAAGTTGAGAACTTATGGTTGTAATGGAATGTGGATAAAGATCATTTAGATATTGATAGTTTAATGTACTTAATACATGAGATACATGAAATAAATAGTAGTGCTCATAAAAGTATTATGAATTGGGGGATGAGATTGATAATAGGAAAATTTGGTTAGAAATAAAAGAAAAGGGATAGAGTAAATGGGAATGAGTTACTTTAAGTAATTTGGTTGGAAAGGATGAAAATGGGTATGAAAGATATGTTAAAGGTATTTAAAAATAAATGTGAGAGAGATATCACATTGGACATGTGATTAAGGTCTTTGTAAAATAATATTATAAGTAAAGTGTATATATTTATTGAAGTTAATGAATAACTTAAGTTATGTTAAAAGAATGAGAATGATAATAGTCAAAGGAAAGTGATAAATCTTAAATTGTATAAACTATATGTAAAAGAGAAATTTAGTAAATTGCATAATTATGTGTATATATAAAGAGGATATGTGAATTGAATTTTTTTTTGACATGAATGTAAAGGTTATATGTAAGAAAAGTGGAAAGTGAGTCACATTATGAATGTGACTTATGAATGTGTATATAATATGTTTATTATTTTATACCATTGCATGTTTAATGGTATTAGAAATGAGATTGCATATAGAAGTGGACCTTATAGAGATTAAATCTTAATTTATGCAGAATAAATTAAGTGATGAAATGGAAAATGAGAATAAACTTGGGTAATATGGAGCAGTGAAATTGTTATGATAATAACTAAATCAGGTTATCATAAGATGATTTGTAACTTGAAGTATTTGTGTGTGGAAATGTTTTATGTATAAGTGTAATAAGAAATTGTAAGGAAAGAATAATGTATTGAAAAAAAAAATTTAAAAGAGATGGATTGGAAATGGAGTAATGAATGATATGTGTGCAAGATTTGTAATTGATTGAAGATTGAGTGTAGAAAATGTTTAAGATAATATTATTGAGTATGAGTTAGGTTATGATGATTAAATAATCAAAAGTAAACTGTTTGAGATGGACTTAAAAAGGTGTTAACTCTTGGTGTAATAAAAGTTTAGAGTATATATATAATTTTTTGTGATACAATCTAGTTTTATAATTGTGATGGCTGAAAAATCGAATAAGAGAAGAACAATATTGATTTACAAACCTTAAGTGTGATTGTTAATATATCATGGACATATGAGTTGGTTAGTGTGATTAATTGGTTGGTTTTATTATCTTCAGAGTTAGAGCTGAGATGATATAATTGTAGTACAGCTTTGGTGAGAGTGATAAATAGGTTCCTATAAACATGGTTAAAAGATATGATTTAAGCTTGTCTAGATATTATGATTGAATAATGAGATGTTCAATATAGTAAATGATATAGGTGTATACTATTTTGATATGATGAAAAACCATGATTGTTGACAAGGATGTTAAAAATGAATTATAAATGAGGTGGAGTGCTTAATTGATTATGAGAAATAAATTGTGAAAAGAAAAATGAACGGACTTGTCTGCCTCCTGCGGAACCAAGCGGACCCATTGTATTGGGCAACCGAGCTTGGACTACCGATCTGATTGGGGAAAAGTTTGTTTATGAAGCCATAGTTGTTGACTATATTGATACACTTTGAATGAGTATGAGAAATGATGATATAATTATTGAGATAATGAAAAGTATGATTTTTATTGATTGAGTAAATGGATCTGAAAGGACAAGAGTTTGAAAATAAGTTGGATCTAACGAGATTAGGTTATATATATGTATATATTGTAAAATCCAATGATAAATGTTGATAAGATAATTGTTGGATTGAATCAAATAAGGTTGAGGTATTAGTATATTGTGTTTAATAGATCGATTGATCTAGATTTCGCTAAAGTTGCAAGTCAATATTGAGATTTAATACGTACAGTTGTATTGGGAGTGTAGAAGTTAAATGGTAATGTGTATGATATAATATTCTGGCATATGAATGAACAAGAATAAATTGAATTATATCAATTGTGTTTGGTGAGAAAAAGAGAAATGTTGTTTACTTGTTAAGTAAATTTAAAAGTTGGTAATAATATTTATATTAAGTGAGTAGCAAGTTAAAGGAATTAAGGATATTGTTATCCATTGAGATTTGGTAAATGTTATTTTGAAAGTGATAATAAGAATGGAATAATCAATGTTAAGATATAGATATTTGAAGTTAAGGTTAAAAATATCTATAAAGAGATAATGTGATAATTTGACTTTACTACAAAGATAAAATTCATTGGAAATGTAATAAGTTATCTTGATTGCTTTGTTGAGAAAGTAATGAGATATAAAGGTATATATATCTATACAATGATAAATTGTGACAATTCAGAGAAGATGATTATTACTAAGGGGGAGAGTAGAAGTTATGTGATTTGATAAAATTATAATATACGACACGATTACCTTTATATGGAAGTTAAGATGGTGATTTGTTCTAAATAGGTTGTTATTATGCTGGATAATTTCGAGGACGAAATTATTTAAGGGGGAGAGAATTGTAATATCCTAAAGTATACCCTAAAAGTGTTGAGGTTATTGTTGTATTTGGATTCAATGTGTGTATTGAAGGGAAAGAGAAAAGAAGTGAAGAGAAAATATGGGAATTATAAATGCAATATATATATGACATATACTTATATCTATATATATCACATATACATGAGGTATAAAATGGTGTAGGAAAAGTGAGTTGTATATATATATATATATTTGTATGATTAGTTAATAATAATGATGATAAGGACAAAAAGAAAAATAAAGAGAAAAACAAAAAGAAATTTGTGTGGAGGAGATTTAATTGTATTATTATTGTTATTATTATTATTGTTATTATTATTATTATTATTATTATTATTATATATATATATATGATAAGAACGAAAGAAAGAACGAGATCTTTCTTTCTTCTTCTCCTTCGTCTTCTTCTTCATAATAAACGAGAGAGAGAGAGAGAGAGAGAGAGAGAGAGAGAGAAGCTAGAGAGAGAAAGGTGAATTTTGCTTCTAATTACACCAAAGATTAAGGATATCAAGAGGCTTGCAAGTGGATATTGAAGATTTGGCAAGCTATTCAAGTAAGTACTCCTCTCTTGAATTGATTTTATTGATTATGTATATATAGGTTTTTATCTTCTTGTTTTGGGTTTCTTTGGATTGAAGTTATGGTTGGTGTATAAGATGATGGAAATGAAGGATTGAAGTATGTAATTGTGTTGAATTGATATTAAGCATTGATAAGTTGGGGTAATTGTGAGGATGTTGATGAATTGTTGAATTAGGATTTAATAAGAATGAATTGGTATTTTGAGTAATTGGTTATAGTGATGTATATATATATATATTGATTATTATGATGATTTAATGAAGTTATATAAATGTTAAAGTGATATGGAATTGATAAATATGAACAAAGATGATGATTAAAATGGTGTGGTATGAATTTTGGAAAGGCTTGGTCTTTGAATCCTTGAAGGACACGGCCAAGTTATGAGAGACACGGCCAAGTTAGGGCAAACATGGCCGTGTTGGATGGATTTTGGAGAGACACAGCCACAAGCTTGGCCGTGTCCCTTGGGTGTGTTTGTTACTGCCTGACTTTTGTTGAGAGACACGGCCGTGTCCTTTGCCCATGTCTGCCTCTGTTTGATTTGGTGTTGAGAGACACGGCCACAAGCTTGGCCGTGTCCCATGCCCGTGCTTGCTACTGCCAAAATTGTGTTGAGAGACACGGCCACAAGCTTGGCCGTGTCCCTCAAATGTGCTGCCCGTGTCCTGTGAGGGTGTTAATTATTGTGATTGTTATATGTTATTCTTACATTGTTGGATCTTCAAAAGGATCTTTTGGTACTTAAACACACTTAAAACAATAATGATCCAACCAAAGATGTATAGAAGATTATAAATCCATGAATGATGTAAATTGTTATGTATTTAACAATGATGATATAGGAAATGTGGAAGATACAATGATCATGGAAAAAGGTATGTACCATGTTATTGATTATGTGTATTTGAGTGATGAATTGATCAATATGATTTGATGATACTATATGAACAATGTTATGTTCTATGCTTTGTAAATTGTAATGTGTTATATGAATGATGTGAGATTATGATGAAATATGAAATATAAAAGATGTGATGTTGTGATGAGAGATGAAATGTGAGTTGAAATTTAAGAAGATGTGAAGCCATTGTTATTGGCAATGATAATTCAAATGATATGATGATTCAAATGAGATGTGGGCCATTGTTATTGGCTATGATGATTTAAATGTGATGTGATGAAGCCATTGTGATTGGCTATGATGATTCAAATAAAATGAGAGCCATTGTTATTGGTTATGATAATTCAATTGAGAATCAAATGAATTGTGTGACTAATGTGTTATTCCATTTTCAGAGTTTGTTGTTGGTGGCATGCCTAATAAGTGTAACAATCTCTTGAAGTTAGGTTGGATTGAATCCTTGAAGCCTAATTGAGATGTTACCACCCTTGAAGCTAGGTTGGGTTGGTTCTTGAAGCCAAGTTGGGTTGAAGCTTAGCATGCTTTGCTCCCCTTGAAGCTTGGTTGAATCTAATCCTTGAAGCCTAGTTGGGTCTATGATATTGATAAATGTGATAATAAAACCAAAGCATTTACTCTGAAAATTGAATGGCATATTAGTGGGTTGTTTGGGCCCGAGTCTGTCTTTGTTGTTAATGTGATTCATGCTTGATGAATTGTGAATAAAGTGATGTTATGAAGTATGATTTTGTAATATGTGCATTGATGTATTGAAAAGGAATATGTTTGAGGGATTTTGTTGAGATATGGGTTTATGAAAATGTTGTATGATGTGTAAAATGTATATGAATGTGGAATTTGTGAGAATTGCTTTCATGAAGGTTTGCATAGATTGTGGAAATGATGTATTTACATGTATGTGAAATAAATTGTATGTTACATGTATGTGAAATAAATAGGACAAGTATTGGGTTATGAATGTTCCATGTAATTCTATATCAAATTTACAAGGATAGTAGGAACTTTTGAAGAATGCATTGAGAAAGGAAAAAGTGGTAAGGAAACAATAAAACTTAATGCTAAAAGTTTGAGGTATGATTCTTTTGGTAAAGTGTATTTATTATTGTTTTCTTTTGTACTACTAAGCTCTCGGGCTTAGCGCGTATGTTTAATCGCGCAGGTATTATGCGGTTGATCTGGAAGTTTAGCTGTTATGCCACGAGAAGGGTAAGAGTGTCTCGAGACCAACTAGAAGGTGATGCATATATATGTTATATTAATTATGTTTTATTTTTATAAGAATAATGTTTCTTGGATTTGGTCTTTATAATTAATGCAATAGTACTTGAACTTGGATAAAGGTTTTGAAATTAAAACGAAAAGTGACATTCTTATACTTTATCTACGCATCGTATATATATACCAGGTATATGTATGGTGCTTATATAGAGTATGAGGGTGTTACACCACTAATAGACTCTACCTATCAAGAGAGATCAACAGGCCTCATAATTGTACTACATATATGTTTTGGTACTACATGCGATTCAAAATAAATAAAGAATTTATTACATCAAAACAAATCAAAATAAAATATTAATAAATAGGCACCCATCCGAAGATGAAAACATGCCCTTACAATGTCCAAATATTCATAAAAAAATAAAATAGGACACTCACCAAAAGATAGAAACATGTCCTTTATAATAGTCTCAAAATCTTTAAATGATAAACTAAATTACATAATAAAAATTGAGGCACCCAAAAAGTGAAAACGTGCCTTTTACAATTCAAGAAAACACATAAATAATCAATTAAGCAAATTAAATCATTCAAGTACGATAATTAAAATCAATCATAAATTAAAATAACAATCCATCATATAACAAATAGCAAACTAAATAAATAACTAAAACTAAATTTTAAATCATTAAATAAATAAAATTAGGGTTTAAGTAATCAGGGTTTGGAAACTAGGATTTATAGTTTTAAATTATTGAAATTAGGGTTTGGACCTAGATTTGGGAATTGAGCCACTGGAATTAGGGTTTTAAGTTTTGGGGTCTTGGTTTTGGGAATTGGAGTTTAAGAATTTTAAGGCTCCTAGATTAGGGTTTGGGAAAATAGGATTTTGATATTTTGGGAACAAATTAGGGTTTTCTCAGATTAGGGTTTTAGTATTTTGGGTAGAAAATTTGGAGATAGGGTTACTGAATGACAAGTTTTAACAGAAATTAGGGCTTTAATTTATTATTTTAGAAACATAGTGATTTGGGTAAATAAATTAAGGTTTTGGAAAAATAATTAGGGTTTTGGATTTTAATGAAATAGTGTAAGATTTTGACAAAAGCAATTTAGGGCTTTGAGTTTTAACAAAATAATTTAGGGCTTTTTATGGTTATTTAGCCATTGGATATTAGGAATTAAGGGTTTTAGGTTCACTAGATGAGGGTTTAAGGTTTTAATGGATTAGGATTCTAGGGTTTAATGGATTAGGGTTTTAGGGTTTACTGACTAGGGTTTAAGGATAATTTGGAATTAGAAAACTTGCTTTATAAATGGAAAACAATTTAGGGTTTTGTAAATTATAAAATAAATTACGGTTTTTTAATTTACAAAATAGATTATAGCATTTGGAAAGTATAAGGTGGATTAGGGTTTAACAATTTAAAACGGATTAAAATTTTGGACAAAGACATTTTAGGGGTTTGAGTTTTAACAAAATAACTTAGGTTTTGTTTGGGATTTAAGAAAGCAATTCTGGTTTTAATGATTGAGCCAGTGATTTAAATCAAACTTTAAGCCACTGGTGAATAAATTGAACCTTGGCTTATAAACCACTGGTGAATAAATTGAACCTTGGCTTATAAAACATATAATTCAGATTTAATAATTTTATGCTACTAAAAAAATTAATATCAAAACAAATCAATGAAACATTTAAAAGAAAGCATGCTATGACTACTGTGAATGCAAATAAATTATTGATTAAGACCAAACCTTCGTTATTGGTTCCACCAAAATTGATGATTGATTATGTCTGGACAAAAGATCAAAGACAATGATTCCTGCCTTTGAAGTCTAGTGAATGTGGATTGTTGTTGTTAAGTATTGCTCAGTGTTGCTTGATTGATTATTGCTAAAATTTTTCAATCCCTATTAAAGTATTAAACTTCATTATTTATAGGCAAAATCAGGATTAACCTAAACCTTATTTGCCTAATCTAATACATAAAGGGATTCTAATTTAATTAGGAAACTCAATTGTTGGCCAAGATTGCTTCGGAATCAAAGTCCATGTCAATTTGGTTTCCTGAATTGATATGGGCCAAGGCCATGTCAATTTGATGTGCCAAATCGACATGAGCTATGTCTCATGTCAAATTTGGCCCCCAGGTTGACATGAACCATGGTTCAGGTTGCCTGGGGCCTGTCAATTTAAAATCGGTCTAAAAAGACTTTAATTGGACCGAATAATTAGATTTGGGCATAATAAATTAAGCTTAGACAATCAAAATATTAATTAATTGGATATATGCGCTTCAAAACTGAACTGACCTATTTAGAAGTTATAAATTTTGTTTAGATCCTTTAAAGTTGGTCAGAATTTAGTTTGGCATCCTTTAATTAGGACCGTACCAATTTAAAGCCAAAATTAAGAGTCTACATTAACAAAGGAAAGGAAAGCAATTAGAAAATAGTAGCCACGGTTATCATAGAGAAAGTAAAACATAAAGATAGAAATTAACACAACAACCTAAAAGGTAGAAGCAATTGTCTCTAGCTTGCTTCATTCAACCAAGGTTGCAATTAATCAAGGCACTGGCACAAGCAAGCTTGGTTTAATATACAGTAAAATTGATAAAGCCAACAAATAGGAGGTATAATATTTTCAAATGAGAAATGTATTTATGATAAACCTTTTAATTTGGTTATAATCAACAATATAACATATAAGCTATCATTCAATTGACCCAATCGATTAAGGCTTAATTAATAAAAATTATCATAAATAGACTTTTATTTTGAAAAAATAATTATTGGTCACTTTGTGTCAGAGCCTTTAGAAAACAAAGGTATCCCCTGTTGATATTTTGTTGATCATAACACCTAGGAAAAGAGACTCGCCACTATTTGTGGAAGATATAAGGTTGGAAGGAATGCACTAACTTTGTTTACTTGTTTGTCTACTCATGCATACATGCATACATACATTACATTACATCACATTAATCCTTTCTGGATCACAAACCTAGAGGTACTTTATGCTCTCATTGGACCCTATTGTGCAAAACTGGTTCAATACCTTAGAGAAAAACACTCAAAAAGACTGGGATTTGCTCTATAAGGCTTTCATCCAGCAGTATGGGTACAATGCTGAATTGAAAGTGACTATAATGGAGGTAGAATCAATAAGGCAAAAGTAGAATAAAAATTTTGTTGATTATGTGAAGAGATGGAGGAATAAGGCTGCACTGCTTAAGATGAGGCCAGATGAGTCTGATCATATTAAGATGATAGTGAGGGGTGTCCTACCTAATTTTCATGAACAGATGTCCCATACTCTTATCAAAGACTTTAATGATCTTCTCCAAGTTGGCTTGCAAATAGAAGAATGGGGAAGAGAGAAGAACCATTTTTTTTGAAAGATGGAATGAGAGGGGGAGTTATCAGTCTTGCAATCAGGATATACAAAAATCAGTGGATGTCAATGCAACAATCGGTCAAGAAAATGGAAGACAATTTTCAAAATTTGGAAGACCTCTATCTTGGGTTTTCAACAAGTTACAAAAAAGGGATTATTGCAGTTGTTGGCTCCTCAACCACTACACGATCCTCTGTCATCAAACTTTGATGCTAAGACCTTTTGTCAATTCCATCAAATGAAAGGGCATGAGACTTATAAATGTGCTCGATTGAGGCACGAGTTCCAAGATTTGATTGAAAATGAAAAGTTATCTAGGCCCGATAAGCCCAACACCAAGAGCAATCCTTTGCCTACATTTGAAAGTATGCCACCACCAGCAACCTTCATAATAGGAGAAGGACCGAAGGAAGATTTTATTTTATCCTCTTTTCAGGATGCGAAGAAGGGGGACTCAATTGATAGTAATGATGAAGGAAGATGGGCCTCTATGCCTGAAGTAGAAGAGGAATAAAGTGATAAAATCTTTGCCCTTAGTATATCCAAATAAATGAAGCATCTTTGACTCCAACTCAACAAAACTATCCTTATCTTGAGTGTTGCTCATTTTATTTTGCTTTCTTTGATATTTTATTAGAACAATTGTGTTTTTCGAATTAAAACTGTTTGAACAAATTGCTTTTGTTACATTTATAATTTTGTTGGCTTTTGACATTGTAGTGTTCAACCAATGATGAATCTAGCTTGATGTTCATAAATTAGTATATCTATGCATCATGATTTGAATGACTTTACTAGGTGAGGAAATTATTTTATAAGCATTGAGCTGAGTATGCTTACTTAGAGAGGGCTCCTTCATAATTACCTATGTCTAGATTATAGTTGATCTTAGAATATGCTTCGATGAAATTTCATGGCAAAATTCAACTCTGTCTATTTAAGAGAGAGATTATCTAGGTATTGTTTGATGAGCCAACAACTAGTATCTACCCTGTTAATGTCAAACCCTAGTTTGTCCCTTTCAGCCTTTATGAGATTTTAGCTTTCTTTTCAATGGCTTATAAACCCCTTGATAATCTACCTTGAGTTGTTATGACACTTATAGCAAGTCTAATAATCACCGAGTTTTTAAAAAGGCAAGAAGATCGAAGAAAGGGATGCTCAAACAAGACTATGAAGAAAAGTCAAATTTAGGTCCGATGGCGTCAAGATTACAAAGGATTCATCCTTATTAAAGAAGACTTGTGCTATTCCATAGTTAGAAGCATAGGACAGTATGAAAAAGAAGATTCTTTTAGAGCTACAAAAAATAAGAATAAGAATAAAAGAATAAAAATGAAAAAAAAAAGAAGAAAAGAAGAAAAAAGAAAAAGAAAATAAAAAAGAGAGAAAGCAACAGTTTGAATTCTTTTTACATGAAGTGGCAGAAGACTTCCACTCAGCCTATGAGAAGATTTTGACGTGAATTGGTCTTACCTAATCAGAGACTCAGTCAAAATTAGAAAAATAGGAAAAAGACTATCTTTCATCTGATTCATGATACCCAGTATGGCTCCAAGTCCGTAATTTTAGACGTCTTACACTTCCAAGTATTGCTCCAAGTCCATAATTTTAGGACTCTTGGACTTGATATTCCAAAAGGAGAAAAGGGTGGAATGATATATAAAAAAAAGGAGGGAAAAGGGGTCCTGAGTTTTTGCAAAAGGAGAAGATTAAGATCATCCTTAAGGTGGAAGAATAATCAAGCTCTATTTTTTCATGAAGTAAGATAACAAGATGCCTAAAAGGTGGGAATGATGTCTAAAGTTTAATGTTTCTATCTTTTTATGATTCCAGCAAAAAGTTTATAGTGCGAAGGTTTTTCTATAGTGTCACATCGGCTCTAATCTATAAATGACCTTCATTTAATCCATGTCCCTTATAGACCCCATTTCATGCCTCTTAAAGACATGTTGATCTCTCTTGGTAAGTAGAGTCTATTAGTGGAGATTGTTTGAAAAAACATGCATATGAGATAAGATAATATTTAAACTTAATGAGAGATTTTGGCCAAGTAATGTGTATGTGCCTATCTGATGTGTAGTAGCTCTTGCTCAAACAGAAATGATTCCTAAGTTTAGTATAGTAACTAGGGTAATGATGTTATAGAGTGTCAATTTAGAAAAAAATCAAGTCTTAAGGTATATTGACATTGATTTGATAAAGCCGTCATTGGATTTTAAGAAAAAAAAATTATTTTCTTGACACATAAGCCTTCAAGCTTAGGGAATGCTACACTATCAAACCTTAAAGGACATATTGGGCAAGGTGGGCTAATGAAGGGACTATTTGCACAATCATAAAGAAGTTACTAATCAATGTGTTAAATCATGGGTTGACATGGATGTCTAACTATCCTACTTGGGCCCCTACTACTCGTGTTTTATATATCTTGAAGATAAAAAATATGGATTCAATATCTTTATTTGTCCTAATGCAAGACCGAAATGAACATCGTGAAGGTACCAATAGGAGTGCTCTGACCTACCATCTTAATCTGTGAACCACTGTAAGTATTCTTCATGCATATCATGAACACATCCATACATGAGTATATCAAACTGCATTTTTTTTATCTTATGTTGCCTATTCCTTTGTTAGAGTAAACATGTGATACATTGTGAAGCAAACAATCAAAAGCAGATATGGAATTAGGGGGCATGAAAGGGCCATTGCAAAAGAAAGAAGAGATGCATACTTGTGCAAAGAACTAGATAAAAAAAATCAAGTAGAGCCTACATAGGAAAAAATCATTGGTTTGAGCCTACACATGGGGCAAAACTTCTTTTCAATTTTTGATTTTATTTGTGCATAAAATATTTTTAGACTTTCAATATTTTGCCATGCAGGAGGGAAAAGAGAGGATATAAGGACTAGCTAAAAAATAGCTGAATTTTTTGCAAAGCAAAGAACTAAAAGAATGGAACAAGAACAAAGTTAGAACTCTCAAATGAATAAAGATGCAAAAGACAAAAGATCAAGATAAAGGTCCAAGAATAGAAGACTAGTCCAGCTAGAAGAGCTATTGATCCATTGAAGAATGGAATTGAGTAGCTAGAGAAAGCCAGAATTCTTAAATGACAAAAGGATGGTCAAGCTAAAAGAGATGAAGTCCATTGTGCCGCAAAACCCAAATACAGTCTCAGGTTGAAAACCCAAATCTAGTCTCGGGTCAAGAACTCAAATATAGAATCGGGTCCAAAACCCAAATTCAGTTTTAAGTTAAGAACTTAAATCTAGTCTCGGGTTGAGAACCCAAATATAGTCTTGGGTTGAGAACCTAAATCCGGTCTTAGATCCAAAAACCAAATCTAGTCTCAGATTGAGAATCCAAATCCAGTCTCGGATTGAGAATTCAAATCTAGTCTCGGGTCGAGAACTAAAATATTATCTCGGTTCCAGAACCTAAATCTAATCTTAGGTCCACAACCCAAATCAGTTTACTAGTCTAGAAGCCAAAATAATCCGGGTCCAGAACCCAAACAAAAATATGTCGGGTCCAGAACCCAATTTGTTAATGCTAATTATTTTTCACTCTCTTCTACTTAATTCTCAGATAATTCAAGCAGGGGGCAAAATTGTAGACCTTAATTTTGGCCCAGTTCAAATTTGGTTTTAATTAAAAGAGGCCGAATTAAGTTTATTTTTAATAAAAGGCCCAAATTAAATTTAATCTAATTGAATTAGGTCCAGTTGAAGTTGAACAAAATAGACATGAGCCAAATAGATATAAGCCAAAATACATGAGCTAAATAGACATTAGCCAAATAGATATGAGCCAAATAGACATGAGCTTAATAGACATAAGCCAAATAGACATGAGCTAAATAGACATGAGCTTAATAGACACGAGCCAAATAGACATGAGCAGGGGGAAATTTTGCTTTTCACTCTTTTCTACTTAAGTCTCAGATCGTTCAAGCAGGGGGCAAAATTGCAGACCCTTAATTTTAGCCCAATTCAAATTTGGTTTTAATTAAAAGAGATTGGATTAAGTTTATTTTTAATGAAAAGCCCAAATTAAATGTAATCTGATTGAATTAGGTGTAGTTGAAGTTGAACAAAATAGATATGAGCTTAATAGATATGAGCCAAATAGATAGGAACTTAATAGACATAAGCCAAATAGACATGTGCTTAATAGACATGAGCCAAATAGATATGAGCCAAATATACATAAGCTAAATAGACATTAGCCAAATAGACATGAGCCAAATAGACATAAGCCAAATAGAAATGAGATAAATAGACATAAGCTTAATAGACATGAGCCAAATAGACATGAGCCTAGCTCATTCCAATTTGGGGTGTCCAAATTGACATGAGCCTACCTCATGTCGATTTGTGCACTTTAAATCGACATGAGCCCAACTTATGTCAATTTGGACACGCCAAATCAACATGAACCCTATGCTTAGATGGTTCTAATTGAGTTTGAATCCTAATTGTGTTTAACTTGTGAAAAATCTCAAAATCATATCAGGATTAATAGTGAATGTTAGTCCTAATTGATACATTATAAATAGAAAGGAAGAGAGAAAGCCAAGAAAGGTAGTAGTGATTAAGAAATAGAGGCAACAATTAACAAAGCAAAGGAAAGCAATTAGAAAATAGCATCCATGATTATTAAAATGAAAGTAAAACACAAAGACATAAATCAACAAAGCAACCTAAAAGGCAAAAGCAATTGTCTCTAGCTTGCTTTATTCAACCAAGGTTGCAATTAATCAAGGCAATGGCACAGGCAAGCTTGGTTTAATATATAGTAAGATTGGTAGACCCAACAAACTGAAGATATAATTCTCACTAATTAATTCAATTGAATTCATTGGTTGTTTTCAATACTTAACCCGTTGTAATCATCTTATTATTTTGTTCAACCTTTTATCAATTGCCTTCATTTTGGTTTAGGAATTAAGTACATTGTGATGTATTATTGACTCTATGAAGTTTATTTACTAAACTGCAACCTTAGCCCCAATTTGATACGAGACTTAGAACCTCAATTTTACATTAAACACAGTTTACATAATTCATCTTTTGAAGCTATAGTCTCACAAATTCAAAACCCTAATTCTTTATATTCAACCTTAACTTGTATTTCATAATCTAGGTTACAGCCTAATTTTATATTAAAAACTCTAATTTTATATTAAACCCCTAATTTAGTATTTTAAAAAACCCTAATTGTATATTAAGACCCTAATTTAAGATTTTAAATCCTAAAAACCTAATTTGCATTATGAAACCCTAGTTGATGTTAAAGCTTTAACTTTGTTAATTTATTATGGAACCATGATTTTAATTATTAATTTTATTGTTATGGATGAATGGATGGTTGATATAATTTGCTTATGATGAGTGATTGAATTATGATTATTTACCATTGTTTGTATTTTAAAGATTGTAAAAGGTATGTGTTCCACCTTGTGGGTGCCTTAGTTATTTTTTATTATATAATTTATTTTATGAACTTTGAGACTTTGTAAATGACATGTTTTCGTAAATGACATGTTTTCATCTTTTGGTGGATGTCTTTTTTTATTTATTCTTATGGACTTGGATAATTGTAAAGGCATATTTTCATCCTCGGATGGGTGCCCATTTTGATTTTTTTGTTTAACTTAATATTATGATAAATACTTATTTTATAATTACATGTGATATGGATAATACTGTAATAATTTAAGAATTTTATAATATTTAGACCTGAAAAAGAGGCCAGTTCTAATGAACCAACCACCATGGGGGTGCTAGGTTATTCTCAAATTTACCATGGATGCCCAACTTTTTGAACCCAATAGGGGGGTTGAGATCCCTTAGGAATTAAGTCATCTTTCCTGATCTGTCCGGACAATGACTCTATTTTCTCCAAGTTTAGACCTGTGTTCTCTAAGGCCCAAAGCTTAATAGTGTCATAGCCAAAAGAACCATTCCACCGGGAGACTGGGGTAAAACTTTTCGCTCACAATTACTTAGTGAGATCTGAGAGCTTCCTTTATTATCATCTTTAGCATAAATATATACATTAGTGATTGTCAGTTAACTCCCTACACTATTAATTCTGATGATCTATAGTTTAGGAATTGCCTTTCTTTTATTTTTTTTTAATTTCATTATCATTTCCCCTTTTCCTCAAGTCAAAGTTCCCTTAGTTGTATAAATTTCCTTTTAAGTTTATATGCTTATTTTTATTTTTTTTATATCTGCTCATGCGTAAATTCATTGATTGACTTAAATTTTAGTTTTTATTTATATACGGTTATAAACACTCGTACTTCCTAAGTATGGCTGCTAGTTACTTAGGTTGCACCACCATAACAACATTTTTATTTAAGATTCTCTTAGTTATTCCATGCAACAACCTTAGTACAACACTTGCAAACTGACCATTAATTCGAATTACTATGAATTGAATTATTACTTCCTCACAAAATTCCATTCTCCAAACTTTCCTTTTAAGTATACCCTAGAGCATGATATCCATCATTTCTAATAATCAACTCACATGTTCTGCCAATTTACTAGTTGTCTTATTGAGTTGTTATCTAGTTTCTTTCTATGTTCATATACAATTTGGGCATCTACCATTAATCCCACATTTACCAGCAGCATATATGAAGTAACAAACTTATATTTTATAAATTGGCTCAATAATTTAGGTTCTTATTTTATTTATATGCATACTATCTATAAATTTATCTAAATATATATTGTCTAATGGTGCACTGGTCCCCTTTTAAGCTATATATTTCTAGCTGCCCCCTTTGATTTCTATGGTAACTGATTATCATATTAAACTAATGTGGTCCTCTATTTATGAGAATAACCTAGTTCATCCAATTATTCAAATTGTGATTTTCTTAATTCATTTAGCTCGACTCATTCAGATGTTGTAAAATCCATCACCCCTACCATCAATAGCTAACCATTACACTACTTGTTTTAAGACTATTTCAAGATCAATCTTTTCCCTTCCTTTGTTCAGCAGTTCACAGACAACACAAGTATGTACAAACATTTTAATATTTTTTCTATTGAGTTTTTCTTGTTACTCTTTATTTAACTAACTCAAGTTAAGATATTTTTTTCTTTTTTTATTTTTATTTTTCCTTTAAACCCATCAAATCGACTATTGACTCCTAACTTATCATGTCTTTATGGATTCATTTAGTTTATATCATTTTTAGCTCTCTTTTGCTTCCAACACTTTCACACATTTCACATCTATTCTCTAGAACCCTTTTTTTCTCTTTAATTCTACTTTATCATTTACGTCCATAGCAGATATATGCATTTAACCATGTTAAAAACTCTACCCAAATTTTGGATCAACTTGTTAATCTAACCTGCATGTGTTCTTGGTTATGACCCTCGTTCTCCTTTGTTGCTTCTAATATTTTTAATTCCAGACGAGTCGACACATCATTTTGCAATCTTTAGATTCCCTTGAACTGATCACTTGATATCATTATGTTCCTGATTCACCAAATTCCATTCTTAACTTTTTATCTCATGTTTTGCTTTTAGTATTAAGCATTGTTCATTTAAGTTTCTAATTTCTTACTTCTCATTCATATAAGATTAACTTCTATACCAAATCCCCACTAGCTCTAATTTAAATGTTTAATGGTATAAGAATGCCAACTTTAAGCCTTATGTTTCTTTTATTTAAAATCAGATTGCCTTTTTGACTTACACTCCTACATTGGGGGTTTTTACCACGTTGTGGGAGCAAATCCCACTATTTATGAAAATATGGAATGTGCTCCCATTTTTACTAAAACATAGGAGTCAAGCATCAAACCGAAAATCTCACTTTTGGTTTAATGCTTGAATTATTATTTTTACTAAAATCAAAAGTGATCGTTTCAGTTTGAGTCAAATTGAAACTATAAATTTCAATGTGACTCAAACCGAAACTGTCAGTTTCAGTTTGATTGTTGAATGATTAATTTTTTACTCAAACTGAAAGGTATATTTTTATTTGAGTCAAACCAAAACTATGAATTTTGTTTTGATTCAAACCAAAACTATTAGTTTTGGTTTAATATGTGTTAAATTTTGTTTTTAAGATGACTGAAGCCGAAAGTCAAAATTGTGGTTTCAGTCATCTTCACACCTCTATGCTAAAGGAATCAATTAGCCAACAGGCTTTAATTTAATTTTTTTTTTAAATCTTTACATTTTTTTTAAATTATAATAAATTTTTTATTTAATAACCTAAGAACCATCCCCTTCTACTCTCATTTTTCATCTTCAAATTTATTCGCTTCATTCTACATCTTCTTCCATACTATGATCCTCAAATAAATTCTCATTCTCCCGACACATCATACTCACATAATCCCTCACTATAAATAATTATTTTCATCTTTTCTTTCTTATATCCCAATTATTCAAATTCATTTTCTACAAAATATTATTCATTAACACTAGTATTAAATATTTCTTAAGCTACTATAAAAAATAATTATCATCACTATCACAAACAAATCACTATTAAGGTAAATGTTATATTAAATTTGATTTTTTTTTAATTTTTCATAAATTTATAATTAATTTGTTGCATGTTGTATTTTTTTTTTTGCAGATTTTTTATAGAAAATTTGAAAGCACATAAAGGTATTTATAAATTATAACTATTTATTTTTTATATATTATGTATTATTTTTACATGTATAAGTGTTTGCACCCAAAATTAACCAAATTTTAGTGGTTAAAGAAAATGGGAAGTTAATCAAAAAATGAGGCTTAGATCATGGGCATGAAAGTTTGGAGTGGGGTAGTTATTTGAAGTTAATGAAAGTTGATGGATGTTTTGAAAAAAGTGGGAAGTTATCCTAAAAACAATAAACCACTTCCATAGAAAAAAAAATGAAAGAAGAAAGATGGTCTCTAGCAACCATCATGATTACTAACACTTAGTCCAAAATGGATCAAATATAGCTCTCAATCTTAGAAATAGAAGGTGCATAATTTTCAATTCCACAACAAAAGTCTTCATTCCACAGTAGCAAATTTTTATTTTTATTTTTTAGTTAATTTAGTTTATCCAATTCTCCATTTCCATAGACTTAGTTTAAGCCTTCTAATTCAGTATGTGTCAATTATAGTGCTGTAATATATTCTATTATTCCACATTCCATTTTTTTTAGAGCTATCATTAGTTCAATTTTTTATTGTAGAATCCAAATGAACTTACTAAAGGGAGTTTGGGAACTTTGATTCTCTTTGGCCCTTTAAGAAATCTACACAATTACTTGGTAGAAGTCAAAATAGGTGCATTTAAGTCAATGACCCTATATCCTCTAGCATGCTCGCACCCTAAATCAAAGGCCAAATAGGTTTTTCTCACCATTTTTGAGGGAAACAATTGTTTTTTTTTTATGTGTTGCAATTACTGTATTGTTTTGTGTATTTTTTGTAAAATTATAATTAATGTGTTTAGAGCTTTGGAAGGAATGTTGAAATTAATATATATATATTGAATTATTTCATAAATTTATAATTATTACTTATGATTTAGGAATAACATTAAAATTAATTATTTTAAATTTTCATAAACTTATAATAAATTTATTTATGCTTAATGGATAACATTGAAAATAAGTTTTAAATTTTTTCCTAAACATATAATTATTTTATGTTTTTTCTAATTTTTTTCATAAACTTGTAGTTAATTTTTTTTAGGGTTTAGGGAGAACATAAAAAAGAATTCTTAATTTTTTCATAAGTTATACTTAATTTTTTTAGGGTTTAGGAATAACATTAAAATTATTTTTTTAATTTTTCATAAAATTATAATTAATTTATTGGGACAACAATATAATTTGAGAGTTTTAATTTTTTAAATTAAAATATAAACTTATAATTAATTTTTTTTTCAATTTTTCATAAACCATTAAATAATTTTTTTAGGGTATAAGATGAATGTTAAAGATTTTGAAATTAATTTTTTAGTTTTTAATTTTTTTCATAAACTTATAATTATTTTTTAGTGTGTGGAGATAACATTAAAAAATATTTTAACGTTTTAACAACTTAATTTTTCTTAAACTATTATATTAAGTTGTGTATTTATTCATATAATTATAATTAATTTGTTAAAGCATAGGGATGAATGTTGAAAGTAAACTTTTTTTTAAATTATTTCTTAAATTTATAATTATTACTTAGGGTTTAGGGATAATATTAAAATGAATTATTTTAAATTTTCATTAAGCTTATAATAAATTTATTTAGGCTTAATGGATAACATTGAAATTTTTTTTTTTTGCTAAACTTATAATTATTTTTTTTTTATTTTTTTTCATAAACTTGTAGTTAATATTTTTTTTAGGGTTTAGTGAGTATATAAAAATGACTTATTAATTTTTCTATAAGTTGTAATTAATTTTTTTAAGGTTTGGGGATAATATTAAAATTATTTTTTTATTTTCCATAAAATTATAATTAATTTATTGGGACAACAATAAACCTATAATTATATTTTTTAAATTTTTTAAAAAACCTTAAATAATTGTTTTAGGGTTATAAGATAAACTCAACTAAACTCAACAAAACCTTAATCTCAAGTCAATTGGGGTCGGCTATATAAATTCTTCTTTTTCACTCAGTACGATTTAGGGTTATCTTTTCTAATTGATGTAACATCATAAGATTATTTTGGACCACCTTTGACCATATCAATTTAGGCTTACCTCTGTCTATCTTAGCTATATCTATTCTAACTATTTATTTTTTCTAATCGGTGCATTGCAAGGTCTTCATTTCATATTGTCAAACCATCTCAATATATATATGCTCTCTGGGTGTTACAAATTTTGAAATTAATTTTTTAGGTTTTACTTTTTTTTCATAAACTTTTGATTATTTTTTGGTGTTTGGAGATAACATTAAAAAATATTTTGAAATGCTAATGACTTAATTTTTTTTAATATTGCATTGTTTTGTGTATTTTTTTCATAAAATTATAATTTATTTATTTAGAGCCTAGGAATGAATGTTGAAATTAATCTTTTTATTTTTAATTGTTTCATAAATTTATAATTAGTAAATAGGATTTACGGATAACATTAAAATTAATTATTTTAAATTTTTCAAAAAATAATAATTTATTTATTTAGGTTTTATGGATAACTTTGAAAATAAGTTATTTTAAAGATTTTTTTTTGTAAATTTGTAGTTAATTTTTTTTAGGGTTTATGGAGAACATTATAATTAATTATTAATTTTTACATAAGTTATATTTAATTTTTAAAGGGCTTAGGATAACATTAAAATTTTTTTTTTATTTTTTCATAAAGTTATATTTAATTTATTGGGGCAACAATAATTTGAGAGTTCTAATTTCTTAAATTAAATGTAACACCTTTATACCTGATATGCATATCAGATATACACCTAGTATATGTAAAATACGTATATACAACATAAGAATATCACTATTTTCATATGTTCGAAATTTCAATAAATCTAAGAAAAATATTTTAAAAATTAAAATGTGCTTTAACATATAAATAAAAAATATTCATTAACAATTTTAAACGTCGAAAACACATCTATTATATATAATTTTTAGAAAAAATTAGCCAGAGTTTTATTTACTTCAAATATTCCCAAAATACCGATTGTTCACAGCCTGTACAAAATTAAACACTCCCAAAATACAGTTTTAATCCATTCTTCAAATTACCAATTTACAAATACACATTCGCATTCATAACTCAAAATATTTTTTTTTGTCATAATTAAACACTTTTATGAGTATACAAATACACAAACTTCATAATTTTTTATATACTAACAAAAGTGCTATGTATTAATGTACATAAATCAAAATATTTAAAAGTAATATCTATACATGAATGCAAATGACACAATTGGTCTTACGGTACCCTAGGTCACAAAAAAGAAATCATCCATAGTCCGGGTTTCTCTAAACAGCAACACTCCTACACGCGCTATTAAGACAACCTCGTTAAGCCTGAAAGTTTAGTGGTATATATAATATAGTATTGACATAACAATATTACAATTAAAACATGCACCATATTTAAATAATACACCTTAATTTTACTTTTTTTAAAACATAAACAACCACATACGTTGGGCCTAACCTTCTTATACAATTATCTAGTCACAGGCTTGTTGCCTTGGTCTATCTAATCTCGCTAGTGGATGTAGTTGTCATCCATGATACTCAATGTCTCATTTACAACATATATCTCTGACACCGTTGGTGCCTCACTCGGGGCTTAGGAACATCTCTGTGATGCCCAGTGTCATATCCCATAATATATCTTGCCTAGGGATGTAATAATCATCTGTGACACCCAATGTCTCATCCCTTTCGACATATGGTATTGCCAACATCCTAGCTTAATCTTCTGGGTGCCAGATAATGTATATGGTACACACAATGCACATTCATCTTTCAATAAATTTTCACATCTCAACTCATATCATGGTTTCCACAAACCATCATCATATATAATACAAATGTGGCTCACTTCCACATTTTAGTGCACAACTTGCACTTTTCATATTTTACACAAACGTCACGTTTAGCCATTTTTAAATGCCCTATCATGCTATAATCAATACAAATCAAACATTGTTACTTCAAATAATTCAACACACACATATAATCATTTTGCACTTCCAATTAAAAATTATTACTTTCCATATTTATGATATTTTTAATAAATGTCATCATCTTTTTAGCCACAAACACAATGTGACTAACAAATCACATTTATCATATCTCTCCTGATCATTTCAAATTATGATCACCATCACCATGTCTCGTAATTTATCACATTACATATTCATTTATCATTTCTATTCTTCTGTTTCCACATATGTCTCAAATGATCAACTTGCTCATGATCATTTCTACACTTTATCTTATCACTCAATTTCCCATATTCTCATTAAAATATCAAATTCTATATTTCTCAATCTACTTACACTACTCATGAGTCACTTTTAGAACGTGACTCATTTCTATATTTAAACTAATTTTTCCACATCTCTTATGCTCAACGTCAAGACTTAGCTCTACTCAAGTCTCTCAACATATTCTCATCCTTCATCACATCATTATCCACATTTCACATTTCATACATTCCTCTTAAATAATTATAATACCTCTCATGACCACATGATATTATAATCACCCTCAACTATATCATATTTATCACATTTTACAATATCACACACACTCATATATACTTATATTACAACATTACATTCACACATATTCAATACATATAATTACATAACCAACACATTAACTCATTTATATATATCTCTTTTTCCTCATTCCTCATTCTTATCATGTTTCTCATTTTCAATGCACTTTTCATAACTTTACTTTATTTTCATAATTTATACACACCTTAAACATAAGCCATAATCCAATGGCTTAACATCATATTCATCATATCACAACACACACGTATTCTTTATCTCACCATTTTTCATTCTTATCATATTTCCATATTTTTACCAATTTTCACACATTTTCAAATTCTACATATTATTTGTATATTTTCCACATATTTCAATTATTCAAGTATATTTTTTTGTCATGTTCCCAATGTGATATATTTTCTATTCCAAGTGCATAAAAATACACTTTTACCAATTATACAAAATAAAAATATTTGCCATTCTACAATTGCTTAACATCTCATAATTCAAGCATTTCATATAATTTTACAATCAATAATGCACTTTTACCATGACTTCCAATATCAAAATAACTTAGTACATTTTCACAATTCACAATGTACTAAGCAAATTCATTTGCAATCAATGTAAATGCTATCAAAATATATACTAACCTTAAATATGATAATATCTAAAGCTCAAATCAACTTCCAAATTCAACTTCAACAATTGCCCTTCTTCACTTTGATTTTACAATTCCACTTAGATCAATCCTAAACCACATTACAAGTTGCAACATAGCATTAGCAATTCATTTTAATACACTTTAATCATTCAAATACCATTTACATCAATTTCACGAAGTATTTCACCAAAACGTTATTTTCATCATTACTACCTTATTCAAACTTCATTCTATCAAGCTTATATTTAACATTTAACTATAAAAACATCACTCATACATCAATATAACATTAAAAAAAATTTACTTCCATAATTATGAAATTCTCTTTCAAAAATTTAAATTTCACATAATGTAATTATTAACATTAACTTTACCAAAACCTACTCATATCACATTTTCAACCTCAAAATCATAACATTTACATTAAAACAACACCAATTCATCTCATTAAAATAATTATCAACATCCATATTAGAAACCCTAATTTCACATATTCATCCATAACCCTAAATTCACCAATCCTGCCATTTTCAATCATCCAACCAACAAATCACTATACAATCATTATTCTAACTTCATTTTTATCTATTTTAACAATTTAAATGCACATTCTCTCTGTAAACAAAACTTACATTATCATAAAACCAAGAAAATAAATCTTAAAAATAAAAGAACTTGATTTCTTTGATAATCCTTCAAAACCACTTTAAATCCTCTTGAAATCTCTTGTAAAATTTAGTATTTGAAATGAACTTGTGCTCTTCTCACTCTCTCGCTCTTTCTCAACCTCACTTTGAAGAAGGAAAAGAAAAAGAAGATGAGTAATTGTCTCCCCATTCTTATCTTTTAATATATATAAAATAATTAAAAAACTTTTTCACCAATCACATTTCTTCCTTCTTTGACTATTATTATTATTATTATTATTATTATTATTATTATTATTATTATTATTATTATTATTATTATTATTATCATCATCATCATCATTATCATCCACTTTTTCAACACCAAATTATACATCACATACATGTAATATATATTTTGTGTATATGCATATGTCTTATATATGTTACTTATATTTTATATGTACTATTATGTACATATTTATGTAATGTATATACCATATATATGTAATGTATATTTAGTGAATATAAATACCCATATGCACAAATAATATGTATTCTATATACACATCAAATATGCCTTATATGTGTATTAAATATATCAAGTATGTAATATATATATCCAACATATACAATTAATATACAATATATATGTTATATATACACTAGGTATACATTGGGTATATAAAATTATCCAAAATTACGGATGTGACAATTCTCTCTCGCTTAAATAATTTAATCCTCGAAATTACTTATTGTAGTAAATAACTCCACCATAATTAAATACTAATCTTCACTTTCTACATAATTAACTACCAAATTATTTTCACCATTAATCATCATTACCAACTATATAATTTTTTACTCTCCTCCTTATAGATACTTTTAACCATTTTTTTTATAATGTACATCATAAAGATCATTAAAAAATATAAATTCTCCACTTATTCATATCCAATGTTCATATTAACTTAGAATTCTAACTACAAACTCAGCTGTTCAATATAACAATACGTCCATGCATTTCATATCATTTCTATCATTAACTTTCAAATTCTTTAATTCTCAGCGATACATTTTTTATACATATAAATGTTAAATTTTCTTCATATAAATCCTACTTTCAAATTCCTTCGATGAATTGATCTCATTATTATCATTCATAAAATGAATTAAAATCCATTTATTATAAAATCATTATACATCCATTATTAAATCTTTACCTCTGCCTTAAATATCCAAAAACATATCATAACATCCACTTCCACATAACCCATTAATAAACACATCTCAATTATACAACCAAATATGGATTGCAAACATAACTTCAATTCATTTTAACTTAGTAATCCATTTATATAAATTCACATTTTAGTTGGTCAATTTAGAGAACAACATTTAAATTCTTATTTACTCATTACCAATCTTCACTTAACCAATGCTATATGTCATTTTAATAAATCCTCAATATACTTTCATAATAAATAGATTGTTTTTATATACTAGTTCTCTCTTAAATTTTAATTATGAACTCTTTGTTCTAATTATTAAAAACTCCATATTCCTTCTTCATACATCAACCCATCCATATGAAAATTTTCATAATTTCTTTCATTTGTCACGTAAAATTAATTAGTTACTCACTTTTATAAATCCACATGACTTCCTCACTTTCATGTCAATCTCACTTTTCCATTTTACATTCCTTACCAAATCTTCACAAAAGATTATAAACTTTTAACCATGTACACTTGACACATATATGGACTTATATTTAAACTTTTAGATTTTTTCAAGTTGATTTACTATATTTAAAAATTGTCTTCAAACCTATAGAATCTGTTTCTTTGATAATTTTACTGGCAATACTTATTCACCCATTTATTTCAGGTATCAAACCTTTATAAAGATTTATGAAATTTTATCCATACGCTCTAGAAATACATATGATATTGTATGTAAAAGTTCAGATTTTTCTAGGTTGGTTTGTTGTAGTTTTTAAATATTTTCTCAACCTATACAGATTCTAGGTTGCTGGAACTGCTCTAATAATTTGTGTTCTTCTATTTTTCTTAAATAGTAATTCATCTTTAAAAATTATAAAATTTCATACATTACATTCTAACATATAGAAAAAACTTTTTGTTAAAATTTCAAGCTTATTTAACATCCCTAGATTAGTACAAAAATTTAGACTATATCACTTTGCAACACATATGCAAAATTTTCAGCAACTATAATACTCATATCTCATACTTTTATTTCACATCTAAATCATTTCCTTACTGTCACATGTTCATCAATTAAATCAACTATAAATCTAAATTTCAAATAAAAGTTTAAAAAATTCTTAATCTGTAATCTCTAGAATGACGCTTCCTCTGCGTCACTCTAAACTATGTGTCCCAAATGTCATCTCAACTTATATCTGTTACATCGAACAGACATTGCCACATCAGAGACCAACACAGGTGATAATGCATATGCAAGTATTAAAACACAAATCATTATTTTAAAATTCCCCTTTCTCATTTTTGAACCTACCTAGGCTGAGAATCACAAACTTAGGCTTTGATACAAAAATAAATATAACACCCTTATATTCTATATATGTAACACATATACTCAGTATATGTAAAATACGCATATACAATACAAGAACATCATTATTCCCGTCTCTTTGAAATTTCCATAAATCTAAGAAATATATTTCAAAATTCAAAATGTGCTTTAACATATTAATAAAAATATTCATTAACAATTTTAAATGCCAAAAACATATATATGTTATATATAAAATCTCTAGGGAAAATTCAATAGAGCTTTATCTACTTTAGATATTCTCAAAATACCAATTGTTCACAACCTACACAAAATTAAACACTCATAAAATACACTTTTAATTCATTCTTCAAATCACCAATTGACAAATACACATTCGCATTCATAACTCAAAACATTATTTGTCATAATTAAATACTTTTATAAGTATACAAATACACAACCTTCATAATTTGTTATATACTAACACAAGTGCTATGTATGAATTCACATAAAACAAAATATTTAAAAGTAATATCTATACATGAATGCAAATGACATAGTTGGTCTTGTGGCACCCTAGGTCACCAAAAAAATCATCCACAGTCCTTGTTCCTCTGAACAACAACACTCTTACCTGCGCGATTCACATAATTGCACTAAGCCCAAAAGCATAGTGGTATATATAATACAACATTGACATAACAACATTATAATTACAATATGCACCATATTTAAACAATACACCAATTAATTTTACTTTTCTTTAAAACATAAACAACCACATACGTTGGGCCCAACCTTTTTATAGAATTATCTAGTCTCAGGCTCATTGCTTTGGTCTATCGCATCTTGTTAGTGGATGTAGCTATCATCTGTGATACCCAATGTCTCATCCATAACATATATCTCTAACACTATTGGTGTCTCACTCGGGGTGTAGGAACATCTCTGTGACACCCAGTGTCTCACCCTATAATATATCTTGCCGAGGGATGTAATAATCATATGTGACAACCAGTGTCTCATCCCTTTCGATGTATGGCATTGCCAATATCTAAGTGCAATCTTCTAGCAACTAGACAATGTATAAGGTACACACAATATACATTCATCTTTCAACATATTTTTACATTTCAACTCATATCATGGTTTTCATAAACCACCATCATATATAATGCACATATGGCTCACTTCCACATTTTAATGCACAACTTGTATTTTTTACATTTTACACAAACATCGCGTTTAGTTATTTTTAAATGGCTTATCATGTCATAAAAAAATACTAATCAAGCATTGTTACTTTAAACAATGCAACACATATATATATTCATTTTGCACTACCAATTAAATTTTATTAATTTCCATATTTCTAATATTTTCAATAAATGCCATCATATTTTAGCCACAAACACAATGTGACTAACAAATCACATTTATCATATCTCTCTTGATCATTTCAAACTATGATCACCATCACATGTCTCGTAATTTATCACATTACATATTCATTTATCATTTATGTTCTTCTGTTTCCTCATATGCCTCAAATGATTAACTCATTCATGATCATTTCCACACTTCATCTTATCACTCAATTTCTCATATTCTCATTAAAATATCAAATTCTAAATTTCTCAATCTACTTACACTACTCATGAGCCACTTTTAGAATGTGACTCATTTCTATATTTAAACACATATTCCACATCTCTTTTACTCAACTTTAAGACTAATCTCTACTCAAGTCTCTCAACATATTCTCATCCTTCATTACATCATTCTTCACATTTCACATTTCATACATTCCTCTTAAATAATTCTAATACCTCTCATGACCACACGATATTGTAATCACCCTCTACTATATCATATTTATCACATTTTACAACATCACACACACTCACATATACTTATATGACAACATTACACTCACACATATTCAATAAATATAATTACATAACCAACACATTAACTCATTTATATATATCTCTTTTTCCTCATTCCTAATTCTTATCATGTTTCTCATTTTCACTGCACTTTTCATAACTTTACTCTATTTTCATAATTTGTAAACATCTTAAACATAAGCCATAATTCAATGGCTTGACATCATATTCATCATATCACAACATACACATATTCTTTATCTCACCATTTTCATTCTTATCATATTTCCATATTTTTGCCAATTTTTACACATTTCCAAATTCTACACATTATTTTTATATTTTCACATATTTCAATTATTCAAGTATATTTTCTTGCCATGTTCCCAATATGATATATTTTCTATTCCAAGTGCACAAAATGTACTTTTACCAATTATGCTAAACAAAAATATTAGCCATTCTACAATGGCTTAACATCTCACAATTCAAGCATTTGATACAATTTTACAAATAATAATGCACTTTTACTATGACTTCTAATATCAAAGTAACTTAGCACATTTTCACAATGTTCTAAACAAATTCAAATCCAATCAATGCAAAGGCTATGAAAATATATACTAACCTTAAATATGATAATACCAAGCTCAAATCACCTTCCAACTTCAACTTCAACAATTGCCCTTCTTCACTTTGATTTTACAAATCCACTTTAATCAATCCTAAACCACATTACAAGTTCCAACATAGCATTAGCAATTCATTTTAATACACTTTAATCATTCAAATACCATTTACATCACTTCCACCAAGAATTCCACCAAAACACTATTTTTACTATTACTACCTTATTCAAACCTCATTCTATCTAGCTCATTTTTGACATTCAACTATAAAAACATCATTCATACATCAATATAACATTAAAACAATTTACTTCCATAATTATAAAAATCTCTTTCAAATATCTAAATTTTACATAATATAACTACTAACATTAATTTCACCAAAACCTACTCATATCACATTTTCAACCTTAGAATTATAACATTTACATTAAAACAATACTAATTCATCTCATTAAAATAATTATCAACATCCATATTAGAAACTCTAATTTCACATATTCATCCATAACCCTAAATTCACCAATCATGCCATTTCAATCATCCAACCAATAAATCACTATATAATCATCATTCTAACTTCATTTATATCTATTTTAACAATTTAAACACACATTCTCTCTCTAACCCAAGCTTACATAATCATAAAACCAAGAAAATAAAGCTTAAAATAAAAGATACTTACTTGATTTCTTTGATAATCCTTCAAAACAACTTTAAATCCTTTTGAAATCTCTTATAAAATTTAGTATTTGGAAAGAACTTATGCTCTTCTCACACACTCTCTCTCAACCTCATGTTCAAGAAGGAAAAGAAGAAGATGAGTAATTGTCTTCCCATTCTTATCGTTTAATATTTATAAGATAATTAAAAAATTTTCCACCAATCACATCTCTTCCTTCTATGAATTTTCTGTCTTCTATTATAATTATTATCATAATCATCATCATCATCATCATCATCATGCACTTTTTCAACACCAAGTTATACCTCACATATATGTAATATATATTTTATGTATATGTATATATCTTATATATGTTACTTATATTTTACATATACTATTATATACATATTTATGTAATGTATATTTAATAAATATAAATATCCATATGCACAAATAATGTGTATCCTATATTCATATCAAATATTCCTTATATGTGTATTAAATATATCAAGTATGTAATATATATATCCAACATATACAATTAATATACAATATGTATATGTTATATATACACTAGGTATACATTGGGTATATACAATTTTTATACCTCCAAATACTTCTTTAATTTCTCCAAAATTACAGATATGACATTAATACACGAACTTATAATTATCTTTTAGGGTTTAGGAATGACATATCAATTAATTTTTATTAATTGATTTTCATGAATATATAATTAATTTTTCAAGGGCTTAGGGATAATGCTAAAATTATTATTATTTTTTAATTTTATCTTAGACTATTAAATATTTTTTTAGGGTTATGAATGTATGTTAAAAATTTTAAAATTATTTTTTAAAATTTTAATTTTTTTCATAAACTTTAATTATTTTTTAGGGTTTAGGGATAATATTAAAATATATATATATTTTTTATTTTTTTTGATGTCTTAATTTATTCATAAACTTATATACTTTTTTAGTGTATATGGACAACATTAAAATTATTTGAATGAAAAATTACATGAATAAACTTTATTTTTTGATTTTGATATGTATATATATATGTATATGTATATGTATATATTTAATTGAAATGTAACTAATATTCATGAGGATTATTAAAAAAAATAAACAATTTGGCGTAGTTATAAATGTGTAAATTTTTTTAGCCATATCCATTAGTTATATGAATAACTAAGAAGTATGAATTTTGAATATATACATTAGAATTACAATAATATTTATTAGGAGTATAAATAATTGTAGTGATATTTATATGTGTACTTAATTAATTATCTTGATTATTATCTTTATCTTTGAATTAGTTATCTTAATTATTGTCTTTATCCTTGAATCTCAAATTAATTGGGCAAAAGATTTTTTTTATTGATTATTTTACAATGAGTTAGTTGATGATGGAAATGATGCATCAAAATCCGTAGCCATTTTTAATTTATTTAAAATTAATTAATCATCAAGTTTGCATCGTTTTAAAAAATATATATTAACTGTTATATTAATAATGGAGACTTATAATTTTAATTCTACATAAATTTCCAAATTATACATTTGTTTAATAAGACTATATTATGCACAATTAATTATATATAGTTTTGAATATAGATATTAATGATACTATTCAAATATTTGTTAGTAAACATGACGGTACTTGACATAAAATTGTACACTGGGGCATGAGAGTAGTTGAAACTACAATTGGGGTTGATTACAAATTTGGATGCAACAATTGAATGCAAATACCCAATAACATTTATTTGGATTTCAACTTGCTAATGTTAAATATGAGGTTTGCCATAGGGTTGAATGAAAATCAAATAATTAGTAAAATATAATTTCAGAATCCATTTCTAGTGTATGGAGGATTAAGATTTGGGAATATATAAATTACAAATGACGTTGATTGAGTATGGTGCTTAACCAAGCTAGTTAAGTTCAAGGCTTCTAAAACATTGAATTGTATGTTGAGAATATTAAGGACTTTACTACCAACAATACCCTTGATAATGTGAGTCCTCCAAATCATTTGGGTTCTGAAATAGTTATGATGAATTGTGTTGAGATGATGATGCAATATTAGGTGGATGACATGACCATGATGGGGTGGAAGAGATGGAAAATGATGATGTCCAAGGAGATGATCCATAATTAGGGGATGATGATGAGCAAAATGTGTCCATATCTAAAGATTATAATGATATTGATGATGACGATGATGATGATGATAATGATGATGATTCAGATGATGAAGAGGATGCAAGTATAGGTCGATTGTTACCCATTGATATGATTTCACCCACATAATCAAATCAACATTTTGTTCTCAATTTATTTCCTCAAATATCTGAATATATGAACTGGTGAATTTTGATTATTATAGTGATCATAGCATGTTATGAAATATTTTAAAAGAGTTTTCTAAAGGCATGATTTTTTATTGAAAGAATGAAGTAAAGATAGCTACTAAGGAGTACTCCTTAGACATAACTGTCAATTCCAAACATTGGGAAATAACAGTAGACAATGGCCCCCATACATATAGGAAATTTCCTATTGCGTATACAATTGTTGAAAAGGAAAGTAAGAGCAACTGATTATTTTTCATGCAATGCATACAACAATACGTCTGTCCAAACATGCCCAACGTTTGTGTTATATCTGATAGGCATATTGGAAATAAGCATGCAATGACTAATCCAATGTAGAGAAAATCAAAGCACAAGTATTGCATTCACCATATTGTCAGCAACTATAACACAAAATTTAAGAATACCGCCATGAAATAAGTAATAGAAAAAGTAGGTACGATTTATAAATTGATGTGTCTAATATTCATTAATGATTATGATTGTTATTTTAAAGTATGTGTTGATATTATTTCAATGTATCTCGAGAAAATCAAGTATGCAAATTTAAAGAGCATCTACAAAAAATTGGCAATATACGTCCAAAAACAGTTGAATGATTGGAAAAATTTCCTAAAAAATGTGGGCATTGTGCCATGATGGTGGCCATCAGTATGGGCAGATGAAAACTAATATGGTAGAATCTATAAATGCATTATACCTAAAAAATCAAAGGGATGCCAATTACAACCCTAGTCGAGATGCTTTTTTTTTTTCAAATTAGCTACTATGTTTGGTCAACGCTGCACGTAATATGAAACAAAAATTAGTAATGGATACGAGTTCACTCATAAATGCATGCATGTGTTGCAAAAGCGAATCAGAAAGGAAAATTGACATGAGGTTACCAATTTTGACAATGACAAAGGCATATTGTCAATTAAGATGGCTCACAATAACTCAAGGAAAAAAGGGCGTTGGGTGCATACTATTAAATTATAAGAGAAATCTTGCTCGTGTAGCAAGTTTCAAAATACTAATATTCCATACTCCCATGCCAATACTGGTTGTCTATCTAATGCATTAGATAACACAAGTTACATTAACCCACTTATACTCTTATCGAGACATATAAATGTTGGGCAACTCACTTCCATCCGCTTTCAAATCGTAACTATTGGCTAATTGCAACAGAAGATCCTTTAGTCCCTAATATAGAATGGATGCATAAGAAGGGTCGACCAAGAATAACTAAAAAAAAATGAGATGGACTGGCAAAATTCCCAAACAATAAATGTATTTTGTAAGAAATGTGGTCAAATAGAACATAACACTAGCCAATGTGGAACATAAGTAGTACTAAATGTTGTCACATGTACCATTATTTAGTGAAAATGTATTGCATGAAAGTTTTGTACATAATTATATAATTAATTAATATTTATTATCAATTCATAGGGTTCAGGTAAAAAATAAAGATAAAGCTGTCACAACACGAAATTAAAATATATATGCAACATGGTGTTAACAGTTAAGAAGATCCTAGTGGCAATATTTGGTATGGTCATAAAAGACTATTTAAAATGGTTCCTATATTTTCTTGCCTTGACTAAGGGGATGCAAATTATATTTTCAATAGCAATCATTCACGAAACATTAATGAGGTAATTGGCAATGAAGTTATTAACAAGTCGAAGTGGGGAAGATTATGGGAAGTAAGATGTAAAATGGAAGCATATTATAGATACCATGATCTACCAATTCCAAAGGGTCTTTCAACTAATTTACCACGGAGTTCAATTAAAGATGTGTAAACATTGATACAACACTTAAAAGTTAGAGATCAATATAGTGTGTCATCAAATAGATAAATTTCATGCAATTAATACATAAGAAGTAGTGGAATATAGGAGGATGACTTATCTGATTATAGTGAAATAGAGGATAATGATTTTGTTAAATATTTTCCTTTTTGCTTGCCAAAATGTTGTTAACTAAAAATGTCATGAAATGTAACCATTTACATTTGTAACCGAATGCTGTTAAACATTATACCATAAATAACATTTTTTTTAAATGTTTTATTAGATTAAATATCAGAAAGATACACTTCCGGTGATATTTTTTAGGTTACTGGACGTCATTGGGCACTGGATGATGCATTTGTGTATCACTCAGATTCCAACATGCACGATGCCAAAGTTGTTTACAATTAACCAAGGAATGAGTGGTCTTTTCGATTGCAACATGTGAGCGGGGATTTTTGCCCCCTCTCCTAGTGGAATGGTTCTTGTGACTTTAGCACTGTTAAGCTCAGGGCCTTAGAGAACATGGGCCTAAACCCAGAGAAAATAGAGTCACCACCCGGATGGGCTTGAAAAATAAAAAGGGGTGGATGACTCGATTTCTAAGGAATCTCCAACCCCCTAATGGGTTCGAAAAGTTGGGTATGCATAGAGAAGGTGAGAATGACCCAGCACTCCCACAACACTCAGTTTATTAGAACTGGCCTCCTTTTCAGGTCTAAATATTATAAAACTCTTAAATATTATATTATTACCTATACTACATGCGATTCAAAATAAATAAAGAATTTATTCGATCGAAACAAATAAAAACAAAATAATGAATAGGCACCCATCCAGAGATGAAAACATGCCCTTACAATGTCCAAATGTCCATAAAGAAAATGAAATAGGACACCCACCAAAAGGTGGAAACATGTCCTTTACAATAGTCCCAAAATCTTTAAATGATAAACTAAATTACATAATAAAAACTGAGGCACCCACAAAGTGGAAATGTGCCTTATACAATTCAAGAAATCTCATAAATGATTAATTAAGCAAATTAAATCATTCAAGCATAATTAAAATAAAACATCCATCATAAAGTAAAATAAGCATCCATCGTATAACAAATAGCAAACCAGATAAATAACTAAAAATAAAGTTTAAATCATTAAACAAATAAAAGTAGGGTTTAAGGAATTAGGGGTTGGAAACTAGGGTTTATGGTTTTAATTATTGGAGTTAGGGTTTGGACCTAGATTTGGGAATTGGGCCTCTAGAATTAGGGTTTTAGGTTTTGGGGTCTTGGTTTTGGGAATTAGAGTTTGGGTATTTTTTGGATGGAATTAGGATTTTAGTTTTGAAATTAGGGTTTTGAGGCTAGTATTTGGAAAATTAGGGTTTTAGTATTTGGATTTAGGATTTTGGATGGAATTAGGATTTTTTAGGTGAAGTTAGGTATGTATTAGGATTTTTATGGTTTTAGGTTTAAGAAGAAAGGTTTAGGGTTAGGGTTTGGATTTACGGTTTTTAAGATGGATGTTTGGGTGAGTAAGGTTAAGGTTTACTAGATGTCTAGGGTTTGGTTTTAGGGCTTTTGAAATTTAAGATATTGGAAACTAAAATTTAGGCTTTATGGCTACTGGATTAAATATGAAACTCAAATTATTGGATTAGGGTTTTGGGGTTTTTAGGCTACTGGATGTTCAAACAGATGGTCAAAACTCTATGTTAAATCTAAGATCAAATTAACTATATATTAAAGCGATTCTCCAAATCACTAATTATTATTTTTCAAAGAAAACATTTTCACTGTATGTTGAAGCAAATTGTAAACCAATAGATGCATCTACTGTAATTTTAAATGGATTCAATGATTGAAGACAAACCTCTGTTATTGGTTCTACCAAAATTATTTAATTGAAATAAGCCATCTGCTACTGCCTGCCTGGATCAATCAAAGTTGTGGTAAGAGACCGTCTGATTGTTGCTTCTATGTTGTTTTTATTAAACCGTTCCAATTACTAATTATGTTCTCCATAATTGTTGATGCCTGTTTCAATGTTAAATAGCAGTATTTATAGGTGTAATTAGATTTAAAATAAAACCCTAAAACTTAATCCGATGGCCTAAATGAAGTCCATCTTAATTAAGGAATTAATAAGCCAAATTAAAATCGAATTAAGGGTCTATGGCAGAGTGGAACACTCCAATCCCCCATGACCCATAGACCATGGCATATTGGGAGTGCCAATCTGCCATGAACCAAAGGTCATGGCAGATTGTGACTCCCAATCAACACCTTGGTTCATGGCGGATTGGGAGCCAATACGCCATAATCTAAGAGTTATGGCGAATGGGGACTCCCAATCTACCATGGACCATGGTTCATGATGAATTGGTGTCCCAATTCATCATGGTTTTTATATTTGGGTCCTGTTTGGCTCATTTTTATATCTTAAAATATAATCAAACCTCTTTTAACTTTCAAATGATAAATAGGATTGGATTTAGGATTTTAAAATTAAAACCACTTAATTTAGGCCTTTCAAAACTGGTTTGATTTATTTTTAAGCTATAAACTAAGTTTAAGCATTTAAAATCAAACCGAATTTAACTTGTCCTTCATTAATTGAGATTAGATTAGCTTAGGGCCAAAATTAGGGTTTTACAGTTTGTCCCCTGCTTCAATGATCTGAGACTTCAGTAGAAGAGAGTAAAAAGCAACATGATTTTGAGCTCATTTTGGATGAGGATGGGTTCAGGATCCAAACAATGGATTTAGGTTATCGACCCGATATTAGATTTTATTTGGGTACTCAACCTGAAATTGAATTTGGGTTCTCCACCCAAGACTGGACTTGATTTGGGTACTTAACCTGATGCTGGATTTTAGTTTCTTGACCCAAGACTGGATTTGATTTGTGTACTCAACCTGATGCTGGATTTGATTTGGATACTTGAATCGATAATGGATTGGATTTTTGGTTCTTGACACAAGACTGCATTAGGGTGCTTGACCTAATACTGGATTAGGTACTCAACCCAAGACTAGATTAGGGTGTTCGGCCTGAAACTGGATTAAGGTTCTTAACCTAAAATTGGATTAGGTTTCTCGACCTAAGATTGGATTAGGGTGCTTGACCAAAAACTGGATTAGAGTGCTCAACCTAAAACTGGATTCGGGTTCTCAATCATGAAACTAGATTAGGGTGCTCAACCCAAAACTTGATTAGGGTGCTTGACCCAAAAATATATTAAGGCTCTCTACCCAAAATTAAATTGGGGTGCTTAACCCGAAACTAGATTAGGATACTTGACCTAAGATTGGATTAGGATGCTCGACCCAATACTAGATTAGGGTGCTCGACCCGAAACTAGATTAAGGTACTCGATCCAAAATTGGATTAGGGTTCTTGACCCGAAATTGGATTAGGGTGATCGACCCAAAACTGGATTAGGGTGCTCGACCCAATACTGGATTAGGGTGCTCGACCCGAAACTAGATTAGGGTGCTCGACAAAAAACTATATTATGGTTCTCGACCCTAAATTGGATTAGGGTGCTCGACCTAAGACTTAAGCTCTTTTAGCTTGATCATCCCTTTGCCATTTGAGAATTTTGGCTTTCTTTCAGCCAATTGTTTCCATTCTTCAATGGACTCTGTTGACGTTCTATCATATGAGAGTTTTGGCTTTCTTCTAGCTAGTTATCCTATTCTTCAATGGATTGACTTTAGCTCTTTTAGTTGGAATGTGCTTCTATCATTTGAGAGTTCTGGCTTTCTTCTTTTATTTTTCCTTTTGTAAAAAATTCAGCTTATATCCTCTCTTTGCCCCCTACATGGCAAAATATTGAAAGTGAGTAAAAATATTTTGTACATGCATAAAATCAAGAATTAAAAAGAGGAAGTTTTACCCCCTGTGTAGGCTCAAACCAATATTTTGTATGCATGCAAGCTTTGATTGATGTTTGCATTTTGTTTGTTTCCTTGCACAAGCATGCATCTTCATTTCTGCAAATTGACTGGATCTTTCTCAAGCAATAGACCTTCTATGCCCCCTAATTCCATATCTGCTTCATGTTTGCTTCATAGAGTATCTGTTGTTCATTTTGACAAATAATAGACAATGCAATGTGATATGCTCATGTCTGCATGATATGTATGAATAATACTTACAATGGTTCTATTGACTCACAGACTAAGGCGATCAACTGAAGTGCCTCTATGGATTCCTTCTAGATGCTCATTCAGGTCTTACATTGAAATGGTAGAAGACTTTACATTTATGGCCTTCAAGATGTTGAAAACATGAGTGGTTAGGCCCAAATCGCATAGAGACACATCCATTTCATACTATGATTCAACACATCAGCTGGTAGCCTCTTCATACCATTTCATACTATGATTCAGCGCATCAGTTGGTAGCTTTTTCATAACCTTGCAAATGATTATTTATTTTGCCTCATGTATCCTTTGAGATTCGATGGTGCAACATACTTCCCTTAACTTGAAGGTTTATATAACAAGAAAATAATTTTATTTAAAAAAAAATCAAGTGTTGACTTTGTCAAATCAATGTTAATTTACCTCAGGACTTAACTTTCCCAAATCAATATATCTATAACATGAAAACCCTAGTTACCATACTAAACTCAAAAATCATTTCCATTTAAGCAAGAACTATTGCACTTCAGATAAGCACATACATATTACTTGGCCAAAGGTCTCAATGAGTTTAAATTTTGTCTATCTCATATGCATGCTTATTCAAACAGTCTCTACTAATAGACTCTACTTACTAGAAGAGATCAACAAGTCTTTAATGGGCTTGAAATGGGATCTTATAAGGGACATGGGTTAAATGATGACCATTTTTAAACTATAACTGACATGAAACAAATGACACATCTTCACACTATAAAGAGCTTTGAACATTCACCTGTCTTATTGGCAGGAATTTGAATCTTGATTAGGACAGTCTTTGCCTTTGTAAAAAGTTGGAGACCCCTCACTCTTTACTTTTCTTCTTTTTCTTTCTTTCTTTTTTTTCTTTTTTTTCCTTTCTTTTTCTTTTTTCTTTTTTTTCCTTTTCTTTTCTTTCTTTTGATTTTTCTTTATTTTGTCCTTTTTCTATGAAAGACTCTCAAAATTACTAACTTGGAGCTGTGATGGGTATCATGAACTAGATTGCCTTTCTCATATTTCTCTGATTTTGGTTGAATCTCTGATTGGATTGCACCAATTAAAGTCAAACTTCTTCTCATAGGCTAAGTGGAGGTCTTCTATTGTTTCAGGTAGAAAGAACTATGTCAGATTTATGCACTGCCCTTTCAAACTTTGTTATTTTATTTTCCTTTTCTCTTTTATTCTTTCTTCTTTCTTTTTTTTTTTACTTTTTTTAACCGTAAGAGAGTCATATTGTTCATACCATCATATGCTTCTAACTATTGAGTAGCATGAGTCCACTTTAATGTGGATGAATCCTTTACAATCTTGATGCCGTCGGACCTAAATTCATATAAACTTCAACTTTCTTCATAGTCTTAATTGAATATCCCTTTCTTTGGTCTTCTTGCCCCTTTACATCAGTGATCATCAGAATTTCCATAAGTATCATAACAACTTATGATAGGTTGTTGGGGTTTACAAGCAAATAAAAGCAAGCTAAAACTTATGAAGGCTCAAAGGGGACAAAATAGGGATTGATAATAATAAGGTGGATACTGGTTGTTGGCTAACTAAACAATGCCTAGATTATTTCTCCCTTAAATAAGCAGAGTTCAATTTCGCCTCGAAAGTTCATCAAAGCCTATTCTAAGATTGACTAGGAACTAGACAAATATAATTATGCAGGAGCCCTCTCTAAGTAAGCATACACAACTCAATGCTATAGAACAATTTCCTCACCTAGTAAAGTCATTCGAATCATGATGCATAGATACACTAATTTATGAATATCAAGGTAGAATCATCATCGATTGGACACAAAAAATGAACAAAGACCAACAAAAATTTAATGAAAGTGATTTATTCAAATAATCTTCATTTTAAAAAAAACATAATTATTCCAAAAATATTAAAGAAAGCAGAAGCAAAATAAGTAGCACTCAAACCTAAGGACGTTTGTTGAATTACAATCGATGGTGCTTCAACTACTTGGACATGTTAGGGGCAATGTTCATCACCTCCTCATCCACAATTCCTCCATCCATATCTTGAAAACACGGTAAGATAGAACTTTCCATCAATCCTCCTTCTATCATGAAGGTCACTGGCAGTGGCACTCTTTCAAACTTAGGCAATGGATTGCTTTTAGTGTTGGGCTTGCTAGGTTTAGGTAGCTTACCAATGTCAATCAAGTCTTGAATCTCTTGCCTTAATCGAGCATATTTATCCGTATCATGCCCTTGCATTTGATGGAATTGACAGAAGGCCTTGGATTCAATGTTTGGCGGCAGAGGATCGTGTAGCAATCGAGAAGCCAATGGCTGCAATAATCCTTTCTTTTGTAACTTTTTGAAAACCTAAGACAGAGGTTTCTCCAACACTAAAAATTGTCTTCTATTTGCTTAGCTAGTAGTTGCATTGACATCCATTTTCTTTTTTGTGCACTCTGACTGCCAGATTGGTAGTTCCCTCTCTCATTCCTCCTTATAGAAAATCGACTTTTCTCTCTTTTCCATTCTTCTATTTGCAAGCTAGCTTGGAGAAGATCTTTGAAATCCATGATAAGGGTATGGGAGATCCTTTCACGAATATTAGGTAGCACCCCTCTCACAATCATTCTAATTTGATCTTACTCATCAGGCCTCTTCTTGAGCAATGTAGCCTTGTTTCTCCACCTCTTCACATAATCAACAAAATTTTTATTATGCTTTTGCCTTATCGACTCTACCTTCATCAAAGTCACTTCCAATTCTATATTATACCCATACTGGTGGATGAAGGCTTTGTACAATAAATCCCAGTTCTTTTGAGTACTTTCCTATAAGGTGTTGAACTAGTTTTGTAAAATAGGATCTACTGAAAGTATGAAGTACCTTAGAGTTTGAGCCTTAGTAGCTTAGGCATACTGCGTGGCAGTGATGGACTGCCTAATATGCAAGTGAGAATTTCCTGTGCCATTGTACTTAGCAAATGTAGGCATTTTGAATTTGTAAGGGACTTCCTCATCTTGTTCAAATAGCTTATACACCTCCGACATCTCTTCAGTTTTTAGCTTCTTCTCAAACTTCTTCTCTAGATCAACAAACATCTTCTCCACATCAAAAGTCTCGGTATTTTCAACAGTTGCCTTCTCCACAACCTTTGGCTCCTTCTTCTTATCTTGAGGATCTTAAAATTATTGAGCCCAGTACTCATCATCATCCAAAGCCATCTTGTCATTATTGAAGGCTACCTCACCAACCTTAGCCTTCCCATTGTCATTTTGCTTCTTGGTACTAGCAAATGCTTCAGCCGTATTCCCAAACATTACATGCACTTGGTTTTTCATGGTCTTAGCCAGGACCCCCTTTAGTTCTTTCTATCTTGGTGTTGATTTCATTGTCTATCATCCTCTGAATCTGTTCTGGATCCATTGCTTTTGGTGAGAAGCTAACTGAGTTGTTGCTGGATTCTACATCACTGGCATAAGTTGGGTTATCGTAGGCTCTTGAACTGCTGTACTCCAGGGCTGTGAGCCAGAAAGGACCAATAATGCATGTATGCATGGATGCGTGGATGTATAATCAAAGAAAACAACAAAGGTAAGGATGTCCTTCCAACCTTATATCAACCACACACGAATGGCGAGTCCCTTTTCCTAGGTATATAGTCAACAAAATATCAACATGAGATATCTTATTTTTAAGTAATTCTCTCAAACGGTTTAACCAATAATTGTATTCTCAATTTTAGAAGTCAGTCTATGATAACTTCCATTAATTAGGTCTTAATCCATTAGGTCAACAAAAGATAACGTTTATACTATATGGGATTATAACCAAATTAAGGGGTTTATCATAAATATATTTTCCATTTTGGAAAAACAACTATTGATTCATGCTTCAAACAAGCCCATCATTAATAAGTCTTAGTGTAAACTAGGCCCACAATTAATTTTATGTATTCCATAATTGACCTAAATATTTGTAAGCCTAATAAAAATGTTTGTTTAAAATGGTTTTGTTTCAAAGCCCATTGAAAAATGTCAAAAATGAATTTTGGGCTTTGAGCATGGGCCATGAAGTGAAAAATATTTTTTTTTTGTTTCAAAACCCATTCTAAAAAGATTTGTTTGAAAATAGATTTTTGGCTTTAAACTTGGGCTATGAGATAAAAATAATTTTTGAATCACCTTGGAAAAAGGTTTTATGTTCAAAGACCTTAAAAAATTTTGAAAATAGCTTTGGTCTTTTGGGCTTTAAAATTTATTTTGGGCTTTGAAAATTATTTTGGGTTTATAATATAATTAGGTCATATTAGAAAAATAACAAATCAAGTAGACCATGATCTAGACCAAGATATATTAACAATAGTCAAACAACAAGCATTAGGGTAAAAAACCTAAGGAAAGTAGCTAGGCCACTACATGGGCTTTAGTCTTTGGGTTGAAAAGCTTAAGTTTCCATAGCAAATATATACCTAAAGGTACAAGGCTATGAGTCGCTATGCCATGCTCGATCTCCAAACCTTGAGTGAAAATATGGTATCCCTTACATAATACAACATGGGTAATATGGGCGTCCTAACTAACGCACACAATGCAATCTAACATGATGCAATTGATAATATCATAATAAAGAAGAATAAAATAATACAAAGACCAACGAAATTAACTTCTATTATCCCCATTAGAGTCACCATTGTGAGCGGGGATTTTCGTCATCACTCCCAGTAGAATGGTTCTTACGACTTTGATACTGTTAGGCTCAAGGCCTTAGAGAACACGAGCCTAAACTAAGAGAAAATGGATTCGCCATCCGAACGGGCTGAAAAAATAGAAAGGAGCGGATGACTCAATTCCTTAGGAATTCCCAACCCCTAATGGGTTCGAAAAGTTGGGTACACGTGGGGAAGGTGAGAATGACTCAGCATCCCCATAGTGCCCGATTCATTGGAACCAGCTTACTTTTCAGGTCTAAATATTATAAAACTCTTAAATATTATATTATTACCCATATCACATGCGATTCAAAATAAATAAAGAATTTATTGCATCGAAATATCAAAACAAAATAATGAATAGGCACCCATCCAAAGATGGAAACATGCCCTTACAATGTCCAAATGTCCATAAAGAAAATGAAATAGGACACCCACCAAAAGGTGGAAATATGTTCTTTACAATAGTCCCAAAATCTTTAAACAATAAATTAAATTACATAATAAAAACCGAGGCACCCACAAAGTGAAAATGTGCCTTTTACAATTCAAGAAATCACATAAATAATAAATTAAGCAAAGTAAATCATTCAAGCAAGATAATTAAAATAAAACATCCATCATAAAGTAAAATAACCATCCATCATATAAAAAATAGAAAACCAGATAAATAACTAAAACTAAAGTTTAAATCATTAAACAAATAAAAGTAGGGTTTAAAGAATTAGGGGTTGGAAAGTAGGGTTTATGGTTTTCAATTATTGGAGTTAGGTTTAGACCTAGATTTGGGAATTGGGCCATTGGAATTAGGGTTTTAGGTTTTGGGGTCTTGGTTTTGGGAATTAGAGTTTGGGTATTTTTTGGATGGAATTAGGATTTTAATTTTGAAATTATGGTTTTGAGGCTAGTATTTGGAAAATTAGGGTTTTAGCTTTTGGATTTAGTATTTTGGATGGAATTAGGGTTTTTAAGGTGAAGTTAGGTATGTATTAAGATTTTTAAGGTTTTAGGTTTAAGAAGAAAGGTTTAGGGTTAGTGTTGGATTTAGGGTTTTTAAGATGGATGTTTGGGTGAGTAAGGTTGAGGTTTACTGGACTTTTAGGGTTTGGTTTTAGGGTTTTAGGAATTTAGGATATTGGAATCTAAAATTTAGGCTTTTATGGCTACTGGATTAAATATGAAACTCAAATTATTGGATTAGGGTTTTAGGGTTTTTAGGCTATTGGATGTTCAAACTGATGGTCAAATCTCTACGTGAAATTTGGGATCAAATCAACTATATATTAAAGCGATTCTCCAAATCACTGATTATTAATTTTCAAACAAAGCGCTCTCATTGTATGTTAAAGCAAATTGTAAACCAATAGATTCATCTACTATAATTTTAAATGGATTCAATGATTGAAGACAAATCTCCATTGTTTGTTTCACCAAAATTAATGAATTAAAACAAGCCTTATGCTACTGCCTGCCTGGATCAATTGAAGTTTTTGGCCAGAGACCATCTGGTTATTGTTTATATGTTATTTTTATTAAACATTGCCAATTACTAATTGTGTTCTCATGATTGTTGATGCATGTTTCAATGTTAAACAACAATATTTATAGGCATAATTAAGTTTAAAATAAAACCCTAAAACTTAATTCGATGGCCTAAATGAAGTCCATCTTAATTAAGGAATTAATAAGCCGAATTAAAATGGAATTAAGGGTCCATGGCAGAGTGGAACACTCTAATCCGCTATGACCCATAGACCATGACGGATTGGGACTTCTCAATCCGCAATGGACCATGGTTCATGGAGGATTAGGAGCCAATCCACCATGAGCCAAGGGTCATGGTAGATTGGGGACTCCCAATCCACCATGGACCATGGTTCGTGATGAATTGGTGTCCTAATTCATCATGGTTTTTATATTTGGATCCAGTCTGGCTCATTTTTATATCTTAAAATATCATCAAACCTCTTTTAAATTTCAAATGATAAATAGGATTAGGATTTTAAAATTAAAACCACTTAATTTAAGCCTTTCAAAACTAGACCGATCTATTTTAAAACTATAAACTAGGTTTAAGCATTTAAAATTGAACCAAATTTAACTTGGCCTTCTTTAATTGAGATCGGATTAGCTTAGGCCCAAAATTAGGGTTCTACACAACAATCATGAATACTTTGAGAAGAAGCTTATGAAGTTAGAATTCCACTTCCTCATGCATGTGCAATTAATATGCCATGTTCTAATATTAATGAGTTACGGATAGCCTTATATCATATTCGTGAGGAGAACAATCATATTAAGATCATACTAAATTGTGAATTCTTTAAAACTCATATGAAAGAGTTCCATGATGTCAGTGTTGAATATTAATTTGTACTTTTCACTAATATATCTAATTTGCATGAATGTCTCTTAGATATTGACTTAAGTGATAAGTAATAAGCATGATTAAAGTTTATAAGGTCTGACTAACATATAATTATTTATGTAAAAATAATTATTAGTTTTGAGAACTTAAAATTATTGTCCTAATCAAGTTTTAAGTCATTCATACATCTATGTTGATTATGTTTCAAGCCATGTATCGTACTAAAATACTTGGTAGAAATACTTGACTTATTATACCCATTTTATGACCTAAAGTTTAAAGTCAATGATTTATCATTTACATGGTGACAAATCATGATAAATATTTTCATTGTTAATTACTTGTTTAAAATGAGTATATAATAATACTAGATTAATTTTAAAATTTGATAACTTAATGATAAAAGAATTTAAAAAATCACAGATATAATATAAATTGTTTAAGTATGTGGTTAATCATTTTAAAATTATGCATTCGAAGAATTATTTACATAGAACATAAGAAATGCTTGTCTAGAATTATATAATAATAATATAAAAATATTCAAGTGCCATATTCTCGGGGTGGGCGTCTATTGCGCTTTGGTCATTCATTTCTAAATGCAATACCTTGTACAATAATGGTAAAAACATGGAGTGTGACTGAGACATCATAAGATCTAGTGCTTCTCGCCATGGTTAAAATATTGATGTTGGTTCATGTGTAGAATCCAAAAAGAACCCTGATGTAGGTTTATTGTTTGAGGATGAGCAACATAGTACTAAACCCCACTGTGCAAATCCCATAGTTTATGAAATTCTAACATCTACATTCAATGATACAAATGGCACTTAACTTGAAGGCTCTGCTTCATTAGTATTATGATGACCAGGAAATTAGTGATGTAAGCAGACAAGTGATGGTAAAATATAAGAGTTGTCCATGGAATGTGGTGGTAAATCCACTCTCATATGCTGATCAGCCATAGTCCTACATCGACGATGATGAGTTGTATTTACAGTTTGAATATTCTCACCTTCTTTGGGGAGTTGATATGGCTGTGGTGCTGGATGAGGATTTTGATCATTGAGGAAATAATGCTCCTCATTCCATGCTCCTATCGTAAAATGCATAATGCGACTTATTTCTTCAGGTACATCATCAATTAATGTTATTCGCTCAATTCCACCAGTCTGTAATTTGTTACAAATTTCATTTTAGTATATATTTAATAACACATCACACAAATATAGGAGAAAAAATAGTATTTGGTTATGAAAAATTACCAGTGCTCTAATAGTACCACTAGTATGAGAAATCCAATGTCGTGTAATACACCTATACCTTTCTAAATGCTCAGAATGATAGTGAAGTGGACCTTCCAATGGAGTGCCAAATACAATGTGAGCATTTTTATTATTCCATATCGCAATCCATCTCTCATGGTATGTAGACCATTCCTCCTCCATGCACAATTATACGGTATGAAGATCATCTATTTACTGCAGTGGGCGAGGGATAGGTTGCTAAAGCCCGAACTGACGCATCACTCTATCGGGTTAGTGCCACTCCATAATATGAGTACAAATTAGTGGAACAAGGGTTCTCCAAAATTGTTACCCTTGTAGACAATAATGAGGAAGCAATTGGAGAATATCAGTGTTTATAGCTCCAAAACAATCTGTAAAAAATTAAAATAAAATAACAATAGTTTGTAAATAATATATAAAAATATTGCACTATGATAAAAAAAAAGTGATTACACATACATCATCATCATCCATGTGATCAAAGGAGTGTCGTATTTGAATTAGGGTATGTTTCAGAATGTTTACCATGGTTCTATTTGTACTCCACCTACAAATATTAAATGTTACATTAGATAGTCGATGAAATTAATTGCAATTTAGTTATATCATAATAAAACTTACCTTTGGCCAAGAGGTGCGTCATCGTGAATCTACGGATTACTTTTTTTCTAGTGTGATCATTGGAAATCTATCCCATGCCTATAACTATAGTAGAAATAAAGGGTCAAAGATCTTCCTTGTAGTTGGATTAGTCGTATTACATAATTCTCTATACAAAAATGATAAACATGTGGCCCCCAACTATAATGTCTAGTGGTTTGAAAATCCTATAGATAATATAAAAAGGATAAATTAACTCAACATATATTCTTATCACTAAATAGGTCCCCGCCTATAATGCATAAGATAAGGGCACAAGTGTGGGATGCAAGTATATAATCATATGCACCATCAGGTATATTTACAAAATTATCATTCAGCCAAGTCAATTTTAGGTATGACTGTCTCACTGCATCATCTGGAGGAATGATCTTAAGAAGTCTCTTACAAATCTCATTCCAGTTGCCTTGAGTGGGGCCAATAAGTGCATGACCTTCGATCGTAATCCTGTTTGGATTGCCACATCCACTAGTAGGTGAAAAGTATATGCCCCAGGTCTCCACTTCTCAACTAAGGCTTTAATTAAATGCCAATTAATCTAAAAGAATCCCATATGAATCATGCCATAAAACCCACTTTGTCATAGTAGAATACCATATGCTAGTCTACTTCATTTAGATGCATCGATGATGAGCCACATCTACAATTTAACATCTCATTGCCAATCTGTGAAAACACTTTAATTATGTAACCATGTATGATTATAGTTTGATAACACATAAGTTAAAAGAATGAGTTTTTATTATATACTTGTCCATGCCATATTGCCTCGAATATATAACTATTTTGCAAATGCAATACAGATGGATCATGTGGGCTAGGATGAATGAAATCCTATTATGAATGAGAACTCACCATGCCTACGTAGTACTTACATGGCTATAATTATTATTATAAAACTTTTTATTTCTATACTAAAAAATGTATTAAAAAACTATTAAACATATAGTCAATGATATATTACTAATTAAATATGGGATAACTGTAAAGTAACAATCTAATGTTAAGTCAGTTATGCATTCAGGAACTGATGGAAGGGGCTAGAGACCAAATTTGGATACTACCACATTTTCATGATGACTGTGTTAGAAAAACATAATGATAGAAAAGAGTATTATGTAGAACTATATCGTGAATTGTATTTTTCAGTGGATGAGTCTGATGCATTAGTTGTAGACCTACAACAATTGGGTGCTATAATTATTAAATGGAGATCATTATTAATGACATGCATAAATATCTATACATATGAAGCTACACTAAGAAGAATCAAAGTAGAAAATAATTGAATGTTGATTCATAGGTCAAGATATTTTATGCTAAAAGCAGCTGTAATTGGGAGATAGCTCACTGAGGTAGAGACAGCTAATGTTCTTAATGATAATCATTAGTTGTCTGAGTATGAAATGTCTAATGAAGATACATGAATGCTAAAATGTAATCAACCCATTTTATGATTCAATAATTAATGTAATATACCATATTAGTTTTAACATTGCGGCATTATGAATCGAGTTAATTCTTTTTAATCAGCAAAACCGATTTATATAATCTAATTATACTATAATATTAATCATTAAACAAATTTAATTAAACACAAACACATTACATATAAATAAGTTCATAAGTATATATATCATGATTCAAATAACCATAACATAAATAAGAATAGTAATTATCATAAAATGAATAGGAATAGACTTATATAATATATCATAAAGCTCTTTTGGTAGCTTATAACTAACTTTTGACAACATACAATTTCCTTTCAGTTTCTATTTTCCCTTAATTCCCTCGACATCCCTAATGCAAGACTCAAAGTTTTTTTAGCAACCCATGTGGCATATTCCTTAATGAATCCTCTCACAAGCATTTTATAAGGCCCCTTGTCGCTACCAATTTTCCTCCTATAAGAAATCAAGGACACCTTGTTCGATTAGGGTGGGCATCACATGCCTTAACGCTTCATACTTCTAAAACTCTTTAAGTAAACCACCTTCCAAAATAATATCTTGTAGTTTTCTATTAAAATATATTATGTAATTCACTAGACGAACCAAATAATCATTTTTGCTGTCTTTAGAAATATTTTTTAGTGCATATAATTTACTGATCATTCGAACCACCTTTTCACATTATTCTCTGCTCCTAATAGCTCTATTAGCTCTGATTCTTGTATTTCCTTTTCTATAGAAATAACAATACTTTATATGTCAATGGACATTATTTAATTATTAATTTTAAATGAGGGTTTGAACAATATATAATAGAATCATTTCAATATATATATATATGCATATCAATTTTTTTTAATTATGCTTATTCATGTACTTTTCATTCAAATAATGTTAATGTTATCCCTAAACCCTTAAAATCATAATTATATATTCATGCAATATTAATTAATAAAAATTAATTATAAGTTTATGTTTTAATTTAATCAATTTAAACAAAAATTTATTATTGTCCCAATAAATTAATTATACTTTATGAAAAAATAAAAAAATAAAATTAAATATATATTCTTGAAAAATTAATTAGTAAAAAATAATTTTAATGTTATCCCTAAATCGAAAAAAAATTAATTATAACTTCTAGACAAATTAAAATTTAATTTTAATGTTCTCCCTAAACCCTAAAAAAATAACTACAAGTTTATCAAAAAATTAAAAATTAAAACTTATTTTCAATGTTATCCATAAAAGCATAAATAAATTTATTATAAATTTATGAAAACAGTCAAAATAGTCAAACCGAAATTTTAGATCTCATATTTCATTATAACTAATATTTAATATTTATAATATATGTAGTTACATCGAAAAAATTTAGCAAAAAGAAAATCTCATTTTTTTAATCAATCCACTTAGTTAAATCCACTTATATTGTCTTATAATATAGACAATATATATATAATAATACACAGACAATATACAAACAATAATACATTTAATGCAAATAAATATATATTTTTACTCGAATATGCAAATTAAAGAACTATTCAAATTAAAATATACAAAATTTATATTTTTACTCAAATAAAGTTAATGATCTGCAAATCAAATATATGTACAAAACCCATAATTTAATAGGGTTTCAGTTCAAATCAAATCGAAAATCACAGTTTCAGTTTGAGTGAAACTGAAAATCACAATTTTGATATAATTGAGTCAATCCGAAATCCAAACTTTTGGTTTTACCTCAAACTGAAACTATGTATTTCGGTTTGACTCAAACCAGAGCCTTATTTTTATTTTTTAGGTTCAAATTAATTTCTCATATTTATTTATCCTATATAATTTAATTTAACAAAAAATATTATAATAATTATATGATTAATTAGTAGCATAATTTATCAAACTATTAATATAAATGTTTTTAGTTTGTGTTATTAAGAAATAAATGAGGATGGCAGATGGTAGAAAATACATATAAATATTTTTTATTTTTAAATTAACAAATAAAATTAATTAATTAATGAAGGTTAAATATATTTAATTTGATATTTAATATAAAAAGATGTTAGTTGATGGTTTTAACTGTTGGGTGTATTTGAATAAACATAATAAACATAACTTAATGGTATTATCCTATACAACTCATTGAACATTATTGTCACAAGTATGAAATTCTTAATATCATTTAACTAGACTTGTTATGATTTTAAAGAACTTAGAAAATAAAACCTGCGTTGATGGCTCCACCAAATTATCCATTGATCCAAGCTACTGCCTGCCTAGGATTTTGGCCAAAGCAAAAGTGAAGACAGTATGTTGCTTCATTCTAGTTTGATTGTTTGATATTTTGTGTCTCCCTGCTCACTCAATGCTCAATATCGCTTTTATGATGTTTGCTAGGGTTGTCCTCATTTAATTGTTGTCATCCCCCACACTTGGTTCTTAAAACCTCTATTTATAAAAAAACATATTAGGTTTAACCCCATCCAAGTCTTGTTTTAACTTTCATTTCAAAAACTCTCGAGGTTAATCCTATTAGAATAAGAATTGGAAGTGGATACAAATTGAATCTGGACGTAATACGAAATTAAACTCAAAAGGCCTGAAGAGCAAGGGTCTATTGCAAATTGTCATAGGCCAGAGCCTGTGGTGAATTGGCAAGGCCAATTCACCACAAGCAAGGCCTATGGCGAATTGGCTATGCCAATTCACCACAGGCAAAGCCTACGGTGAATAGGGCATGCCGATTAGACCATGTTTGGGCCTGACCCATTTGTCTTGGGATTTTAATATTATCAGGCCATTTTATAAAATTATTCCAGATTGGTTTAAACCTTCTTGAATCTGTTTTGGCCTTTTAATTATATTAAAATTTATTGCGGGACACTTTGTAATGACAATTTTTTTTAAAAAAATTTTCAAATCAATTTTTTTTTAAATTTTCAAATCACATTTTTTTAAATTTTGAAATCACATTTTCTAATTTTAGCCTTAAAACTATATTTTGACATTGTCAAATCAGTGTCATTGTACTTCAGGACTCGACTTTCCAAATTAACACATCTACAATATGACAACCTTAGTTACCATACTAAACTCTGGAATTATTTCCATTTGAGTGAGAACTTTTGCACTTCATATAGGCACATACACATTGCTTGACCAAGGATTTTATTAATTTTAAATATTGTATATCTCATATGCATGCTTATTCAAATAATCTCCACTAATAGACTCCACCTACTAAGAGTGATCAACAGGTCTATAATAGACTTGATATGGGGTTTACAAGGGACATGGGTTAAGTGAAGACCATTTTAAGATTGGAGTTGATGTAATACTATAGACAAACCTTCACAATTCAAACTTTATGGTGGAATCTTACATAGTTGGAAATATTAAACTCTAGACTTCATTTCCACCATTTAGGCATCTTATTGCTTCATAAAAAGACAAAGCTTGAATGTTCTTCCATCTTTTTAGTAGAAACCTAGACTTGATCAGTATGAACTTGATATTCTTCTTTTGCAAAAATACAGGACCATTATTTCACCCTTTTCCCTTTTGGGAATATGAGATCTAAGACTTTTAAGATCGCAGACCTGAAAAAATGAAATATAGTCTTTTCCTAATTTCTTTGATTGTATTTGAGTCTTTGGCTGGGCTGGACTAAGTGAAAGTCTTTTGCCACTTTAAGTAAAAAGAAAACTATGTTGACTTTCTGAACCACCTTTTATGGGTTATATATTCCTTTTCCTTTTCTTCTTCTTTTTCTTACTTTTTTTTTTCTTTTCTCTCTCTCTCTTTTTTTTTTTGCTTTGTCTTAGCTATAAGAGAGTTGTCTTGTTTGCACTATTATATGCTTCTGACTATGGATGAATGAAGTAGAGTGAGTATGCTTCAGGAAGGATGGATACTTTGTTGTCCTAACTTTATATCACTGATGAAAGATATCAGAGATATTAAATCTAGTTTAGGTAAACTTCAACATGTTTTTCCTTGTGGTCTTGATCTTCTTTCCCCTTAGTAATTCAGTGATCATTAGACTTGTCAAAAGGGTAACAACAATTTAGGATAGGTTATTAGGTTTGCAAGCCAATGAAAAGTAAGCTAAAATTTCATGAAGGCTCAAAGAGACAACTAGAGATTGATATTTAATTGGGTGGATACTAGTTGTTGGCTTACCAAGTAATGCCTAGATCATTTCTCCCTTAAATAAGCAAAATTTAAGTTTGACTTGAAAGTTTGTCAAAGCATGTTCTAAGATTGACTAGGACCTAGACACTGGTAATTTTGCAGGAGCCCTCTCTAAGTAAGCATACACAACTAAATGCTATAGAATAATTTTCTTACTTAGTAAAGTCATTTGGATCATGATGAATAGATATATTATTTCATGAATATCAAGCTAGACTCGTCATTGGTTGAAAACCAAAATAAACAAGGATTAATATAAATTTTAATGAAAGTAATTTATTCAAATAATCTTAATTTGAAAAAATATAATTGTTCCAAAAAATATAAAAGAAAGAAATTGAAACAAATAACCAAATAAGCTAAAGGAAGTTTTATTGAGTTGAAGTCAAAAAAATGCTTTATCTATTTGGAAATGTCAGGGGTAAGAGCCAAAACTAGCTACCCCTACCTCAGCAGTTTCTCCATCATTATCTTAAAAAGATGACAAGATAAAAACTCTTCGAAATTCAGGCAAAGGATTGCTTTTGGTGTTGGGCTTGTTAGGTTCAGGCAACTTTCCACTATTAATCAAATTTTGAATCTCATGTTTTAGTCGCAAGCATTTGTCTGTTTCATGTCCTTATATCTAATGAAATTGACAAAAGGCTTTAATATCAAATTTTGGAGGTAAAAGATTCGGCAAAGGTCGAGGGGCCAATGGATGTAGCAATCCTTTTTTCTACAGCTTGTTAAAAACCCAAGACAAAGGTTTTCCTAGATCTGAAAACTGTCTGTTATTTGCTTAACCAGTTATATTGACATCTACTGCTGTGCACTCTGGCAGCCAGACTAATAATTTTTCCTCTCATTCTTTCTTCTAGAAAAATGGCTCTTTTCTCGTTCCCATTCTTCTATCTATAAGGCAGCTTGGAGAAGATCTTTAAAATCCCTTATGAGAGTGTCAAACATCCATTCATCCAGACTAGGTAGGACACCCCTTACTATCATTCGAATATGGTCAAACTCATCTGGTCTCTTCTTAAGTAGTGCAGCCTTGTTTCTCCACCTTTTCACATAGTTAACAAAATTCTCATTTTATTTCTGCCTGATTGACTCAACTTTCATCAAAGTGACCTCTAACTCTGCATTGTACTTATACTGTTGGATGAAGGCTTTATACAGTGAATCCCAATTCTTTTGAGTATCATCCTCTAAGGTGTTGAACCAATTTTGAACAACAAGATCTAATGAGAGCATGAATTATCTTAGAGTTTGAGCCTTGGTAGCTCGAGTAAACTGCATGGTAGTGTTGTATTGCTTCACATGGAGATGTGGATTCCCAGTTCCATCAAACATGGTAAATGAAGACATCTTGAACTTGTACGAGACTTCCTCATCTTGTTCAAATAGCTTGTCTACCTTCGACATCTCTTCAGTTTTCAGCTTCATTTCAAACTACTTTTCTAAATCAACAATAATCTTTTCCACATCTGAGGTTTCAGTCTTTTCAACAGTTGAATTCTCTGCCACCTTAGCTCTTTCTTCTTATCTTGAGGATTTTGAAAGTATTGAGCCCAGTCATAATCGTTATCAATAACTACTTTATCATCATCAAAGGTTACTTCACCAACCTTAGCATTTCCCTTATCCTTTGGCTTCTTAGTACTAGCAGATACTTCGACAGTGTTTCCCAATGGTGCAGCTAGTTGGCTTTTCATGGTCTCAGCTAGGACCCCCTTTAGTTCTTCCATCTTGGCATTAGGGTTGTCATCCACCATCTTTTGAATCTATTTAGGTTCCATTACTTTTGGTGAGAAGATGACTGAGTCATGGCTAGATTCTACATCACTGGCTTAGGTCGAATTGTAGTAAGCTCTTGAACTGCTGTACTCTAGGACTGTGAGCCTGAAAGTATTAATGACATGTGATGCAATGTATGTATGCATGTATGCACAATAAACAAACAAACAAACCAAACCAAAAGAGTAGGAACGAACCTTCTAATCTTATATCTTCCATACACGAATGACGAGTCTCTTTTACTAAGTATATAGTAAAAAAAAACCAACATGGGATATCTTATTTTTGAACAATTCACTCGGATGATTTAACCAATAGTTATATTTTCAAATTTAGAAATTGGTTTGTAGATCCTTAATTTTTGACCAAGTCGCGTCTGTTATTTTTTATATAGTCCAAAATAATTTTTATGGTATTTTAATTAAATAATATTTATTTTGGTATTTATTATTTATAATTTTTAATAAAAATAAAAATGATAAAGTTAAATAAATAAAAATAAAAATCGACGACAAAAAAATTCTTCCCCGAAGGTTGAATCGACCAGGCCAATTCGCTCATAGGAATTTCCTGCGGTGAAATGGCCTTGGGCCAATTCGCCACAGGAATTTCGTGAGGTGAATTTTGCGCCCACCCGCAACGATTTTCGCTCGCTCGCAAGTTTTCGCCCGCAGCAATTTTCAGCGCTCGCAATTCTTGGCCCGCATGAGATTTTTCACTAGCACAATTTTCCAACGCAATTTTTTTTTGAAACCAAATTCTATTTGGTTTTAGTTTCTTTTCCTAATTGGTTTGAATTTCCTTAAACAAATAGAAGTAGATTTATGATTTTTCCTATAAATAACACATTGAAACTCAGAATTAAGGGATGAAAAATTAGTTTTTACTGGAGGAAAACTTTGGACTTCTGACTAAGGAAAAAAGAGACAGAAAAACCCTAGCAAGCAAGAGACATTAGCAACAAGAAGCAATCAACAATCCATCAAAGGCAGCATCACTGCCTTTGTCATTGTTCATCTAGAAATTAGTTTTGGTGGAACCAACGAACGGAGGTTTGATTATAAATCTTTGCTTCGACTATATTTCTAATGTTATTGCCATATTTTCTTTTAAATACATCTATCATTGACTTTTGTTTTAGTAACCTAAATCATTAAACTTGGCAACATGTTCATCCAGTAGCCTTAATCAGTGATCAAAACTTTAAAACCCTAAAACTATTCTTCTCTTTCCAAAAACCTTGAAACCCTCAAGTATGTCTCTCCCATTTCCAAAACATCAAAAACCCTAAATTGTTTCTTCTGTTTCCAAAAACCTTAAAACCCTAAACTGTTTTTCTTTTTCCAGAAACCTCAAAGACCCTAAAACTATTCTTTTGCTTCCAAAAGCCTTAAAACCCTAAATTGTTTTTCCGAACTATTTTTATCTAAACCATAACATTTTGTCCAAAATTTTCAAATGTTTTCTTAAATCTCCAAACCCTAATCTTCTTTACATTTTCTAAAAATCATAATTATTTTTATAAAACTCTAAACTATTTCATTAAATCCTAAAACCAAATATGTTTTCCAAAATATCTAAAAAACCCTAATTCTCTCAAAACCCAATACAGTAAACCCTAGTTTTCCTAAACCATAAATTCGTAATGCATCAAAACTTTATGACAAGTTCATCAACACCCTAAACCCTAATTCTTAAAACCTTAAAATCTTATGACAAATAAATTTAAACCTTAAAACTCAATCTAGTAAACCTAAAATCACAATCCAGTAGCCAAGAATTATAAACTCTAATGTCTTAAGATTCTAAAACCCTAATTTCATGATGTTACCCTTAAACCCTAATTTGATTAACCAAAAAACTTTACTACTTCTTAAATGTATAAAACCCTAATTCATTCCAAAATTTCAAAATCTTTACGGTAGCCTAAATAATAATAATAATTCTAAAATTTCGAAACCCTAAATGTTAATTAAAGAACTCTAAATTGAGACATAAACCTAAATTTGTATCTTGACTTGCTTTATTTAATTTTAGATTTGATTATATAGTTTCTTATATGTTTTGATGGTTGATTTAATTTCAATTCTTGATTTATTTAATTTACCATGGATGATTATTTTCTTTATTGTTATGATTATTATTTGTTTGTTTTAGTATTAAAATTGTAAGAGGTATGTTTCCACTTTGTGGGTACCTCATTAGTTGAATATCTTGTAATTTAAATTTCTTTTATATTTTGGACCAATGTAAAGGACATGTTTCCACCTTTTGGTGGGTGTCCTATTTAGTTTAGTCATAGATGATTTAAGGACATGCTTTCATCTTCGGATGGGTGTCCATTTATTTGCTTTGTTTGGACACTGCTTTGATTTTAATATAATGATGCTTTATTTTAATTGTTGCATGTAATATGGATAATATTGTTATACTTAAGAATTTTATAATATTAAGACCTGCAAAGGAGGTCGGTTCCAATGAACCGGGCGTTGTGGGGGTATTGGGCCATTTCGCACCTTCCCCACATGTACCCAACTTTTCGAACCCATTAGGGGGTTAAGGATTCCTTAGGAATCAAGTCACCTACCCCTTTCTTTTTCCCGGCCTGTCCGGGTGGTGACTCTATTTTCTTCGGACTTAGGCCCGTGTTCTCTAAGTCCTCGAGCCTAAACAGTGCTGAAGTCACAAGAACCATTCCACCGGGAGTGGGGGCAAAAATCCCCGCTCACAGTGGTGACTCCACTGGAGATAAGAGAAGTTGATTCCGTTGGTCTTTATATTATCCTATTATTTCTTATAATGATATTATCCATTACATCATATTAGATTGTATCGTGTGTGTGAGTTAGGACTCCCGTGTTACCCGTGTTGTGTTATGTAATGGATACCATACTTTCACTCAAGGTATGGAGATCGAGCATGGCATAACAACTCATAGCCTTGTACCATTTGGTATATACTTGCTATGGGAACCTTAGCCTTTTAACCCAAAGACTAAAGCTCATGTAATTGGCCTAGTTACTTTCCTTAGATTTTACCCCAAATGCTTATTGTTTGACTATGGTTAATTTATCTTGGCTTAAATCATGGCTTATTTGGTTTGTTCTTCTTCTAATATGACCCAAGTACATTGTGAGCTCAAATAAATTTTTCTTTAAGAGCAAAGCTATTTTTAAAACTTTTTTAAAATGGTCTTTGGACATAAAAATTTTCTAAAAATAAATTAAAAAATTCTTTTCTCAAGACTCAAATACAAAGCCCAAAAATCCTTTTTTTTTTTGTCAAAAATCTTTTTACAATGGGCTTAGAAACAAGATTATTTTCATCCAACCTTTAAAAGAGCTTACAAATATTTAGGTCAATTATGAAATACCAAAAATCAATTGTGAGCCTAGTTTATACTAAGAATTATTAATCATGGGCTTGTTTTTGGAATGAATCATTAGTTTCTTTTTCAAGTGAGAAATCTATTTATAATAAATCTCTTAATTTAGTTTTAATCCAATATAGCATAAAAGCTACTTTAGTTGGTTGAATTGATTAAAACCTAATTAATGGGAATTATCATGGACTAATTTCCATTTTTAAAAATATAACTATTGGTTGAAATGTCTGAGGGAATTATTCAAAAACAAGATACCACATGTTGGTATTTTGTTAACCATATACCTAGGAAAAGAGACTCGTCATTCGTGTGTGGCTGTTATAAGGTTAAAAGGGACGTTCTACTTATCTTTGTTGATTGTTTATTCTACTTATCCAGGGCTCTGAGCTAGAGACAAAGAATGGAGAAGTAGCTTTTGATGATGATAAGGTGATCATTGATAAGGTGAAGTAGCTTTTAGCAATGAGGGCATCATCACCATTCTTTGAATTTGTTCGGGCTCCATTGCTTTTGGCGAGCAAGTGATTGAGTCATTGCTAGATTCTTTGTCTCCAGCGTAGATGGAAGAAATAAAAGAGGCCCTAGTTGAGACCGTGAAGAACCAATTGGCTAAAATTTTAGAAAATAATGCCGAAGCATCTGCTAGCTCCAAGAAGCCAAAGGACAAAGGGAAGGCTAAAGTTGGTGAAGTAGCTTTTGATGATGATAAGGTGATCATTGATGATGATGATGACTGGGCTCAATACTTTCAAGATCCTCAAGACAACAAGGAGCCAAAGGTTGTTGAGAAGACAACTTTTGAAAAGACTGAAAATTCTGATGTTGAGAAGATGATTGCTGACCTAGAAAAGAAATTTGAGAAGAAACTGAAAACCGAAGAGGTGTCTGAGTGTTTAATTAGTTTTTGTTATAGATTTATGCCTTATTTATTATGATAATTATTGTTTTCTTTAGGTATTTTGGTAGTTTCAATCGGTTTATTTAGTGTTTTCATTAATTTTGGTAGTTTTAATGTATTTCAGTGTTTTTGTCATTGTTGTCCTAGTTTTTAGTGAGTGTTTATGTTTTGTTGGTTAATGTTCATTTAATTCTTGTTTAAAGTTTGTTTTAAGTTTTGTTTTAGGTTAAAAAGCTAAGGAACCAAGAAGAAGGAAAAATTGGACAGTAGCTGACACATACAGAGGATACGGCCAAGCTTGTGGCCGTGTCCCATGCCAAGCAAAAGAGAAGCCAACAGATCAGTAGCTGACACATGCAAGGGACACGGCTAAGCTTGTGGCCGTGTCCCTCCAAAAAAGTTCCAACACGGCCAAGTTGCTTAAGCTTGGCCGTGTCTCACTCAAGTCTAAAGAAGAAAAGAAGAAACTCTCACAGAAGCGAACACAAGCAAGGGACACGGCCAAGCTTATGGCCGTGTCCCTCCAAAGAAGCTCAAACACGACCAAGTTGTGTTAGCTTAGCCGTGTCTCACTTAAGTCCAAAGGAAAAAGAAAGATCAACATCAAGCAGTAGATGACACAAGCAAGGGACACGACCAAGCTTGTGGTCGTGTCCCTCCAATTCACCTCCAACACGGCCATGTCTCATCCAACTTGGCCGTGTCTCTCATGGACCAAAGACAAGCGGATTTTTTTTAAAGCGGAGGTTTCGTATAAATGTAAAAAAGTTGGGGTTTTCTATGGTTGAGAGTTTGAGATTGGATCAGCCGTCAAAGAGAAGAACTTAGGGTTTCACATTTGTTTTCTTTGATTTTGATTACACTTTGATTAATCTAGCTTAGATTAGATTGTTCTAGCCATTGATACATCATTCTTGCAAGATTTGAACAAGAGATTCTTCAGAAGCTTCAAGGAGTTTGTAATTTGGTTTTGTTCTTGAACTTTATCTCTTTATTTTCATTGAAATTGCATTTATGGATATTATCATGTCTAAATTGATTTCTTTGAATATTAATGAGATGAGTATGTTTGATAGCATTATGAACTAATTTTATCTAGTCTAGGTTTTGTATGGATCTGCTATGATTGTATGAATTGGTTATTACTCTTAACTTAATTATTTCTTTAAGCCTTTATTGAATGGAATATTGTTAATATATAGTTGATTGGCCACTAATTATGTGTTTTAGGTATTAGATGATGGATTGAGAGATGAAGTCTAATGCTGGAACAATTCAATTAAGGACTTAGGTGAATTAGAGATATAACCTAGGAAAAGATTATTTCAATCGTAACAAGATTTTTTGAGAGAGGTTTGAATGCGAGAGCTTATTTCCTTTATTCAATTAATTAAGTTGCTTGAGATTTAATCTTTGAAATTAATTTGGTTAAGAGGAATAACTGTTCATGCATATAAATAGTAGAGAAGTGCAAACCCTAGACCCTTCTATTAAGTGAATCAAAACATCAGCTCAATTTACTTTTATTGTTCTAAACTTCGATCAATCTGTCTTTATTAATTGTTAGCAATTTAAATTTATTCTTTACTTGTTATTTATAATCTGATAATCAATTAGCTACTTTAGCTTCCTTGTGAGATGACCTTGGGACGATCACCTTTGCTACAGCTACCTCGTATACTTATGAGTGACGCTTTGTGGTAGAGTTTATTAGAGAGCAACAAGTTTTTGGCGCCGCTGCCGGGGAGGCTAATTGGCGTAATTATTTATTAGGCAAAAATACTTTAGATTATTTTTCATTGTTTACTTTTGATTTTATTTTGTCTTTTGCTTTTAATAATTCTTTTGTTCTAGAAATTTTGTTTATGCAAGGCAGGAGATCACTCGAAGGAGAGTTATATCCATTTATTCTAGAAATTCAGAGAGTGAAAAGGAGCAGAGAAGAATTTGAAATTTATACCGGATTGATACCGAGGAAGACACTTCTGATTTTGAGTCAGAATATGCACAATCTGTTAAAATGGTAGAAGAAAGACAAAGGACTATGAGAGATTTTGCTAGACCTGTCATTGGAACTTCCACTTCTTGCATAAGATTGACAAATGCAGCAAGAAATTATGAGTTGAAGAACATTCATTACAACGTGCTGCCATCATTCTATGGAGTTCCAAATGAAGATCCTTTGAACTTTATTCAGAATTTTTATTCTACCCTCAACACTTTTCCATTGGGAGGACTAACAGAGGACCAGTTGAGGATGAGATGTTTCCCGTATACATTGAAAGATAGGGCAAAGAGCTGGCTTATGATGTTGCCCGAAAATTCTTTGACAACTTGGGAGCAAGTTTATAACAAGTTTATGGGCAAGTTTTACTCTCATCAAAAGACAGCTGAATTGAGAGGGAAGATTGCTACATTCTCTCAATTTGAAGGAGAACCATTTCATAAGGCTTGGGACAGATTTAAGATGCTATTGATCCAGTGTCCACATATCACTACCCACTTCAACTTCTTAATCAGTTTTTCTATGATGGTCTAACCCAGCAGTTTCAGAACACTGTTGACAATGCAGCTGGGGGAGCCATGGGAGAAAAGACAGCTGATGAAACTTATGAGATCTTTGAGATGTTGGGAGCTAATTCTCAACAGAAAAGTGTAAGGGGAAGAAGTAAAGGGGTGAATCAACTGGAAGCCAATAGTGAGATGGTCAATCAGATAGCTGAATTGACAAGGCAAGTGTAGATGCTGAATATGAAAAATAACACTTCTTCATCCACTCAAGAAATTTGTGGAATTTGTGGAACTCTTGGGCATGGAGCAAATATTTGCCCCTCCGCATATGAGTCTTATGGGAATGAAGTTGATCAAGTCAATGCTGTGGGGGGATTTCAACCAAGGGCCAGGAATGATCCTTATTCCAATACTTACAATCCTGGTTGGCGGAGTCATCCTAATTTTTCTTGGGCAACAAATAATTCTCAACAACCTTTCCATTTGCTCCAGTGACAGAACCAACAGCAAGGTCAATCCTCAAATCAAGGGCAGTCTAAGATTGAGAGTTTGGAGGAAAGTTTACAAGCTTTTTGTAATATCCCAAAATGTGCCCTAGAAGTTTTGGGTATAATTGTTGTTTTAATTGGATTTAATGTATATGTGTATTTGGAAAGAAAAAGGAAGTGAAGAGAGAGTGTATATGTTGTATATATAGCAATATATACAACATATACAAGTCAAGTTAGTGGAGGTCAAAGATGATTAGTTAATGATTTTAATTAATTAAGTTAATTAATGGAAAATTAAGTGAGTGGAATGAGATATTTGGAATATTTTAATATAAAAGCTTGGAGGAGAGGATTTTGAGGAGAGAGTGGTTTTTGTTTCTTCTTTCCTTCTTTCTTCTTCGTGGACCACTTGCTCTCATTTTCCTTTCTTTCCTTTTTTCTCTTCTTTTGGCCGGCTAGCAAAGAATCAAGAGAGCAATAGGGAGATTTGATCTTCTAAACTCAAGATCTAAGGAAGTTTTCAAGTGATCAAGTTGGAAATTTAAGAGTTTCTTCATCCTTGGTAAGTTTCCTCTTGATTCCTTGATTTTCTTTTAAGATGTGTTTGAGTTTATTGGTTGATTGTTGATGGTATGTGATTATGTTTGATTAAGATGTGTTTAAGAGTGTTTGGTTCAAGTGATTTTGGATTTTGGGGTTGGATTAAAGGAAAGAGTAAGTTGTTGGAAGTGAAAGTATTGTGGCTGTGTTTTGGGTTTGTGGTGATGATTTTGATTTGTGTTGGATGTATGTTTTTAGTTGTTTTGGTGTTTTTGCAAGTTTGTTATGGTTCTTGGGTATGTTGAGCTAAGTTTGTTTGAAGTGGATTTTGGTGAAAGGAAGTGATTTGTTGGTTGTGTTGTTGATGTTGCCGGAATCTGGATTTTTGGCCTGACAAGCCCATGAGCACGGCCAATTCTTTGGGCATGTCGATGGTTCTGTGTTCTTGGATGGGTGACACAAGCAGTGACACGCCCATGTCACTGAGCGTGTCACAGCTTCTGTGTAGTTGTAGTATTGACACGTCCAGTGACACGCCCATGTCACTGAGCGTGTCATAGCTACTGTGTTGGTGAGGAATTGACATGGCCATGAACACGCCCATGTTGTTGGACATGTCAATGTTTCTGTGAGACAGAATGTATTACACGTTCAGTGACACGCCCGTATGAGTTTTCTAAGACAGCTTTCCGCACAAGGTATGGGCATTATGAGTTTTTGGTGATGCCTTTTGGGTTGACGAATGCACCTGCAGCTTTCATGGATTTGATGAATAGGGTGTTTAGGCCCTATCTGGATCAGTTTGTGGTAGTTTTTATTGACGATATTTTGGTGTATTCGCGTAATGAAGAGGAACATGACAAGCATCTGCGGATTGTATTGCAGATCTTGAGAGAAAAGCAATTGTATGCTAAGCTGTCGAAGTGTGAGTTTTGGCTTGATCAAGTTTCTTTTCTGGGTCATATAGTTTCAGCAGATGGTATTAGAGTTGATACAAGTAAAGTTGAAGCTATTTTGAATTGGAGTCCACCAAAGTCAGTGACTGAAGTTAGAAGTTTTCTGGGTTTAGCAGGCTATTATCGACGCTTTGTGAAAGGTTTTTCTTTAATAGCTACTCCACTCACCAGATTACTTCGAAAAGGAGTTAGATTTGTGTGGACAGATCAGTGTTAAGTTAGTTTTGAGCAGTTGAAAGAGATGTTGACTCAAGCGCCTGTTCTTACTTTGCCTGTGGAAGATAAACCTTATGTGATTTATAGTGATGCTTCACATAATGGTTTAGGATGTGTTTTGATGCAAGAGGGTAAAGTTGTAGCTTATGCTTCTCGGCAGTTGAAGCCCAAGAGCTTAATTATCCGACTCATGATTTAGAGTTGGCGGCTATAGTGTTTGCTTTGAAGATTTGGCGACACTATTTGTATGGGGAAAAGTGTTTTATCTATTCAGATCATAAGAGTTTAAAATATTTGGGAGTTTAAAGAGAGCTTAAACTTCGACAGAGGCGATGGTTAGAGTTGATTAAAGACTACGACCGTTTGATTGATTATCATCCGGGTAAGGCGAATGTTGTTGCGGATGCCTTGAGTCGGAAGTCTTTGGCAAGTTTAACTGTGTATTCACTCTCGTTGCTTGTTGAATTGAGAGCATTGCATGCTAGTTTTGAATCATGCAATGATGGTGCACTGTTGGCTCAATTGCAGTTGAGACCGGTATTATTGGATCAGATTAAAGAGGTTCAATTGGCTGATGAGACAATTCAGAAGATTGTTTCAGATTGCCAACATGGAGAAAGTAGAGATTTCCATGTGAGAAATGATGGTAGCCTTTGGTTTAAAGATAGGTTGTGTGTTCCTGATGATACTAGTTTGAGAAAGTTTATTTTGGAGGAAGCACACCAATCAATTTTTGCTATGCATCCGGGAAGTACAAAGATGTACCATGATTTGAAACAGCATTATTGGTGGTCTGGTATGAAGAGAGACATAACGGAATTTATATCCAAGTGTCTCACATGTCAGAGGGTGAAAGCTGAGCATCAAGTTCCAACAGGGTTGCTTCAACCTTTAACAGTGCCCGAATGGAAATGGGAGAGAGTGACAATGGATTTTGTTTCTGGTTTGCCATTGACTCAGAAGAAGTATGATGCTATCTGGGTGATTGTTGATCGGTTGACAAAGACAGCTCATTTTCTTCCAGTTAGAATGGACTATTCTCTTGAAATACTGGCTGAGCTGTATATTAATGAAATAGTGAAGTTGCATGGAGTCCCGATTTCTTTAGTGTCTAATCGAGATCCTCGGTTCACTTCAAGGTTTTGGAAGAGTTTGCATGATGCATTGGGTTCTCGATTACACTTTAGCACTGCTTTTCATCCTCAGATAGATGGGCAGTCAGAGAGAGTGATACAAATTATTGAGGATATGTTGAGAAGTTGTGTCATTGATTTCTCTGGGAGTTGGGACAGATTTTTGCCACTTGTGGAATTTGCTTACAACAACAGTCACCAATCAAGTATTGGAATGGCACCATTTGAGGCATTGTATGGTAGAAGATGCTGAACGCCTTTATGTTGGAATGAACTTGGAGAAGGCAAACTAATTAGTCCTGATTTGGTTAAGAGACTGAAGAGAAAGTGAAGATAATTCGGGATCGGTTAAAAGCAGCTTCAGACCGACAAAAATCTTATTCAGATTTGAAGAGGAGAGACATAGAGTTTAATATTGGAGATAAAGTATTTTTGAAAGTATCTCCTTGGAAAAAGATTTTAAGATTTGGTCGTAAAGGAAAACTGAGTCCTCGTTTTATTGGACCATATGAGATATTGGAAAGGGTTGGACCAGTTGCTTATCGTCTTGCTTTACCGCCTGAATTGGATAGAATTCACAATGTCTTCCATGTTTCTATGCTGAGGAGGTACAGATCAGACCCATCTCATGTTTTACCAGTTGAATCTATTAAGGTGAGTCCGGATTTAACATTTGAAGAAGAACCAATTGCTATTCTAGCACATGAAGTAAAAGAGTTGAGAAATAAGAGAGTGCCATTGGTGAAAGTTCTTTGGAAGAATCATGGTAGAGAAGAGGCAACTTGGGAGAGTGAGCAAGCAATGCGAGAGCAACATCCTCAACTATTTCAGATTTGATATCAGGTAATTTCGGGGACGAAATTTCTTTTAGATGGGGAGAATTGTAATATCCCAAAATGTGCCATAGAAGTTTTGGGTATAATTGTTGTTTTAATTGGATTTCATGTATATGTGTATTTGGAAAGAAAAAGGAAGTGAAGAGAGAGTGTATATGTTGTATATATAGCAATATATACAACATATACAAGTCAAGTTAGTGGAGGTCAAAGATGATTAGTTAATGATTTTAATTAATTAAGTTAATTAATGGAAAATTAAGTGAGTGGAATGAGATATTTGGAATATTTTAATATAAAAGCTTGGAGGAGAGGATTTTGAGGAGAGAGTGGTTTTTGTTTCTTCTTTCCTTCTTTCTTCTTCGTGGACCACTTGCTCTCATTTTCCTTTCTTTCCTTTTTTCTCTTCTTTTGGCCGGCTAGCAAAGAATCAAGAGAGCAAGAGGGAGATTTGATCTTCTAAACTCAAGATCTAAGGAAGTTTTCAAGTGATCAAGTTGGAAATTTAAGAGTTTCTTCATCCTTGGTAAGTTTCCTCTTGATTCCTTGATTTTCTTTTAAGATGTGTTTGAGTTTATTGGTTGATTGTTGATGGTATGTGATTATGTTTGATTAAGATGTGTTTAAGAGTGTTTGGTTCAAGTGATTTTGGATTTTGGGGTTGGATTAAAGGAAAGAGTAAGTTGTTGGAAGTGAAAGTATTGTGGCTGTGTTTTGGGTTTGTGGTGATGATTTTGATTTGTGTTGGATGTATGTTTTTAGTTGTTTTGGTGTTTTTGCAAGTTTGTTATGGTTCTTGGGTATGTTGAGCTAAGTTTGTTTGAAGTGGATTTTGGTGAAAGGAAGTGATTTGTTGGTTGTGTTGTTGATGTTGCCGGAATCTGGATTTTTGGCCTGACACGCCCATGAGCACGGCCAAGTCTTTGGGCGTGTCGATGGTTCTGTGTTCTTGGATGGGTGACATGAGCAGTGACATGCCCATGTCACTGAGCGTGTCACAGCTTTTGTGTAGTTGTAGTATTGACACGTCCAGTGACACGCCCATGTCACTGAGCGTGTCATAGCTACTGTGTTGGTGAGGAATTGACACGGCCATGAACACGCCCATGTTGTTGGACGTGTCAATGTTTCTGTGAGACAGAATGTATTACACGTTCAGTGACACGCCCGTGGTTCTGAGCGTGTCAAAGCTTCTGTGTTGTGAGTTTAGGGCATGGTCAGGGACACTCCCGTGTTGTTGAGAGTGTCATGTTTAGGGTTTGCCCTAGTTGGTTCTTAGTCTTATTATCTCATGTGTATCTCTAAGTGAGTATGTATTATCACTTTTGATTTAGGTATTGAAGAGATTGAATTGACCTAACCTAGGTGGTGAAGAATTCTTGAAAGAGAAAGGTTGTAGATTGGTGTGAGTTGTTCCTAATGTAAGTACAAACTACATTGTTGCATACACTCACATGATTTGATACTTAACATATTTGATTATACATATGCTAAGCAATTGATTACAGGGTTAAAACATTTGATGAAATATGAAAGGTATGTTAATGCAATTGGTTGTGTATACTTGAATGATCAATTGATTTAATGTAATTTGAGATATAATGAGATATAAAACCAATGTGATTGGCTATGATGATGGTGTTAATGCAATTGATATTGTATATTATCTTGATGAGATATGAAGCTATGGTTGTTGGCTATAATAATGCTAATGAGATGATTGAGGCATGGTTGCCTATTTTTATTATAAGATATGAAGCCATGGTTGTTTGCTATAATGATGAGAAATGAATTGAGAAAGAAATGTATAAAGATATAAATGAAAAGATTATGTGTCTAATGTGATATTCAAGCTTCAGAGTTCTGGGTTTGGCGGCATGCCTATAAAGTACTGGATAGGTGAAAAGACCGGGTCGTAAGCCGATTCCAGTTGATAAATGTGAAATGTGAATTATAGTAACAGTCTTGCCGGGTTGAGGATCTCCTTGGTTTATCCGGATTGAGGTCCAAGAGACTGGGTCTGTTACAGGTAACAGTCTTGCTGGGTTGAGGATCTCCTCGAGTTTAGCGGGTTGAGGTCCAAGAGACTGGGTCTGTTACCCTATCCATGGATAGATATATATATATATATATATTGCCTACGGGCTTGATGATTGTGATTATAGACCAAAGCAGTGACTCTAAACTTTGAATAACATATTAGTGTCTTGTGGGCCCATGTTTGTCTTTGTTTTCAATGTGATGTATGAATGATGAAATAAATGAATAATGAGATTCTTGCGAATTGTTTATATGTTTGAGATTATGACATTTGCATTTCATTAAAGTATAATATTAGTATAGTTTGTACCACTAAGCCGTTGGCTTAGCGCGATTGTGGTTCATCGCGCAGGTGAAAGAGAAGAACCAGAGAGTTCCTCTAGACCGAGTAGAGTCTAGATTTTGAGGCGTTGATAGTGGAGCTTAAAGATCAAAGACATACTGCCAAACATGTATATATTTTATGTTTTGTAAAACTTGAGTTTTGATGTATAAGTATTTGTAAATAATTATTATATTTTCCGCTGCTTTTAAATAAACATTTTTATCTTTTGTCTTTTATAATTTCTTTTAAATGATTTAAATTTGTTCATATTTTTGTAAAGGAATGAGTCGTTTGTTTTGTAAACCGTGGCATTTTCTATATTCAGTATACGTATATTACGATCTTATTAGCATGCTGTGTACGTATACGGGGTATAGGGGTGTTACACTTTTATCCAAGTCAGTGCTAAAAATCAAGAGATGACCAATAAGAGGCTGGATTCATTAGAAGCATCTTTTAAGAAAGTGGAGACTCAAGTAGGACAACTTGCACAACAGATGCAGATTCAACAAAAGGGGAAATTCCCAAGTCAACCTGAGCAGGCACAATCAGTGACTGTTCTTAGAAGTGGTAAGGTAATTAACACTAATGTTGAAAATAATTCTGTGAATGCAGGTGACCAAGAGAACAAGAAGGAAGGAGAACCAAAGAACAAAGGTGCTGGAGAAAGATCAATGAAGAAGTCCCCTTCAGCAGATTTACACAAGGCAAGCAATCCATACCGGCCACCTATACCATTCCCCAACAGGTTGAAGGATGATAAACCAGTTAAGCAATTTTCTAACATCTTCAACATGCTGTCCAAGGTAAGTATTAACTTACCTTTACTTGAAGCAATAAAGAACATGCCGGCTTATGCCAAATTCTTCAAAGAGCTGATCACCAAGAAAAAGATGTATGAGCCAAATGAAAAGGTGATAGTTTCAGAGGTAGCTAGTGCTGTTCTGCAGCATAAACTACCTCCCAAGCTAAAGGATCCTGGTAGCTTTATAATTCAAATTACTGTGGGGAATGGAAAGGGGACTGAAGGAATGTGTGATCTAGGAGCAAGTGTAAATTTGATGCCTTATTCTGTGTATAAAGAATTATAACTAGGGGAACTTAAACCAACCAAAATGGTGTTGCAATTAGCTGATAGATCTCTTAGATTCCCGAAAGGGGTTATAGAAGATGTGTTAGTTAAGGTTGGAGGATTGATAGTACCTGTGGACTTTATAGTTCTTGACATGGAAGGGAGTAACCCTGCACCATCTGCACACACTATTTTGCTGGGTAGGCCTTTTATGGCTACTACCAACACATTAATAGATGTTAAAAATGGTAAATTATCAATGACTATCTTGGGACAGAAGGTTGAATTTTCTATTTTTAACACTTCTCCCATTCTTACAACTGCTTTATATGACGATTGTTCTTTAATTAATTGTGTTGACGCAGTTGTTTCAGATGTTTTCTTGTAGACAGGTTCCCCGGATAAATTGGAGCTGACACTGATCTTAGAAGAGGGGGCTAAACCAGTGAGGGAGACCCAAAGGTGCCTTAACCCAAAGGCATATGAGAGCTCGAGGGACTATAAGGATCGCACTAAAGCACTTCATGACAGATTTCCAGGTATGAAAGTTTTACTTTTTAATTCTCGACTCCGTCTGTTTCCAGGTAAACTCAAATCTCGATGGAGTGGTCCTTTCGAGATAACTAAGGTATGTCCTTCTGGTGCCATTGAATTGCTTAACTCTCGAACAAATAAGACTTTTAAAGTAAATGGACAGAGAGTTAAACCATATAAAGAAGGATTTCAAGAAGTGAGGATCATTGACAGCACTTTGATCCACGATCCCTAGTCTTGTAGTGATGTCCAACTTTATGACATTAAAGAAGCGCTAAATGGGAGGCAAACCATCAGTTTGCATTTCTTTTTCATAGTTATAATTTTATATTTAGCAATTTTGATTTTATGTTTAGTTTAAATAAATGGAAACCCTAAAGCTCTCTTGTATTTTGTTTTTGAACATTTGTGTTTGTGATGAAAAGTTAGGGTTTTGCCTATGATGAAAAATAGGTTGTACTTAACTCTTTCTCTTTATTATTCTTGTTTTCCATTGAGGACAATGTAAATTCTAAAGTGTGGGGTAATCTTTTAGCTTTTCTTTAATTTTTGTTTTGTTTGTCTTTGTGTGTTTTATTGTGTGTTGTGCATGGCATACTTGTTGAAAATTTATTGATCTTTTCTGTGATTCTAGCATTATAATTGAGACTTTAGTATCAGCATAGAGATTAGCATTTGAATTCATTCAGGATCAATTTTCACATTCTGCAATTCATGACATATTAATCTTTGAGAACCCACCTTTGTGAGTTTTGAGCCTTATAGATTGAATATTAGTGTCAATTGATTTTCTTTTCTTAAGTGTGCTCATTCATGATTTTGCATCTCTAGAGCTTGCTTTTGCATACTAATTGAACTCATATTATGATTTAATCTCAAGTTTTAAAATGATGAAGGCAAATTAGGTTAGCCCTTTAGCTTAAAAAGACCTCCCTTAATATTGAATTCCTTAGTGAACCAAGTTGAGCCTTTGACCTTTTCTTGATTGATCAACACAATTCATAACTCAACTTTTTCTTATTGTCATTATACCTGCATTAAGGAATGAAGTTTCTTATGATATGACAATAGGGTGGTTTGATTCAAAAGTGTGGGGTAAGCAAATAAAAAAAAATTGTATTTGGGGTTGAAATGCATACTTTGCATAATGTATTTGCTAAGAGATGGTTATTCTTTTCCTCTTTATTTTAAGCTAGATGTTCCATGCAATTTTATATTTTGTATATATATATATAAAAGGAAATATAAAAAAAAAGAAAAAAAAGTGATAAATAAAAGTAAATAAAGAAAAGATATATATATATATATACATAATTCATATATTTTCTAGCATTAGTTATCAAAGAGGAATGTTGACTCATGTACTTTTCTTTTAAGTGTGCAAGTATGTAAGATTATCAAGGGTTGGTGAATATGCCATTTGAGGAGTTATGAGTTTCTTAGCAAGAATATTGTCTAATTTAGATACTCCATTTCTTGATGTTCCAGCTTAAATGTCTTTTCTCTCACCTTCACCTTAGCCCCATTACATCCAAATGAAAGACCTTTGGATTATTTCTTGAGAAAATCAGTGAGGGAGATTGGATAATTAAGCAAGTTTATGATAGTATGTAGTCATGAGTGGTTTGAGTGATTAACTTATGAAATCGAGTGAAACACTTAGATGAGAGATGAGATTTGTATGTCTGGATTAATGAATGAGTTAAGAAAATCCTTGATTGAAGTAAAATGCAATTATTTATGGCTGAGTCTTAAAGGATTTCATCTTAAATACTGGAATTACTGTTAAGGTTGTTTGAGTTTTTAATTTATGCCATGTGAATTTGCTTGAGGACAAGCAAAGTTTTAAGTGTGGGGTAGTTGTTTTATTAGTTTTTGTTATAGATTTCTGCCTTATTTATTATGATAATTATTGTTTTCTTTAGGTATTTTTGTAGTTTCAATCGATTTATTTAGTGTTTTCATTAATTTTAGTAGTTTTAATGTATTTTAGTGTTTTTGTCATTGTTGTCCTAGTTTTTAGTGAGTTTTTATGTTTTGTTGGTTAATGTTCATTTAATTCTTGTTTAAAGTTTGTTTTAAGTTTTGTTTTAGGTTAAAAAGCTAAGGAACCAAGAAGAAGGAAAAATTGGACAGTAGCTGACACATGCAGAGGACACGGCCAAGCTTGTGGCCGTGTCCCATGCCAAGCAAAAGAGAAGCCAACAGATCAGTAGCTGACACATGCAAGGGACACGGCCAAGCTTGTGACCGTGTCCCTCCAAAAAATCTCCAACAGGGCCAAGTTGCTTAAGCTTGGCCGTGTCTCACTCAAGTCCAAAGAAGAAAAGAAGAAACTCTCACAGAAGCGAACACAAGCAAGGGACACGGCCAAGCTTGTGGCCATGTCCCTCTAAAGAAGCTCAAACACGGCCAAGTTGTGTTAGCTTGGCCGTGTCTCACTTATGTCCAAAGGAAAAAGAAAGATCAACATCAAGCAGTAGATGACACAAGCAAGGGACACGGCCAAGCTTGTGGCCGTGTCCCTCCAATTCACCTCCAACACGGCCATGTCTCATCCAACTTGGTCGTGTCTCTCATGGACCAAAGACAAGCGGATTTTTTTTAAAGCGGAGGTTTCGTATAAATGTAAAAAAGTTGGGGTTTTCTGTGGTTGAGAGTTTGAGATTGGATCAGCCGTCAAAGAGAAGAACTTAGGGTTTCACATTTGTTTTCTTTGATTTTGATTACACTTTGATTAATCTAGCTTAGATTAGATTGTTCTAGCCATTGATACATCCTTCTTGCAAGATTTGAACAAGAGATTCTTCAGAAGCTTCAAGGAGTTTGTAATTTGGTTTTGTTCTTGAACTTTATCTCTTTATTTTCATTGGAATTGCATTTATGGATATTATCATGTCTAAATTGATTTCTTTGAATATTAATGAGATGAGTATGTTTGATAGCATTATGAACTAATTTGATCTAGTCTAGGTTTTGTATGGATCTGCTATGATTGTATGAATTGGTTATTACTCTTAACTTAATTATTTCTTTAAGCCTTTATTGAATGGAATATTGTTAATATATAGTTGATTGGCCACCAATTATGTGTTTTAGGTATTAGATGATGGATTGAGAGATGAAGTCTAATGCTGGAACAATTCAATTAAGGACTTAGGTGAATTAGAGATATAACCTAGGAAAAGATTATTTCAATCGTAACAAGATTATTTGAGAGAGGTTTGAATGCGAGAGCTTATTTCCTTTATTCAATTAATTAAGTTGCTTGAGATTTAATCTTTGAAATTAATTTGGTTAAGAGGAATAACCGTTCATGCATATAAATAGTAGAGAAGTGCAAACCCTAGACCCTTCTATTAAGTGAATGAAAACATCAGCTCGATTTACTTTTTTTGTTCTAAACTTCGATCAATCTGTCTTTATTAATTATTAGCAATTTAAATTTATTCTTTACTTGTTATTTATAATCTGATAATCAATTAGCTACTTTAGCTTCCTTGTGAGACGACCTTGGGGCGATCACCTTTGCTACAGCTACCTCGTATACTTGCGAGTGACGCTTTGTGGTAGAGTTAATTAGAGCACAACACTGAGATCAACAAACTATTTGAACAAGATGAGGAGGTCCCTTATAAGTTCAAGATGCATCATTCGCTAGGTAAAATGGTACTGGAAATCCTCATCTCCATGTCAAGCAGTACATTACTACTATGCAGTCTTCCCGAGCTACTAAGGCTCAAACTCTAAGATATTTCATGCTCTCATTGGACCCTATTATCCAAAATTGGTTCAACATTTTAGAGGAAAGTACTCAAAAAGATTGGAACATGTTGTATAAGGCTTTCATTAAGCAATATGGGTATAATGTTGAGCTAGAAGTTACCTTAATAGAAGTTGAGTCCATTAGACAAAGGCCAAATGAGAATTTTGTGGACTATGTGAAAAGATGGAGAAATAAGGCTGCTTTGCTCAAGAAGAGGCCCGATGAATCTGATCAAATAAGGATGATTGTGAGAGGGGTGTTGCCTAGTCTTCATGAAAGGATGTCTCATACACTCATCCATGATTTCAAAGATCTTCTATAAGTTGGTCTACAAATTAAAGAGTGGGAAAGGGAGAAGAACCGCTTTTTAGCAAGAAGGAATGAGAAAGGGAACTACCAGCCTAGCAATCAAAGCACGTAAAAAGAAGATGTTAATGCGACTGGTCAAGGAAATAAAAGACAATTCTCAAAATTGGGGAAACCTCTATCTTGGGTTTTCAGCAAGCTGTAAAAGAATGGATTATTACAACCGTTGGCTCCTCGACCGCTACATAATCCCCTGCCACCAAACTTCAATGCCGAGGCCTTCTGTCAATTTCATCAAATGCAAAGGCATGAGATGGATAAATTTTCTCATTTAAGACACGAGATCCAAGATTTGATTGACAGTGGTAAGCTACCCGAGCCGGATAAGCCTAATACAAAGAACAATCCTTTGCCAAAATTTGGAAGAGTACCTCCACCAGCAACCTTCATGGTAGGAAAAGGATTAGAAGAAGATTTTGTTTTATCTTCCTTTCAAGATGGAAAAATTAAAGATGTGAAAGGAAAAGAAGTTTAACTCAACAAACTTTCCTTAGCTTCAATGTTGCTTTTCAATTTTTCTTTCTTTAATATTTAATTGGACCAATCGTGTTTTTCAAATTTAAGTTTATTTGAATAAATTACTTTCATCAAAATGTTTGTTGGTCTTTGTTCATTTTGGCGCTCAATCAATGACGAATCTAGCTTGATAATTCATGAATTAATATATTTATGCATAATGACTTGAATGACTTTACTAGGTGAGGGAATTACTCTATAGCATTGAGTTGTGTATGCTTACTTAGAGAGGGCTCCTAAATAATTACCTTTGTCTAGGTCCTAGTCAGTCTTAGAACATGCTTTGACAAACTTTCGAGACGAAATTGAACTTTGCTTATTTAAGGGAGAAATGATCTAGGCGTTATTTGGTTAGCCAACAACTAGTATCCACCCTATTAAATATCAATCCCTAGTTGTCCATTTGAGCCTTCATAAAATTTAGCTTTCTTTTCATTGGCATATAATCCCAACAACCTACCCTAAGCTGTTGTGATACTTTTGACAAGTCTTATGATCAATAAGGTGAAAAGGCAAGAAGATCAAAGAAAGGAATGAATAGTCAAGACTATAAGGATAGTTGATGTACTCAAGACCATAAGGGTAGTTGAAGTTCTCCTAATATCTCCAATATATCAAGAAATCATCAAAGTAACAAATGATTTATCCTTGTTAAAGAAGATTTATGTCACTCCACTCATCCATTATTAGACACCCTAGTTGGTATAAACAAGACAATTCTTTTAGAGCTAGAACCAAAAGAAAAAAAAAAGAAAAGGACAAAAAAAAAGAAAAAAGGACAAAAAAGAAGAAAAAAAGGAGAAAAGAAAAAAATAGAAAAAAGAGAGAAGAAAAATAAAAAAGGCGGTTCAGAAAGCCAACTGAGTTCTCTTTTACCTAAAGCAGCAAAAGGCTTCCATTTGGTTTATAGGGACAGTTTGACTTGAATTGGTCCAGCCCAACCAAAATCAAAGAAATAAGGGGGGGGGGGGAAACCATCTAGTTTTTTAAAGTCCTATACTTAACAATCCTATAGAGAAGGATAAAATGATAAAATGCTCAAAGAAAGGGAAGAGTAAGAATAATAAAGAGAAGGAAAAGGGAAAAGAAGAAAAGAAATGAATTTGGGTACCAAACTTTTTGTAAGGGAAAAGATTATCCCAATTAAGATCCAGATTAACGTCAAGAAGAAAGAAGAATGTTCAAAGCTCTGTCTTTTCATGCTCCCAACTGTCTAAAGTTTCAACAAGCAATTTGTAGTGTGAAGGTTTGTTCATTGTGTCACATAAACTCCAATCTCAAAATGGCTTTCATTTAACCCGTGTCCTTAAAAACCCCATTTCAATCCTATCAAAGACCTGTTGATCTCTCTTGGTAGGTAGAGTCTATTAGTGGAGATACTTTGGATAAGCATGCATATGAGATAGATAATATTCAAACTCAAATGAGATCTTTGACCAAGTAATGTGTATGTGCCTATATGAATTGCAACAATTCTTGCTAAAATAGAAGTAATTCCCGAGTTTAGTACGGTAACTAGGGTTGTGATGTTATAGATATGTTAATTTAGAAAAATTAGGTCCTGAGGTACATTGAAATTGATTTGGCAAAGCCAACATTTGATTTCAAAATCAAAATTCAAAAAAATAATAAAAAAATATTTTTGTCATACAAAGCTTTCAAGTTAAGGGGAGTATGTTGAACCTCGATGGACACATTGGGCAAGAAAATGATGATGATAAAAAAAAAAGAAGACAAGAGTTGCTGTAAAAATAAAAATTATATATCATCATTATTATTTTTATACTTATTATATAATGTTTCCTCAATTGATACAATTTTTATACATCACTAAGAAGGAAGTGGTAGATCATCAAATAAAGCTCTAAAAAAATCATCGCCTGTTGGAGGAGGAGGTATATCACCCATCCTAAGTCCGCCCGAAGTAGAAGCACCAGAATCTCTATTACCTTGGAGTTCTATAATGGTCCTCATCAGAAGTAGATGAAAGGATCTCATGGTCATCAGTTTGGGGGCCTCTAGATAAAGAAGCACCAGGATCTCTCATCCCCTGAAATCGGAAGTCTCAAAAATTTTGCTCCGATTGATGGTACAAATTTTCAAAATGGGAAACCTGTTGTCGACTAGTGGCCAGCTCTTCTTAAAGTTTCTTATTTTGTTCTTCAAGCATCTGCTGTGAGCCAGAAAGGAAATGAGTAAGAGCATACATAATCATGCATATATATAGCATAAATTACTATGAAACAAGAAAACTTACTAGGTAATTGATGTCAATACCCTGTGGATGAGATGACATATCTGGTGGACTAGAATGAGCAAATAAAGGAGCAGTAAAAGAAGGTCCAGCCTTATGATTAAATGGGCCAGCAGCCTACAACAATCATTAAAAAAGTCAAAACAAGTTAAGAAAGAAGCGATTATAATGAAAAAATGATAAAAGTTTATCTGAGAAGTGCTAGCCCCGAGATGTGGAACAAATTCTCCTCCCTCTCCATGATGTTCCTTCTCATCTCTATCCTCATTTTCTTCAGAAATTTCCCGTACACCAACAGGAGATACGTCAAAGTTCAAAAGCCCAATTTGAATAAACTGGGTATAAGATGCACCCGGCGGATAGAGAAAAGTTTCAACATCATAACCATGCTGAGCCAACCACCATGCATTCTCCGGCATTGATGTGATATTTAAGGTATACTCCGGGCAATGTATCGGGATCCTCCTCTGCTTGGGACCAAGAAACTACTTGTATACTCTCTCTATGAGAAACCAGCCACTAGACACAAGGTCGGCAATGACTCGGCGGGTATGTTGAAAAGGCAGTGCAGCATTCATGGAGGAAGTCTAGTTCTTCCGCTCTTCTGTGTTCCACCAGGCCAAATTCACCTACAAAATCACATAAGGTAAGTGAACTTTTATATAAATTTTAAAGTATACTAATGCTATTTTACCTGGTCCTAGGTTAAGCAGCTCAAGACAAAGCGTTGGGTATGCACATGGTGAGAGCCAGAAACTTCTACGCGATCTGACAACCAGAAATTTAATCTCGGATACCCGACTCTCTCTCGAAAAATACCAGGCACCCTCACAAGATTGTGCTCATATGCCCATACCTACAACAATAATAAAAATCAAACTCATACAAGAAAAGAATGGAATTGACATGGGTGGAAGAAAAGTACCTCGACAACCACCATAAAGCCAACAAAAGACTTTATTTCTACAAATTTTTTCAAGACCATGGTAAAGACAGGCAAGACCAACTTCACCCCAGCCGTAAAGTGGTACCATCCTCATATAAGTAAGGGCCCTCAACACTGACAAATGGATGGCAGATTTGGTGCTGCCTAGAATGGTTTACCCTAGCAAATACAACAAAAATCCTCGAGCATACTGTTGGGTTGTGTCTCTGTGAACCCATCCTTCGTAGTTCATCCAATAACTACGAATTGGCTCAATTTTTATCTTGAAAAGGCCCTTTAAATGATGGTTCCACACCAATTAATTGTTGGATTTCTTCAAATGTCAGAATATCATTAGTAAGAGGAACCGGAAGACCATCATACCGGATACTAGTTATAGCTGTATAATCGACCGGACCAATTGTCATCTCTCCAATGGGCAAGTAAAAAGTATGAGTTGTGTCCAACCATTGTTCTGCAAGTGCCTGGATCACTCTCCAGTCTATCGGATACTCCTCGGATGGTAATTGTAAGATGAACCTTTCAAAACCGCAATATCGGATAATCTGCCTTACCCGAGAAGGTGCTACATCATACCATTGTCGAGCTTTGTAGACACACCCTCCGCCCCTAATAACGCAACGATCACACTAACACGGAGCCAGGTAAGTTAACACGAGGTAAGTATATCATTATACCAATACCACCGATTTTTAGGCCAAATTAATTTATATTCTATTTTTGCTATTTACTTAAATTCTTAAATTAATATATTTTTCCTAAATTTTCTAAAAAACAAAAAAATATATGAAAAGAAAAAAATAGAAAATATGAAAAAGGAAGAAAAACAACAAACAAAAAGAAACAAAAAACACGAAAAAAAAACAACAAACAAACAGGAAAAAAAAAAGAAAAAATAAATAATAAAAACACAAAAATAACACAAAAATAATTTGCTGTTAAAATAAATAATTACCTTGCTCTTTTGATTTGAACTACGATGAAGCGGTATCCCGGCTAGTAGACTTATATTTCCATCTTCATGCCGTCGAATAAACTCTAATAACTCCGCATTAGATTGAGTTTCTGATCTTGAAGCATGCATTTTTTCCAAAACTCTATGTTAAACTCACTAAAATAAAAGTATAGCTATGAATGAGAGAAATGAAGAAATGAGCTGTTGTGAATGAATTGAAGAAATGAGCCGTTTATATAGAGGAATGGCAAAGGAAAAGACGAAAAAGAACAGTATTCTCATGAAAAGAAAAAGGAAAAGTGAGTTTTACTATTGATGAATAGTAAGTTACTATTTACAAATAGTAAATGAATAATAGTGAATAGTGCATGAACAATGATTGTAACACCCCTATATCCCGTATACGTACCAAGCATGCTTAAACGATCGTAAAATACGTATACTGAATATAGAAAATGCCACAGTTTAAAAAGACACAACAAATATCTTTATAAATAAATGCAACCAATCTTAAACATTTAAAAGAAATCCAAACGACACCATATATAAAAACATTTATTAATTCACAGCGGAAGTTATTACAAATATGTTATAAATCAAAGTTTACAAAACATAGAATATATACATGATTGGCAGCTCTTCTCTGATCTTTAAGTCCCAAAATGAACTCTTCAATGTCTACTCTCACTCGGTCTCGAAGAACTCTCAGGTTCAACTCTGTCACCTGCGCGATCAAACACTATCGCGCTAAGCCATTGGCTTAGTAGTACAAAAATATACCAACACTATACTTTAAGGCAATGCAATGTTACACATCTAAATTATAAAGTTAACATCATAAGTGAAAAGCTAACATCACACCTTTATATTTCATAAAGCCACACACATAGAAGCACATCACATTACCACATCATACTATGTTCAATGTCATAACAATATTCATAATACATCTTCATAGTTCCATTGATTTTACCATTCAAGAATCACATTATATACAAAGACAAGCATGGGCCCAAAACACTCTAATATGCCATTCAATTTTCAGAGTTAGTGCTTTGGTTTTATTATCACATTTATCATTATCATAAACCCAACTAGGCTTCAAGGATTAGGTTCAACCAAGCTTCAAGGGGAACAAAGCATGCTAAGTATCAACCCAACTTGGCTTCAAGAACCAACCCAACCTAGCTTCAAGGGTTGTAACATCTCAATTAGGCTTCAAGGATCAAATCCAACCTAACTTCAAGAGAATGTTACCAATAGGCATGCCACCAACAACAAAACTCTGAAAATGAATAACACATTAGACACACAATTCATTTATTATCTCATTCTCAATTCTCATCATCAATTAGGCAAACATGCCTTATGTTCTTTCAATGGAATCATCATAGCCAAATCACAATGGCCTCATTAATATAGCATTTCAAAGTACATTATTCATATACACATTACCATTCACAAGATTCACAATGCATAATACATAACCTTGTTCATATAGTATCATATGCATTATCAAATGTAAGTTCCATTTCAATCATGAAAGAAGAGCAAGGAAAAATCACAGTGGCCAACACACTCAAGGGACACGGCCAAGCTTGTGGCCGTGTCTCTCAACCAAAAGCAACAGAAGCAAACATGGGCAAGGGACACGGCCGTGTCTTCTCCAAAAATCATCCAACACGGCCAAATTTCCATAGACTTGGCCATGTCTCTCAAAAATCCTTTAGTTTGGCCGTGTCTCTTATGAACAACAACCCTAACCATAGCCAACACTCTTTTGATTGAAATTAAACACATTATGCACAACATAAACTCATTCAAATGGATGTAATCAAAGTCATTAACACTTATTTTGCATGTTTAACACAATATTCACATTAACCATACATTAAATCATTTACCAATTCAAAACCCTAAAACCAACTTCACTCTTGATCTTTCACTATCAACATCCACTTAACTCACCATCTTCAAAACAAAACCAACACCAATTCAATTTCTTTTAACTTACAATCAATTTCAACACTTGTAAACACATCTCAAACACACCAAATCATAATATCAACAAATTATAACTCATCTTATACACAACTTCAAAATAACAAAAGGAAACAAGAGAGTACTTACTTTAAATGAAGAAATTTCACAAATCTCCAACCAAAACCTTTGATTCCTCCTTCAATTTGATTCTAGCATTAAGAACACCTCTCTTGCTCTCTCTTTTCTTGGATAGCCGGCACACAAATGAGAAGAAAAGAAAAATAAACACAAGTCAAACTTCTCTTCTTCTTTAAATCTCCACCAAGCAATTCTAACAAAGCAATTACCTAAATGCCCTCATCCAATTAACTTAACCTTTGTCACTTATATGCCCATTAAAGTAATTTCACATATCACACATAAAAATATCTTCTTCCATTGACTCTCCATTTGACTTATGTATATGTTATTTATATTAACATATATACTACATATACATTTTCTTTCTTCACATAACTTTCCTTTGCAAAAACATGTGTACATTAAATTCAAATCAAACAACAATTGTATTAAAACTTCTAGGGCATACATTGGGATATTACAATGATTACACAGTAAATAAATAGGAAACTCAATTATTCAATTTAATCATTCAAATACTTGCGTGTATATAAATATTTTTATACTTTTAAAATATTTTTACATGCAGGGGGCAAGAAGAAGATATGCGCATGTGCATGGTAAAAATTAGCTAAATCTTTTGCAAATTCCTTTAGTATACTATTGACTATAATTATTCTTAGGTCCAGAACCTAAAATCTCTCTTAAGTCTAAAACTTAGCTCGGGTCCATAACCCAAATTACCCTTAGGTCCAGAACCTAAAATTCCTCTTAAGTCCAGAACTTAGCTCGGGTCCAAAACCCTAATTATTCTTAAATCCAGAACTTAGCTCGGGTCCAGAACCCTAATTATTCTTAAGTCCAGAACTTAGTTAGGGTTCAGAACTCAAATTATCCTTAGGTCCAGAATCTAAAATCTCTCTTAAGTCCAAAACTTAGCTCGGGTCCAGAATCTAAAATCTCTCTTAAGTCCAAAACTTAGCTCGGGTCCAGAACCGAAATTACCCTTAGGTCCAGAACCTAAAATCTCTCTTAAGTCCAGAACTTAGCTTGAGTCCAAAACCCAAATTACCTTTAGGTCCAGAACCTAAAATCTCTCTTAAGTCCAGAACTTAGCTTGGGTCCAAAACCCAAATTACCTTTAGGTCCAGAACCTAAAATTCCTCTTAAGTCCAGAACTTAACTCGAGTTCAGAACCCTAATTATTCTAAAGTCCGGAACTTAGCTCGGGTCCAAAAGCCTAATTATTCTTTAGTCCAAAACTTAGCTCAGGTCCAGAACCCAAATTATCCTTAGGTCCAGAACCTAAAGTCTCTTTTAAGTCCAGAACTTAGCTCGGGTCCAGAACCCAAATTATCCTTAGGTCCAGAACCTAAAATTACCCTTGAGACCAGAACTCTAACCGGGTCTAGAACCCAAAACCTCAACTTTCTCAGAAAAATTAAGTCTTATTGCTTTTCACTATCTTTTGCTATAGTCTCAGATCATTCAAAGAGCGGGCAAACTATAGACCCTTAATTTTTGACCTAGTCTGGTCTGATATTTTTTATATAGTCCAAAATAATTTTTGTGGTATTTTAATTAAATAATATTTACTTTAGTATTTATTATTTATAATTTTTAATAAAAATAAAAATAGTAAAGTTAAATAAATAAATAAATAAATAATAATAATAAAAAATAAAAAAATAAAAATTGACGACGAAAAAAATTCATCGCCGAAGGTTGATTCGGCCAGGCCAATTCGCTCGCTGAAATTTCCTGCGGGCGAAATGGCCTTAGGCCATTTCACCGTAGGAAATTCCTGTGGCGAACTGGCGCTCGCCCGCAATGATTTTCACTCGCTCGCAAGTTTTCTCCGGCAGCAATTTTCAACGCTAGTAATTCTTGGCCCGCAGGAGATTTTTTGCCAGCGCAATTTTCCAACGCAATTTTTTCCGAAACCAAATTCTATTTGGTTTCGGTTTCTTTTCCTAATTGGTTTGAATTTCCTTAAACAATTAGAAGTAGGTTTATGATTTTTTCCTATAAATATCACATTGAAACTCAGAATTAAGGGATGGAAAATTAGTTTTTACTGGAGGAAAACTTTGGACTTCTGACTGAGGAAAAAAGAGAAAGAAAAAACAAGAGAGAAGCAATCAACAATCCATCAAAGGCAGCATCACTGCCTTTGTCATTGTTCATCCAGAAATTAGTTTTGGTGGAACCAATGAACAGAGGTTTGATTATAAATCTTTGCTTCGATTATATTTACAATGTTATTGCCATATTTTCTTTTAAATACATCTATCATTGATTTTTGTTTCAGTAACCTAAATCATTAAACTTGGTAATATGTTCATCCAGTAGCCTTAATCAGTGATCAAAACTTCAAAACCCTAAAACTATTCTTCTCTTTCCAAAAACCTTGAAACCCTAAAGTATTTCTCTACCGTTTCCAAAACTTCAAAAACCCTAAATTGTTTCTTCTGTTTCTAAAATCCTTAAAACCCTAAACAGTTTTTCTCTTTTAGAAACCTTAAAACCCTAAACTGTTTTTCTTTTTCCAAAACCTTAAAGACCCTAAAACTATTCTTTTGCTTATAAAAGTTTTAAAATCCTAAATTGTTTTTCCGAACTATTTTCATCTAAACCATAACATTTTTTCCGAAATTTCCAAATGTTTTCTTAAATCTCCAAGCCCTAATCTTCTTTACATTTTTTAAAAATCATAATTATTTTTATAAAACTCTAAACTATTTTCTTAAATCCTAAAACCAAATATGTTTTCCAAAATATAAAAAAAAACCCTAATTCTCTCAAAACCCAATACAGTAAACCCTAGTTTTCCTAAACCCTAAATTCTTAAAGCATCAAAACTTTATGATAAGTTCATCAACACCGTAAACCCTAATTCTTAAAACCTTAAAATCTTATGAAAAATAAATCTAAACTTTAAAACTCAATCTAGTAAACCTAAAATCACAATCCAGTAACCAAGAATTATAAACTCTAATGTCTTAAGATTCCAAAACCCTAATTTCATGATGTTGCCCTTAAACTCTAATTTGATTAACCAAAAAACCTTACTACTTCTTAAATGTATAAAACCCTAATTCATTCCAAATTTCCAAAATTTTTACGGTGGCCTAAATAATAATAACAATAATAATTCTAAAATCCCAAAACCCTAAATGTTAATTAAAGAACTCTAAATTGAGATATAAACCTAAATTTGTATCTTTACTTGCTTTATTTAATTTTAGATTTGATTATATAGTTTATTATATGTTTTGATGGTTAATTTAATTTCAATGCTTGATTTATTTAATTTACCATGGATGATTATTTTCTTTATTGTTATAATTATTATTTGTTTGTTTTAGTATTAAAATTGTAAGAGGTATGTTTCCACTTTGTGGGTACCTCATTAGTTAAATATCATGTAATTTAAATTTCTTTTATATTTTGGACTAATGTAAAGGACATGTTTTCACCTTTCGGTGGGTGTCCTATTTAGTTTAGACATAGATGATGTAAGGACATGTTTCCATCTTCGGATGGGTTTCCATTTATTTGCTTTATTTGGACATTGCTTTAATTTTAATATAATGAAGCTTTATTTTAATTGTTGCATGTAATATGGGTAATATTGTTATACTTAAGAATTTTATAATATTGAGGCCTGTAAAGGGGGCCGATTCCAATGAACCGGGAGTTGTGGGGATGTTGGGCCATTTCTCACCTTCCCCACACATACCTAACTTTTCGAACCCATTAGGGGGTTGGAAATTTCTTAGGAATCGAGACATCCACCCCTTTTTTTTCCCGGCCTGTCCGGGTGGCGACTCCATTTTCTCCAAGCATAGGCCCATGTTCTCTAAGGCTCCGAGCCTCAAAAGTACCAAAGTCGCAAAAACCATTCCAGTGGGAGTCGAGGCAAAAATCCCCGCTCACATGGTCCATGATAATTCCCTTTAACTAAGCCTTAATCCATTGGATCAACTAAAAAATAGCCTTTATGCTATATTTGTGATTAAAACCAAATTAAAGAGTTTATTATAAATAGATTTCCCATTTGGAAAAGCAACTAATGATTCATGCCACAAACAAGCCCAAGATTAATAATTCTTAGTATAAACTAGGCTCATAATTGATTTTTAACATTCCATAATTGACCTAGCTAGTTGCAAGCTCATTTAAGAAAAAGGTTTTGCAATTCAAATAGAGTGAAAAATAGTTTTGTTTTCAAAGCCCATTGTAAAAAAGGTTTTACTAAAAAATGAATCTTGGGATTTGTACTTGGGCCATGAGGTGGAAAAAGATTTTTGACCAATTTTAATGGTTATATGTCCAAAAAGCATCTTAAAATGTTTTGAAAATAAATTTTTTCTTTTGGGCTTAAAGAAACAAAAATTATTTTGAGTTTACACTATAATTAGGTCATATTAGGAAAAGAACAAACTAAATAATCCATGGTTCAAACCAAGATATATAAATCATAGTCAAACAATAAGCTTTTGAGTAAAAACCTAAGGAAAGTAACTAGGCCAACTATATGAGCTTTAGTCTTTGGGTTGAAAAGTTTAGGTTTGCATAGCAAGTATATACCAAAAGGTACGAGTCTATGAGTGGTTATGTCATGCTCGATCTCCATACCTTGAGTAAAAGTATGGTATCCCTTATATAACACAACACGGATAACACGGGCATCCTAACTTATACACATAATGCAATCTAAGTGATGCAATGAATAATATCATAATAAGAAATTATAAAATAATATAAATACCAATGAAATCAGCTTCTCTTACCCTCAGTGGAGTTGCCACTGTGAGAGGAGATTTTTGCCCCCACTCTCATGTGGAATGGTTCTTGCAACTTGAACATTGTTAGGCTCAGGGCCTTAGAGAACACAAAATTAAATCTGAAGAAAATGGAGTTGCCACCCATATGGGTTGGAAAAAAGAAAGGGGTAGATGACTTGATTCCTAAGGAATCCCCAACCTCTTAAAGAATTCAAAAAGTTAGGTACGCGTAGAAAAGGTGATTATGACCCAGCACCCCCACAGTGCTAGGTTCATTGGAACTGGCCTCCTTTTGCAGGTCTAAATATTAACAAATTCTTAAAGATTATGACATTATCCATATTACACATAATTTAAAAGAAATAAACATCAATCATCTTATCAACATAAAATAAATAGAATAGGCACCCATCCATGGATGGAAACATGCCGTTACAATGTTCAAATTTCAAAAAAGAAAACAAGATAAATACAATGGGACACTCACTAATTGGGAAAAACATGCCCCTTACATTAATCCTCAAAAAATAAAATAAAAGAAACAAGATAAATAAATAAGACACCCACAAAGTGAAAATATACCTTTTACAACTCCAAATAAAAAATTAACCAAATAAATCAAACCATTTAAACATAACAATTAAAAACAAAAACATCCATTATAAACCAAATAAAATAAATCATACATCATAGAAGCATACAACAAATTAAATAATCAAAACTAGGATTTAAAGCATTGAATATACAAAATTATGATTCACATATTAAACTTAGGGTTTGTAAGGTTAAAAATGTGGTTTTATGGCTTTAATTTGGAAATTAGAGTTTTGGAAATCAAATTGTGGGTTTTGGTTTTACAAATTAAGGTTAATGGTTTTAGGGTTTGAAATATTAATTTTGTTTACTGGATGAGGTTTAGGGAGTTAGGGTCATAGGAAATTAGGGTTTCTAGAGCTAGGGGTTAGGAAATTAGGGTTTATAAAGCTAGGGTTTAGGATGTTAGAGTTTTTGGATATTTAAGACTAGGTTTTATAAATTAGGGTTTTTAGGTATTTGAGAAATAAATTTTGGATTAAGGCTGGGGATTAGGATTTTGGATTAAAGTTTTTGGTTTTAGAAGACATAATTAGGGTTTTAGTTTTTAAAAGACAAATTTAGGGTTTTTGGTATTTGAAAAACTAGTTTAGGGTTTTGGTATTTGAAAAAACAGGGCTTTGATAAAAATTTAGTTTCTGTAAAAATTTTAAAGCCACGTTAATATTGATTCATGACAAATAATTACACAGGACATGGGTATTGGATGCGTTTAAATGAACATATAATAGATATAAATTGATGGCATTATCATAAAAGGCTCATTGGACATATTCAAATAAAACCATAGTAAGTAAACTTTATGATATTAATAAACATGATTTGATAAGATTTTAAAGGGTTTTAGAAAAAAAAACCTACGTTGAAGGCTCCACCAAATTACATGTTGATCCAAGCCACTACATACACCGATTTGGAATTTTGGCCGAGCAAAATAAAGACAGTGATTGCTGCATTTGATGTGTTGATGTTTTTTGCTTTGTTTATTGTTTTATGTTTGTTGTTAATCCATGCTAATTGCTAATCCCCTTTTCTCTGCCTTTAATCATATATTTATAGGCAAACCATGACTTAACCCTAAGCCTAATGTGCTTAATTTGAGGCTAACACGAATTCTAGCTTGATTAGGAAATTAAATGGCCAACCAAATTACTTCTGAATTAAAGTTCATGTCAATTTGGCATGTCCAAATCGACATAAGCTTTGTGCCAAATCGACATGAGATAGGTTCATGTCAATTTGGGCATCTAAATCTACATGAGCCAAGGCTCATGTCGATTTGGCATACCCAAATCAACATGGGCATTGGCTTATGTCTCCCTAGACCCATCCCAATTAAAACTAGTCTAAAACTTTCAATAATTAGACCGAACAAATTTAATTTGGGCCAATTCGGGCTTTTACAATATTAATTAATCTAATTTGGACCTTTTAAAATTGGATCGTCTTGTTTAAAAGCTATAAACTAAGTTTAAGCCTTTTGAAATCAAACCAAATTTAATTTTTCCATCTTTGATTATGATTATATTAGCTTAGGACCAAAATTAAGGGTCTACACATAATATATGCATTATGGCATAGTTTTGTGATGAATGTCACATTTGGAAATAGTCCAATGTAGATTGATGTTTATATATGATACATGTGAGATATATTTGTTTTATGTGATATGATGTCCAACATGGACATATTTGTGAATTGTGAAGAAATTTGGAAAATGAGTCACCTTGTGAATGTAACTTATGAAAATGTAATTTGATGAGCTAAAAATGTGGAAATGATAAGTGAGATTGAGGAAATAATGTGAAACTAAGGGAAATAGAATAAAAATGGATTAAATTGGTTTTCTAGAAATAAAGTATATTAGGGTAAAAATTAAAAAATTGATTAGAATTGTAGAATTTAAAGTTTAAATTGTTAAAGTGAGTAAAATTATGATTTTAATGATAGAAATTAACTTAAAATGTAAAATGATAGAAATTAACTTAAAATATAATTTGAAATTGGTTAATATGGGATTTCAAAATCAAAGTGCATTAGGGGAAGAAAATAGGAACTTGAAGGAAATGTGTTAAAATTGAATATTATTAATTAAAATACATAGAAAAGCGATTCTAATTAATTTTATATACTTATATTTTTATTAGGAAGTGAGTAAGACCAAATTCTCGTAACAAAGTGGTGAAGGGCAATAAGAGAACTTGGAATTTGAGTGGAGTTTGACTCCCATTGTTACTTTGGAGAGGTTAGTACATAATTTGGCACTTAATGTAATTAATTACATTGATTTGAAGCATAACACATTGATATGGTGAATGTACTATGTTACTTGAATGATTGTTCATGCGTATGTGAAGTATTGTTTGAAGTAACAATACTTGATTTGAATTGTTATGGCATGTTAAGCCATTAGAGAATGGCTAATTGTGGTATTATGTATAAAAGGTGAAAAGTGCAACTGGTGAACTAAAGTGTGGAAGTAAGCCACATTTGCATTAAATGTGTTGATAAAGTTGAATATAAGTAGAAAATTTAAAGACAAATATGATATGTGGAAAAATAAGAGAAAAGTGGAATATGATAAATATGTATGCATGTTTACCTTATATTGGGTCTATTTCACAGATATTATTATAGCTTTGGGTGAGATATGCCGGTGTCACATTTATTATTACACCTTCAAGTGAGACACACTGGTGTCACAGATATTATTACTCCTTTAGGTGAGAGACGCTGGTGTCACAGATATTATTATGCCTTTGGGTGAGAAACGCTGGTGTCACAGATATTATAATGCCTTCGGATGAGATACACTGGTATCATAGATATTATTATGTCTTCGGGTAAGACACGATAGTGTCACAGATATTTGTGATAGCTGTAGACCCTTAATTTTTGACCCAATCCGGTCCAATATGTTTTATTTAGTCCAAAATGATTTTTGTTTGTCTAATTGGTTCAAAATAATTTTTGTTAAATAATTTTTTGCTTTAGTATCTAATTTTTATTAATAAAAAATAAAAATAAATAAATAAAAGTAAAAAAATAAAAATAAAAATAAAAATCGGAGTTGGAAAAATCGGCGACGAAAAAATCGGCGACAAAAAAATCATCGCGCGGGCCCGTGAGCATTTCGCCCGCAGAAAAAAATCTGCGGGTGAAATAGCTTTTCTATTTCACTCGCAGGATTTTCCTGCGAGCAAAATAGCTCATGCTATTTTGCCCGCAGGAAAATCCTGCGGGCGAAATGGTCGCCCGCAGCCCGCCCTTTGCCGCAATTTCTTGCGGCAGATTTTTTTCGGCAGCGCATTTTTTCCTGCGGCAGTTTTTTCGGTAGTGCAATTTTTTTCGAAACCTAATTCAATTAGGCTTTAGTTTCTTTTTTTAATATTACTTGCCGTGACTAATTAGGAATAAACTATATCAAACCATTATAAATAAGGACCAAACACAAAGAAAAAAGAGGAGGCCGAAAATCCAACAAAAGCTTGGAAAATTTGAAACCAAATCAGGGAAGGAAAAGGAGCAATTGAATTTCTTTTTTTTCTGGAAAAGTAGGGACACGATTTAAGCAATTCAAAGGCAGCAATTGTCTTTGTTCTTGTTCATCCAAGAAGAATTATTTTTTGAGAATCAACAAAAGGAGGTATGTATTAAATTCTTTTTTTGTTTTATTTTTTCACAGTAGCTAAAACTAGGATTTTGTGTTTTTCAAAAGTTAAAATCTTAGAACTTTAATTTAGTTTTCCAAAGTTAAAAATACTAATACATTACTTTATTTTCCAAAAAGACTTAAAATTTTTATTTTTACCTCTTCAAAATCTTAAAACCTTAATTAAACATATTTTTCAACAAAACCAAAATTTGATTCTTTTTTTTCTTCAAAAGTTTAAAGTAGGTTCTGTTTCTTCCAAAAATCTATAAAAAACATCTTTTCTATTTATAAAAATTTCAATCCGTTTGTTTAAATTCATAAAACCTCATGAAATCATCAAATTATCTTTCTAAATCCTAATTCAAATTCATCACCCGAGACCCTAATTCTAAAACACTAAAACCCTAATTCAACTTCTAAACCTAAAATATTAAACTCTAACTCCTTTAAAACCTTAAACCCTAACTTTTTCTAAACCCTAATCCTTTAAAATTTTAAAAACCATAAAAGCATAAACACTTTAATTTTACACAGTAGCTTGAAATCATCATTTAAAACCATGAATCAAAAGTATTTTAAAGTGTCTAAAACCCTAGTTTCATGATTTTACCATTCAGATATTAATTTAGTTAATCAAAAAGTCTTACCAACCTTTTAAAACATAAAACCCTAATCTATTTTAATTCCATAAAAAGTTACAGTAGCTATAATTGGACTTTTATTTGCTTTATTTAATTATATACTTAATTATGCTTTGATTTATATCTTATGCTTTAATTTATTTAATTTCAATACTTGATTTATTTAATTTATCATGGATGGATGTTTATTTTATATTTTGATTAATAGCTTTGATGAATGATTTATTTATGATGAATAATTTTTTACTTTTATCAATTAATTTAGATTTCCAAAAGTTGTAAGAGGTATGTTTCCACTTGGTGGGTACCTCATTAGTTAAACATCACGTAATTTAATTTGCTTTTCTATTTTAGAACCTATGTAAAGGGCATGTTTCTACCTTTTGGTGGGTGTCCTATCTGGGCATGTGATGTAAGGACATGTTTCCATCTTCGGATGGGTGTCCATTTATTTGTTTTGTTTTGTTTGGACATTGCTTTGATTTTAATATAATGATGCTTTCTTTTTTATTGTGTGTAGTATGGATAATATTGTTATATTTAAAAATTTTATAATGTTAAGACCTGTAAAGGAGGCCGGTTCCAATGAACCGGGCATTGTGGGGGTGCTGGGCTATTTCTCACCTTCCCCACACGTACCTAACTTTCCAAACCCATTAGGGGGTTGGGGATTCCTGAGGAATTGAGTCATCCACCCCTTTCTTTTTTCCCGGCCCGTCCGGGTGGCGACTCAATTTTCTCCGGACTTAGGTCCGTGTTCTCTAAGGCCCCGAGCCTAAACAGTGCCGAAGTAGCAAGAACCATTCCACTAGGAGTGGGGGCGAAAATCCCCGCTCAAAATGGCGACTCCACTAGGGATAAGAGAAGTTGATTTTGTTGGTCTTTATATTATTTTATTCTTTCTTATAATGATATTATCCATTGCATCATATTAAATTGCATTGTGTGCGTGAGTTAGGACGCCCGTGTTACCCGTGTTATGTTATGTAAGGGATACCATACTTTCACCAAGGTATAGAGATCGAGCATGGCATAACCACTCATAGCCTCGTACCGTTCGGTATATACTTGCTATGGGAACCTAAGCCTTTTAACCCAAAGACTAAAGCTCATGTAATTGGCCTAGTTACTTTCCTTATGTTTTACCCCAAATGCATGTTGTTTGACTATGGTTAGTTTATCTTAGTCTAAATCATGGCTTATTTGGTTTGTTCTTTTTCTAATATGACCTAAGTATATTGTAAGCTCAAAATAAACTTTTCTTTAAAGTCCAAAAGACCAAAGCTATTTTCAAAATTTTTCAAGATGGTCTTTGGACATAAGACTTTTCTAAAAACAAATAAAAAATTCTTTGGCCCATGGCCCAAATACTAAGCCCAAAATCCATTTTTCTAAAATCTTTTACAATGGGCTTAGAAACAAAACTATTTTCACCCAACCTTTTCTTACAAAGAGCTTGCAAAAATATCTAGGTCAATTATGAAATACCAAAAATCAATTGTGCGCCTAGTTTACACTAAGAATAAATTAACCATGGGCTTGTTTTTGGCATGAATCATTAGTTACCATTTTCAAGTGAGAAATCTATTTATAATAAACCTCTTAATTTCATTTTAATCCAATATAGCATAAAAGCTACTATAGTTGGTTGAAGGAATTTAAACCTAATTAATAGAAATTATCATGGATTGATTTCCATTTTTGAAAATATAACTATTGGTTGAAACGTCTGAGGGAATTATTCGAAAGTAAGATACCCCATGTTCGTATTTTGTTAACCATATACCTAGGAAAGGAGACTCGCCATTCGTGTGTGAATGTTATAAGGTTGGAAGGAATGTCCTAATTATCTTTCTTTATTGATTGTTTGTGCATACATGCATACATGCATACATTTGCATCTCATATCATTGATCCTTTCTGGCTCACAGCCCTGGATTACGATAGTTCTAAAGCTTACAACAATCCGACTTACGCCGGAGACGAAGTGTCTATCAACGACTCAATCACTTGCTCACCAAAAACAATGGAACCCGAACAAATCCAAAGAATGGTGGATGAGGCCCTCAACTCCAAGATGGAAGAAATAAAAGAGGCCATGGCTGAGACCATAAAGAATCAACTAGCCGCAATTTTAGGAAACAATGCCGAAGCATCTGCTAGCACCAAGAAAGTCAAGGGGAAGGCTAAAATTGATGAAGTAGCTTTTGATGATGATAAGGTGATCATTGATGATGATGATTGGGCTCAACGCTACCAAGATCTTCAAGACAAAAAGGAGCCAAAGGTCATTGAGAAGGCAACTATTGAGAAGACCAAAATTTCTGATGTTGAAAAGATGATTGCTGATTTAGAAAAGAAATTTGAGAAGAAGTTGAAAACCAAAGAGATGTTTGAGATCGACAAACTATTTGAACAAGATGAAAAGGTCCCTTATAAATTCAAGATGCCTTCCTTTGCTACGTACAATGGCACCGGAAATCCTCATCTTCATGTGAAGCAGTATATCACTGCCATGCAATTTGTCCGAGCTACTAAGGCTCAAACCCTAAGGTACTTTATGCTCTTATTGGACCCTATTGTCCAAAATTGGTTAAATACCTTAGATGATGGAACATAAAGGAGTTGGGATCTACTTTACAAAGCCTTCATCCAACAATATGGATACAATGATGAAATGGAAGTTACCTTAATGGAAGTTGAGTCCATTAGGCAAAGGCCAAATGAGAATTTTGTGGACTATGTAAAAAGATAGAGAAATAAGGCTGCTTTGCTCAAGAAGAGGCCCGATGAATATGATCAAATAAGGATGATTATGAGAGGGGGTGTTGCCTAATCTTCATGAGAGGATGTTTCATACACTCATCCATAATTTCAAAGACCTTCTCCAAGCTGGTTTGCAAATTGAAGAATGGGAAAGGGAGAAGAGCCGCTTTGCAACAAAAAGGAACGAGAAAGGGAGCTATCAACCTGGTAGCCAAAGCACACAAAAAAAAGTTGATGTTAATGTGACCGGTCAAGGGAATAAAAGACAATTCTCAGAATTGGGGAAACCTCTATCTTGGGTTTTTAGCAAGCTGCAAAAGAAAGGGTTATTGCAACTGTTAGCTCCTCGACCACTACATAATCCACTGCCACCAAACTTCAATGCCGAGGCCTTCTGTCAATTTCATCAAATGCGAGGACATGAAACAGATAAATGTGCTCGTCTAAGACATGAGATCCAAGATTTGATTGATAGTGGCAAGCTACCTGAGCCGGATAAGCCCAATACCAAGAACAACCCTTTGCCTAAATTTGGAAGAGTGCCACCATTGGCAACCTTTATGGTGGGAAAAGGATTGGAAGAAGATTTTGTTTTTTCCTTTTTTCAAGATGGGGATATTAAAGATGTGAAAGGAAAAGAAGCCTAAGGGATATTAAAGATGTGAAAGGAAAAGAAGCCTAACTCAATGAACTTTCCTTAGCTTGAATGTTGCTTTCAATTTTACTTTCTTTAATTAGAACTATCGTGTTTTTCAAATTTAAATTTGTTTGAATAAATTACTTTCATCAAAATTTTGTTGGTCTTTGTTCATTTTGGTGCTCAACCAATGAGGAATCTAGCTTGATAATTCGTGAATTAATATATCTAGGGATCATGACTTGAATGACTTTACTAGGTGAGGAAATTGCTCTATAGCATTGAGTTGTGTATGCTTACTTAGAGAGTGCTCCTGCATAATTACCTTTGTCTAGGTCTTAGTCAGTCTTAGAACATGCTTTGACAAACTTTCGAGACGAAATTGAACTCTGCTTATTTTAGGGAGAGATGATCTAGGCATTGTTTGCTTAGCCAACAACTAGTATCCACCTATTAAATATCAATCCCTAGTTGTCCCTTTGAGCCTTCATAAAATTTTAGCTTTCTTTTCATTGGCTTACAAACCCCAATAACCTACCTTGAGTTTGTTGTAATACTTTTGACTAGTCTGATGAATACTAAGATGAAGAGGCAAGAAGATCAAAGAAAGCAATGATTAGTCAAGATTATGAGGATAGTTGAAGTTCTCAAGACTATAAAGATAGTTGAAGTTCTCAAGACCATAAGAGTAGTTGATGTTTTTAAGACCATAAGGGTAGTTGAAGTTTTTATAATATCTCCAATATATCAAGACAACATCAGAGTAACAAATGATTTATCCCTGCTAAAGAAGATTTATGTTACTCCATTCATCCATTATTAGAAGCCCAAGCTAATACAAACAAGACAACTCTTTTAGAGCTAGAACCAAACAAAAAATATAAAAATAAACAAAAAAAAAAGAAAAGAAGAGAAAGAAAAGAAAAAAGAAGAAAAGAAAAAAAAAGAAAAAAAGAGAAGAGAAAAGTAAAAAGAAAAGAAAACCCAAAATGGTTCAAAAAGCCAACTGAGTTCTCTTTGACCTAAGACAACAAAAGGCTTCCATTTGGACGGTTTGACTTGAATTGGTCCAACCCAACTAAAGATCCGATCAAAATCAAAGAAAAAAGGAAGACCATCCAGTTCTTGAAAATTCTGTACTTGACAGTCCTACAAGAAAGAAAGACAAAATGATAAAAGAAAGGGAAGAGTAAGGAAAATAAAGAGAAATAAGAGGGAAGAGTAAGAAAAATTAAGTGGAAAGAAAAGGGAAAAGAAGAAAAGAAACAGATTTGGGTCTTAAACTTTTTGCAAGGGCAAAAACTATCCTAATTAAGATCCAGATTAATACCAAGAAGATAGAAGGAATTTGGAGTCTAGCAAGATTGCCTCCAAGCTGCCTAAAATTCAAATAAGAAATTTATAGTGTGAGGATTTGTCCATTGTGTCACATCAGCTCCTATCTCAAAATGGCCTTTATTTAACCCATGTCCCTCATAGATTTCAAGCCTATCAAAGGCCTGTTGATCTCTCTTGATAGGTAGAGTCTATTAGTGGTGTAACACCCTCATACTCTATATAAGCACCATACATATACCTGGTATATATATACGATGCGTAGATAAAGTATAAGAATGTCACTTTTCGTTTTAATTTCAAAACCTTTATCCAAGTTCAAGTACTATTGCATTAATTATAAAGACCAAATCCAAGAAACATTATTCTTATAAAAATAAAACATAATTAATATAACATATGTATGCATCACCTTCTAGTTGGTCTCGAGACACTCTTACCCTTCTCGTGGCATAACAGCTAAACTTCCAGATCAACCGCATAATACCTGCGCGATTAAACATCCGCGCTAAGCCCGAGAGGTTAGTAGTACAAAAGAAAACAATAATAAATACACTTTACCAAAAGAATCATACCTCAAACTTTTAGCATTAAGTTTTATTGTTTCCTTACCACTTTTTCCTTTCTCAATGCATTCTTCAAAAGTTCCTACTATCCTTATAAATTTGATATAGAATTACATGGAACATTCATAACCCAATACTTGTCCTATTTATTTCACATACATGTAACATACAATTTATTTCACATACATGTAAATACATCATTTCCACAAAACACCATTCTATGATCTATGCAAACCTTCATGAAAGCAATTCTCACAAATTCCACATTCATATACATTTTACACATCATACAACATTTTCATAAACCCATATCTCAACAAAATCCCTCAAACATATTCCTTTTCAATACATCAATGCACATATTACAAAATCATACTTCATAACATCACTTTATTCACAATTCATCAAGCATGAATCACATTAACAACAAAGACAGACTCGGGCCCAAACAACCCACTAATATGCCATTCAATTTTTAGAGTAAATGCTTTGGTTTTATTATCACATTTATCAATATCATAGACCCAACTAGGCTTCAAGGATTAGATTCAACCAAGCTTCAAGGGGAGCAAAGCATGCTAAGCTTCAACCCAACTTGGCTTCAAGAACCAACCCAACCTAGCTTCAAGGGTGGTAACATCTCAATTAGGCTTCAAGGATTCAATCCAACCTAACTTCAAGAGATTGTTACACTTATTAGGCATGCCACCAACAACAAACTCTGAAAATGGAATAACACATTAGTCACACAATTCATTTGATTCTCAATTGAATTATCATAACCAATAACAATGGCTCTCATTTTATTTGAATCATCATAGCCAATCACAATGGCTTCATCACATCACATTTAAATCATCATAGCCAATAACAATGGCCCACATCTCATTTGAATCATCATATCATTTGAATTATCATTGCCAATAACAATGGCTTCACATCTTCTTAAATTTCAACTCACATTTCATCTCTCATCACAACATCACATCTTTTATATTTCATATTTCATCATAATCTCACATCATTCATATAACACATTACAATTTACAAAGCATAGAACATAACATTGTTCATATAGTATCATCAAATCATATTGATCAATTCATCACTCAAATACACATAATCAATAACATGGTACATACCTTTTTCCATGATCATTGTATCTTCCACATTTCCTATATCATCATTGTTAAATACATAACAATTTACATCATTCATGGATTTATAATCTTCTATACATCTTTGGTTGGATCATTATTGTTTTAAGTGTGTTTAAGTACCAAAAGATCCTTTTGAAGATCCAACAATGTAAGAATAACATATAACAATCACAATAATTAACACCCTCACAGGACACGGGCAGCACATTTGAGGGACACGGCCAAGCTTGTGGCCGTGTCTCTCAACACAATTTTGGCAGTAGCAAGCACGGGCATGGGACACGGCCAAGCTTGTGGCCGTGTCTCTCAACACCAAATCAAACAGAGGCAGACACGGGCAAAGGACACGGCCGTGTCTCTCAACAAAAGTCAGGCAGTAACAAACACACCCAAGGGACACGGCCAAGCTTGTGGCCGTGTCTCTCCATAATCCATCCAACACGGCCATGTTTGCCCTAACTTGGCCGTGTCTCTCATAACTTGGCCGTGTCCTTCAAGGATTCAAAGACCAAGCCTTTCCAAAATTCATACCACACCATTTTAATCATCATCTTTGTTCATATTTATCAATTCCATATCACTTTAACATTTATATAACTTCATTAAATCATCATAATAATCAATATATATATATATACATCACTATAACCAATTACTCAAAATACCAATTCATTCTTATTAAATCCTAATTCAACAATTCATCAACATCCTCACAATTACCCCAACTTATCAATGCTTAATATCAATTCAACACAATTACATACTTCAATCCTTCATTTCCATCATCTTATACACCAACCATAACTTCAATCCAAAGAAACCCAAAACAAGAAGATAAAAACCTATATATACATAATCAATAAAATCAATTCAAGAGAGGAGTACTTACTTGAATAGCTTGCCAAATCTTCAATATCCACTTGCAAGCCTCTTGATATCCTTAATCTTTGGTGTAATTAGAAGCAAAAATTCACCTTTCTCTCTCTAGCTTCTCTCTCTCTCTCTCTCTCTCTCTCGTTTATTATGAAGAAGAAGACGAAGGAGAAGAAGAAAGAAAGATCTCGTTCTTTCTTTCGTTCTTATCATATATATATATATAATAATAATAATAATAATAATAATAACAATAATAATAATAACAATAATAATACAATTAAATCTCCTCCACACAAATTTCTTTTTGCTTTTCTCTTTATTTTTCTTTTTGTCCTTATCATCATTATTATTAACTAATCATACAAATATATATATATATATATACAACTCACTTTTCCTACACCATTTTATACCTCATGTATATGTGATATATATAGATATAAGTATATGTCATATATATATTGCATTTATAATTCCCATATTTTCTCTTCACTTCTTTTCTCTTTCCCTTCAATACACACATTGAATCCAAATACAACAATAACCTCAACACTTTTAGGGTATATTTTAGGATATTACAATTCTCTCCCCCTTAAATAATTTCGTCCTCGAAATTATCCAGCATAATAACAACCTATTTAGAACAAATCACCATCTTAACTTCCATATAAAGGTAATCGTGTCGTATATTATAATTTTATCAAATCACATAACTTCTACTCTCCCCCTTAGTAATAATCATCTTCTCTGAATTGTCACAATTTATCATTGTATAGATATATATACCTTTATATCTCATTACTTTCTCAACAAAGCAATCAAGATAACTTATTACATTTCCAATGAATTTTATCTTTGTAGTAAAGTCAAATTATCACATTATCTCTTTATAGATATTTTTAACCTTAACTTCAAATATCTATATCTTAACATTGATTATTCCATTCTTATTATCACTTTCAAAATAACATTTACCAAATCTCAATGGATAACAATATCCTTAATTCCTTTAACTTGCTACTCACTTAATATAAATATTATTACCAACTTTTAAATTTACTTAACAAGTAAACAACATTTCTCTTTTTCTCACCAAACACAATTGATATAATTCAATTTATTCTTGTTCATTCATATGCCAGAATATTATATCATACACATTACCATTTAACTTCTACACTCCCAATACAACTGTACGTATTAAATCTCAATATTGACTTGCAACTTTAGCGTAATCTAGATCAATCGATCTATTAAACACAATATACTAATACCTCAACCTTATTTGATTCAATCCAACAATTATCTTATCAACATTTATCATTGGATTTTACAATATATACATATATATAACCTAATCTCGTTAGATCCAACTTATTTTCAAACTCTTGTCCTTTCAGATCCATTTACTCAATCAATAAAAATCATACTTTTCATTATCTCAATAATTATATCATCATTTCTCATACTCATTCAAAGTGTATCAATATAGTCAACAACTATGGCTTCATAAACAAACTTTTCCCCAATCAGATCGGTAGTCCAAGCTCGGTTGCCCAATACAATGGGTCCGCTTGGTTCCGCAGGAGGCAGACAAGTCCGTTCATTTATCTTTTCACAATTTATTTCTCATAATCAATTAAGCACTCCACCTCATTTATAATTCATTTTTAACATCCTTGTCAACAATCATGGTTTTTCATCATATCAAAATAGTATACACCTATATCATTTACTATATTGAACATCTCATTATTCAATCATAATATCTAGACAAGCTTAAATCATATCTTTTAACCATGTTTATAGGAACCTATTTATCACTCTCACCAAAGCTGTACTACAATTATATCATCTCAGCTCTAACTCTGAAGATAATAAAACCAACCAATTAATCACACTAACCAACTCATATGTCCATGATATATTAACAATCACACTTAAGGTTTGTAAATCAATATTGTTCTTCTCTTATTCGATTTTTCAGCCATCACAATTATAAAACTAGATTGTATCACAAAAAATTATATATATACTCTAAACTTTTATTACACCAAGAGTTAACACCTTTTTAAGTCCATCTCAAACAATTTACTTTTGATTATTTAATCATCATAACCTAACTCATACTCAATAATATTATCTTAAACATTTTCTACACTCAATCTTCAATCAATTACAAATCTTGCACACATATCATTCATTACTCCATTTCCAATCCATCTCTTTTAAATTTTTTTTTTCAATACATTATTCTTTCCTTACAATTTCTTATTACACTTATACATAAAACATTTCCACACACAAATACTTCAAGTTACAAATCATCTTATGATAACCTGATTTAGTTATTATCATAACAATTTCACTGCTCCATATTACCCAAGTTTATTCTCATCATCACTTAATTTATTCTGCATAAATTAAGATTTAATCTCTATAAGGTCCACTTCTATATGCAATCTCATTTCTAATACCATTAAACATGCAATGGTATAAAATAATAAACATATTATATACACATTCATAAGTCACATTCATAATGTGACTCACTTTCCACTTTTCTTACATATAACCTTTACATTCATTTCAAAAAAAAAAAATTCAATTCACATATCCTCTTTATATATACACATAATTATGCAATTTACTAAATTTCTCTTTTACATATAGTTTATACAATTTAAGATTTATCACTTTCCTTTGACTATTATCATTCTCATTCTTTTAACATAACTTAAGTTATTCATTAACTTCAATAAATATATACACTTTACTTATAATATTATTTTACAAAGACCTTAATCACATGTCCAATGTGATATCTCTCTCACATTTATTTTTAAATACCTTTAACATATCTTTCATACCCATTTTCATCCTTTCCAACCAAATTACTTAAAGTAACTCATTCCCATTTACTCTATCCCTTTTCTTTTATTTCTAACCAAATTTTCCTATTATCAATCTCATCCCCCAATTCATAATACTTTTATGAGCACTACTATTTATTTCATGTATCTCATGTATTAAGTACATTAAACTATCAATATCTAAATGATCTTTATCCACATTCCATTACAACCATAAGTTCTCAACTTACTAATTTACTTAAACTTCAATTTATTCATCTCATCCTCTTAATATCAACCTCAAAACATCTTATATGTATATACTACAAAGCAATATCAAACATATATGTTTCACCATTACCAAGCTCTTTCCAAAAAAATTTAAATATTACATATCATCATCATGTTTGCATTAAATTAACAATACAAACAACACCAATATCTCTTTATACTTAACCAACATCATCTCTTTTTCCTTTTAAGCAAAACCTTAACTTTTTATATCCATACCTTAAATTATCATACTTAATCTATACCAATCAACTCATTCAATAATTCACTGTACTCTTTGCATTTAAATGCTATATCTTTCCATATTACTCATCCAACAATATTTCCTCTTTCTAGAAATCCAAACATAAGTTTATTAGAAAGAGGTTCAAGTAATAAAGGAAAGATTACATACTTTAATCTAAATTTTGTTTTTAACTCATTTCCAACTTTATTCTTCTAGCCATTTCTTTATATATCATACACATATCAATAATCACACTTTTACTTATAAATTCCATATCATTTCTTTATATCACAATCACTTTTCAAGTATCAACATTTTAAAATTTGCTTTCATATGAAACCTCATTTACATACTATCATTTATCTCATGTAATTCAAATACATCACAATTCACATAATGCCACGTTCGAGACCAACCTAGATGTGAATGCATATGCATGGGTTACAAATTTCATTTCAAAACTTTTCTTTTCACTTCTCTTTAAACTTTTCAAAACTTTCTCTTTTTAATTCTACTTAGGCCGAGAATCTCGAACCTAAGCTCTGATACCAAAATAATTGTAACACCCTCATACTCTATATAAGCACCATACATATACCTGGTATATATATACGATGCGTAGATAAAGTATAAGAATGTCACTTTTCGTTTTAATTTCAAAACCTTTATCCAAGTTCAAGTACTATTGCATTAATTATAAAGACCAAATCCAAGAAACATTATTCTTATAAAAATAAAACATAATTAATATAACATATGTATGCATCACCTTCTAGTTGGTCTCGAGACACTCTTACCCTTCTCGTGGCATAACAGCTAAACTTCCAGATCAACCGCATAATACCTGCGCGATTAAACATCCGCGCTAAGCCCGAGAGGTTAGTAGTACAAAAGAAAACAATAATAAATACACTTTACCAAAAGAATCATACCTCAAACTTTTAGCATTAAGTTTTATTGTTTCCTTACCACTTTTTCCTTTCTCAATGCATTCTTCAAAAGTTCCTACTATCCTTGTAAATTTGATATAGAATTACATGGAACATTCATAACCCAATACTTGTCCTATTTATTTCACATACATGTAACATACAATTTATTTCACATACATGTAAATACATCATTTCCACAAAACACCATTCTATGATCTATGCAAACCTTCATGAAAGCAATTCTCACAAATTCCACATTCATATACATTTTACACATCATACAACATTTTCATAAACCCATATCTCAACAAAATCCCTCAAACATATTCCTTTTCAATACATCAATGCACATATTACAAAATCATACTTCATAACATCACTTTATTCACAATTCATCAAGCATGAATCACATTAACAACAAAGACAGACTCGGGCCCAAACAACCCACTAATATGCCATTCAATTTTTAGAGTAAATGCTTTGGTTTTATTATCACATTTATCAATATCATAGACCCAACTAGGCTTCAAGGATTAGATTCAACCAAGCTTCAAGGGGAGCAAAGCATGCTAAGCTTCAACCCAACTTGGCTTCAAGAACCAACCCAACCTAGCTTCAAGGGTGGTAACATCTCAATTAGGCTTCAAGGATTCAATCCAACCTAACTTCAAGAGATTGTTACACTTATTAGGCATGCCACCAACAACAAACTCTGAAAATGGAATAACACATTAGTCACACAATTCATTTGATTCTCAATTGAATTATCATAACCAATAACAATGGCTCTCATTTTATTTGAATCATCATAGCCAATCACAATGGCTTCATCACATCACATTTAAATCATCATAGCCAATAACAATGGCCCACATCTCATTTGAATCATCATATCATTTGAATTATCATTGCCAATAACAATGGCTTCACATCTTCTTAAATTTCAACTCACATTTCATCTCTCATCACAACATCACATCTTTTATATTTCATATTTCATCATAATCTCACATCATTCATATAACACATTACAATTTACAAAGCATAGAACATAACATTGTTCATATAGTATCATCAAATCATATTGATCAATTCATCACTCAAATACACATAATCAATAACATGGTACATACCTTTTTCCATGATCATTGTATCTTCCACATTTCCTATATCATCATTGTTAAATACATAACAATTTACATCATTCATGGATTTATAATCTTCTATACATCTTTGGTTGGATCATTATTGTTTTAAGTGTGTTTAAGTACCAAAAGATCCTTTTGAAGATCCAACAATGTAAGAATAACATATAACAATCACAATAATTAACACCCTCACAGGACACGGGCAGCACATTTGAGGGACACGGCCAAGCTTGTGGCCGTGTCTCTCAACACAATTTTGGCAGTAGCAAGCACGGGCATGGGACACGGCCAAGCTTGTGGCCGTGTCTCTCAACACCAAATCAAACAGAGGCAGACACGGGCAAAGGACACGGCCGTGTCTCTCAACAAAAGTCAGGCAGTAACAAACACACCCAAGGGACACGGCCAAGCTTGTGGCCGTGTCTCTCCATAATCCATCCAACACGGCCATGTTTGCCCTAACTTGGCCGTGTCTCTCATAACTTGGCCGTGTCCTTCAAGGATTCAAAGACCAAGCCTTTCCAAAATTCATACCACACCATTTTAATCATCATCTTTGTTCATATTTATCAATTCCATATCACTTTAACATTTATATAACTTCATTAAATCATCATAATAATCAATATATATATATATACATCACTATAACCAATTACTCAAAATACCAATTCATTCTTATTAAATCCTAATTCAACAATTCATCAACATCCTCACAATTACCCCAACTTATCAAAGCTTAATATCAATTCAACACAATTACATACTTCAATCCTTCATTTCCATCATCTTATACACCAACCATAACTTCAATCCAAAGAAACCCAAAACAAGAAGATAAAAACCTATATATACATAATCAATAAAATCAATTCAAGAGAGGAGTACTTACTTGAATAGCTTGCCAAATCTTCAATATCCACTTGCAAGCCTCTTGATATCCTTAATCTTTGGTGTAATTAGAAGCAAAAATTCACCTTTCTCTCTCTAGCTTCTCTCTCTCTCTCTCTCTCTCTCTCTCTCTCTCTCTCTCTCGTTTATTATGAAGAAGAAGACGAAGGAGAAGAAGAAAGAAAGATCTCGTTCTTTCTTTCGTTCTTATCATATATATATATATATATATAATAATAATAATAATAATAATAATAATAATAATAATAATAACAATAATAATAATAACAATAATAATACAATTAAATCTCCTCCACACAAATTTCTTTTTGCTTTTCTCTTTATTTTTCTTTTTGTCCTTATCATCATTATTATTAACTAATCATACAAATATATATATATATATACAACTCACTTTTCCTACACCATTTTATACCTCATGTATATGTGATATATATAGATATAAGTATATGTCATATATATATTGCATTTATAATTCCCATATTTTCTCTTCACTTCTTTTCTCTTTCCCTTCAATACACACATTGAATCCAAATACAACAATAACCTCAACACTTTTAGGGTATACTTTAGGATATTACAAGTGGAGATAGTTTGGATAAGCATGCATACAAGATAGACAATATTTAAACTCAAATGAGACCTTTGGCCAAGTAATGTGTATGTGCCTATCTGAAGTGCAACAATTATTGCTTAAATAGAAATAATTTCCGAGTTTAGTACAGTAACTAGGGTTGTCATGTTATAGATATGTTAATTTGGAAAATCAAGTCCTGAGGTACATTGACATTAATTTGGCAAAGCCAACATTTGATTTCAAAATTAAAATTAAAAAAAAAGGTGTTTTGTCATACAAAGCCTTCAAGTTAAGGGAAGTATGTTGAACCTCCAAAGGACATATTGGGCAAAGGAAATGATTATTGGCAAGCTGCCAATTGACATGCTGAAACATAATTTGAAATGGATGCATCCCTGACTCTGCTGCTTAGGGTCTCCACCACTCATGTTTTCAACATCTTGAAGATAAAAGCCCCAAATGTAAAAGCTTTCGATCATTCCAATGCAAGACTTAAACAAGCATCAAAACGGAACCAATGAGAACACTTCTACTGATCACCTTGGTCTGTGAGTCGACGGAAAGATTGTAAGTATTATCATGCATATCATACATATATGAGCATATCACATCACACTTTCTTGTCTTGTGTTGTCTATTCCTTGTCAAAATGAACAGCCGGCAATCAAAAGAAGATATCAAATCAGGGGGGCATAGAAAGCCCATTGCTTGAGAAGGCTCCAGTAATTTTGCAAAGAGAAGAAATGCATGCTTGTGCAAAGAACTAGACAACAACAACATCAATCAGAGTCCGCATAGAAAAATCATGGGTTTAAGCCTACACAGGGGGTAAAGTTTCTCCTTTTCAATTTTTTGAGTTTATATATAAAACATTTTCAAACTCACTTGCAAATATCTCGCCATGCAGGGGGAAAAGGAGAGGATATGAAATCTAATTAAAAATAGCTAAATCTTTGCAAAAAGGAAGAACAAAAGAATGGAACATTAAAACTCTCAAAAGAATGAAGATGCAAAAGACAAAAGACCAATCCAGCTAAAAGAGCTAAAGCCAGGGTAAAGACCCGACCTCCAATGGATAAAGACCCATGTTTCAAGGGTAAAGACCCAATCTCAAAGGATGAACATCCATTTGCAAGGGTGAAGACCCGATGTCAAAAGATGAAGATTCGATGAAGACCCGATCTCAAAGGATGAAGATCCATTTTGAGGGTGAAAAACCACAATGCATAGAATAACCGGAGCAGTCAGATTTCTCAAATGACGAAAGGTCAGTCAAACCTATTCTCGGGTCCAAGTACCCAAATCAATTCAAGCTTGGGACCATGGACCCGAGATTTAGGATCGAGTATCCCAATCCAGTTCAGGATCGAGTATCCAAAGCCAGTTAGGATTGAGTATCCAAATCAAGTTTAGGATCATGTATCCAAACCCTATTTAGGATTGAGTTTCTGAATCCAGTTAGAATCGAGTATCCGAATCCAATTTAGGATCGAGTATCCCAATCCAATTTAGGATCGAGTATCCAAATCTCACGGGTCCAGAACCCAAATTATCCTTAGGTCTAGAACCTAGAATCATCCTTGAGTCCATAACTCGAATCGGGTCCAGAACCCAAATTTTTCTTAAGTCCAGAACCTAGAATTATCCTTGAGTCCAGAACTCGAACCGGGTCCAGAACCCAAATTTTCCTTAGATTGAGAACCTAGAATTATCCTTGAGTCCAAAACTAGAACCGGAATCCAAATTTTCCTTAGGTCTAGAACCTAGAATTTATCTTTGAGTCCAGAACTCAAACAGGGTCCAGAACCCAAAACCTCAACCATCTCAAAAATTAAGTCTTATTGCTTTTCAATCTCTTTCACTAAAGTTTCAGATTTTTCATGCAGGGGGCAAATTGTAGACCCTTAATTTTTAATCCAATCCGGTCCAATATGTTTTATTTAGTCCAAAATGATTTTTGTTGTCTAATTGGTTCAAAACAATTTTTGTTAAATAATTTTTTTCTTTAGTATCTAATTTTTATTAATAAAAAATAAAAATAAACAAATAAAAGTCAAAAAATAAAAATAAAGATAAAAATTGGAGTATAAAAAATCGGCGACGAAAAAATCGTCGCGCGGGCCCGTGGCCATTTCGCCTGCAGGAATTTCCTGCGGGCGAAATGGCCCAAGCTATTTCGCCAGCAGAAAAAATCTGCGGGCGAAATAGTTTTTCTATTTTGCTTGCAGGATTTTCCTGCGGGCGACGCCCGCAGCCCGCCCTCTGCCTCAATTTCCTGCGGCAGATTTTTTTCACTAGCGTATTTTTTCCTGCGGCAGTTTTTTCGGCAGCTCAATTTTTTTCGACGCAAATTTTTTGAAACCTAATTCAATTAGGTTTTGGTTTCTTTTTTTAATATTACTTGCCATGACTAATTAGGAATAAACTATATCAAACCATTATAAATAAGGACCAAACACAAAGAAAAAAGAGGAGGCCGAAAATCCAACAGAAGCTTGAAAAATTTGAAACCAAATCAGGGAAGGAAAATGAGCAATTGAATTTCTTTTTTTCTGGAAAAGCAGGGACACAATTTAAGCAATTCAAAGGCAGCAATTGTCTTTGTTCTTGTTCATCCAAGAAGAATTATTTTTGGAGAATCAACAAAAGGTGGTATGTATTAAATTCTTTTTTTTGTTTTATTTTTTCACAGTAGCTAAAACTAGGATTTTGTGTTTTTCAAAAGTTAAAATCTTAGAACTTTAATTTAGTTTTCCAAAGTTAAAAATACTAATACGTTACTTTATTTTTCAAAAATACTTAAAATTGTTATTTTTACCTTTTCAAAATCTTAAAACCTTAATTAAACATATTTTTCAACAAAACCAAAATTTGATTCTTTTTTTTCTTCAAAAGTTTAAAGTAGGTTCTGTTTCTACCGAAAAACCATAAAAAACATCTTTTCTATTTATAAAAACTTCAATCCGTTTGTTTAAATTCATAAAACCTCATGAAATCATCAAATTGTCTTTCTAAATCCTAATTCAAATTCATCACCCGAGACCCTAATTCTAAAACACTAAAACCCTAATTCAACTTCTAAACCTAAAATATTAAACTCTTACTCCTTTAAAACCTTAAACCCTAACTTTTTCTAAACCCTAATCCTTTAAAATTTTAAAAACCATAAAAGCATAAACACTTTAATTTTACATAGTAGCTTGAAATCATCATTTAAAACCATGAATCAAAAGTATTTTTAAAGTGTCTAAAACCCTAGTTTCATGATTTCACCATTCAAATATTAATTTAGTTAATCAAAGAGTCTTACCAACCTTTTAAAACATAAAACCCTAATCTATATTAATTCCATAAAAAGTTACACTAGCTATAATTGGACTTTTATTTGCTTTATTTAATTCTATACTTGATTATGATTTGATTTATCTCTTATGCTTTAATTTATTTAATTTCAATACTTGATTTATTTAATTTATCATGGATGAATGTTTATTTTATATTTTGATTAATAGCTTTGATGAATGATTTATTTATGATGAATGATTTTTTACTTTTATCAATTAATTTAGATTTCCAAAAGTTGTAAGAGGTATGTTTCCACTTGGTGGATACCTCATTAGTTAAACATCATGTAATTTAATTTGCTTTTCTATTTTAAAACCTATGTAAAGGGCATGTTTCTACCTTTTGGTGGGTGTCCTATCTAGGCATGTGATATAAGGACATGTTTTCATCTTCGGATGGGTGTTTATTTATTTTGTTTTGTTTGGACATTGCTTTGATTTTAATATAATGATGCTTTCTTTTTATTGTGTGTAGTATGGATAATATTGCTATATTTAAGAATTTTATAATGTTAAGACCTGTAAAGGAGGCCGGTTCCAATGAACCGGGCATTGTGGGGGTGCTGGGCCATTTCTCACCTTCTCCACACGTACCCAACTTTTCGAACCCATTAAGGGGTTGGGGATTCCTTAGGAATCGAGTCATCCACCCCTTTCTTTTTTCCCGGCCCGTCCGGGTGGCAACTCCATTTTCTCCGGACTTAGGTCCGTGTTTTCTAAGGCTTCGGCATCGTTTAGGCTCGGGGCCTTAGAGAACACAGACCTAAGTCCGGAGAAAATGGAGTCGCTACCCAGACAAGCAGGGAAAAAAGAAAGGGGTGGATGACTCGATTCATAAGGAATCCGCAACGCCCTAATGGGCTCGGAAAGTTGGGTACGTGTGGGGAAGGTGAGAAATGGCCCAGCACCCCCACAACGCCCGATTCATTGGAACCGACCTCCTTTACAAGTCTTAATATTATAAAATTTTTAAATATAATAATGTTATTCATATTACACACAACAATTGAAATAAAGCATTGTTATATTAAAATCAAAGTAATGTCCAAGCAAAGCAAATAAATGGACACCCATCCGAAGATGGAAATATGATCTTACATCGTCCATGTCTAAACTAACAGGACACCCACCAAAAGGTAGAAACATGTCCTTTACATTGGTCTAAAATATAAGCAATTTAAATTACATAGAACTTAATTAATGAGATACCCACAAAGTGGAAACATACCTCTTACAACACTTGGAGATCAAAATAAATTGATAAAAGTAAATAACCATTCATAATAAATAAATCATTCATCAAAGATATCAATCAAAATATAAAATAAACATCCATCCATGATAAATTAAATAAATCAATCATTGAACTTAAATAAATCAAAGCATATAATAAACTACATAATCAAATAAGGTAAGCAAAGATATAAATCGAAGTTTACTATTTCTCATTTAAAGTTCTTTAATTAATATTTAGGGTTTTGGAATTTTAGCATATTAAGGTTTATAATTCTTAACTACTATAAAGGTTTTAATAAAATTAAAATGGATTAAGGTTTCATGAATCAAACTAGGGTTTATGAGTAACATTATGAAATTAGGGTTTTAGGATATTACAACATTAGGTTTATGATTATTAGCTACTGGATTGTTATTTTTAGGCTTACTGTGTTGAATTTTAATATTTAGGTTTATAAGGTTTTAAGATTTTAATGATTAGGGTCTAGGAAAATTAGGGTTTATGGTTTTGGTTTTGAGAGATTTAGGATTTTTGGTGTTTTGAAAAACATGTTTTGGTTTTAGGATTTGGGAAAATAGTTTATAGTTTTATAAAGTTTTATGTGATTTTTAGAAACTGTAAAGTGAGTTTTGAGTTTGGATATTTAACAAAACATTTGGAATTTTGGAAAAGAATTAGAAGAAAACCAGTTTAGAGTTTTTAAAAGCTTTTGGAAATAAACAAAATGATTTAAGGTTTATAGACACAGAAAATATATGTTTTAGGGTTTTTGGAAATAAAAGGATTCAATTTAGGGTTTAAAGGTTTTGAAAAATTGGAAAGAAGATTAGGGTTTTGGTAAATTAATAAAATGATTTAAGGTTTTGAAAAGTTGGACAGTAGATTAGGGTTTTAAGATTTTGAAGAAATAGATTAGGGTTCGTAGGTTTTAAAAGGAACAGAAAAGTAATTTTAGAGTTTTTTTAAAATAGAGGAGAAGATTTAAGGTTCTAAGGTTTAGAAGAAGTAAATTAGGGCTCTAAGGTTTTTAGAATCAAAAGAAATGATTTAATGATTGAAGCTACTGTAAGAAAAAAAGATATTAGATATTCAAACCTTCGTTTGTTGGTTCCACCAAAAATTGCTTCTTGGATGAACAAGGACAAAGGCAAGATGGCTGCCTTTGATGGATTGATTGCTTGGTTGCTTATTCTCCTCTAAAAAGTCCGATCGTTTTCACTACCAAAAAGAATTTTTAAAGTCCGATCTCCTTTCAAAAATTCCTCCAAAGTTTCCTCCTCTTTTCTATGTCTTTTTAGTGTTATTTATAGGATATTTTGGAAGCTTAATTTCGATTGTTTAAGGAATTTATCATTAATTAGGAAAAGGAAACCGAAACCAAATAGAATTTGGTTTCGAAAAAAATTGCGTCGGAAAATTTTGCTGGCGAAAAAACTACTACGGGCCGCTGCGAGAAACTGCGTGGAAACTTGCAAGGGCGCGCGAGGGGCTACGAGCGAAATTAGCTGCGGGCCATTTCTTCCAATGCTTTCGGCGATGAATTTTTTCGTAGCCGATTTTTCTATCGCAGATTTTTATTTTTATTTATTTGTTTATTATTATTTTTTATTATTATAAAAAAATAAATACTAAAACAAAGATAACACAAAAATTATTTAAGACTAAATAAAATATATTGGACAGGACTGGGTCAAAAATTAAGGGTCTGCATAATGCGTGAATGATTAAATACATATGCATAGTGTGCTAAAATTTTTACATATATAAGTATGTACCACTAAGCTTTCGAGCTTAGTACAGTTGTATGTACAACGAAGGTGATATGATTGTAGATCAGAGAGGTCAAGATTGTGATTGACAGTATAAGATTGAGTCACCGTGAGACCAAATCGGTTGTACTATATAGCATGTAAATTATTAATTTACCTATAAAATTTTAGCAATGTATTGAAAATTTAATGAAAGTACATTACTTATAAATGATGGAATTTTAGGGAATTATTTATTGAAAGTGTTTTTGTTAAATTATGGGATTTATTAAAAATAAAGATAAAACTCTGACAATTTTTTCCTAAAAATTTTCTTTATTTATTAACAATTATTTATATTAATTAAAATGAGAATTTTTGTGATGAAGTTTATTGTGGCACTCTTATATTATATATGTGGATTGCACAGATATGAGATATGTATAATACATAAATAGGGTATAAGGGTGTTACACTTTCTTTGGTTTCGACTAGTGCCTTTTTTCTTTAAATGGAGTCATAAGGGGGTTTCCTTCAAAATTTTCCTCTGAAATAAATTTAAAATAGTGACACTTTCAAACCCATGCTTACCAATGAATGCTGACCAAACGTGGTGATTTTCATAAACCTAACCCAATAAGCATTTTGATCGAATCATAAGTCATATAGGTGTTCAAGGAAGGCCTTATATGTATTTATGATTAATTGTAACGAGAAAGGTAGTTTGTTATTTTGCAAGTCAAAACATGAAGTTACAAGCATACAGGGGCAAAAGTGAAAATATGCAAAATTTTGGGCCAATATGCAAATAAACAAAATGTTAGGACAAAGTCATAAATTTGATAAATTAATACCTCAACGACATGAGTCTAAGAGACATGTGGGCTACGACATCATTCTAATCAATGGCGCCACCCATGGAAATGGAAGTGCAGGATGGGATGACGCAAGAAACCCAACGTCCACTAATAAGTTACCCACATTCGCTGGATCAATCCAACATGGAGAAGCCATCTTCAAATAGCCAAAAGCAATATTCTAGGACAAGAAGCTTTGCCCTAGAGAGAGATTTCAAATGCACAAATGATGAAGTCATCACCTCTTTCTATAGAGGCGGCCCCATGGGCCTAAAACTTTGTTCAACAACTAAAAGAAGTCCAAATTCAGTGCCTTTATATCATGCCAACTTATATCGATACAAACATTACAAATTAATCATCATAATCCTAGAACCAATATGGAATTACATATGCCACACCAGGAAATCAACCATTGAGGCTCTAAATTAATATACATATTAGAGGAATAGCTCTATGTGATTTATAAGCCCAAGTTAGCATTGGCAAACAAGGGTTGCTCCTCCGAATTGCATGAATCAAAGGCC